>OZ010741.1:97085059-98285059 GCA_963932245.1 Tachinus rufipes | reverse complement strand
GTCTGAAATTTGGCATGAAGCCATATTTTGGGTACCCAAAAGAGTGTACAAAATTCGAGCTGAATCGGAGAGGGTCGCGTAAAATAGACTGCTCACTTGTCGTAGAATTGCCCAAAAAGGATTTACACTTTTTAACAGTTTATGGATGAATTTGGTAGTTTCTAACAATATTTTGTTGTTAGGCTAGGTTTGATTTTTTGACATTTTATAAATAAAGTTTGGCACTTTTAACTATTTTGAACTACACAAACTGGCGGTGTTGATCACCTTTGATATAAAGAATGCTTTCAACTCGGTGCCCTGGAGGGGACTAATGGAAGAATTAGAGAGAAGGGGAATTTCAACATACCTCAGAAAAATCCTATGCCACTATCTACAGGATAGAATCATAGAATGCAGCTCCAAAGCAACTCTGGAAATGACTTGCGGGGTGCCTCAGGGGTCTGTCCTGGGTCCCACCTTGTAGAATATATATTATGATGGTCTGCTGAGAGAGCAGATGACACACGGGATTACCACAATAGCATATGCTGATGATCTAGCTATGGTTGTCAGGGGTAACAGTATAAGGGAAATAGAAGAGGAGGCAGAGTGGGCGTCCTACAAGATAAGAAGGTGGATCAAAAAAATGGGTCTAGAACTGGCAACCCATAAAACGGAAGCTGTTGTCCTGATGGGTAGAAGAAAGGACATCACAGTTAAAATCAATCGAGGGGATACAACAATCACATCCCAAGGCAGCATCAAATACCTAGCGATGAGGATAGGTAAAAACTGGAATATGAGCCCTCATATAACAGAAGTAAAGCAAAAAGCAGAGAAACTTGTAATGGCCCTGGCACGTATCATGCCAAATGTAGGAGGTCCAAGGGCGGAAAAACGTAAAGTTATGGGTGCAACGGTGGACTCAATACTGTTGTACGCCGTACCCATCTGGATAGAAAGCTGCGAGAAAAAAAAAAACAGAATAATACTAGAGCGGGCCAGAAGAAAAATGGCAATTAGAATAGCCAGTGCCTACAGAACAGTTTTGTCCAAGGCCATACAAGCAATAACGGGCACAATCTCCATACACTTTCTCGCCAAAGAGCGGACCGAATGTAAAGGAAAACAACCAAAAGGGCACAGGAAAGACAAGAAAGTGGAGACAATGAAAAAATGGGAAACAGAATGGCAGTGCAAGGGTGACGCCGCCAGATGGACACAGACCCTCATACCCTTGGTGACACCGTGGGTAAACAGAAAACATGGTAACCTGAACTACCACCTCACACAGATCCTAACAGGCCATGGATGTTTTGGGTCATATCTAAAAAGAATGTGCCTAGCAGAACAGGACAAATGCCCCTATTGTGGAGAGAAAGATACCCCGGAGCACACACTGGTGAAGTGCTCTCGCTGGAGAAGCACCTGAGAAGAGATGCAGCTAAGAGTCGGTAAAGAGATAACCGTAAACAACCTGACTACACTCATGCTTGAAAGTGCATTCAACTGGAGGGCCATTAATGATAATAATGGCAACAAAAGAGGAAGAGGAGAAAGCAAGAGCAGAAAGCCAAGGATAGTAGGATAAATAGAAGGTGTCCAGACTTTGTGAAGTAATACCACATCGGTAATCCCGCAAGGCTTGGAGGGCTTAGAGGTCAGGGTTTTTAGTGGGTATACGGGTAACGGGAGCCTCACACAACGTGCGTAAGGCATTTTCCCCTCTCAATTACAAAAAAAAAAAACTGTTTTGAACTAAATTTTAGTTTTTTTTTTTTTAAATATTTTAATGTTTGATGACCAAAGTTTGTTATTTTTGACTTTTAATAAATTTTGCACTTAATGACTAGATAAAAAAAATAACAAAATTGTCTACGCGTTTTTTTTAATATTTTGCAGTAAAGCCAAAAAGGTTAAGAACCGCTGATGTTTTCTCTGTTATTTATTTTTAATTATTTTAATTACTTTTATATCATGTATAACGTATGAAAGGCTTAGCCAAAACATTAAATAAACCATGAAATAAATTAATAATTTATTCAAACTAATTCTAATAATCACACCAGCCAAGAGTCAAGCACAGATATTAGTTTCGTTTCTACAAACCTTGTCGGTGTGCTTTACCGCATCGCCGCATGATAGCCAGACAAATTTGAATAAAGAATTCTGTGCTTATAAACACAAAAATGTAAATAATTAAACGAATGACAAGGTTTGTATAACCGTAACAATTATCTGAGTTTGAATAATTAATATATTTCATAAATAGTTTATTGATGATTCAAATAATTTAAAATTGCAATACTAAATGGTGCCGATTAATGCAGACATTTAGTATAAAAATTGCACAAGGTGGAGTCACAGTCGTTTGTTGAAGTATTTACATTAATAAATAAAAATAAATTTTCTCATAACTTCGAGAGCAAATATACTTTGGATAACATAATAGAACCCATTTTGGAAAATTTAATTTACAAACACCATGCAATGAGTTTGCATCTACATTTTTTCTTGAATAATTTTTAAGTAATAACAAATTTCTGAAGGTTTATTTGCCTAAATTATAAAATTTATTAATTTTTTAATCAAATTTGCGTTTTTTTTTCACTGAACGTTATGAGGCATTAAATAACTGCAATCAGGGTGTGACATAATAAAAAGTGATATAAAAACTTATTGTTTTTCTTTATTAATTATTAATTATTATCAGATAGTGACAGCTCAACTCCATCATTTCATATGTTAATACTAATTTACTGTAAAGTGAATAACTATTCTCTTGAGATTATTTAAACACATAATTAGCGAAAAAAATACCATAACCTTGATCGTTTTTATTGCCTTACTAATTATTTAATTACATTTCAGCTTAGTTATAATTATGATTATGATATTCGATATAGGAAATTAATTCAACCCGACTGGTTTATAAATGACGTGGAGGTTGTTATATAATCAATGTTGTGACAATGTTGTATTTTATAATTGAAAAATTAAATAATAAATGTAAATAGCTAGTAATTATAATAGCAGTAAATTAAAAAAATCGCTATGTTATTTAGTGTTAAACGATACGATTAGCACACGTTCTCTTCCCGTCGAAATAAATTTATCATAAGCCATTTTAACTGTACATCGAGATTGGATTATGGCTGACGCTTTAATTATAGCTTCTCATAGATCCCATAAAAAGCACGACACGAATAAATGGTTGATATTAATAATTATACAATTACTTTTTATATCAAATTATATACATGCAAAACAAATATTGAATTGTTGAAATATTTATACTCACCTGTGCATAGTGGTGGATATCGAGTTAATGCTATTTTACCAGCCACCTGTTGAGGGATTTAGCGAATGAGCTGGCCTGTCTAAAATTTTATTAACCCATAAGTGAACGTGCCTCTGGTTATTAGCATATTTATCGTACGCGTGTATTAAGCTTTCGAAAATGTTAACACAATTTGCGAGAAGTGGCTGGAATTAATATGTTAATGCGCATACGTTTTATCTGAAATATGTACGTTACTTTGACTGTCATATTTTAATTTAAATTTACTCCAAAATGCATAAATCGAAAATTAAATTGCATAACTGAATTAACTATACTGTCCAGCACTATTTAATTAATTGAATTTTAGATTACAGTTGCGGAATATTCTAAGCTAATTTAAATAATAAAATTTATCTTTTTCCTTTAAATTAATGGTTGCCATTAAATACATAGTGAATTTATTAATAAAAATATTAGCTTTGATTAAAGCGAAAGTGTATAAAACACCAAGGAATTGGAGATCTATATATTAGGATATCAAAATATAAATCCAATAAAACTGTCCGTGGAAAGCTATTCTTTGTATGATAATAATTTATGGTCTCCACTGAATGAGTTCACAAATTTATAGTACTACTTGTAATAATATTGTTAGTTCGATGTGATACTTTATGGATAGCTACTTAATCCGATAGAACATATAATAATCTAGAATATATATTATATTTAATAATAAATAATAAATTGTTTAATAATTTTATTTGATTTTTTTTATAAGGCGCTATATTATCAAATATACAGTAATTGTGTGGAAATCGTTTATTTTCGTTTAATGATTGTAATAGAAGTTTGTTGTTTATGTATTATCGGTGAATCTTATACACAGGCGAGCAAAAAAGGTCGCTGTAAAATTATGACTTAGTTTTGGAATTTTTTGTTTTAACCTTATGTTAGCAAGTTGTAAACAATTGTACTGTATTTGGCACACTAAATTCAATGTTGAATAAACATATGTTTATTGTTTTTATTGCGTATTTTGAAAATATCACAAATTTACAGTTCAAATTTTTGTTCTTAGGACTAATATGGAACATAAAATATGAAAAAAAAACCTATTACTAATAACGAATAATACCCTATCTTGCATCAATGACTGCTTGAAGTCGACGAGGAACACTTTGAGTTAAATTAAGTCTTAGCTCCTGAGAAATTTTTAGAGCAGGTGTATGCCTTTGGATATGTCGTCCCAGCTCATCCCAGACATGTTCTGTGAGATTCATGTCCGGGCTGAGAGCTGGCCAATCAAACCGCAAAATTTCCACTTTATCCAGATAATCTCTGACAACTCTGGCATTATCTTTCATAAAAATGACGCGCTTGTCCCTAGTTTTTATTATGGGCATAACATGATCTTTGATAACCTCTATAATGTATCTGTGAGCTGTCAGGAAGCCATTCTTTATAAAAACCAACTCTGTGCGTGTACGCAAATTGCATTCTTAATAATACTAAATATGCTTCAAGATTGAAAGAGCAAAATTATTGTCGCGTCCATCAAAGTATTGCGCAATAATTTCTTCACTTGATTTTTCCAATACACAATAAAATATTTTTTTGGAGCTTATCGGCAATTTAAGTTAATCGGTAATTACTCTTCTACAATAAATGCTTTTATTTTTGAAAACAAAAACATGTCTAAGCTGCGGTTATTCTTTTGTTTGTCACAACATCAAAGTGGTGGGCTTAGACTATCTCCTTGTCTGACTCCAGCATTCACGTCTATTTCTGCGTCAGTGTTATATTAAGTTTAATATGGATTTTCTAATTCTGTTTAGGTCTTGGATAAATTAGATGTATTTGTTGTTAATTCCATGATGATGCGTCATTATATAACTAACAAGGACCATGGCTTAGGCTATGATGTCTGGCAAGTGCTTGTGTAAGGTCTACCATGCATAAGAAGACATATTTATTAAAATGATTTCTTTATGCTAATTTTCGTAACAGATTGCATCAACCGTTAACGTATTTTTTTTATCTTTGTTTTTTGCATATTCCTGTGTTGAGGTCTATTTTTTGGGTTTATATGCAGGTAAGTATTTTTAAAATAGCATTTAGTAGTGTAATTCCACGGTAGTTTTTTGTTTTTTTTTTGCACTTTTTTTAAATATTAAGATAGTTATGCTGTTTCTCCAATCTTCTAAAATTGCTTAATTATGTTGTGCGACAAACCTATTGTTGTTTTCATATTGTCTTCAGGATTGATTTAAACTGTTTTTTTATTTTTTATAATTCTTCAAAAATTTTATTTTATTTTTTAAGGCTGATGGCCAGTACTTGTACTTCCTTGTTTATTGATGTTTGTCATTTCTGAGGATTTTTCAGCTTGATTTTTACGATTTTTGATTTCTTTTTAATTGTCGTGTTTTAAGTGTCTTCTGGTTTTTATGTGTTAAGTATTGGCTATGTTTTTCTATTGGCTAACTCTTTTAATTCTTTTATAAACCAAAGATTATTGTTCTTTCTACCATTGATGTTAAATTCCTTAATTTTATAGTTTCTCTGACATATTATGTTTGTTTTTAATTTGCCGTAGGCCTGTTTTACATTGTTACATTTTATGTCAGTGTTTTTTGTTATTTTGTTTTTTAAGTCGTTCTTGATATAGTGTTTTGGTGCTTTCGTTGCTGAAGGATTTAATGTTAAACTTGGATATGTATAGCGGAGGCTTCTCTTTATGGATGTTAATTTTTTGACGGCATTTGCATAACGTTAAGTGTTGTGTTCTTGCATTTGCAGAGGTCAGTATCTTTACATCTCATAATTTTTTAAATGTATGTTTTTGTTAGTTAGTCTCTAATCATTTATCAATTTATTAATTTATCAATTTATCAATTCATCAATTTATCAATTTTAGCTCTCTTGTGTTTATGAAGGTATATTTATATTGCTTTTAGTGGTCAAAATATGTTATTGATTTGGAGTTTATGTTGTGTGCAGGTTGTTTGTAACATTACTTCATTTGTGTATATAAAAGGTTTTCTAATAAAAGGTTTTATTTTGATATTTAAAAAAAACGGGTATTTTTTAAGAGAAATCAACAAGTGTTTATTTTATTGTAAAGAGGAAAGTATGCCATTAACATCTGAAAACGATATCAGTCAAATGTCCGCCACGGTTACGGTTGCAGCACCACATTCTTTTCATGAAATTTTCCATGACCAATTCGCACATTTTCGGCTGTATGTCCTCGATAACTTTACGAGTTTCATCTTCAAGGTCTTGAATCGATTGTGGATAGACGTTATCTTTCACGTGGCCCAAAGAAAAAATTCTAATGGTGTTAAATCACAAGATATCGGTGGCCAATTGTCACCTCTTCGAGAAATAACACGGTCAGGAAACTTTTCTTGCAAAATTGCGATTGTTTTGTTGCTTGTGTGGCACGTAGCGCCGTCTTGCTAAAAGTATACGTCGTCTACATTATTATCTTCCAAATTTGGCCATAAAAATCATTAATCATAGCTCGGTAGCGCCATCCATTCACCGTAACAGTTGCATCAGCATCATTTTTGGAAAAATAGGGTCGAATCACACCGCCAGCCCAAAAACCGCACCAAACAGTGACGTTGAGGATGCAAAAAAATTTCAACAATCATTCTTGGATTTTCTGAGCCTTAAATGCGACAATTTTGCTTATTAACGTAGCCTCCTAAAATTCCGGATCATTTTAATTCATTTGAAGGACCCAATCAGCAAAGATACGCCGTTTATGGTAATTGACCGGCTTGAGTTCTTGTATTAACTGAACTTTAAAAACCTTAAGACTTAAATTTTTATGCAAAATACGGTGTAATGTCGTTTGTGGAATGTCTAATTCCACAGATCAACGAGGAATCGACAAACCTGAGTTTTCTTCAACACTACAGGCTACATCAGCAATATGCTCATGTGATCTTAAGAGATGCACACGGTTTCGATTCTTCACATCACAAATTTGTCCAACAGCTCAAATTTTTTTCACCAGGTTTACTATTGCCGGCCGAAAAGGTGCTTTACGACGACCAAATAGTGCTTTAGTTTTGCAAACTGTGAATTTTCACCATTTTTGTAGTGAATTTTAATCATTTCAATGCGTTGTTGAAGCGTGTATTGTTCCATTTTTAATAATGGCGTAGTTTTTACTTGTCAAATATTAAAAGCTTCAAAAATGACAGCTGCCCAAATAGCCTGCTATTCAAAATAAAACTTTTTATTGGAAAACCCTTTAGTATTTTTATTGAATTGCTGCATTAATCCTGGAATTATAGATCTTGAGTTGAGGTTTCCCATCAAAAATGTTTTTTTGTTTATTTTTTCTGTAATTTATAAACGTGTATTCTAGTTTTTTAAAAAATTGTTTCTTTTCTTCCAGACGCTTATTTGTATAGAATGCGTATACGCTTTCAATGTTAAAAGTATTTTTTTTAGCCTTAGAATAACTTCTATAATACTTTTGTTAATGTATTTTTTACATCGTCGTTTTGTACTTCAATTCTTTTATGTAATAGTGTTTTTACTTTAAGTGAGCTTGTTAATTATTTTATTTATTGCTATAGAAAAGTATGTAGTTGATAAATTTTACATTTCTTTTGCAATTTTTCTTACTCTTTTAAAAAGAGCATATGTTGATTTGGTGTTTATCAAGCTTTGGGATAGTTTCTTAGTCTATATCATTTCATGATGTTATGTTCCATGTGACTAGTTATATAATGTTTTATATTTTTTTATTCTCATTCTGCTTTCTCGCCGTGTCGTTATTTTAAAAGCATTTAGTTCTTTTTACGATGGGCAAGCTGCTAGCCTGGTTTATCAACATTAGATTCATTTTGAAATACGTACAACCGTTCTAAAATGCTCAAAACAATTGTCTATAATGCTACAAAAAGATGTTCCGCAACAGAAAGAAAAAAGTTTATTTAAGAAACTGCACTTTGAAATTTTAGCCGCTTGTGTAGCATGTGACATGCTACGATTGATTTGGCAATGCGCTAAAAGCAAACATTTTTTTTATAAATTCATTTTTTTAACTTTCTTGTTCAATATCTCAACATTCAAAAACTGAAAAAAAAAATTCAAAATTTGGTGCCGACTGATTAGAGGTGAAATTGGTCCAAACAACAAGAAAATTTATGATATTGGTCAATTTTACCTCTTTTTTGATAGTTTTTGCTCTTTTGTGCACCATTTAGACTCAACCTATGGGTACCAAAATTTAACAATGTTATTTTTTTTGGCATTTAAACATTTTGACAAAAAAAATGTATATCCTACCCTACTGCACATTTAGGAGATTTTAATTATCTGTTACGCGAAAAACTAAAATCGTTCAGTGAGCAAACAAAACAGCCACCGTTGAGGATGGTGTTAATCAACCAAACACTAAAATCAGATACTTTTTCGGTGTGTGGTTGTGCTAATTAAGCCATAACGCGATGTGTGCTGTTAAAAAATGGACACAACGCGTTCTGAATGTTAATAAACGGCTACAACGCGTTCTGAATGTTAAAAAGCGGCCACATCAAGTTTTGTGCTAATAAGAATTGGCCACGAAACCGTGTATTGCATGAATTAGCAGTGCTACTAACCAATCATTGAGAATTAGTAAGATTGAGAAAAAAATCTTTAAATTAGAAATAATTGAATTATTTATTAAAAAAAATATTAGTTGATAAATAAAAAAATTAAAGTAACAAACAAAATTATTTATTCTTGCAAGCACTGCTATTTTTAGATTGCACAGCACCTCCTAAGACAAACAATTACAACAATTACAATTTTTAGTGTTACTTGAAATCACATTTACAAATTTATTTATATTATCCCAAAATAATAATCTAATAACTAATTCTTATAAAATTAACAAAAAAATTTTTTTTCTGTTTTTTTACTTCTTTTAACTGCTCTTATTCATTCTATCCCTTTTCCATCCAGTTTTTAATATCTCATTTTTTTCCATCTATTTTTCTCTCATTTTGTTACACTTTTTCAACATATGTTCCATAGTTTTCATAGTCTCTCCGCACATTCTGCACATTTTCAAACTTTTTTATTCAAAATCTTGTCACTTGCTCTTCATTACCACATCTGAATCTTGCAATCATCTTTTTATCATCTTTACTATATCTATCGCTTTCTAAGTACATTGGCACTTCACTTTCAATAATATGTTTATAATTTGCTTTGTACCTAGACTCTTTTACTCGTATTCTCCTTTCTTGCCTTTGTATATCTCTATTTCTTTCCACAATTTCGTACCATGTCTCCCTCCCAGATTTGTTCATTCTTTCAGTTTTGTGACTGGCATACCCATTTTTTTTTGTAAAAATTTTCACTGATCTTCCCTAACTTTCTGTTTTTTGCACTCATTTTCTTTTTCTTGGATTCTGGTAAGATTTTACATTTGTGTCTCATTCTGTTTTTATACTTTATTGCTTTTTTTCTTTTTTTTACTTTTAACTTATCTATTTTAACTTCATGCTGGTTTTAAACCTAGTACCCATCTTCAATATTTTACATGTATTGCTTCTAATTTTTCTTGTTGCTTCCATCCCCATATATCTGAACCATACAATATCATACTCCTAACTAAACTATCAAACATAATTCTTTTTATTCTCATACATTTAATTTTTTTTCACTTATTCCACAAATTTGTCCCACTACTTTGTTTGCTTTTTGCGCCATCTCTCTAATGTTCTCGCTCGTGGTGTTATTTGTGCAAAAAACATATCCCAAATATTTAAAAGATTTTACTTTTGTAATACCTTGCCCATTCCATTTTAAGTCCTCAATTTTTTTCTCCCACCCCCTTTTCTAAACAATATAATTTTTGTTTTTTCTACATTAACTTCTAAACTTTTTTTTCAAAAATATTTTTTTAAACTTTTCTTAATTTTTTTTATTTCTTTTGCTTCTTTTGCGAGTATTACCATGTCGTCTGCATATGCTAGCGACCACATTTTTTCTCTACTAACTACTACTTCTCCTGACTGAGCCAACCTTTTTCTTTCTACATCTGCTAAGTAGGTTGCAAACAAAGTGGGACTCAATATACAGTCCTGACTTACTCATTTTGTTGTTCAAAATCTTTCACTTATTTTCTCGTTAACCCATACCCTGTTTGCTGTCTCCTCATACACGTCTTGCATTTTTCGTACCAGATGCTCGCTAATTCTTTTCTCTCTCATACACTTCCACAGTTTCATGGTACCTCTTCCCTTCCAGATCCTCATTCAACTTTTCGTTTAATATCATGGCGTGGATCTTGTATGCCGTATCCAGTAGTGTTATTCCCTTGTAGTTATTTACTAGCTTTTTGGTTTTAATTTTGTTTATAGGGCATATAAGACTTCTCTCCATTGACTCGGAAACCCTTCTCTCTTTCATACTCTGTTTATCAACTTACTCAATATCTCAAACAGCTCTTCCGTATAGAGATGCAAGTTTTCGTTACTTTTCGATACTTGTAACTATTCGTTACTTTCAGTACAATACTCGTTACTTAATACTCGTTACAAGTAATCGTTTATTTTACGTCAATTACGTAATAATCGTGACATAAGAAAACCATCATATAAAAATGTAACAAAAACTCATTATAATGATTATAGTCATTTTTATTTTGTTAGCAATAAGCAGGTATAAAAAAACGCAACAGAATAAAATTTATATCCTATTTATTTGCTAATCTAACTACAAAATACTACAAATAGTACAAAATATAAATTATTATATATAAGTTTTATAATTATAATTACCAATGCTAATAACATATACTGCTCTTAGAGACTACTTACTACTTAATTAACTAGCCTACTGACTACTGTGTTAAGAATTAAATGTAATTGATGTTGACTATTACTATTTGATATAAAAATTTATTGAAGCAATTACTAAATTTTATATCTTACATTAATAATGCTAAAACTTAGTAAATGTATTGTTAGTATTGTTATATAAATTATTTAATTAATTAAATCAATATAATAATGATCAAGGAATGAAAAAAAAAGAACTAAATAAATTTAAGTTTTGTGTTTCATAATATATAGCTGCGCCGGGTGCATGTGCCACTGCCAGCACTGCCAGCTTAATGCGTGTGTCCGACTACTCCGACTACTATAGATAGTTTAGGTACTAGGTACTTTCGATTCTTTCGATTCTTTCGAATACAAAATATCAAACAGTTACTCCGGTTCCGTGCGCGGGTAAAATATATCGAATGGAATACGGGCGGACACGGAGTAACTGTTTGTAAAAAGTAACGATTATTTGGTTATTCGTTATTTCGGATCTCGTCAGGTACCGATTACTAAGTAACGAATAATTATTTTATTTGCATCTCTACTTCCGTACCATGCAACCACGCCCACAAGTTTTTGATGGGTAAATTCGGCTTGAATTAACTAAAGTGAATTTTTTTTGACTACAAATTTTGATTAGCTGTCTTTCTTTAGTTCTCAGTTTATATAAAACCGGCTCGATGCAACTTCGAACTACAACCAACACGTTTCTTGGAGCAAGTTGTCTCCTATCAACATTCAAAGTTTGACTACAGCTAAAAACTTCTTCTTGGTAAAATACCAAGAAAAAGTTTTTAGAAACATTTTTGAAGTTTGTGTTTCCAACCCGACTTTAGCGTTTTTTGTTGTTCTTGAATTGCTTCAGTTCTGCTGCAACAACAATAATTAATTTTTAATTCCACACACCAAGTGAACTTTAAGACTGAATTTGCTACATGAATGCAGTATCTCATAATTTAATTTAACGTTTCTCCTAACACGATAAATTTTGTTGCCATCTCTAAAACAACTACCAACTAACCACTATCTAAATTAACATATAATGCCACTTTTGGAAAGCGCTTTAAGATTTGGGACAAAAGTAGCTGCGGTTGCTTTTCCAAGATATTAAGTCAAGAGATAGCGGTTTTGTCTCAACAACTGATTTGAAGGTTAACTGATCAGTCTAACAATAAGTACTTGTAAGACCGGCAATGCCGTGGCTGCTTAAAAGAAACTGCTTCTAGAAGTTACAACAAGTATGTTGTTGACATAGCTTTGAAAGTATTTAAAGAACAGTTTTTTTTTTACTTCTAAGCTTTTCTACAGGGAGTTTATAAATTAATGGGATTAAGTAATCACTTTAAATATGCCGCCTTTTAAAATTGTTCACTATACTATTTGTTTTGACAGTTCAACTTTGACAGCTGTCAAGCAAGCAAGGATATAAGAACGTATACAAATAAAGAGAATATTTTTATTATTGAATCCTACTTTAGGAATGGGCGGTTTGATAATGGGGAATGACTCTATTCTATTCTGGACTGTGTTTGAGAGTTAACAACTGATAATTATAAACATGTAAACATAAAAATATTTTTATTATTGTATCTTAAGATGCAGAATACTAGTTTTTTAATTTAGTTTAGTTGCTAAAGCATGAGTACTCTAACACAATACCTTATTTTTAATTAAGCGTAAAATTTATTATTTAAATTTTTATTATAACTTTTTAATGTAAGCATGAGTTTTGCAAATTTTTGTGATCAGCATATACAAAGTTTATTATTTTTATTTAATTATTTAAAAAATAAAAACTAAATAAGATTATACAATAAAGATGTATGCAAAAAATTAATTGCAAAATTATTTAATTGAAGATTTTATTGATTTATTAATCAAATTATATTTATAAGTATCCAATTTATATCAAAAAATTATTATCAACATAAATATAAAATAAAAATATTAATAGTAATATAAAGTGGCCTGCTTATTATTGATAATTACAACGAATATTATTACACACTTAAAGTGTTTTCCACAACATTGGTAATAAAACCAGTAAGCAGTTATCGATTAAGTAGTCCACGAATTATATTTAGGAAAAGAATAAAATAAATCACGACAGATAAAACTTACTGGTCTTATTGTTTAGACTGACGTATAATAAATAACATTTTATAATTGACAATTATATTCTCAATAACCACTAAAAACAATAAAACTGACATTCACTTTGTATTATCACTTAAATTATTTTATACAGTTTACAATAGATACCAATAATAAATTATAGTTTAAAATCAATTGTAGAGACAGCTGAGTGGCTTGTCTCTAAAGTTTAACTTTTACATTAGATGTCTAGGTTATTATTCTGTAATCAGTCATATTCAGTAGATTTATTTATCTTGCTTGGTTCATTCAATACAAGTTTAGTAATTGTTTTATATTAAGTAAAAAATAAAATTTAATATCTGAATGTTTAGAATACCAATATAAAGCTCATTGAACAAACAATAATTAATTTAGAACATGTAGAAACATTCAGTTATTTAAAATTAACATACTTTTAGCAATGTACCGAAAACATCCTCTTTACACTAACAATTAGAATGCAGACTGTCGAACTCGCAAACCTACACTAATTATCGCCGATTATTATTCAGTTGGCGACTGCAGTTATGGGAAAAAGATTATAATCGCGGCCGATATTAAGGCCAGTAAGTATTCGTAAGTTGTCCCTCTTAAGTGGCTACTACAATGGCCAGTGAATCACGAATCGCGTGTACTAATAAAGACATGACATGGCGAATGCCAATCCGAAGCAGCAATTCTAGTTGATTCCAGAAAGCCCAAATAAATTTACGTTAATGATAAAATGTTTAACCGTGAGGGTGGGTCTATCTTTTTAATTCCGAGTCGATTAACGTAAATAAGCATTATCTCGATTAAACCGCAATAAGGAGGGAAGCAATATGATAAATAAATATTTTATTTTCAGATTATATATTTATTAAATTTATACGAAGATATCAATTACTCGATGCCAACAAAATACTTGCTTCATCTGCATTATTTGCATATTTTATGAAAACGAAATATATGATACTTAAATAAAATCATAACATGTTCATAAAAATAAATTGCAAGTTATATTTCGATAACCCGTTTATTATGTTGTATAGCTATAATATTTTATAGCATTATCGGAATACATAAACAGTGTACAGGTTGATATTGCTTATTTCGATTTGAATCCCATCAGTGATTTACTGAATATGTAAATAATATTTGTGTATTTGTTTGCATCCTGGCGCCACTAGTAAAATCCTTTAATTCAGAAAACAAGAGCTCTACTGGTATTTTCCATACTTACATTACATAAAAGTTTTGAATTTATAACGCAAAATACTAGAAAAGAATTTCTAGTTAATTTTATAATATATTATATATTCATATGTACATAAGTTTTAATATGTTATTTTTTTGGTTTAGTTGTATTAATATAAATCACAAATGGAAATTTTCTGATAAAATTAATAAAAACAATATTATTATACAGGGTTAGTCAAAATTACCGAAACACCTAAATAACTCCTCAATAGTTAAATTTCAAAAGAAGTTTTAATAAAAAAATAAAAGTTTTTTAAATTTCCACAATAAAATGAACCCTGTATATTAAAAATACTTTTATAAATTAGTTTGTTTAAAACCAAAAAACTTTTGTTTGAAACTTTTTTTGAAATTTTTAGAGAAATATATAGTTGTTCCGGTAATTTTGACTAACCCTGTATAGCTCTGAGAGACCAAGTTATTAACTTAAAAAATAGATTGTTTTAATATGATTAGTTGGATATGATCAGACAACATATTAATAGTTAGAAAATGTATTCAAATGTTACCTAATGCAGCTCCATTATAGTCGGATTAGGATAACTAATTATAATTACTTTTATACAAGTTATAATTACATTGTCGGTTTTATATATTGGCGACTAGTTTTGACGTAATTTGTCATTATCAAGCTAAAAAACATACAAATTACCAATTAGTTATTAAACAGAAATAAAATAAAAGAAAACTTAAAATTAATAATTAAGCTCTCCGTTATTGCTGTTTTGAAAATTGATCCTTACTGAACAACATTACCCCGATGTTGTAAAGTATATAAGTTATTAGTTAATTTTGGATAGATGCTTCCAGAAAAGACTATGTGAGATTACAATTACAAGAAGAGAAGTTACAAACATTTAGATATAGATTTGTTGTTTAGTTTAATATTTGGTTCAGATGAAACTTAAAATTTTAATTTTGAAACAGTAAGAAGTTTTTGTAAGTTTTAGGAGTACTTCAATCAGGTATTGTTTTAAGGTCTTTATTTGCAGATCTAACCTAAATATTTCAAGACGTTTTCTAATATTTGTCAATATGGTTTTTGGAAAGTATGAATTATAAAGGGTGCTATTATTGGAAAACTATAAGTAAAAATTTTAGTTATTTTAAGAAATTTATTAATGTAACAAAAAATAAATCTAATAATTAACTATAATTTTTTTATTGATAGGACTTATAGATTTGTGATTAACTTATCAAATGCTTTGGAAATGTTTAGAGCTTTTGCAAGATTTTTTACATGTTTGTCTAAAAATTAATTCTATTTGTAACTATCAAATGTCAGAAAATTTGTTGAACGTTTTGATAAAAATCTAAATTAAGTATTTAAAATAAAGTACTTTGCTCAAAGAACTTGACAATTTGAATAATAAGTGAATGATCAAAATGTTTTAATGCAGCCTCAACAGTAGTTGTTGTAATTTCTGAAATAATTTAAAGATATAAATTTAAGAATTTTGGTCTACCAAAAAGTCCATGACAAGAGTTGCTGAATAAGTTGAATAAGATAGAAAAAATCATAGCTTGTTGACCGGATAGTGTTATAGAAGATGACTTAGTATTGAGTATATATGATTCAGTATTTTGTACATAAAATTTTTGTTACAAAATTATTTTAGCTTTTTTATGATTACTTTAAAAAAAGTGTCCAAATTTTCAGAAAGGTCATCAACAATTTTGAAAAGTTGTATTAGAAGTAGAACTCACAACACTGTAATATATAATCATTCTAGACATGCTCGTAGTCGAAGGAAGCTGTATTTAATTACTCGGCTAAATATATAAATAACAATTTAATCAAAATATTCTATGTTATTAAAAAATAACCTTATAATAATGTATGTATAATTTAAGTCAGTATTTACTTGCTCTGAAGAAGATCATAACTACTGTCTAAACAAATCAAATACAATAACAACATAATCTTATTTTTAAACACTCTAACTTGCAATATATAAAAGCAAGAATGGCAACTAACTTTTTAGCAAATTTGCTCAAGTTAAAAAGTAGAGAAAACCACAGTAAATGGGCTTGTGCTACATATATGGTTAAAAACAAAAAAACAAAATAAGGAACATAATACAATGTATACAGAAGGGTTTTATCAGAAAATTTCAGTAAAAATGTGTGGTACTTAGTACATCTACACACATGACCATCCTTCAAGAATGGCTTACTCAGATATTAATAAAATCATAGTGATTAACAACAATAAGCTGCAAATGAGAAGTGCAGGAGACATTGAAATGTCTAACTCAAATAATAAAGAATGGTAACACTGTAAAATTTTACAAATATGGCTGTTTAATATTTTATAATAAGAATGTATTTATGACAAGAACTAAATTAGTTAATAATACGTAAAAAAATTGCAAAAATTATGAACATTGTTCGCTGACTTTAAACGCTAATGTGAAGCATTGCAGACCTCGTCACAATAATTATTAAATTTGCCCAGAATGAAAAATAGGATAGTCAATAGCATTTATTAAAAAAATTAAAAAAACGAGAGCAGAGCGACATTATTTGGTGTTGCTCAAAAACATTGTTGGTTATTTTAATTTAAAAATTGAAAGTAGATTGTGTAAAAAGAGGACAAACAGAACTATTTAGTGTTTGCAAAACAACTTATAAAAAACTACTTAATACAACAACAGTAACATTATTCACTGAAAGTTTTATATAATAGAGACAATCGTACTGTTAGATAAAGTATCGTATCTGGAAGAAAAGATTGCAAAAAAGGTAATTCTTGAATATAAAACACGTATTCAAGTATCTATGTCTACACCAACAATTATAAATAAGGAAATTAATTTGCTTCCGCCTGCAATTAATTCTTCTAATTCTTCTAATAATATTAAAGCTGCTTCTTTCACTTGAGCAGAAAGTTCAGCCTAAAACCCAAACAATATTTGATTATGGCCCAAGTGACAATAAGTTGCAGGCTTATGTGCCTACCTCATATATACATGTCTCCAAACTGAAGCGCGAAACCAATAAATCCGATATTATTAAATATGTTAAATTAAAATACCCTAATATTTCAATTAACACCGTAGAGCTGTAAAATTTGGGAGCTACAGTAGTTTCAAAGTTTCCGTTTTAGCTGACCTTGCTCGGGCTATCCTTTGTAAAGACATTTGGCCAGCTAACATTGCTGTCAAACGATTTGTAAATTATGGTCGTCGACAAAATGCTCCTACTTTATCTTCAATGGATTTTCGAAGCCCAAATCTTGTCAACAACTTAGACCCATCTCCAGAAATGATAACGGCTTCTCTATCTACTACCAGATCGTCGGGGGTTTAAAAACGAAACTTAAGAAACTATTTTTAGCTGTAGCAGTGTCAGATTACGATGTGATTGTTCTTACTGAAACCTGACTTTCTCCTGACATTAGTGACTTGGAATTAAATTTAACAGGATATCATTTATTTAGGTGTGATTGCTCTGCCCTAAAAAGCCCCAAACAAGGCGGAGGTGGTGTTTTAATTGCTATTGAGACTAAAGTTAAATCTGTGTTACTTTATCCCACGTATATTAGTGTTGATCATTTGTTTGTAATTGTTAAGTTTAATCTTGTGTCATATATAGTTAATGCGGTTTATTTACCACCTAATTCAACTAGTGATAAATATCTTAACCATTGCTATTCTGTCGAATCTATTGCCAACAAGTTTTCAAGTAATAAATTAATTTTATTGGGCGATTACAATCTACCTGCAGCGTCTTGGGTTAACGATGATTTAGGTATCGGAGTAATTTGTAACGATAGTTACCCTGCTTATTTAGTTGCTAATTTGTTTGGGTTTTTAAACTGCGTACAATGCATATCTATTCCTAATAGTGAGGGTGTGTCTTTAGACTTCTGCTTTATACTTTGTAAAATATGTAGATATTTTGTTAAATTTAAGCCAATACCATACTGCGTACTTGTTAACTATAAAATGTTATACTACCTGTGATATTTTAAATTGTAATTATGTTTTTAATGACTTTAAACTTGCTGACTACAGTGCAATCAATAGTTTTTTTATTTGTTGATTGTTGATTGGACTGCACTCTTTTATAACTCTGATATTGATATGTGTCTTGATGTATTTTACTCTGTAATCTATAATGTTATTGATTGTTTTGTCCCTAAAAAACTGTGATGAGAAAACAATTTTTCGATTTGGTTTTTTCTTCAGTCTAAGACAACAAAATCCATCCAACTTCAGTGATTGAGTTTAATAATAACTTAATTTACTTTAAATTTTTAATTAATTTGTGTGATATTTTTAAGAGAATCGAGAACCTTAAATGTAATTTATGCGTTAGACCCGTCGGAATTTCATCTATGCTGTTAAAAAAGAGCATTTATTCTATTACTAATCTATTACACTTACTTTTAATGCTTCTTTAAATGAAAGTAAATTTACTCAAATATAGAAGCAAAGCTATATTACGCCTTTGTTTAAGGAACAAAAAAGGATATCACTAACTATAGAGGTTGTAACTGGTCAGTTACAATGGATGTGCAAAAGCATCTTATCGTAGAAGAGCAGCACGGATTTCGTGAAAAGCGTTTCATTAATTTACTTTGTTATAATAGCCGTAAAAAGCATAAAATAAATAAATAAATAATAAATATTTTATATGCATTTGAATCTAAAGTACAAGTTGATTCTATCTATACCAATTTTTCAAAAACGTTTGATTGTGTGAGCCACAATATTTTGATTGCTAAGCTCAGAGCTCTGAGTTTTTAACATGATGTGATTTCCTGGTATTTTAACTTTTTGAATAATCGCACGCAGTGTGCAAAAATTAATAATTTTTTGTCACAGACCATTCGTGTTTCATCAGGTGTTCCTCAAGGATCTCATTGTGAACCAACTTTATTTTTGCTTTTCATTAATGATCTCCCACAGTATATTAATTCATCGTCATTTCTTTAATTTGCGGATGATTTAAAAATGTACAAAAGAATATTTTCTGTTAATGTTTGCAATCTTTTATAACTAGACTTAGGGCCGATTTATTCATCTATTCTATAAGTTATTGATTAGTTATGTGTTCAATAAACTTATAGATCTCTTATATGAAATTTGGGTGTATTTATCCCAGTTTATATGTCACGTAATTACTGAACACTTACAATGTTTTTATAGGAGTAGTACAGTTTGGAGAAAAGGATAGCTAAATATATTTCTGTGAGAAAGAAAGAGATATATTTTTTAGTTGTAGGTTGTGGTATTACTGCTTTTTTTAAACTCCAAACAAATAATTGTATAAAAAATGTGAATAGTTTATTCTGTGAAATAATCTCAGGTAAGTTAATACATAATTATGATTTTCTTTGTAAAATTAGTTGCATTTATAATGCAATATCAGTAGGTACACTTGCAATTAATGAAAAGCAAACAAATTGCCATAAAAAATCAATTTTAAAAAGAGTACTGGACCATTTTGCTCTGTTTACATCTAGAGAAATAATTCATTAATTTTGAGTAGATTAACTGCTGGTCAGAATGTTCAGTACCTGTTTTCTTGTTTTGTGGCCCATAAGGCACACTATTGCTTGCAATATATTTGCTGTTGAAACTAGGAATTATCTTAGTCATTCTTTTTCATGTGTTCAAAAGTACTTTAAATATGCATAATATCAGTATCAAACAAAAGGTTCTAATGTTTTCAAATTTAAAGAATTAAAAGACAGCGTTCAACCAACTTTTCTGTTGCCGAGACAGAATGCTTAGTGGAAGAAGTACTAAAAAGAGTAGATGTTATTGAAAATAAAAGAATGGATGCAGTTACTTGGAGGCAAAAAGAAAAAGCGTGGGATGTTTTAATGAAATGTCTTAACGTACTAACTGCAGGAAACAGAACAGTGAAAATGCTGAAAGTTAAATACGATGGGATAAAAAGAACTATAAAACAAAAAAACAACAAACCGAAAAGTGATATGTATAAGACAAGAGGTGGTGCTGCTGAAATAGTTATTTATACACCGCTCGAGGAAAAACTAATGAGGATAATAGTGTGGAGGGTCTACCTAGCATTAATGATTCCGATGAAGGTAGGGTTTTATTTATTTATCTTATAGGTTTTTATAACTTATGTTTTTTTTTAGTAGCACAAATTAATGAGGCACAATTATTATTTGTCAAAAAAGGAATCCAAGTTGAATTCATTCTAGAGGCAAGTTCATCAACACCACCTTCAAATGTGTTTTAAGAAATTACCAATAATGAAAATGGTATTTATATATAATATTAAATTTTACCTGTTTTTTAATCACACATACATATTACATTTTATTAGTTTTATTCTTAACAATGAGATAATATTCTAAAGCCCAGTCACAACACAAGTTTTAACTTTAACCTTATATTCAAAATAAAATTTCTATGTACTTATGTGTAAAAGTTATAAAGTAATCTGATTTCAGTTAGTAACTTGTATACACTTTTGTTTTACTTTACAAATTTCTAAAGTAATTTAAAAACTCTGTACGTTAAAAATTATTATTCTTGGCATTAATAATATCATCCAATTCTTCTACAGTATTTTCATTGCTATTTCTTGCAATAATGTGCAAGACTGCTGTTGCGACTATTATATTTTGAAACATTGGAATTTTGCACCTCATCCCAATAGAAAGACAAGGAATACGCCGCTTCCCAATTCCAAATGTTCTTTCGACTGTACCTCTAGTCCTAATTTGAGCTTCATTAAAAAAAAAATCAATATTGTTTTTTGGGTTTGAAATTGATGTTATCATGTAACGTCTTAAAGGATCTGCACTGTCATCTAATAAAACACCATTTTCAAACTCGTTTCCTTCTAGTCTTTGTTTAACACAAGAATTATCAAAAATATTGGCATCGTGTGAAGATCCTGGCCATCGAGCTACAATATCTCTAATTTTATAGTTGGCATCGCAGATGCACTGAACATTTAATGAAAAAAATCTTTTACGGTTTCTATAAAGTTCTGCATTTGCTCCTCCTGAAAATGTGTTATTTTTTATATTATACTATACACTATCAATCGAATAAAAACTTTGTTATATGTATTATAAACATACCTGGGTTTTGAATTTTTATGTGCGTACAGTCTATTGCACCTATTTCTCTTGGAAATCGGCTAATTTGCAAAAATTTTACTTGTTCGCTGATTCTTTCTTCTTGTGTTGAAGGCATTCAAATAAATTGTTGCTTCAAACCATCTAATGTCGAAGTTACTTTATGAATTATCTTAGCTGCAGTTGATTTGTGAATGTTTCTAAAGTCTCCTATTGATACATAAAAACCACCGGTGGCATAAAATAAAAGTGTCAACAATAACTGCTGCACCACCTCGTGGGTACTACCTTGTCGTGGTGAGGGGGCTGAGTAACTTCTGCTCCAGCTATGCCGGCGAGAGTTTAAATTCTTAGCAGGGCCACCCATGCCGGATGGGTCAATGAGCAGAAGCCAAACCAAATGTACCCAAAGCCATTCCTGGCTACCTTCCCTATTTATCCTGTCATTTCTATTTCTACCCCTACCCTTCTTTTCCTTTTATTCCCAACCTGGCGGTAGGTAAAACGCAAACTTTTTTTTAATGATGTCAAAATCAAAATCACGCCCCCAGTCCGTGCCGTCAGTTGAATCTGACAGGGGCTTCATAATCGGCACGGGTTTGGCAACTACCGGAGTGGGAGAACAATGCTCCGGTAGCGCAGTAGTCAATTGTTCGGAAGCTGGTGCAACTGATCGGGTTGTGCCAGCGGATAATGCTACCCGGTCCCCTTCCGATGACAAATCGGACCCCCCAGCTTCTTCTTCGACAAAAGGGAAGAAGTCTGGCAAAGCTATTTTGTCAAAAAGTGCCAGTGATGAGAAGGCGGGACCTGTCCCTCGGTTCATCCTGGTCACTAGAGAAGAAGGCAACTTTGAAAAAGTTAGCCCCTTCTTAATAAGTAGAGCGTTGTATGGACTGATCGGTGACACCAAGTCTATCAAGAAGGTCAGAGATGGCCTTCTTGTGGAAACGGTTTCAGCCGCTCAGTCTATAAAATTTTTAAAATGTTCTCGATTTGCAGAAATGAATGTTAATGTCTCAGCCCATAAAACTTTAAACTCCTGTAAGGGCATAGTTTATTGTAGGGACTTCTTAAACTGCACGTTGGAAGAAATTGTTGAAAACATGAGTGGTCAGGGGGTAATCGACGTGCGTCGCATTTCTAGTATGCGAGACGGTAAACGCGAAGAAACCCCTAACCATATACTGACGTTTAACCGTCCACAACTTCCCACCAACGTGAAAGGGGCTTTTTATAACCTCACAGTCAGGCCATATATTCCGGCACCAATGCGTTGCTTCAAATGTCAGAGGTTTGGACACACAGCTGCCCGATGTTCTAAGGAGCAGATTTGCGCGTGTGGAAAACCTCTGCATGACGATAGCGAATGTGAACAGCCAATTACGTGTGTCAATTGCGGAGGAGAACACTCTGCAAGATCACGTAATTGTCCTAAATACATAGAGGAATTTGCTATCAAAGAGATAATGACAAAAAACAAATTATTATATTTTGAAGCACGCAAATTGGTATTAGTCCAAACACCAATTGCCGGAATATCATACGCCAAAGCGGCGACTACATCTAAAAGCCCTGTAAACGTAAACAACCTTATAAGTAAACTGTTGCCCCCTCCTTATTGCTGCATTAAACGGGCACAATCAACCTCTTGCAGCAAAAAGAGCGCTTATACCGGTCATTAAACCAAATATGCTCCCACCCAAACCTTCGGGGCAACAACGGTTAAGGAAAACTTCGGTTTCTTTAACCAAAAACGTGGGGATGTACCCCCCACACATTCTCAGGTTGATTTTGAAACTGACCTGACCAAACTTGTTTTGGCAGAAACGCCAAAACAAATAGATATGGATCTGTTTGATCAGGGTAAACGGAAGCGGGATGACCCCTCTTCCAGCAACGGTGACGACGGATCCAGTACGGCATCAGAAGTTTCTGTTGTCGACACTGGCAGTACCAGAGGCAGAAGAAGAAGGAAACCTGGCTGGAAAAAGGGCAGATCACGCTCCCAACAGCTGTAGGCCTTCTATTATGTTTTTTAATTATGTGTTGTTATGTATCGGCACTGCAGTCCTTTACAACTGCGGTGTCATTTGTGTACTTGTATTGTCTTTTCCATTTTACGGTTCTGGCATTAAAGATTTTTTTGTCTTTGATGTCATCTGTGATATTAGTTTTAAGTTTTATTTGTTTTATGGTTCTGGCATCGAGGTCTTTTACAACTCCGATGCCATCTGTGATATTAGTTTTAAGTTTTATGTATTTTATGGTTCTGACATTGGAGTATTTTACAACTTCGATGTCATCTGTGATATTAGCTTTAAAAATATATATTTTGCCTTGTCTACGTCCAAACATCAAAGTCCGTTTACAACTTTGGTGTTTTATTTGTTTTGTGTTAACTTATTTTAATAGCTGTCCGTCTATTACGTGTTATTTATTTCTTAATTTATTTTATTTATTTAATAGTCATCTAAAATTATGGAGACGATAGTACAGTGGAACTGCAACGGTTGCAAACGCAGCTATTGTGAGCTGAAAATGATCCTGGTAAAGCACATGCCCTTTTGCGTGTGCTTACAGGAAACGCACTTCAAGCCCCAAGAAAATTTCAATCTTCGGGGCTTTACGTGCACAAGAAGTGACGTTTTGCCGGGAGCCCGAGCCAAAGGTGGAGTCGCTATTTTTCTGAGGGATAATTTGCCGTTTACGGAAATAACCCTCAGAACTAGACTCCATGCAATCGCAATCCGGTTTACCATCCCGATAAAAGCCACAATATGCAACCTGTATCTTCCGGAGTTCGACTGGACTCTGGAAGATATACAAGAACTTACTTCGCAGCTTCCACAGCCCTACCTCCTGGTGGGCAATTTTAACGCCCACAATCCGCTGTGGGGTTCCCTGAGGAAGGACACGCGAGGTCGTTTGATTGAGGATTTTCTCGATCAAAGCGACGCTGTCCTCCTCAACACGGGTTCCGCCACACACTTTGGAGGTAGGGGTACAAACTTTTCGGCAATTGATTTGTCTCTATCGTCCCCACGTTTAGCCACACGTCTATCGTGGAATGTATTAGAAGACCTTCACGGTAGCGATCACTTCCGTCCCCCGTAGATGGTGTCTCGACCGCGCAGACTGGCAAGGTTTCCAAGCCAGTCTGGTCCCACCAGAGTCAAATGGTGAGGATGTCGAGACCGCCGTGAAGGTTTTCACTAATTGTTTTGTCCGAGCAGCAGATGTGTTTGTCCCAAAGTCCAGCGGTCAGCTGGCCGGTCCGTCGGTTTTTTGGTGGAACGACGATAAACGAGTAGCTGTGGAAGAGAAAAAGAAAGCTTTCAATTGTTTCAAAAGATCTCCGACGCAGGAAAACATGATCGCTTTCAAGAAGAAGCGAGCCGTTGCGCGCCGCAAAATTCTTGAAAGCAAGCAACGATCATGGGAGAGCTACGTATCGACGATCACGCCGACCACTTCGGTCGGCGAAGTGTGGAAAAAGGTGGGAGCCGTGTCGGGAAAGAAATTTTCCTTTGTGGCTCCCATCCTAATCGTCGACGGACGCGAAGTCACCGAAGCGGCCAACATTGCAGACGCATTGGCAACTCAATTTGCGTCTGCCAGTATCTCTCAAAATTATAGTGAGCAATTCCTGCGTCAAAAAGATCAATTAGAAACTCAGCTAAATTTCTCTTCCCCGGATTCTTTGCCCTACAACTCTTTATTTTCCTTAAAAGAGTTGGAAACGGCAGTTAACGGTATGGGTACCTCCTCCGCACCGGGACCAGACGACGTGCCTTATCAGGTTATCCGGCAGCTTCCCTCCCGCATGACGGAGCGGTTGCTGGAAATCTACAACCTGATATGGGAAAGCGGCGTCTACCCGGAATGTTGGAGAGAGGCCATTATCCTGCCGTTGTTAAAGCCGGGAAAAGATCCAATCAACGTCAACAGCTACAGACCGATTTCACTTACCTGCTGTCTCAGTAAACTTTAAAAAAAAATGGTCAACAACCGTCTGGTGTGGATGCTGGAAAGTAAAAATCTTTTAGCTAAATACCAGGCGGGTTTCAGACGAAATCACAGTACCGTTGATCATTTAATCTGTCTAGAAAATTCTATCCAAGACGCCTTCCTAGCAAGAAAACACCTCGTAGCGGTGTTTTTCGACCTGGAGAAGGCGTATGACATGACTTGGCAATATGGAATTTTGCAGAAGCTGCACGCATGGGGATTCAGGGGCCGTATGCCTCATTTTCTTGAATCTTTCATGCGCGATCGCAAATTTAAAGTAAGGGTGGGAAGCACTAACTCGAAGACATTATGTCTAGAGAACGGTGTTCCCCAAGGGTCGACAATCAGCGTCACCCTTTTTGCGATTGCGGTTAATGATATTGCGGCTTCGGTGGTTACACCTGTACAAAAATGCCTGTACGTCGACGACTTGGTGATCTACATGGCGGGAGATACCATCCCTGCCATAACACGTCAACTCCAGATCACCATAGACAATGTGGACAGAGAGGCAGAAGCGAGAGTTTTTCGTTTCTCTACGACGAAATCCTCGTGCGTGCATTTTTGCCGCCTCAGAAGATCTCACCGGGACCCCGCGCTTGTCTTGCGAGGTTCCAGAATCACGTGCGTCGAAACAGTCCGTTTCTTAGGGCTCGTGCTCGATAGGACCTTATCCTTTCGGGCACATATTGATGAATTGGTCACAAAATGCAAAAAAGCCTTGAACGTGATCAAGTGCTTGGCCAACATCAACTGGGGTGCGCGGAGAGAGGTACTGTTGCGGCTGTACAAAGCTCTGGTTTTATCCAGGGTCGACTACGGCTGCGCGGTATACTCATCCGCCAGAAAATCCCGGTTGAAAGCCCTAGACCCAGTCCACAACGCAGGCATTAGATACGCTACGGGAGCATTCCGGACGAGTCCCGAACCGAGTCTTTGCTGCGAGTCGGGTGTACTCCCTCTAGCTGCTTGTCGCAGTCGCTTTGTACTCACGTACGCCTCGGCGATGCGAGAAAAGAGGGGTCACAACAACCGACTCATATTTACCGCCAACGAAACGCAGCAACGTAAATACAGACTCAGGCCTACCGTCAGTAGGCCGGTGTGCGTCCGAGCGCAGGAGCTAGAGGAGAGTCTCAACGTTAATTATCCGATAGTATTCGAGGTTGGTTCTGGCGAGATTCCACCCTGGCTGATGCCGAGGGTTATGACTTGTCTTGATCTGACCTCCAAGAGCAAACGAGAAACTTGCCCCGACGTCTTGAGGAGCAAGTTTCTTAAAATCGTTGCCGAATACCCAGACTCTCCGCGGTTGTATACGGACGGTTCGAAAACGGACCGGGGAGTAGGAAGTGCCTTCGTTTTAGACGGTACGGCCCATTCATGGTCTCTCCCTAAAGAGGCTTCAGTGTACACCGCAGAATTACATGCTTTGCATAAAGCCCTGCTAAACTGTGAGACGTCATCTCACAGTTCGTTCCTCCTTTGTTCCGACTCGCTGAGTGCCATCCTGAGTATACAGTCTATGTACTCGGTCGATCCGCTGGTCCAGCTCGTACAAACTTCGATATTCCGCCTGGCCGGGTTTGGACAGAGAGCTATCTTTGTCTGGACACCGGGTCATGTGGGTATCGAGGGCAACGAGCTGGCCAATAAAGCCGCCCGTCAGGCGGCTGACGCGGATCCTACGGACAACATTCCCGTAAGACCCGATGATCTCAAAGGTTACGTCATATCGAAGGTCATCGAGGATTGGCAAAGAGTATGGAACGGCTTCGAGAGCAAATTAAAGGAAATCAAGCTCTTCGTGACGGCATGGAAGTCGCCGGTAGATCTCAACAGGAGAGAGGAGGTCGCCCTATGTCGCTTGCGCATAGGTCATACCAAATTGACCTCTTCGTATCTCCTGACCGACGACGAACAACCAGAATGCCAAACATGTCACGACCCTCTAACGGTGAAGCACATTTTGGAGGAATGCCGAGCCTACCTTCCCCACCGTAATCGGCTCGAGCTCCCTAACAACGTGGCGTCTATTTTATTAAATAGAGAAGAGTCCATGGGAAGGTGCGTCCAGTTCTTGAAAGACGCAGGACTCCTCAAACAGGTGTAACCAAGTTTTTGTGTTGTCTTATAATGATTTTGGTGTTAACTTATTTATTTATTTTTATTGATCAGTTTGTGTTGTTGAGTTGTTTAAAGCATCGTAGTCTTTTACAACTTCGGTGCAATCTGTGATATTAGGTTTAGTTAGTTTTTAGGGTCTGGCATCGATGCATTTTACAGCTTCGATGTCATCTGTGATATTAAGTTAGGTTGTGATATTAGGTTAAGTTGTGATATTAGGTTTAGTTACTTTAGTTTTTAGGGTATGGCATCGAAGCATTTTACAGCTTCGGTGTCATCTGTGATATTAGGTTAAGTTAAATAGTAAGTTTTGTGATATTAGTTTTTAAATTTAGTTTTTTAATTTAAGCATCTGTGATATTAGATTTAGTTTTTATTTATTTATTTAACAATTTTAATGTGTTGTTTTGTCTCCTCAGGTCTATAACCTGAGGTTATTATTATTAAAATAAATAGCTAATGACCTTAGTAGTCGACGCTAAAACACAACAAAAAAAAAAAATAAATAAATAACTGTTGCAAAGGTGGAATAAGATTGTTTCTAAAAAAATGGTATTGTTAAAACATATTAATGAAAATTAATTTATGCCTGTTTGATTGATGTAAAAGTTCATCTTGGAATTAGATTTATTAATGAAAATTATTAATGTTTGATTGATCTAAAAGTTCTTCTTCTATTAGAGGTAATATTTAACACAGAATGTTTATTTAAACAAAACCGCAGGAAAAAGTCTACATCATCCCAACAATTTAATTTGTCCCATTGTTGAAGACGATTTTGACTATTATATAGACGGCAATTTAAACTATTATCATTCACATCAATTTTGTCAAGCAAAATATCTAGATCATTTATAATATCCATGACTAGATTGAAAACAAGAAATCACAATGCACAAACAAAAATTGAAGTTATGTTCTTCCTTTTACGTCGTTACTAGCGGGTGAATGTGATCTAAAAAATATCTGTTCCGTAAATTCGATTTACTTAAAGATTGTCACTACTGACAGATGAACAGATGTTTATGCATGGCAATCTTATCAGTAATGCTACAGAGCAATTTATAGAAAGGTGAATAAATCGGCTCTTAGACTCTATAAACAATTGGTGTTTTATTAATAAATTATTCTTTAATGCTGATAAATGTGTTTTCAATGAGTTTTTATAGAACTTTAAGTAAAATTTCTTATAACTATGTAATTGAAACTAAAGTATTGCACAAAGTCTTTGTGAATAAAAGATTTAAGCGTAATTTTTAATCATAAATTTACATTTGTTAAACATATTAACATCATGCGCAATCGTGCCATAAAAATGTTGGGATTTGTTTATAAAATGTCAACGGATTTATCACCCAGTACTCTTTTATTGTACGTTGGTGCGTTCGCATTTAGAGTATGCTCCGTCAGTTTGGAACCCTGCTTATAATATTCATAACCTTAGTGTAAATTATAATTACTGTTACATTGCCTCACTCTATAATCTAGTCATTGAAGCTTTGCCGAAAAAGATCCGATTTGTCATTTTTGCATAATGTAAAGATTGATTGTCCAGAGCTACTTGATATTCTTTCATTCTATATAGCACCTAATAATAGACGCTGCAGGCATTCTTCCTTGTTTTGTGAGTCTAACCATTCTACTAATTGTGGTTTCAATAATCCTCTGAATAGAATGTGTAGATTTGCAAATACTTTACCAACTAACTTTAATTTATTTTGTGTCTTTACGTTTAGAAGTCAGCTGAGTCATGCTGATTAATGTTTAGTTTTAATATATGCAATTTTTGTTTATGTTATTTTTTGTATTTTTTATTTTTAAATATTTTAGTAAAACATCAATAATTATGTATATTTGATGGTAAGTTTTTATATCGTAAATAAAGTATTATTATTATTATTATTATTAATTTATTTTTTACAAGGTGAGTCGGGAGGAACGGCGCAAACTCTAGCAATGTATTGTACACGTAAAAATAATGATACAAAACTTAAATGTTGTATCCCATTTTTATTTGTTTTTAAGTTATAGTGTAATTAAAAATAAACAAAATTTTAGTCATTATTGTGTTACCTAGTAATTATAGCTTTATTATAATAAATGTTCAAAAACTGCTATTTACTTCTGAATATTTTCTGCTTTGTCTACAAAGAGCGCCTGTTGTTCTTTTGACTGAGTCATGACTTTGTTTAAGATTGGCTGTATTATTTGTAATGCGTTGAATTAGTGCATCTAAATACTTTGTACACTTTTATCTTTAAACTAGCCCTTTAAAAAATAATCAAGTACTATAAAGTCTGGAAATCTTGGAAACTATCTAATAATTCTACCTCAATCATTACAACGGTATAGAAACCTTTCGTCCAAATGTTGCTTGATTTGGCAAGTGAGTGTTCAAAAACTCTATAGCCCTGATAATACATTTGCATTCTAATGTTTAAAGAAACAGTCTCTAGTAGTCCTGTAATTTTTGCGAACAAATTAAGTAGTTGGCTTTTGTAAGACAAACAACAAAGTTATCAAATGTTTTTGAATCATAAACATAGCATACGATGAAAGAAATTAATAATTTATTCAAAAACAGTCAATCGAATCACAGCGGCCAAGGGTCAAGCATAGACAATTGTTTCGGTTCTACAAACCTCGTCAGTATGCCTTGTACGACCACGGCATCGCATGATAGCTAAGACAATTTTGAATAAATATTTCTGTTCTTATGAACACAATTGATTATTTATACCATACTAGATAACAATATTTGAGTTTTTTTATAACATTTTTACGTGTAGAATACATTCCTTTGGTCCGTTTCTCCCAACTCACCTTATATATTTGCAAACAACTTGGAAATTAAGGCCTATAAATCTGTGCCACAAACAAACCTAACCTTTTTAAAATCCGTTATTGTAGAAAATAATTTTTTTAAACTTGTAATAAGTGATCTCATTAATACTTTATTAATTTTTAAGTGATATATAGGTAACTCCAATCAACTTTTGTATGATAATTTTATTGACAAAATAAGATGAAATATTTAACGCTCCAAAAACTTTGCAAAGTTATTAAAATTTAATATCAGAGACAATGCTCTGTAAAAAATTTAATTAAGTGCATTCTATGGTTTACATCATGGACCAAGTAAAAAAAAAACGTGTGTTTAACTGATCCAATAATTTAATCATCGTATTTGTTGTAGTTTTGCTGTTTGGGCGTTAAAACACTTAGCTGCAAATTTGATCTGGTAATAACATTATTTGAAGAAATGGTACTCTGAATTATTCACTAAGATTTTGTGATTTTACGCTTTGTGACTTCTTCTTATAGGATTATGTGAAGTCAAAAGTCTACGTTAACAATCTAATAACAATTGAGAATTTAAAACCCAGCATCTGAACTGTTATTTTTGAGATACCGGCCGCAATGTGTAAAATCGTAATAAGAAATTGAACTGATTAAATGCGCTATTATCGTAGTGCACATTTGAATGATATTATCTTCAATACATAATTATAATAAGCTGTATCAAATACATTTTGCGCTGCAGAACAAATTTTGCTTTTCATTTTATTCAAAAATCATAAACCACTAATTGAATTTATAATTTTTTTATTTAAATCATTTTAATAGCGTAAGATTTAATTATTTTTATTAAATTTATATATTATATAGTTTAATGTGTGTTCGAATAATGATTATTTATTTGTATAAGCATAACATGAATTTTATGTATTTTATATAACATATACCAACTATGTCTATACAAATTTTATGTTTGTGTTTTAAGAATCATGTAAAATATTACTACATAAACATAAAAAAAAACATTCATTTAATTTTTTTAATCAATCCAGCGTGTTCTTTTATCCATACATTTAATAATAATCCAACAAACATTTGTGTCACTGAATTAATACATAAAATTTTAATCTATTGTTTTGTTTCCAAGTTATGTAAATTGTATTCTATCATATGTAATTACGAATAGTATCGGTACTTAAGTGTAATTACATATATTGAAAAATAATCAAATTTGAGAACACTTTTCATAATATGGTTTTTACATTTATCATCAAATAAAAACTTAATCTAGTTAAATTATTTAAATTATAATTTATTTATTACCCTTATTAATTAATTTGGATTGAAGCGTGAATTTAATATGTGGAACTAGAAGGTAATTCATGTAATAGAAACATAATAATATTTAATCCGTGAACTATTTAACATAAATAATTCTAATCTTTAAACCAATAAGCTCCCAATTTACAATAATGTTGATTATTAATAAATTACTGTGTTACTCAACATATCGTACATTTTGTTACACCCATACTGTAGGTAGATAATTGTAGTTTCGAAAGTTCAACATACAGTTAAAATGAGTAAAACGCGAGGTAAAGCGTTTCGGTCGCGAGTTCTCCGTGTGCGATCTGGATTTCTTTCTATATTACACATTGAATATTTATTATACTAAATCGCGCGATGTTTACAGCAATTTAATAAAACAAACATCTCACTGAAGTGAAGGGATACGAAATGATTTGATTCCGCCATTTACACATTATGTCGGAAACAATAACTATAACCATTGTATTTTATTTTTGTGATTTCAATTTTATATTGCGCCACCTGCTGTTATCATCATAACCAGCCCACACATCCACTTTTATTTTTGTGTAAAGAAAGATCATATTTCAGAACCAAGGATATTTTAAGGACGAAAGAATATACATATTATAACATTCAGGGTATGCAAGTTATAATTTACATAGTTATGGGTACAAATATTAAGATTTGTGGAAAATTTAACACCTACTTAAGAGCATGTAACATGTTATTCATTGCTTCTGATAATTATCATAAAGATTATTTGTAGAATTATTAATATTGTTTGTAGAATTATTAATATTGTTTGTAATAACAATAATGCTTTATTTATCGTGTTAAAAATGGTACATGTAATGTTTAAATAATATTGACAGGATGACTTTTCACAACTCGATTTTATTCAAGAGCACATAAACAAAACATAAAATAATACAACCATAGTTACTATTATTTTAGCATATAAAATAACTATAAATAATACTACATCTTCTTTCTTAATATATGTAACATATTTAATAATAACATTACAAATGAAATAAATTCTTAATTATAACAACAAAAAATAATTATTAAATAATATCATTAAAAGAATGGTTGAAACCTTTTAGGTTGTTTAACCATTCTTCCTTTACTAGTATGTGTTGGTACATTATAAACTTCGTATGACTCATCAAACACATCATTTGTTGTCTGTATCTATATTGTCATCTTTACCATAACTTGTTGTCTCTGGAATGATTGCCAAATAGCGCCTATTTTGATTTATTAATTTATGATTATCAGTTTTAATTTCAGGAACCTATATTCTTTTCCTATTTTTTTATCAATAAATTAACCATAGTAACTATTATTTTAGCATATAAAATAACTATAAATAATATTACAGTACAAAGTAAACTAGTCAGAATAAAAAAGCACACTTTTAAAACATTTAAGAGAATAAAATGTAAATGGCAATAAAAACGCAAAATATATAAAAGTAAAATCATTAGAAACATAAACATATTATTTACATTTACAAACCAACACTCTCCTAGGTTTCTAACACGAATATAAAACTGAAACTAGCATTATCATTGACAACAAAAACAACTTCCAATGTTAGTCTTCTGCATTTTAAATAAGTAATCAGCTATTAAGTCCCTAAAAAACAAACCAAAACTAAATTGTTTCAAACTGTTCTAAATTTTAAAAAAATATTAAAAACTGTGTCGGTGCCAATGTCATTAAATACCCGTATACATTGGTACAAATTTTAAACTGCAAATGTTAGGCAGACTGATAAAGGATGCGTAGAAAAAGCAATTTACATAAAATACTTCATTTATTAACCCAGCATTCACCTTATGATACTTTTTCTTGTGCTTTTACTAAAACTCGCTACCCACACATAATTTTCTTATCTATTCTTTTACTAAATTTGAGATTTTTTTACGTCAAGCGACCAGGACTAAAACCACCACTAAAACGCCTTGAGGAAGGTTCTTGGTCTAATATTTAAAGCATCATTGGCTAAAATAAAACTGTATGTTCTCTCTAGCTCCAAGGATTAAAAGAAAACAATTCTTTTGTCTAAAAAAATAGAGAACAAAACAGTAAAAACGACAGACGCAAAATTATAGAAGCACAAAGAGAAAGCAACACATACGCTGATCTTCTAAGGAGTTTCAAAGCTAATTCATACCTACTACATAAGGGAGCGGCAGCCAACGCAATCAGGCAAACAAATAAAACGATAACTTATTGATCATAACTAGGGACCGGATTATATGGATATGCATATTTGCATATTTTGACCATATTTAGGCTTTGTTTCATATTTTATCCTTATTTGGTTTTTATGCATATTTCACCGATTTTTAGAAAAAAATATTGAAAAACCTCATTTTTTAAATTAATATATTATGCATATTAACACAAAAATATCCCAGAAATTAAACATTAGTTATTTTTATTCAATTAGAATCATTTTAAATAGAAAACAAATAAAATGTATTTTTTTAATTTACTAGGTTATATTTGAAATATCTTGGAGATAGAAAAACAATAAAAAAGTATATGTTGTCCTTTAAAAAACTAAAGTTGGTTGTTATTGGAAGTATACTAAAAATTAAAACATACATGTACCTGCCTTTATGATACTCAAAAAAACATTCAAAATGGAGTTATTTAGCCTTACGTTTTTTGTCTAACACCCTGTATATATGAAGTTGTATATTTTGACTCATTTTACCTATTTAACTTTATAAAAATTTAAAAAAAATTGAATTTGTTATTATTATTTTTTTTTTTTTGATAAAATGATTAAACTATATTTGTTTATATAATGTTGCATATAGTTGCATATTTTGGCATATTTTTGCTATTTTTATGCATATTTTGGGCTTTTTTATTGCATATTTGCATGCATATTTTAGCGATTTTAAGTTGAATATAACCCGGTGTCTAATCATAACTAAGAAAGGCTAGTAAAAAAACCTTAACGCTAGAGAATTGCCGGATTTAGTCGCTCCGTCTTGTTGTGGTGCCACTAGTAGTATTGTTATGGAAAAATATTAAATCCTATCACATCTACGAAAATATCAGTGAACCTTTCTCTCCAGAAAAATATTGACACGTACAGCGCCGTTTTTAAATTAAAATTGGTTCTTATAGGACAAAACGCCAACCAACTCAATATCGAAACGATAAGATTTTAGTCATCACTTTTTTGTATGTTGAACTACATACAATATTCAATGTCTTCATGTTTTTAGAAAAAGATTTGAAATTATATTTAACGAGTAAAAAATTAACAAAGAACTAATTAAAAATGTCACTTTTTAAAAATTAATTGCAAAAGAAACGACTTATTGTATCAAATTCTACAAATTTGAGAAACAAAGCCGCATTGGCACTTATGAAAGCGGTCAAAATTAAAATAGAATGGCTTAAGCGTACATTAAGAGACACATCGCAAAATGTACCAACTGTCTCAACCTTAGACATAACAAAGCTGGTTGCCTTGAGAAAAGAGCACAGGTCGGAACTAACTTCATGCCAAGTGTTTAAAAAACTCATGAAACAGTGCAGGAAGAAACACAAAACATCCCTTCTGAAAATTTTCTGTAAATAAACGTACTGCAAAGGTTGACAAGATGCTGCAGCAGCTCAAGCAATTCAAGTTGAATCAAACGTTATTCTATTTTTTATAATCCAAAAAACCTATAGCTAAAAAACAGAGTCTTATGACAGACAAACTAGAAGATTATGCAAGGCAAGTTATTATAGTAAAAATAATGTAAAAATCTTAAAGCATCAGGTAAAAGACAAAAACAAATTATTCAAACAAAAGGATAAGTTATAGATAATGCTTTCATTATGCCCAACAAACCGCTTACAATTTTCAAAAACACAATAGACAAAATAATAAAGACCTTAGAAGCCTAAGCAACTAAAATAGACACGTTAAATAATTACACAAAGAATTGTAATTGTTGGCAACCTAAACGCCAAATTAACCTCGTAAGCTCAATCAATTTATTGTTAAAAATTATAAAAAAAATTTGTTGTAGATTTAAAGAAAACAATTAACACCTACTAGTGGAACGATAACACAAAAAAGAGAAGAACTGAAAGTGGCAAAAAAAAGCATTAAAAAAAATATTTTATTACAAAGAGCATGTGTCAGAAAGGTCTTTTTAGCAACTTGGAATATGATCCTTTTTGACAATAATACCAGATATTGTGTACAAAATTGAACGTACGAGACAAAAAAGCAACAATAAATAACAAAGATGTCAAAAAATTGTTCATAAACTATTTCTTAACTGCGATGACACCTAGACAATAACATTGCTAAATGTCTAATGTTTTTTATAAATAAACTGAAAACAGCAACCAACAACCTAAAACAAAACAAAATTGGTTTGGAAATACTTAACAGGATACTCTAATATTTCCAGTTTTCAGAACTTATACTAATAAGAAAAAAGAAAGTTTAGAGCCATAAGCACTATGGGCAAAATTTATGAAAAATTTTACATGCGGATAGTTACGTTATGGATATTCTGTAAGAACATGTTGTACCTTTTACCCCACATACCAAGTTTTTTTTTGTTTTAATGCAAGATAATGTTGGTATGCACGTTGTTTGCTGTTTCTTAAATCAAGTGCGAATAACAACAATAAATAGAGTAGAATGTTCTCTAAACTTGAATTTAATTAGAAAGTATATAAAACATGCTAAACAAACACAGGTAAAAAATCCTGCTTTCTAAAACACAGTAGAAGTGAAAATTGCTTTAATTAAAAATAGGACTGTTTGCTTCGAAAAATTATTGAAAACGTTATCAGCAGTATAGGAAGACTATTGCAACCCGTGCAATTTTTCTTATTAATTAAATGTTTAAAATAAGTTAAAGTGTTTTTTTTAACAAATTCACGAAGACACAAACTGCGATTAGTCAGCTTAAAAGATTATTTCCAAAAAAAAATTCGTAAATTTGATAGAATGTTTAAAAAACGGCGAACAACTTCCTAATCACCCACCCACGCAACTTGTTTGGAGTTTTCATCGCAACTTTGCTTTACTTATAAGTGCAGGTCCTTCTAGTATGGGGCATTATAAAAAACGAAGTAACTGTGTGTTACCTATGTACCACTTACTACAGCTATTTATAATTTCATCAACTCTTTCAGGTCCGGAAATTTCACTTCAATAAACGCTTTAGAAATACAAGATTTTTTAAAGAAAAAAATTAAACTTATTTTGTTATATTCTTATTTATAATACATATTCAAACTATAAAACACAATTAACAAAAATATAAACTCCATGAAAAAAAGCAAAACATTGGTGAGATATTTTTTGTACTATCGTACTTATTCCATATATATTTGGAAACAACTTTTGTTTTTTGATAAGCATAGTTGATGGGCACTTTGCAAAAAAAGTATGGATTTTGTCAGGCAGGGTTTTCTGCTGCTGATGAGAATAGAAAATTGCTGCAGTATAGTATTAATTTTTGAAACAATTGTATTAGCTATATAAATTTCTACTGTTTCACTACAAAATTGTTTCATTAAGATCTTGTTTTTTTTTGGAAAAGAGTTCATAAAGTACATATGCGTTCACAACGCAAGTATCTGTTAGAAAATAATCCTATGTCATCATTTATGGCTTTTTCTATCTATTCAATAAGTGACTTTTATTTAATCAAATTTATCCACAAATTTTATGTTAAAATGATAGGACAGACGATTTACAATTGTTGAGTCACAAAGAATGTGGTTCTCGTTTTTAAGTATTCTTGTTTGGCATACAGATTTGTTTTAAATACTATTTGATTTAATATGTCATCATCAAATAAAACATTAAATAAATCAAACGGTGATTGGATATTATGTACATTTCGAGTTTATGTTGATTGTATAGATATTGTGCGTATCCAATATAACTAAAGAAACAATATCTTTTATTTCCCATTTGCTTTCAGAACTCTCAACGGCAGGCACTGTAATGGTCCATCATCGGTTTCAGTAAAAAAATTATTTTCATTATTTGATTCTGAATTAGAATTAGACGGTAAAGACACGCATTTTTTATCAAGACTATCAATTTTTGCGTATAACTCTTCAACGCTCATACCCAATAAATTGAAAGGCAGTTTTTCAAATTTTTTAAAATTCATGATAGGATGATTTTTACTAATGTTCGTTATTTAACTACAAACTAATGTACTCACTGTTTTCTGGAGACACCAATGAACTAACAACAAACCAGTTGCTTGCAAAATAACTAACTCGTGTTTGTTAGCGCCCTTTTACTAACAATTTGTAGAAAGCAATGCGTATGTAGGGGAGACACGTGACTCAGAATTCATCTATATCTCTCGCATGCATACCAATAGGACGTAAATTAAACCTTAATCTCAATAAAAAAAACATTTAAGTAGATGGGTTAAATTTTGCTCCAGCGTACAAAAATGAACCCGAAAGAAAAATTGAAAACAAAAATTTTTAAGACAAAAACTAACATAAAATTTTTCAAACTTGTCATCACATAAAAAAAATCAAATCCGTATTTATTCCTACAGAATTAACTATTAATTACAAGAATATACAATTCTACATAAAAAATATTATATAAATAAAATTGATAATAAAGCAAAATATGTATAAATGTTATACAAAACAAAAATGAGAATAAAAAAAATTAATTAAGTATATATTAACAAAGCTATAAAAAACTAAGAAAATTGCTGCAAAAATAACATAAAGTTGGTTAGCATACTACATATCTGCGTCAAAGGTGCTTTATAGTATATATTTGGCATTTATTAGTTTAAATAAAATATATTTTGAAAACGCTAAAAGCACTTCTTTTCTAGTAGAACAATGGATAGTGTAATGCTGCTCTATCTATGCGAAGTACAAAATAGGATTGATCAAAAAGCTCAAAACTATAAATAAAGTTATTTAACACGTTCCGTTTTGCGTGCCGCTTACGCGCGGCATACAGTTTTTCACACAACCCGACGACTCATATATGCGGCATAGATATACTATGATTCCTTTACCAATATTTTTTTTATAGTCTACTGTAACGAATTCATGTTTTGCTACAGTCTATAGGAAACTATGATGCATATATGTGTTGTGCAGTCTTGCAAAATATCTATTAGATCACGATTTGGTAAGTTGTTCGTTGTTATTAAATAGAAAGCAGTCACACATATTTCATACATTTAGATCTTATAACAACTTTGACTTTAATGAATTTACAGAGGTTTGCACAGTATGCCTCTCTATCAAATGTTTAATATGTTAAATATAAATAATTAAGCTAATTTTTTAACTGCCAACTTGCAAATACTTGCAGATAAGCACATGCCTTTAGTGCGATGTCGTATCACTAAAACAGCAGCCCCATGGCTGACTAATAATATATGGGAAATGCAATTGCAACGAGACAGAGCTTACGCAAAATTTAAAAACTCTCGGCTCCAAACTCATTGGGCGTTCTATAAAGAGATGAGAAACTTAGTTGATACTGCAATACAAAGAGAAAAGAAAGCATACATAACACATACAGTACAAAATACTATTAAATCACTCTGGAAAGTGTTAAAACAGTCAAATATACTCACTAATAGAAACATTACTATACCATATCATCTCAATAATGTCAATGCAATTATCCAAAGTTTTATTCAATCCGTTCCTAGCACAAATAATGACATTTGTGAACTGATTAATTATTACAATGAAAATAAACTTTATAATAACAAATTTTCTTTTTCACTTATAGATAATTTGGATATTTGTGATATTGTCAAATCAATTAGCTCTAATGCAGAGAGATCTGATGGTATAAATATAAATCTTATTAAACAATGTTGCCCTTATATCATACCATTTATTACATATTTGGTAAATTCATGCTTGCTAGAGGGAATATTTCCATCTGTTTGGAAGCACTCAATCATTATTCCATTGCCAAAAGTGACTAATCCCACTAACTATAAAGAACTTTGCCCTATAAGTCTGCTACCTGTTCTTTCAAAAATAATTGAAAGAGGTATTGACCGGCAATTGCGTAAATCTCCGGATGAATATAATTTACTACCATCTACACAGTCAGGATTCCGTTGTAACCACTGCTGTGAAACTGCCTTAACAACAATAATTGATGATATTGTAACAAATACTGATAATAATAAACTAACACTGTTAGTATTAAAAGATTATTCAATGGCATTTGATACTCTTAATTATGAACTGTTGATTGCGATTTTAAGATACATTGGATTAGATATCACATCTTGCAATTTTTTTTATAGTTATTTGTCTAGTCGCACACAAACTATAAAACTTGATAAACATCTTTCAGATCCTTTACCATTATCATTCGGTGTTAGACAGGGAACAATCTTAGGCCCACTTTTATATACATATATAGTACTAGCAATCTAAAAAATTCTTTAACACATTCACAAAGTCTCTTCTATGCGGATGACACGCAATTATATTATACATTTTCAATTCAAGATAGTAAAACAGCATGTGAAAACTTTAACTCTGATCTTAACTCACTGATAGATTACTCAACAAAACACAATTTAAAAATAAATCCTAAGAAAACCGAATTAATGCTTTTTGGACCTAAACATTTACAAACAAAATTTTTAACATAATTTGCCAATTCAAATCATGGGTGAAGTATTACAATATAAAGAATAAGCACAAAATTTAGGTCTAATAATAGATGTAAATCTTAAGTTTAAACAACACGTTAATAAGTGCGTAACAAAAGCATATAGCTCATTGAAAAAGTTATATAAAAGTAGACACTATCTGACTAAGAAAATAAGATCTCAGCTCTGCAAATCTCTAGTACTTTCTCATTTCAATTACAGTAATAGCGTTTATGGTCCATTTCTAAACAAAACTGAAACATATAAAATTCAAAAAGTTCAAAACGCTTGTCTGCGATTAGTCTTTAGACTGAGAAGGTACTGCAGAATCTCCTATAAACTGGTAGAATTAAGTTGGCTAAATATGAAAGCGCGAAGAAAACTACATGCAGCCTGTCTGTTTCATAAGATTATAATTACTTTAAAACCAATTTACTTGTATAACAAGATTAGCTTTAAAAGAGACGTTCATAATTTAAATATTAGATTTAAGGGTACCATTACTCCTAATTAAAAGTTGCTATAAATATCAAATATCTCTTATATATAATGAAGTAAGGATTTAAAAAAAAATCTCTATACATAAATTTAAAGTGTGTTATAAGAAAAAAATGTTGAATGGACTTATATAGTACAAGACTCCTTAATTTTGTTTTCAATTTAATTTATTTATATTATAATGTATTTGTTTATTTGGGAAAATAAAGACAATTTATTATTATTATAATTATTATTATTCAACCGTCGCCAAAATTATAAACTAAAAATGACTGAGGAACAGGATTGGATATAATAAATAGAAACCAAATGTAGCCGATTATAATAAAAATATGTCAGGAGTAGACCGTCGAGGCCAAATGAAGAAAAGAAAAGGTATTTGCTGGTATATAAAAGTTTTTTTTTTTCATTTGTTGCATGTCGCTTTGTGGAATGGATTATGGTTGTACAATCGAGCATTGAGGAATATACAACCCTGGCAAAATTAATATTTTCAATCTTTTAAATAACGGCCGTGATGGTAGTGAACATCAGATATTATCTGAATTGTGCGTTTTTGGACACCAAAAATTCTTTTTGCGGCTGCCGAGTTTCCCCATATAAGGATACCGTAACTCACAAGTGATTGGAACAAGCTATGGAATGTTGATAACAAAACGTCAAGTGGTACAATTTTATTTAGGTTTCTTAATAAATATCTAATTGAACATAATTTATTTGTTAACTTATCACAATGTTTGGTACATGTTAAATTACTATCAAAATAAATTCCTAATAATTTGATAGGTTCTGTGAAGCTAGACTGATCCAGGCATCTTGTGCTCATAGTTGTTGAGCTTTATTTTGATTCATGTGTAGTTTATTTTTATGGAACCAGTTTTGCAATTCATATAATAATAATTCAGTTTTTAGAAGTACTTTGTTTAGGTTGGTATGACGGTTTTACGCTGTAGTATCATGTACTGCACTAACACATTCACAATTTTCAATTGCTTTGTAAACATATGAAACAAACTACAATATCGATCTATTTGCTCAAAAACCAAATTGATTTGGAGAGAACTTTTGGGTTTTTTAAATATAATATTACAATCGAGATCTAGATTTTCTAATCTTTTAATAAAAATGATAAAAAGGTTTCAAAGTCAGATTTTGGCAGTCTGTAGACACATACAACAATTGTATCGAATGATTTAATGTATATTGCCGCAACTTTGCAAATATTTTCTATCGATAAATTAACAATAACATAATTTTTATTATTTTCAATTAATACCATTGCGCCGCCGTACCCATTTTCTCTTTAGAAACACGATGCCACGTTATAATTTTCAATAACGTTGTCATTTATTTCACTAAGGCTTAACCAGTGCTCAGTAACACAGATTATATTAAACAGTTTGTTTCACTACATAAAAAAGATTCAAATTTGTGTATTTTATTTCTTGCTGATTGCATATTTGTATAAAATATTTACAAATTGTTTTTTGTTGTTTTCAGATTTTCTAACTTGTTTTTTTTTTCTTGGTGAATAGACCTAAAATCAATCGGTGCAGACACTTTGAACGATAAATATTCTTGCTGGTGACTCCATTTTAATGCACCTAACATTTTCAAATTATTTTGTTATTAGATAATTTTTAACATCAAGTTCTGTAGCACTGGGATTCAAACAATAAACGTGTATTTCTGCAAATTTCTTAGCAGTTTTAACTAGTAAAATTTCTGAAGATTTTCCATAAATTGTGTTGGATTTTGATTTCCATTTCTTCTTTCGCAATAATTCCCAATTAGATTCTTGACTAACAGGTGCAACAATTTTGTCAATTTTAATAGGTGTATCTATTTGATGCATGATCGTTAACTCTTTAAGTTTTGTAGTATTTATGTTTTCTGTTGGGGTCACGATAACAGCTATTAGTATTTTACTTACTTCTATAGAATTCATTTTAGAAGTTTTTGCATTAACATTTGCGTTTTAATTGTGAAATTTTTTTCTCTATCAATGCCATAACATTGTACAATATAATTTTTTTGGTGCAGTTTTAGTACCATTTGCTCTGCTTGTTTTAATACTTTTTTTCTAAGCTTATTCAATATTGATTACATTTGACAGTTGTTAATGTTTCAGTTTTTACTACAGGAGCGCGAGCACCGTGGTGTCTACCCATTATTGTTTTCATATTCCACTTGTCGCTAATTTTGAAAAATTAGTTGTAGATTGTTTGTTTAAATGTCAAATACTTAACATTAAAAAAAAAATGCTATGTAATCAGTTCTGCTGATTGCAAAATATATTTTCTTTTTCACATATAGTGTAAAAATATTTTAAGTAGTTAATACTTTTGTTCTAATATCAATTACGCAAACAACTGTTGGTAACTGTCCTTTATACCATGTGATAAATTTGAATGTCAAGTGTTTAGCAATTTTTTTTTTTTTTTAATTGTTATTATTATAATATATTTACATATTTATAGTTTATATTTCATTTTGTTTTTTTCCACTTGCTGCTCTACACCGTCTCCATATGGATGGCTGCAGAGCTTCGTATTCGGGGCACCATTATATGTTTCAATTCTTCTTATTTGTTATTTATGTTGTTTGTATTATCTATTAATTTTTGCTAAAAATAGTGAATGGTAGATACTTAATGCAGTTTCTTTTGTTATGCATTTCCTGACTCTATATACAGCTCCTATTGTTGCTGCGCTTTTTTTAAATATTTTGTTAATATGTGTATCCCAGGTGAGTTTCTCAGTTATTATTATTCCTAAGTATGTTGTCTGTTTTGTTCTAGTAATTGGTATGTTATTTATTTTAATTTTTATGTCAATATCTTTTGTATTTTTTTTGTCTTATTACCATATAAGTTGTTTTTTTTTCATTTATTGTTTGTATGTTTTCGTGGTACCATTTAGTTAGTTTCTTAATGTCTGCATTTATGTTTCTTTCGCTTCTTTATTTTTTTTGTAATATATTGACGTTGCCACAACAATACCTCCTATGTGCAAAAAAATGCCGATTTTAAGTTATGGTGGATATGGATGCTGTATAGTATGCTTTATCGAATGAAACGCTCCTATGTGTACGAATGAAATCAATATGATTAAAAATATATTATTAAACCTCCTATGTGTATATACAAGAATACTGGTCACGACAAAATGTCCTATGTACATTTGTGACACATAGGAGGTATTTCAGAAACCTGCTTTAACACAGATTATTACCAACTGAGCACATGAGAGATAGTTGTTATTAGTTATATTATAGGTTATAATTTAACCACTAAAAAAAATACAGTAATTACAGTGAAAATCAATTAAGTTTAAGGTATATAATAATATTGTATTGATTTGTAAAATATTGTAACGTTTACATTATCCTTTTGTTTATGATTAGGTGAATTTCAAAGTTGTAAAGGCTGTTTTGTATCTAGCAAACACAAATAAGTCTGCATTTACATTTATATTACGAGATTAAGGTAAGTCATATTTTTCATTATTTTAATTACTATTAAACATTTTGTGAATTATTTCGTTCTTTCTATTAGAGGAATATTCAAGATGAGTGGCCGGGGAAAACTAATGGTGGAACTTGCTATGCAAGAAAAGGCAGCTGAACTTCAACAAATTGAAGAACAAACCCAAGCCAAAAACGGTAATACAGAACCTAGCAATTTATTTACAAAACTGCATAAAGAAGAACAAATCAACAACAATAGTTTGCGACAAAACCCATCACAATGTAATGATAATCAAGACAACAACCAGGTGGAAACATTATTTGTAGTTCCAAAAAATGATGTTGAAAATCCCAATGAAGCTGGGCAAGATTCTGTAGTAATGCTTTTTGAGAGTATAACAAACAATGACTGTATATCATTTCTGTCAGACAACAATAAAGATGAAGTTAATGAACTTCTTCCAGTACAAATTGAGATAGACAAAAGTATTAACGAAAATGATTTGTCGCATATTATAACCATGGGTTTGAACATAACAAACGTGAACGATAATAGTTTGATGATTTTGGAAAATAATGACGATGTTGGCATTGGACTACAGTTCCAAGTTTTTGATGATGCGTATAATGACGGAAGAAGGACCGGAAATGAGAATATAAATAAAGAAGTCAAGAATCAAGATGAAGAACGTAGCAATCAAAAGGAAAATGAGACACAAGATGAAGAGAGTGGGCCACAGGATGAAAAAAGTGAGAATGATGATGAAGAAAATGAGAATCAAGATTTCAATGACAACTCAGATGATGAATTTGCAATTGTTAAGACTATAGAAAATCTTCTAACAAAGTCGAGAAGAGTTAAAGGTCTCTCTTACAAGGGTTACAAAGTTGTAGGCAATAAAGTGTCGCAAACTGTTTCTAAGGAAAAAGAGAAAATAAAAATGCGCTGTAACCATATCATACTCCAGAAAAAAAGTGACCAAAGTTTTTGTTGTGGTATGATTAAAGACGAAGACCTGGTCGGAGAAAAAAGGTTATGTCCAGGGTTTGGTTAATACTAGAAGTGTAAAAAGAAGACGAAAAAAGCATGAAGATTGCGATAATGCGAAAAAAAAATTGGGACATGATATATGACATATTTTTAGATAGTGAAAATGGACAACGGCATAGAGTGTGTCGTACATTTTTCATTAACATTTTAGGAATTGGTGAGGACAGTTTTAAAAGATGGACGAAACCTGTACAAAGTGTTCCAGTAACCAGTGAAGGTGAGGATGATATCAGATAATAACACTGTTCCTACTTCGTCAAAAACTGCTCGTCAAAAGAAAATGGAAAATGATATAAACAGTATAACAACTTGGTTGGATTTGTTACCTAAAGTTCCAAGCCATTATTGTCGGCAATCCTCACAAAAACTTTACGTTGAATCCATTTTTCGTTCGAAGCGTCAGATGCATTCAGTTTATGAAGAATGGTGCAAAAAAAATAAAAGCCAGCGATTCGAATCATTTTTTGTAATACTCTTGAAGAAAACAAAACTGCTATTCATAAACCAAGGAAAGACCAATGCGATATTTGCATTAGCCACAAAAAATGGCACTTATCACAAGAGGCCTATGATAATCACATATTAAGAAAAAATCAAGCCAGAGATGAAAAAAATCAACAAAAACTGAGTGCATCTGACACAAAGAAAGTTTTAACTATGGACTTGCAGAGCAAATTATTATGTCTAATCAGTTTAGCTTCTTTAATGTATTACAAACAAGAACTAACAGTACATAATTTTACATTAAGAGAACTCAATGATGGCCACGTTCGTTTGTACGTCTGGCATGAAGTTGATGGAGGCGTAGGTGCGAATGAGTTTTCATCCTGCCTTGTGGATTATAAAAGGTCCGCCAATAAGCGCGCACGATCTTTAAAATAAAATAAAGCAAGTTGTGTGAGAGGTATAAATGAAATTTATTTTTTGTTTGAAAGAGTATTCGAAGGCATTATGTATGGAAAATAATATCGTTTAAATGGCCACCTCGGCTTTGCTTGGTGGCGCGCATACGAGAAGTCCAATTTTGAATGACTCTGGCGCACAAATCGGGCTGTATTTCATCGATGGCGTGGCGTATGTTGACTTTGAGGTCATCAGTGTTTTGTGGTTGGTTTGCGTAGACCTGCGATTTAAGAAAACCCCACAAGAAATAGTCTAGTGGGGTTAAATCGCACGATCTAAATCTATATCTATAATAATTTTTTATGATTTGCACATGTTGCTCGCGGCTGAATTGGTTCATGGTAATTTGTGAAGATACACTGAATAATAACAACTACGTTTGACAACTCTACCACAAACAACATGGCCGCCATGAGCTGTCAAAGATCGAGCGCGCTTATTGGCGGAAGCTTTATTTCAGAATTACTTGACACAATCAAAGAGGTTGTTTTAATTTCCGATGGCTGCTGCAGCCAAAACAGGAACAAAATTTTGTCGACGGCTTTGTCTGATACTGCACGACAGAAAAATATCACGATTGAACAGCTTTATCTTCAAAGAGGACATACAATGATGGAAGCTGATAATGTTCATGCCACTCTGGAACATTATTTTAAGCCTCCTATATACTCACCTACGGATTATATTTCTAGTATGCATTTGGCACGACCTGAGAAGCCTTATGAAGTAAAAGTGGTACATTATGATTTTTTAAAAAACTATTCTACAATGGACTCTGTTCTTCTCTCAATTAGACCAGAGATTGGAGTAGGAGAAAAGTGTGTCACGGATATCTGTAAAATTAAATACTTACCAGATGGTTTAATTATGATTAAAATTGATTTCACTGAAAATTGGAAAATTCTGCCTCATAGGAGAAAGATAGTTGAATGCTTTAAAGGGATACAAGATCTGTACGAAAATGAAATACTCCTCAAGGAATCTAAGTACAAAGATCTGCAATCACTAAAATCCATAATCGACCGACAATATCATAATTTTTATGATAAACTACCGTTCAAAACAGACATCACAGGAAAAAAAAGCAGAAAATAATAATACTATCGAACCAAAAAAGAAAAAAAATAGAAAATAATTATTTTGATAGATAATAATTTTGTAATTTTCTACTGGTTTTGACAATAAATAATGTTTTGTGGTAATTAATAAATTATAATTACTCCTATGTAAACATTTCCAACCTAACTAAAATCTCCTATATATTTTGACGTCAGGAGTCTGTCGTCAAACGTTGTACACGTATTTTCCGGACACCCTGTATATTATTTATGTATAATATATATATAATATTGGTGCCAGCACTCGATCTTGTGGTACCCCATATTTTGCTTCCGTTTTACTAATTATGTTGTTTATTTGTGTTTGTTGTGTTCTGCTTTTAATATATGTTTTTAACAGTTTTATATTTGTGTTTCTTATTCCTAATAACTTCATTTTTTTAATCAATTTGTTTTTGTCGATGGTATCAAAAGCTTTCCTCATGTCTATAAATATTGGTATAACATACTGTTTCTTGTCCAACTTTCCTGCAATATGTTGTATTATATCGGTTGATAAGCCCATTGTGCTTGTTTTTTTTTTTGGAGTGCGTATTGCCTTATATTTATAATAATATGTTTGTTTATGTGTGTCATTAGTCTGTTATATATTGCCTTTACTGTAATTTTGCTAAGAACTGATATAAGTGATATTGGTCTATAGTTTTCAGATTTTGAGTTTGAGTTTTATAATTTGTTTTTTTAAGTATTTGTGGGTATTCACCTGTTTCTATCATGTTATTCATGAGTTTTTTCAATATTGGTGCTACTTCTTTTTTTATGACTTTTATCACTTCATGGGTTTGATCTTCTCCTGGCCCGCTTTTTATTTTTAGTAGTTGAATTATATCTTTTATTTCTTTTTTTGATGTTTCATTAAATAAAGCTTTTTTTTCAATTCTTGCGGTTGTTATTGTTTTATTGTCATCATTTTTTTAAATTTTTTTCGCCAATTTCTTTACGACTGTTGCAAAGTAGTTGTTTAGTTCATCCGCTATTTCAGTTTCATTTGTTTTTGATTGTCCGTGTTCTTTTATAATTTCAGTTATTTCTTGTTTTGTTTTCTTCTTTGTTTTATTTAGCATACTATTTATTTCTGCCCATTGTTTAGCTTGGTTTCCGTTTGAATTTTTTATTATTTTTTGTAGAAATTTTCTTTCTTTCCTTTTTTGTTTTTTTTTTTTTGTTTCAGTATTTTTTTAATCATTTTTTTTTTGGATTTCTCATATATCTTTCTTGTGTTTTGTTTCTATCTTTTATCATCGTTATTATTTCCATGTTTATCCACGCATTGTTTTATTTTCTTTTTATTTAAGTTATTTTTGTGTTTCGATTTATTGTGTTTTGTAATATTGTTGTTAGTGTGTCAAAATTGTGTACTTTTTTATTATCTATGTTTTCAAAATCTTTCTTAATTTTTTTATAGTTTATTTTCTTTTAAAGTACTTTTTCATATTTTGTTTTTTCATATATTATATTCCATTCTGTTATTACCGCATTATGATCTGATAATGTTGGTTTTTTATTTTAATTTTTTTGTTATTACCTTTTATGTTTGTTATAACGTGATCTATTATAGTGCCAGGTTTATCTGCGTTGTTTCTCGTCACTCCTTCTCCGTGTATTTTATTTAATATACAATGACCATTTTCTACAATTATGTTTTTGTAGTTATTTGTTATATAGTTATTTTTTCTTAGATTCATGTTCATGTCGCTTACTATTATATTTTTGGTTTTAGTTGTTGCTATTTTGTCTATTACTTTTAAAAAATCATCGTTTTTTGCGGTTTGAGGTTTATATATTGCTGTTATTTGTATGTTTGTTTTATTAAATTTTATTGTTAGTATTTCGGTATTTTTTTCTGTTTTACTTTCTTGTACTGTTGTTGTTATTCCGTTTTTATGTATATTGCAATGCTCCCACCTTTCATCACTCTGTTGTTAAATATTGCTGCGTAGTTTGGAATTTGAAAATATTTTTCTTCATTTGGATATAGCCATGTTTCAGTTATTACAATAATATCAGCTTTGTATAGTATAGGTATTGTTAGTATTTCAACAAATTTGTTTCGAATATTTCTGGCGTTATGTAGATATATTTTTATGTTGTCTATTTTGGTTATAGTTATTATTTATATATATTTTTGTTTTCAGTTTTTATTGTTGCTTGCTTAATAGTTCCTTGGCATGTTCAATACCATGGATAACTATTGGCTTGTCTTCTTCTGTTTTCCTTGCAATTCTTCAATTCAATTCAATTTAATTCAATTTATTTAACATGCTAATACAATACAGTTTGCACAAGTCAGGTACATGGTAGGTATAATAAGAAAAGTATACAAAATTAATATGTAGTTATAAGTCTAAATTCTCTTTACAATAAAAATATAACTACACTACTACTGTAAAAGAAATAAAATAGACTATACAAAACACTTTAAGAAATTATTAAAAAAAACAATAAATTATTAGTCTACGTTCACCTTAAAGTAAAAATATATAAATAAAAGACTATACAATTTATTTTAAAAAAAGGTCTACAAAATCTTTATGTAAAAATCTTCAAAACAATAAAAGGCTTTACCAATTAATTTTTTTTTTATTATCTCTTTAAAATATTTTGTATCAAGAGTTTTGATACGTTGAGATAAAGCGTTAAAATTTTAATTGAAAAAAATCTAGTACTGTTCTGAGACTTTTTCAATCTAATTTGAGATGGGCGTATATCATGTTTTGATTTTGTATCATAGTTGTGAAAAGAATCCTTATTTAGATATAGATTTCTGTTTTGCTTTATCAACATAAGACACTCAAGTACATTAGAAGGTTAGAATTTTAAGCTACTGAAAACAGTGATTACAATTTTCAGTATAACCAACTTCAGCTATAACTCGAATCGCCCTTCTTTGAATTGCAAATATTCTATTTCTAATTGCTGATTGACCCCAAACAACCAGTCCATAAGATAAGCGTGAATGAAAAAGTGCATAATAGGCAGCCAAAAGTACATTTTTGGAAACACACCGTGACAAATTTTTAAGTAAAAATATATTTTTAGCAAGTTTTCCGGCTAACTTATCACCATGTGTTTGCCATTGTAGCACTGGATCAATATACACTCCTAAAAATTTAGCAAATGGAGCAGTTTTACCGTTTTTTCCTGGTTTAAGCATAGTCTGTTGTCATTATACCAACCAAACGCTTTAAGTTGTGTATATTCTTCCTATTCCAACAAATCCGCCAGTGAGTTGTTTTCATTTGATAGTGTGGTATCATCAGCAAATAATACTACCTTTACGTTGTCTATTGCAATTGGAAAATCATTAATAAATATTAAAAATAGCACTGGCCTAAGAATAGAATCTTGCGGAACACCGTACTCCATTGGAAGTTTACCAGAAACTTGATCATTAAAAGATATTACTTGTTTTCTATTACTAAGATATGATAATATCAATCTGCATGAATTTGGTAAAAAATGGTAGCAATACATTTTTCGGAGGAGTATTGTATGTGACACACAGTCATTAATTGCAAAAGTTCTTGATTTTCCCTTTCTAAATCCAAACTTAGCACTAGTAAAAAGTTCATTTTTTTTCAAAATATTTGTTATTTGACTATTTAATAAAGATTCTACTATCTTTGAAATTATAGGTAATAAAGAAATGGGCCTGTAGCTGTTTAAGTTCATTTTATCGCCTTTTTTGTAAATAGAAATGCATTTAGCAACTTTAAGACAGCCTGGAAAGGTGCTTTCTTCAATGCAAATATTTATTAATTTAGTAATTGGAAATATAATTGTGTCTTTAATAGTTTTAATTAAAATTGTATCAAAGCCATATATGTCTTTACTGTGTTTGTTTTTAAGTGACATTATAATGTTTCTAACGTCAATACATGATACTTTTTTAAATGCAAAATTACTGTTCACTGATAAAATTACATGTGTAATGGAAGATTGTTACTATTTTTTCATCTATTGTACTAAAAAAGTTATTAAATTCATCAGCAGTTACGTCACAATATTGTACAGTTTGCTTGTGTGGTTTTTTGTTATTAATAATTTTCCACGTAGCACCAGGGTTATTGCTTGATTTTTTTATGAATTCATTATTTGAATTTATTTGTGCATTTCTAATAGCTTCTTTGTATTTACTGCAAAACTTGTTTCATTTCTTAAATCATCTCTATTTTTATATTGCATGCACGCATAATTCATAAAATCTAATGTTTCTTTCATACGTTTTAATTCATGGTTGTTCCAATTTCCTGAAGATTGTGCTTTTCTTGTTTTAACTAACTTTTGAAGAAGTGAAGTTTCAAAATTTTTAAGTAAAATATTAATAAAAGCATCCATTTTGTTGTAGCAATATTAGTGTCATTTAGAAAACCCCAATTAACATTTTCCATTAAATTAAAATACTTTATTTTACCAGCATATGTGATTGGTCTAAGTACTTTGACTGAGTAATTATTTGGGTTTGTAGTAGATAATGGTACATTAAGTGATAACCCAACACGATCTGCGACTACAGAATCTACCCTATCAACTGTTATATTAAAATTACTAAACACATTATCAATACAGTTGTCAAATTTTGATGGAAAATTAACAAACTTTGAAAAACCATACATATTAAACATATCACATAGTGCATGAGATTTTGGATCATTAGTATTATATTGTGCATTAAAGTCACTACAAAATTTTATTTTAAAAAATGATCTATATAAATAAGATATTAATAAACCTATCAAAATCGCCACTGGGCGACCTATAGACTGTGATTAAAATTAAATTATATTGCTTTAAATATGATGCAGCAAGTTCACAATCTTTATCAACTGATTGTGTTGAAATATATTTTAGATGAGAACATGAGATTGTTGCACAAGAGTTACTCCACAATGTTTCGAACTTTTTTTTGCATAATACGATGTTGGTATTAAATCGTATATATAACATTGCTCCGCTTCTTCAGACGTCAACCAGTGTTCACTTATCATTAAAGCAGCATATTTGTTCTCCGAATCACAAAGAATTGCTTTTATTTTTTCAAATTTATTTCTAACTGACTGGGCATTTATGTATAAAATGTTTTTTTATTGAGACAATTTACGTTGTTTCTAGCGAAATTCTGAATTTGGCTAAAAAATTAAACCGTCCGACACGTAAAACTTCTCCCCAAGACTCTGCTGCATTTAATGTATTAAAAACAGTTTTAATAACACCTACTTTAAAGCTGGAGTAAGTCGGATTTGAGTGAATAGAATCGATTTTTTCACATACAAAATCATTTTTCTTGTATTTTTTGTTTAAATTTTCAGTAAGTTGTTTTTTTGTTGTATCTAGAGAATATCCAGCCACATAAAACCATGCTTTTTTTGGTGAAAAAACGCCTTTTACTTCATTTCAACGCTTGTTGCTGTGCCTATAATATGCGTTCTTTTTTTCTTCTTTTTGATAACTTCTGTAAAAACTTTGTTATTTACTTAATTTATTTTATTAATTGTTTTGGTTTGCTTTCCTTTATTTGGAGTTTGTTTTAAACTCACAATTGAAGCATTGGAACTACTTTGTTGTCTGGACTGCCCGGAGGTTGCAGTAGAGCTGTTCAACAGGCGTGCCCTGCTTTTCTTAGCCTCTGCTTCGATCAGCGGCGTTGGATTGCTGTGCGCCACTGAGGTTGAGTTCAGCGCGCATGACAAATTTAAGTTTGGTAGTTTATTGGAACTACTTCCAGTGTATGTAATGTTTACATTATTTTTGTTGTTTAGTTTACTTTGTAAATGTTCAATCTTTTCATTCATTAATGAATATTTATCTTTTATTTCGCTTACTAGTAATTTTAATAACGTATTTTTACGTTTTAAACTATTATTTTTATGTACACAATTTAAATAGTCTTCGCAAACCAAAGTGACATTTTCTTTATCAAAACACATCGGACACACAAATTCACTATCTTCTTTCTGGCTTAATATTTCACATATTGCACTAATACATTTGTTATGACATATAGACTCACAGGACGAACACTTTTATGACTTTAACTGCTTTTCTTTTACATATTGGACACTTGTCTTTTTAAATATTTTTCAGAGCGATATAATTGTTAAGTTCACTATCCACCATCTTGAATTCTTTCTTTTTTATACCACACCCATTTGTATCAGTGCTTTTTCAATTTTCTTGCTTCATAAAAAATACTGTTGTTTTTGTATGTAAGCTGTTCCGTGATGTATATTTCTTCTTTTTCTATTAATCCAAATTCTTCGGCTTTGATTAACCCTTTTTCTTTTTTCTTTTCCATTATTTTCTTTCATTCTTCTTCTGATTTGAATTTAACCAGTATTGGTGCATCTGGATTCTTATTGTTTATTCTATAGGATTTTATGAGATTATTTGTTGGAGTTTCAATATTTATATTTGTGAATAGTTTTGCCACTGTTTCTTTTATGTTTTCTTTTTGTTGTTGTTTTGGAATCCCTGCTATCTCAATATTATTTATTATTTTAACTTGTTCATATTCGATAACTTTTTCTTCCAGATCCTTTATTTGTTTTTTCATTTTAATATTTTTCTTTTTTATATCTTTAAGAGTTTTTTTCATTTTCTCATTTTCTTTTTTTTCATCCTTAAACTTTGCTGACATAAAGTCTACTGCTTTTTTTAGTTTTTCCAGGCTTGTTTTTATTCCTTCGTCTTCGTTATTCTTTAGTTGTTTTGGTGGCATTTTTATAGATTTTTAATTATTTTGTTTTAATGATATTTTATTAGATAATAATTTGATTTGATTTAATTAAGAATATAGATGTGGTTTGAATAATATTTTAAAATATTATTTTAATTTTGTAAAATTCATAAATTTGTTGTATAAAAAGCTATTGAGGTTATGTAGCATAAACGGTATGTTTATAAATCTTGTTTTACTTTTTGTTACAGGCCTATATACACTTAGTAACACTTCCACACATCAATACTTTTAGGTTTATAAGAACTTTAACCCTTAGGTAATTTTACATTATATTGCACGAAATGGCCGCGGACTTAAATTTTAAATGTATCTAGAATTTTATAATAATATAAATTTTGTCGTTTTTGTTCTGCAACTAATTTGTTTGGTTTTTGTTGTAAATCCTTTGATATATATTAGCCTTGATTTATAGATCAAATAAAAAAAACTATGGCTTACAGCTTGTATATATTTTAAAGATTGCTAACATTTTTCCAGATAAACGTTATTGAGTTTTATATTTGTTAAAACACTTATTCGGCGTCTGAAACTAGAAGTTTACATTTATTACATACAAAAAATATTTTTTTAATTATAGAAACACTTGTTTATTATATGATGGCCCACCACTATCAAAAAGAAAATCAGTAGTAATCACAACAAAACAAAAAAATGAAAGCTTGACTATTTCAACACTGACTAGCCAAAAATTTCAACGTTGTCCATTCTCCAATTTTTTGCCGTCTTAAAAAATGGTAAGGTGTATAAAGTGTTCGGATAGATGCTGCACAATTTTTCTGACCACAATATTAATTTTTTTAATGAAGTGAAAATATGCTGTTTAGTAATAATCATAACTTTTCAAAAATTGTTTATTGCAAGAAATTAATGTGGTGCGTTTGGTAGGGCAACAGTAGAACCATTTACTAAGACATTGTTACAATTGGCCATTGTTATTAGTAAAACAACCTTTATCAGCATTATGAAAATTCCTGATAAATAAGCTCAAATGCCTTCATAAATATAATTATTTTCCAGCCAGATGCGGGGGTTTCTATGTCGAACGTTGCGTAATAAAATCTATAGATAATAAGAAATAAATTCTGCTTTTTCAATGCTTCTGAGAACTAATATGTTAATAATAAAATAAATATTGTAAATAAAATAAATAAATATTAAATGGTCCTATTGGGGCTTATTTTCCATTCCATATATTAAAATTGAAGGATGTTGAAACCGATAGACTGTATAACAATAGATGCCGACAACAATCACCACTTCAGAATGACTACGATATTTAAAGAAATAGAAAACATGTATGGATGGGAGGCACTACTTCTATTGTCTGGCTGTCGTCCAACGTCCAAATTTGTATGAATTGTTAAGACAAAAAATTATTTATTAAAAAGTCCTATTTGCGCTTATTTTCCATTCCATATATAAATATTTATTTTTTATAGTTCAAATAATGCAATGCAGGTATGCAGCAATCCAATATGAATATTATAAAGCAATTACAGAACTAACTAAACAAATTTACGAATTTTTGAGCTTGCGGCTAGTTGGATTTGAAACTTGAGAAAGTCAATGATAATTGATTCTGCAATTTTTATTTAATTTTGTACTTATGTTTTTTATGCTAGTACAAATGTAGACTTCAAAAACACGTTTACTATCTCGGCGACATAACAATGAACAAGAAAATAAAATACTGTATGCACATTACTTGCCTTACTTTTATGCAAACTTGATATTTCCGAATGCGAGGGTAAATGGAGGTAATAAACCTGAACTGAATAAATCCAAAAGTATTGTACGACCGGAACACAAACTGTAAGAATATAATTCAAACGTTACTAATAGATTACATGATGACGTTTTGAGAAATTATGGAATTGTTTTTCAAATATGTTTACTTTAAATAAATTAATAGATATTTAATAATATTTTTTATTTATTGTTTACTCATACTAGAAATCATTGTTGTTGTTGATGGCCTTGTTGTTGTTGCTGTTGCTTTCTCCTGTAAAAAAAATACATAATACAATATTTTTAATTATAAGCACAATACAAAAACTTACTGCTGTTGTTGTTGATCCTGTTGATCTTGTGCCGATTGAATGCCAACAACTAGCGCAGCGATAACGAAGAGGAAGTAGAACTGTAAAATTAAAATTAATTTAGATATATTAATATAACAAAAATATAATTTTGTCTTTATTGTGCGTTTTACAGCTTTTTAAATTGCTCCAGAAGTCTTACACCTCGGTGGATAAAGAGCTTTGCACTCTTAATTAATTAAGAGTGTAATAATAAATTTTTCAAAGCAGGGCTTTACAAATGGTTTCTCTGTAGGTTGTAAAACAAAAATCTACCATTCTAATTGCTAAAAAATTTAATTTAATTTATATTATTCATGTTGCATTAAATATTTAACAATGAAATATTTATGAATAGGTCTAATTAGACAGGAACTGTACAATTTATCTTAGTTTTAAGAAGTTAATAAACGTTTTTGTAAATATGTATATATTATTATAAATAAAAAAACTAATTGGTAATAAAAACTGGTGAATAAAGAGCAAATTTTTAAATATCCAAGTAATATTGTCAATAAAACCGATCTTAACGTTGTCGCGCTCAGTAACAAAGTTTAAAAAAGTTTATAACATAACTGAGAAAAAATAGAGAAGTTATGCTGCTATTCAAAAGAGGCTAAGTTTATGGTAATAAGGAATTACTACAGTTTGGTGCAGTTATATTTTTAAAAGTTTTTTTAATACTTACCAATTTCATGATAACTGATTAGATTTACAATCGAACGTAAACTGAATGTTGATAACTATTATTCGGATTATATACTGTTTGTAATCATTAAGATCTATTGTTTTAGAATTATGTACAATTAGACAATAGATAATAAAAATCATATTGTTTTACTACAACATTGTTAATTGAAAGTATTTAATGTACTTAATTATTTATTTTATGTTCTGTTAATTTTGGATAATAATTTATTAAACCAAATTACCATCTTAAGAGTGGTGAACTCATTATTGCCGTTATACATCTGAAAAACACTCAAAATTTTACAAATACCCCTACAAAAAAATTGCAACTATGTTATAATTATAAAACGAAGATAGGTTAAAAGATTTAAATAAAAATAACAATAATATTAAATATTGCTAAAAGTGCAAATTAAAATAAGTTGTGTTTAGAATATAAATAATTATTTAAAATTTTATTAAAATTTGCTGAATTGCTGAATAAGGATATTATATAAAAATATCTGTATACTGTCGAGTTTATATAATCTGTTTCCGCAAAAGGACGACCCGTAATCTCCGTATTTCCAAAATTCTGTTTGATTAAAATAGTTAAAGGAGGAATGATAACTATTTATCAATGTCGCTGTTAGAAATTGAAACCACGTACTTTGATGTTCGTTTATAATTTCCTGTGGATACACTTATCCCACTCCATCAAGTACTTAACAATGACTCTTCATAGTTCAGTACATAGTTACACATTTTATATCAGACTAGAAATATCCTCTTAAGCAGTTTCGTAATAACAAAATGTTTAGTTTGTTATTCAGATTTAGTAAGTTTTATGTATTGATTATATGATTATCGTCTAAATTTACCTTAAAACTTTAATTTCAATTTTTTATTTATTTTATAATAATATTCAATCTATTTGGTTCTATCTTATATTATTTAATAAAATTTTGCTTATTTGTTATTCTGGCAGTTACAACTGGTGTGTGTGAATTTGACGATAAGGGAATGTTGCCTCTTGACTATAGAATTAACAATGATAATGACTGGCTTAAAAATCTAATTGTCATGATCATAAAATGAAAAATGTTAAAAACAATAAAATAATTTTGAAACCCATACAAAAAATATCTAGAAAATTTGCACAAAACGGTAAGTAAATCTAAATAAATATACTAGTCTCTTAATAAATAGTAGACAAAAATAATAATAAAACAAAGCTAATTAACCAAAATAATTACCAACATTTAATAAATTCAATGTTTTCTTTATTTATTCTATGAAACTCTTTTATATTTATTGTTATTATACTCATATTGTTTCATACGTTTTAATTATTTTTATTAATTAATATATAAAACAATAAAAATAATAAAAAACATATGAAACAATATGAGCATAATAACAATAAACATTTAATAAATTTTTAATATTGTAGAGCTTAATCAAAATCGTAACTACCTTTCATTGGTTTTAAATCTTGGATATGCCAATTATCTTTAGATACACTCAAATTAGTCAATAACTTGCTGACGTCAGCGTTTTTTTTACACTTTATCCTCAACACTTAAATGTACTTGTTTTTTTTACTACCTTTTTAACTCTTTTAATTTGCTACTTTTAGTAGGTTTAGTCTGTACGTCCTTAGTTTCTATGGCTATCTAATACTGTATCTTTCCTTTGTTATCATTTCAGCACCAAAATTGACAAAGTAAAGCATTTTTAAATAAATGTGTGTCTTATTTTTGTTGTTTGTTTTATATAGGATAGAACATTTAAGATACGGTTGACACCCTTGCACGGGTTTGCTTAAAAATGATAAATTAAAAAAACTAAACTTTATTGTCTGTTATTTTACATTACATTTTAGGTACACCAAACATCAAAATCACATGACATACATTTATAGTGGTTTCTTTTTGCAAAGGGAAAAATAATGAAAACTTGATCAGATGATCACTGACCACAAAAATATATGAGTTTTCTTTAGAATTCTTTAGAAACAGACTTACAACTATACTAATCACTGGAAAAGCATATCTATCTTTCTTTAACCTTTCTGGCTTATGTTGCTTAGATTTTTGCTTAGGACCGATATAGCAACCGTTTACGTACCTCGTCACATCGATTTTTAACTTAGATAGATATTTTACCAGTCTTCAACTCACTCATTTACAAACATTCTGCCATATTTCTCGAGTTTTAAAAAATCCTTTAAACATTTTGTCGTTTCATTGACGCTATTGCCATGTTTGATGCCCCTAACCACTATTTCATACTTGATCTCGTTTTTAACAAGTCCACCACTATTTGTTACAATGAAAAAAAATGATAAAAGTAGCAACACTGCAAAATTAACCGTTAAACCAATAGTTATAACAATTTTGTCAATTATTCAACATAAAGTATTTCGTATAATATAACAAAATTATAGGTTATGTGGGTGTATTAATATACTTTTATATGCTGTATAGTTGTTTATTATATTGTACAGACCGGTTTCGGCTGTTAGGCTATCTTTGGTGTAAAATTGTGAATTACATATATATGATGTTATAAATATAGTTGTTTATTATATTATACAGACCGGTTTCGGCTGTTAGGCCAACTTCGGTATAAAATGTTATGAATATGATAGAATATGATAGAATATGATAGAATATTTATAACATCATATATATATTTCTTTTCTATCCTGACGCTAAATAAAATGTATGTAAAATTTTTTGTGTGGTTAGTTGATACTGACATATACTTCAAAATCTGCAGGATAAGTCAACGACCAGAGTTGTAAAACAATGCTTTGATTGGGCTGTAACAATAGATATGGCCCGTTTGCCGTCAGACAATAACCTTCATTTTGGTTATTAAGAAAAAACTTTGACAAAGTTAGATTCTTTTTAATAAGTAAGTGTTTGTACGGACTGATTGGTGATATTATATCTATTGAATTGGTCAGAAATGGGTTTTCTTGTAAAAACTGTTTTTGGCGCTTGGTTTACAAAACATTGCAGAGACTTTTTGAATTGCACTTTTAAAGAAATTGTGGAAAATATAAGTGATCAGGTGTTGCATTTCTAGTATGCAACACTAATGCCGGAATAAAAAAAAAGTTGCAATTATCTCAAAAAGCTCAGTGAACCTGGTAATCAAACTTTTACCGCCCTGAAGCAAAGATACTGTTATTAAATCTAATATGTCTCTTCAGGAGCAACAACGGTTAAAGAAAACTTTTTTAACCAAAAAGGTGGAAAAACACTCCCACACACACAGGTCGGTCTTAAAAAATAACTAGTGGTTTTTTAGCTAAACGCCGAGAGAAAAAACCACAATGCTTTACCAATTACAACGTCACCGGATGTAATAAAGAAAATGTTTTACAAAATGTTCGGTCACCACATACGGCACATTCTTATCAAATAACGCTTATTATTTTATATGTAGCTGCTAAAACTTGCAAATTATACCTGTATATACTAAAAACCTAGTTAAAGATTGATATCTTAATCTTTACTGTAGAACTTTGACATACCATGTTGAGAAAAAAAAAGTAAACAAATTATTAAATAAAAATAAATAATTATTAGAGGTCTCGGAACGGTTACCTGTTGAAACACTGTTAAAACTTGCACTAGACGCAACGCAGAACGTAATTTTGTCTGTTCCGGCCTAACTTCAACTCTTTCTTCTTAATAGATGTAAACAGTTTATTACTTCTGTTTGTCTTTAGCATACATATAAAACTTATATTTGTCCTTGTGTTGAATATTGTTTTAAAACTTAAAACTACTAAAAACATATATTAAAAACAGAACACAAAAAACAAGAATAAACAACATACTTAGTACATCTACAATAGCAGAATATGGACTACCACAAGGTGGAGTACTAGCGCCAATATTGTATATATTATACATAAATGATATATATAATATAAACTTAGTTGGTGAAATATATACATATGCTGATGACACATGTATTATATATCACGGAAAAAATAAAGAAGAGATAGAGAGAAACATAAATGAAAACGTTAAGAAATTAACTAAATGGTACGACGAAAACATACAAACAATAAATGAAGAAAAAGCAACGTATATGATAATAAGACAAAAAAACACAAAAGATATTAACATAAAAATTGAAATAAATAACATACCAATTACTAGAACAAAACGGACAAAATACTTAGGAATAATAATAACTGAAAAACTCACCTGGAATACACATATTAACAAATTATTAAAAGAAAGCGCAGCAACAATAGGAGCTGTGTATAGAGCTAGGGAATGCATTACAAAAGAAACTGCATTAAGTATCTACCATTCACTATTTTTAGCAAAAATTAATTATTTAATAAACATATGGGGAGAAACAACAAAAACAAACATTCAAAAAATTCAAAGGCAACAGAACAAAATTCTAAAAATAATATACAAACTACCAAAACTAACACCAACAGAAGAAGTATACAAAATAATTAACGAAACAAAGATAAACGAAAAAATAAAAATAGAAAAATGCAAACTAATATACAAAATTAAAAATAAAGAAATTAAAACCAACCTCCAAATAAAATGCAACAAAGAAATTCACGGACATAACACAAGAAGAAGAAGCAACATACATGTACACACAACAAGGACAGAAAAAGCAAAACAAACAATACTAGGCAATGGACTTGTCACTTACAACCAACTGCCTGAAAGTATCAAGAAAATAAAGAATTATAAAGAATTCAAAATTAAAATTAAAAAACACTATATATTAACAAGATCTAATTAGAAGAAGACAGAAGCAGATAAATAGAAACATAAAATGGTGCCCCGAATACGAAGCTCTGCAGCCATCCACATGGAAACGGTGTAGAGCAGCAAGTGGGGAGAAAAAAAAAACAAATAATATAAACTGTAAATATGTAAATATAAATTATAATAAAAACTAAATATTAAAAAAAAAAAAAAGTATAAGGAAGAACATCCAAAACTGCACTATCTCTACTAAATTCTGTTAAAAAATTAGTTATTTGGATCTTTGCTGACCCAAAATTGACTAAACACTTTACAACAAAACTATAGATTATTCTATGGACATTGTTCAAGCAAAACACAAAACATATTGCCACCTAAACAATTATTTACTCGTAGTACAAGGTTTGCCAGAAGTTCAACAAATATTCACTGGCAGTTCAGAGACTGCTTAAATCCAATCATCAATGTTATAGTTTCAGCGAGTGTGAATTCATTCGTTAAAATTCAAAAGTATTTTTATATTGTCATGACATTTTAACTACTTTCTAAATATTTCATTTTCAAATTATTAAAAAAATGATGTTCTTGTATACAAAAAAACAATGCTTTATATACTGAATCAGAAGCAAAAACTTGACAAAACCTAAAATAACATAAACAGTATCTCTATTTATTCTTCTACTCCTACAATAAATTTTTGATGTATAGAAATATATTTAATTTTTTAGTCAGAATTAATTTTGATATTTCCATCAGCATCGCTCAATTGTTTACAGAAGTGAATTTAAATTATGAAGGCATTTCTATTCCTATTGTTAAAGATTATAAATATTGTTGACGCTAAACATAATTGGAAATTACATATTAAGCAGATAACAACTAGATGTAAACATAATTTGCAAACTAACTAATTCTAATACATCCATGACTATGTTGTTTCTCAAAGCTTATATAAGAAACACAACTGATTAAGCTTGTAAAGTGTATGGATAAGCCAGCAAAACTGTGTTAAAATAAATAGATTCAATCCTATATAAATGCAGCACTACAAATAGCTATAGGCGAAATGTCATTTCCACCCACCTGTACAATAATAAGTATAAGTTAACAATCTTCCACTTTCTATTAAGGAATAATGATCGTGACAAATGTATTGAAATATCTTACTTGTTATAACATATTGCAGCGGCTATTTATTTTGTACTCTTAATACAGTGTGTTCAAGGATAAACTTAACTATACGCGTAAACATTTTTATTAAACATTAAAAAAAAGTCATTCTTTGACATTTCTCCTGCTTGTTATATAAATACGCTTCATTCAATTTTATTGTACAAGGTGTTTAAAAAATATAATAATGTAATTTTGTAAAACGAAAATTTGTTAAGCGTCAAAATTATGAGCTTATAATTCATTATTAAGTTAAAAATCCAAAAAAAAAAAAAATTTATGGGAGTTATAAATATTAAGATAAAATAAAAAAAGTTTTTTTTAATTGAATGTCCTGAGAAAAAAATAGTAATTATTAAACTTAAATAATTATTTAGGCTAAATAACAACCAGCAAAGTTTTATTTAACATAAAACCTTCCTACTTCAACACCTTTTTTCATCATCTTTAGAAATTCATTATAAACATTGTGAATAATTGCTGGTGTCTGTAGCAATAGCATCAGTAATTCTGTTTTTTTTAAATCTCAATATTATTTTTCATGTCCGTGAAATACACTATAAGCTTAAGATAATACCACAGAAATAATCGGTTACAGTTAGGTCTGGAAACCGATTTCATCCAAATGAGGCCAAAAGTATTCACTAAAAGTTTCCAAATAATAATTTGCGTTTAGTCTTCTTTAAAAGAAAAATAAACTAATTACTTTATTATAAGTTAACGCACACCATACGTTTAACTTTCTTAATTTTTTGAATGTTTGTACAAATACTAAAGTGTGATTTTTTGCCAAAAAGTAACCATATTGACTAGAGAGTATCCCATTTGTTGTGAACGTAAATTTGTCACTGAATATGATATGATGGTAAAAATTACGATGTTCAATCAAGTATTCACCCATTAATAAAAAGAATTCTAGTCGGTATGAATCATCGCTTTCTCAAAGTTTATGAATAAAGGTTGGGTGGAATGCGTAAAATTTAGTTGGAGACAGAATATTACATACCTATGAGACTTTTAGATGTACCACCCAACTGATTTGCTCTTGCTGTCAAAAGAAATCGGTGATTATTATTAACTGATTCTAACACTAAAATTGTTGCAGCATCATTTTCATCATGTCTTTTTTGTTTTATTCACGTTTTTAACATCACCATTTCTTAAAGCATTTTCAGATACTTGCAACCCAAGAAATTTTAATTGCGTATTTATAAGACACCTCTCCAATACCGTAAAATTTTATTCTTATTATCAAAGATAACTTCGTAACAATAACTCCCATAAAAAAAAACTTTAGCATGTTCTAAGCTTTTTCTTACAATACATTAACAAATTTAGATTTACAAAATTTTAGTTTTTTAATATTGCATTTTTATATTTTTTAAGCACCCTGTGCAACAAAATCGGAGTTTCTCAACGTACTTCGTATTATTATGACAAGCAGGAGACATTCTAAAGAATGATTTTTTTTTTCGAAAGATATTCAATAAAAATGTTTACACTTAAGTCCATCCGTGGACACACTGTGTTTAATAGTGTGATAGATCAATGATATAGCGTTTGCATAACATGCGAGCAGTCTGGGCTTTGATCCCTGACAGAACTAAGTAAGAACTTGCTCTTTCTTTAAACCACTAGGGTGGTTCGAACGTTACCTAATAAGCTGTTGGTCTCATCAAACTTCTTTAAACAAGTCGTAGACTTACTGTGGCGATGTAAAATAACTGTAACAAGCACAACAAACAAAAAAAAAAGCCAACAATCCAAAAAACACAAAATCTATTTTTAAATGCATAAAATGTTATTTAACAATAAATAAGATATGTTATTAGTTAACTTTAAAATTGTTGAACTTTTATCAGAAAATATAATAATTGTTTTATCAATAAAGTTAAATTTTGTTGAGAAAATTAAGTATTTAAAAAATACTATAATAGTCCTTTTTCAATAATTTCTTTTTTTTTTGCAAACCAAAAGACGTTTTAAAATGACAAAGATATGCTTTGATTATGTTAGGTTCTTGAGCACAATTGCTAACGCTCCCAAAGCATCTTTATAAATTAATGATTGATATTATTATTCAAATTATGCATAAAAAAAAAATTAAAATTTGAATCAGTTGAGAAAAAAAGTAGCAACTATGCAATGTTATTCTAGAGATATAATATAATTTCCAAAATGTGTTAAAATTGCATATCAGACCAAAATAGAAAGAAGAGTAGAATAGATGCTAAAATACTAACTACAAATAGATACGCCCCCAATTAGGACAATATACCAGATAAATTACTCTATATAGAGTGTTCAAAAAAGAATGTAAAATATTTAACGGGGTGGTAGTTCGAATCAAAACAAACAAAAAGTCTTAATAAACATTGGTTGTCATAGCAACGGTTTCGGAGATATGGAACATTATTTATTTTTATATATTTTTACAAAAAACGGAATTATAGAAGATGTTCGAAATGCCCTTCTTCCATTTCCCAACAGGCACGACATCTTTGTCTAGCTCGGATTTCTTGGCACTTTTTATTAATTTTTAACTACATCTCCTCGAGGCTATTTACAAGAGTAGCATACACTAATGATTTCTAATTTCCTCAAAAAATCAAAAGGATTTAAATTAGGCGATCTTGCTGGCCATAAAACTGGTCCGCCTCTTCCTACCCACCTATGTGGAAAAGTTTGGTCTAAATGCTCCATAACGGCAATCGAAAAATGAGATGGAACACCATCATGCTGGAACCACATTTGTTGCCTGTGGACTAAAAGAAAGTCATCCAAAAGATTATACATTAATGTACTGCAGAAAGTTGAGGTAAGCAGCACCTGTTAATTGGTTTGGTAAATAACAGGACCTAGAAACCTGTCGCCTACAATACCCATCAAAATGTTTAAAGAAAAACGTGTTTGATGTCCACATTGATGAAAATTAACAACTCCATTTTGTGTAGACCAGGCTTCATCCGTAAAAAGAATTTTGGCAAGAAACTGCAGGTCTGCAGCATCTTTGCGTACAAAAATCCAAACGTGCCTGAGAATCAGTTAAATTTAAGGCCTGTACTTATTGTACATGGTATGGATAGAGCAGCTGCTCGTTGAGGGTTCTCCAAACAAGAGTAGCACCAATTCCTACCTCGGCTGATATTTTCCGCACGCTCGTCCCTGGATTATAATATTAATAATAATAATATATTTATTGCCCATCAGAAATACATCCAACAACAGGACAAAATAACATAAGTAACATTAATAACATAACTATACTACATACTACTACTAAACTATACACATTAAAAATTTATCTTTACTTATTCTCCTTACTCTAAAATATATATAAACAGCTTCTAAAAGCGCAGGTAAACTGTGATAAAATATGTCTAAATCTACGTTAACAATATTATTAAAATGACGACAAATTCTATTAATAGGTGAGTTAGTATGGATATTAGTGCAACACTAAAAAATTTAAAAAAAATTTGCTTATCGAGTACATAACAAGCGCAACTCTAAAACCTAGCAAACTCAACAAGTAAGGAGAACTAATTTGATTGTTTAATAGTTATTCTGCTATAATTTCTTGTTCTGCTCTAAGAGTAGATACTGACCTTGATCTGCCGGAAACACAGCACTGTTTTTGTAGCGAACCGGTATCTCTCATTCTCTGGTGAATTCTTCCAAACATACAAAGTGAAGGAATCTATCTATTTAGATAAGCTTCTACATAAAGACGTTGGGCTTTGGTGGCAATCCCATTAGCACGACCATACATGAAATGCATGTCGGCTAGTTCTGCATTGAAGTAATCAGCCATACCAATAATAACTTGTGCACTAGCAACAACTGTCAAATACTAAATGTTTACTTTATAAAACATCAGCAAACTATGATAAGAAAATGCACGTTTTTGCAAAATAAAAATTAGAAGGAAAAAAAATAATAAAAATTAATAACGTTTCATATCTCCAAAACCGTTGCTATGACCACCTATGTTTATTAAGACTTCTTTGTTGTTGTGGTTCGTACTACCACCCCCTTAAATATTTTACAATCTTTTTTGAACACCCGTACTATACAAATTTTTAACATACATATTCACTCAGCAACAATAACAAGACTTAAAATAAAAAAACAAACAGTTTTCTCGAATTTATTTAAAATTGAGTTGAATTTTAAATATATTTTCAATGCAGAAAGTTACATTAATTATCTATTTTCTAAACAATACAAGTTACCTAGACAAATAATAATTATTATAATCTACAATATCAATTATCTGGAATCAAAAAAACCTTTCTTGTTTATATAAATTATTAATGACAAATAATGAAAGCCAATAAAAATCCGAAAAAGACCAAGGTTTACATTGACAAACCTAACCTAACCCAAAAAGAAAAATGCGTACAGAAAAAAATTAAAGACATAGCAAGAGAAGAAAACGCAAATGGCTACAGGGTAAGAATAGGTTACCAACAGTTAATAACTAACAGAGAAGAATATATATGAAATAAAATGATAAATGGTTCAGAAAAAATAGAAGATCCAAAAAAATAATAAGAAAATTACAAAATAAAAAAAAAAAAAAACAACAAGACACGGCGAGGAAATGGGACAAGAATGTAAGTAGTAAGGAAAAAAAAAAAGAAAATAAAAAATAAAAAATAAAAAATAAGAACAGAGAATATAAAAAAATACATGGAAAAAAAGTAGAGAAAAAAAAAGACCAACAAGAATAGTAAGAATTATAATATCTCCGGAAATGATAAAAGATACAATAAAAGATAAATACATAAATAAAAGAGTTATGACTGTAAAAATAAAGCTAGTAGACAATGAAACATGTACCATGATAGTAGCATATGGACCGAATAAAAACGCAAAGAAAAAATAGAAAGACAACTACTATATTTAATTACAACAAGAAATAGACTAGAAGCTGCAGAAAAAAGTGGAACAACAAAAATAATAGATAAGAAACAAAAAAGAATTATAAAAACGTATTTACAAACTAAAACATAGAAGACTACAGAAAATGCAAAAAAAAGAAAATAATAAAAGAGCAAAGATTAAATCATAAACAAAATTTGGAAAAAAAAAATAAGAACACAATATGATAAACATAAAAGATAGTAATAAAAAAATTAACGGAAGAAGACAAAATAATAGAAAGATGAAGGCAATACTTTCAAGAACAAACGGAACAAGAAGTAGGAAAAAACAAAACAAGAGAAGATAAAAGTGTGCTTATAGACAAAAGAACGGAAAAAATAGAAAAAATTAAAAAAAAAGAAAATAATAGAAGCAATTAAAAAATTAAAGAACGGGAAAGCTCCAGTAACAGATGAAAAACGCCGAAAATAATGAAATTTATGAAAAAAAGAAAATTACACAAATAACTAATAAATACCATAATAAAAAATGGAAAACTGCTAAGGGAATAGAATAAAGTAACAATCATACCTATACATAAAAATGTTGATATGTACGTGTTACATTGTAGATGTATAATATATATTCGGGGAATCACGGGGAATCACATAGAAAGGGTCTCATTGTTCCCGGCCATAAGCAGGGGAATCCCTGATGTAGAAATGTAATACTATGCAGTATGCATGATGTAGAAATAGTTAGTTATATTCCAGACACGAGCTGCGACACTCTAAATATAAATATTAAACAAATTTGTGTTTAATTTAAAGCCCTTTCCAACAGGTTATGGGCCCAGGTCTTCGCGTGTTAATATAACAGTATTATAATTTAATTATTATTATACATAAACATTTAAAATTTTAAAAGTTAGTAATGGAACTTAAAGTGAATAAAAGAAACATTGTGCCATTTAATGGTGAGCGGTATGGTGTATGGAAGTTCAGAATAAAATCTCTATTATCCGAACTTGGAATATTACATATCATAGAAGAAGAAAATGAGGAAATTACAGAAGAATGGACAAAGAAAAACATACTAGCAAAAAACACAATAATAGAATATTTGAGCGATTCATTTCTTGGTTTTGCCGACAAACATGTATCTGCCAAAGAAATTTTAATAAACCTTGATACAATCTACGAAAGAAAAAGTTTGGCGTCTCAATTAGCAATGCGTAAGCGTTTATTAAATTTAAAACTGCAAGGTGATATTACATTATTGCAACATTTTATGCAATTTGAAACAATAGTTGCAGAATTAATATGTGCTGGAGCAAGACTAGATGAAATGGATAAAATTTCACATTTATTATTAACGCTTCCAACTACATTTGACGGTGTAATAACAGCGTTAGAAACGTTAAGTGAGGAACATTTAAATTTATCTTTCGTAAAAACGAGATTATTAGATCACGAAGTTAAATTAAATGCCGAAGACAATTCAACAAGTTTAAAAGTGCTCAGTAGTGAAGTTTTTAAATCATCTGGTTCTAACAATAAAGAAAAACGTTTTCCTGCATTTAAAAAGAACAATAAAAAATGGCAAAATAATTACAAATATAACAAAGAGAAAAATAAATCATGGAATAGAATTTCTCCCAATAAATATAAAACAAATAACCTAAAGTGTGACCATTGCGGAAGACGGAATCATGAAAAAAGAGATTGTTTTTATTACAAACAAACAATTCAAGGCCAGACAAATAGGAACCGGACCCTGCACACCATACCAACAAATGCCCAATGTGCGAACGGATCGGACGGATTTGCATTTATGTTTTCCAACAATGAAATGGACATAAATAAACCAAGTGAAATAACTTTTATTCTGGACTCGGGTGCCACCGATCATATAATTAACAGAGATGACGTCTTTACTAATTTTGTAAATTTAAATTTTCCCAAGAAAATTGCAGTCGCTAAATCTGGTACAAGCATCAACGCAACAAAGAGAGGGACCATCAATGTATCCACAAACCTTGGGTTCAACGGAACACTACAGGAGGTCCTTTATGCACCGGAACTTGCTCACAATTTATTGTCCGTGCGAAAAATTCAAGAAAGCGGTTTTAAGGTCATATTTGATGCAGATGGCGTCACTATTCGAAACAAAAAGGAAATAATTTTAAAAGGTAAGCCCTTAAATAATCTGTATTGTATAATTTTTACGGTTCAAAACATGGTAAATAATGAAAGTCAATTAAATATCAGTACTAATAAATATGTTAATATTAACTATCAATTGTGGCATGAACGGCTTGGCCATATAAGCCATCAAAAGTTTATGCAAATTAAAAACAACTCAATGATAGAAAACATGACTGATATATTAAATATAACACCAACACATAACAAATGTGAAGCTTGTATTTATGGTAAACAGGCGAGACTTCCATTTTTAAAAACTAAAATAAAAAACCATGTCAATAGACCTTTATTTATAATACATACAGATGTTTGTGGCCAAATTACACCTTCGACTATAAATAATAAAAACTATTTTATTACATTTATTGATGATTTTTGTCATTATACAGTCACATATTTAATGACACATAAATCAGATTCAATAAATTATTTTAAAGATTTTGTTTCTAAAAGTGAAACATTATTTAATTCAAAAATAGTAAATTTATATTGCGACAACGGTGGTGAATATATATCAAACGAATTTAAACAGTTTTGTGTGTCAAAGGGAATCACCTATCATTTGACAGTACCTTATACACCTCAATTAAATGGTGTAGCTGAAAGAATGAATCGTACGATAACTGAAAAAGCACGTACGATGATAATTACAGCTGAATTACCTAAAGCATTCTGGGGAGAAGCTGTTTTAACAGCTACATATTTAATTAACATAACACCTACAAATGCAATTCAATTAAATAAAACACCATATGAACTTTGGCATAATAAAAAGCCAAATTTAAAATATTTGAGGGTATTTGGTTCAACTGTTTATGTTCACGATAAAATTCGCAAAAACAAGTTTGATAGAAAGTCGTTTAAAACAATTTTATTGGGATATGAACCAAATGGTTACAAACTCTGGAACGTTATAACAGAGAAATTTATTACTGCTCGTGATGTCATAATTGATGAAATAGATTATAAGCAAACTAGGCCTCTACATGTTAAAGACATTGCTGAATCTTGTACAAAATCAAATAACCCTATTTTAAATTTAGATCAAATTACTGCTTCACAATTAGATGAATCCCCAAATTTAAAATTGAATCAGACTAAAAATCAAACAGAAAGCGAATATTCCAGTGATCCCTTATTAAGACGAAGCGATCGAATTAAAAATCGACCGACTATCTCATATGACGAAACTACTGATCAAAATTCAATAAAAGATATTTTATGCTCAGCATATATGGAGGTACAAATACCCAAATCATTTAAAGAAGTTAAAGATCGAGAAGATTGTGTTCAGTGGGAGCAAGCTATACAAAAGGAAATTTCTTCTTTACAAATTAATAAAACATGGATTATTGTTCCTAAACCGAATGATAAAAACATTGTTGATTGTAAATGGGTTTTTGCTATTAAACAGGATGCACAAGGAAATCCTATAAAGTATAAAGCTAGATTAGTTGCAAGAGGTTTTAGTCAGGAATATTTAGTTGATTATGAGGAAACTTTTGCACCAGTAGCTAGGATTGCCACTTTTCGATTTCTGCTTGCTTTTGCAAACCAGTTTGAATTATTAATTCATCATATGGACGTTGAAACTGCATTTTTACATGGAAATTTAAAAGAGGAAATTTATATGAAAATACCTGAAGGAATTGAAGGAAACCATAGTCATGTATGCAAATTGCAAAAATCATTATATGGTTTAAAACAATCGGCTCGGTGTTGGTATGAACATTTTGATCACATGTTAAGGGAGTGTGGTTTTCAAAGATCTCAAATTGATCCTTGTCTTTACTTATTAAATAAGGGTCATGTTAAAAGAAATATTTATATTGTTTTATATGTAGACGATTTAATGATCATAACAAGTGATTTCATAGCAATGAATAATTTGAAACAATATCTGATGGTTCAATTCAAAATGACTGATTTACAAGAGATGAAATTATTTCTTGGAATTAGAATTGACAGAAGTGAAAATAGAATAACACTAGATCAAAGTTCTTATTTACAAAAAATTTTAAACAAATTTAAAATGCAAGATTGTAAACCTACTAATACACCTCTACCAACTGTTTTAGATTACATAGGTCTGAATGATGACAAATATTACGATGCACCATGTAAAAATTTAATTGGATGCTTAATGTATGTAATGCTTTGTACACGCCCAGATTTGTGCGTGGCAGTTAATATATTAAGTAGATATCAAAGTAAAAATAACTATGAACTATGGAAAACTTTAAAACGATTATTGCGATATATTAAAGGTTCATTAAATCTTAAATTAACTTTTATTAAAGGAGATGATCAACATATACTTACAGGTTATGTTGATGCTGATTGGGGTAGCAATTTAAATGATCGTAAGAGTACAACAGGGTATATATTTAAAGCATTTGAAAATTGTACTATCTCATGGACGTCAAAACGTCAAAGATCAGTGGCTACTTCTTCTACAGAAGCTGAGTATATGGCTCTTTTTGAAGGTATAAGAGAAGCAATATGGTTAAAATCGTTATTAAAAAGTATAAACATAGATATTAAAACCCCAATTATTATTTTTGAAGATAACCTCAGTTGCATTAGTATAGCAAATAATCCCACCAACCATAATAGGTCTAAACACATAGATATAAAATATCATTTTTCTAGAGAGAAAATTCAGCAAAAAATTATAATACTAAAATATATTTCCACAGGTGAGCAACTGGCTGATATATTTACCAAAGCACTACCGGCAGTTAAATTCCAACAATTACGAAATAAACTGCAACTATTATAAATATTTTTTTTATATATATATATACATATATATATATATTTTTTTTTTTTTTAATTATTATTACATAATTTTTTTTTTTTTGTATACATTTTTTTTTATTATTCTATATACATATATATATTTTTTTTTTATTATTATAAATTTTTTTTTTATTATTATATATATTTTTTTTTATTATATTTTTTTGAGTGGGAGTGTTGATATGTACGTGTTACATTGTAGATGTATAATATATATTCGGGGAATCACGGGGAATCACATAGAAAGGGTCTCATTGTTCCCGGCCATAAGCAGGGGAATCCCTGATGTAGAAATGTAATACTATGCAGTATGCATGATGTAGAAATAGTTAGTTATATTCCAGACACGAGCTGCGACACTCTAAATATAAATATTAAACAAATTTGTGTTTAATTTAAAGCCCTTTCCAACAAAAAAGGGAGGAAAAAAAATGTGAAAACTATAAAAGAATCACGCTAGCAAGCATACCAAGCAAGATATTTAAAAGATTTCTACAAAAAGAGAGACAAATTAAAAACGACAATAGATTACAACCAATGTGGATTTAAAAGAGGAAGAAGTGCACAAGATCTAATATTTATATTAAGATAGCTAAGTGAAAAAATGATAAAAACCTCAAAAAAGCATTTGGTAAAACTAAGAAAGATGATATATGAAAAGAACTAATAAACGTAATTAAAAACATGTATACAAAAAACATAAATATAGTAAAAATGTACAACGAGGAATTAACAGAATTCGAAACAAAGAAAGGGGTTAAACAAGGATGCGTGATAAGCGCATTGCTCCTCTCAATTGTGTTAGATAAAGCGATAAGACAAGCGAAGAAAACATGAAAATGCTCAAAATAAGCTATTAGAAGATGGAAATAACAAAAATAGCAGAACTGTTATTTGCAGACAATATGGCAGTGATTGCAAAGACAGAAGAAAAACTTCACACATCATGGAAATAATTGAAGAGCAACTAAAAAAAATAAACTATGAACAAACAGAGATCATAATAATTGCGAGAGAAAAACTGATTTACAAAATAAGAATAAAAGGAAAAATATAAAACAGGTTGAACAATACAGAATAAATGCAATAGATTTGAGATTCCTTAGAAAGATTCAAAGCACAACAAAAAACGAGACATACAGGTCAAATTTACAAATAAAACCAATACAAGAAAAATTACGGAAGGCCATGAGATACAGAAGATTAAGTACAGAAAGAAACACCAAGAAAATATATGAGAGAAGAGTAACAGAAAAACAAAAAAAAGGAATAAATAAATAACGTATTATATATCACAAAAATGTAAACCCATTTTTGATTGATATTATAACCTTTAATTTAATCATTATCCTTGCCCGACGCAAAGATATTTGTCCATTGAGCCCTAATTATGTTATTCTTATATTTTTAAACTTTTAAATAATAATATGTTTATGGCATAATAGTGGTAGAATGGTAAGAAATTATGCCATTCCAATTAAATTGAAACAAACAAATTTTGTCATTAGAGTTTTTTCAAATGTGAAAAAATTATCAAACCAAATTAAAATAAATCAAAAAGGTTGTAACTATTTTACTATTTTTTAATGTATACTTATATCAAAGTTAAATAGTATTTCCAAAATATTGGTAACAGTAGGTACTTTAAAATATATTATCAAATGCACTTTTTAATAATCAGATTAATTATGAGAAACAATTTAAAACAGGAAACAAGCAAACCAATAATAAAAACAACATTTAAAAAAAGCTACATCTACCAATTGTTTATTTTATAGATCAAATAACTATTTACAACAAAAGTGATAGATTACAATCTATTCAAGTATTTGGATCAAGAAACCAACAAGTCTTACAATTTTGCTCAGATTGCAAAAACATTTTGAGATATACAAAAAACTAATAATAAAAATAAAAAAAACGTTAAACTATCTAATAAATTATAGAATTAGCAAAGCTGCTACTTTGAATGCGGAGCGTGGCGCAGAAGTCTATGATTCTTACTGCTGCACCAAAGATTTAGGTCCCATCCGTAATGTAAGCTAAGCAGCAATAAATAATTTTGAAGGTGTTTTTAGTCAAAACAACATTCTATTGTTTTTGTCAGAAATAATACACCAATGAGTAATTTGAAAGTTTTTAAATAACCAAACAAACAATTTTGACTGTATCTAGTGCAATTTAATATTGTAATCATTACAATGAATAAGTTTATTTCTTAAAATTAAAAATAAACAGAATTTACAAAAAAAACGTTAAAAAAATTAAATTTTGAAAATAAATTGACAAAGAACCCAAAAATAAAGTTGCTAAAACACCCTTAAAACAAATACACTGGCAAGCAAAGAAAGAGCTAAAAAATAAAAAAAAAATGTTGAAAAACCAGAAAAAAAAAACAATTAAAAAATGTAAAAACTAGCTATTAAACTCATTTTTGCTAAACAGCATGTAACATCTACTTATCTTGCTATTCAATGAACAAACAAAATTGATAAGTTGGTATAAAACTTTCAAAAAAGTTAAACGTAACTAAAAAAGATTGACTAAAAACTGAAGTATAAGCACTTACAGCCTATATATTTACAAGACTTGACATTAAAAAAAAATAGTTGCGTTAAATACATTATTAAAGTAATAAAACGCGTAATGCTATTTTTTTTTTTCTAATTACCGCCGCAAAAATAATATTTTTAGATGAATATATTTTTATTCTTCTTTTTTGTATCTTTAGGCACAAAAGTAGCAATTTAATTGATTTTGACCATATGTCTTTTATCTTTGTCATTATTGGCCTCTATAGTTTTCTATTTCTGAAAGTTAGTTTGATAAGCAGTGACATTTGTTCAATATTTTATTTGATTTATTGATTTTTTTCCTTTCATCTTTTTTTTGTACAATGAACTTTTTAAAGTTGTTATAATTTTATATTCAAATGTGTCTAAAATATTTTAGGATGCAGAAATGAATGATCTGGGACAGTTGTTGCTGTTTTTCATTTTGTCTAAGAGTGATTAGTTTGTTCTTTTTAGTACATTGAATCTGCAGATGCTAAAATCATCACATTTTTAACGCGTTTATAGCTTTTATGTTCTACTATTTTCTACCCAGAACTTTGCGCAATATAATTTTATTGTAGCAAAAACACTATGTCTATGTCTTTATGATCTTTTTTTGTGTTAATTGTTATATTATACCATTGTCTGTCTAGTTTTTTTGTAATTTTAGCTGAACAACCTCCTTCGTTGGTTGGTAGTACCTAATATAATGGTTGATTATTTGACATTTTTTTATTTTGGCAGTGTTGTCCGCGTATTGCAGATTCTTGATATGCCTTTTACGAATGGTTATTCCACCTTATCATTTTTCCAGTGATAATATAATCTACAAATATGTGTTTAGTACCTATGTTGATTAGCCATGGATTAGATTCTTTCCTAGACGTTTTGATGCGTTGTTAGTTAAATAGAGTCTTGAAAGAAATTTAAGATGAGTCGAGGTTGTTTTCTTGCGTTCTTTGACAAATCTTGCTTGATTTTTTAGGTATTTGCTTAAAAGTATGTGTATGTAGTCTTTCGTTGATAATGCTGAACAAAATATTGCTGGCATGATAAATCTGAACAATTTTTTTTTTTATGTAAAGGTACAGGGTAAGGAGAGTGGGCGGAACCGATACAGTGTCAAATAACTCCGTCGCGCAAACTTTCACTAGACAGTTCTACCGCATCGCTCAATCACGAATATCGACTATGTTTTACCAATAAACAACAGGCGACCTAGAACAACTGCTGAGTTGTATCTACCGGCGTGCAGGGCCAATGTCCATCTGTTCCAGGACAACCCATTCCCTAGTAGGTAACGCTGCCGACCTCCGCCGAGACCTCCAATCCCCAGACCACTCGAGCTGCATCGCAGAGCCAAGATAGCATAGCTATCTCCGACGACTTCTGCCCAGCGACCTCTTGGTACCCTGGAAGGTAACCATTAGTTTTATCGCCCAGTTTCCTTGACCATTTCCTATTCCAAGGGGAAACACAAATCCCATGGCAAAACCCCAAAACATTAAACTCATTTTCTCAGGCATAACACCTGCCCCAACAAGAATCGACGTCACTATGGCGTAGTGAGACGTACAGAATTGTATGTTCGTGTACGATAATTATGTTAAACATGGGAAATTTGTTATTCAAACACAGTGTCGTTTTTGTCGTCATTTCAATACTAGAATAAACAAAACTGTTGATATAGGGCTATGGATAATCCACAACAGTTGTATCAACGGTGTCTGCCTAGCCCTCGAGAGGCGGTCTGGTGTGCTGTTTCTAATTTTGGCGTAATTGACCCACATTGCTTTATTTAAATGATTAACAACTTTCCGGTGCCAGAACTACAAAGACAAAGAATATTTGAATGTATAGTTTTGAACCCACATACAGCAAGAGCCTCAATGAGAGTTCTTAGAAAGTTTATCAGAAATGAATCTTTTTTTTTTGGCATAGTGCCTTAGCCACATCTTCTGACCTAACGGCTTGTGATTTTTTTGTGGTTCCGAGTCTATAAAACATGCTATTTGCCATGAATTACAGAAAATTAATTGAGAACTGTTGGAAGATTTTATGAGCAACTTCAAACATTCAAACAATGTTAATTTTTGCATTTAGTTCAATAAAATGGCATTCTGTAACAAACATTTCAATGTCAATACATAAACAGTTCATGTAAAATTAACCGAATACTCATTATGTCAAAACTATGCGGTTCCTATCCTATCCTATCCTAATTAACAGTCTATATTCTTTGCAGATTTTATAAAAAAATAACTGTTCCTGCGTACTCTTAGTTTTTATGATTTTGTTATTCTGTACTTTTTTATAACAAACCGTACTTCATTTTTTTTTTATAATAGAAGGTTTTTCTTTTTTCTTTCTTGATATCTATAGCATTTATTTTATCATCAAACAGCTCTTTGAATTGCTTTTTCCAGACTTCTAGAATATTTAACTCCAGCTTTATTTTAAATCTTCTATAACCAAGTTTGAGTTTTTAATATTTTTATTTTCTGTTGTTCAAAGTGTCTACGATTATGGACAAATATACCACTCACCACTCACCACCCAGAAGATAATACAGACGCAAACAAATTAAAAAATATTGATGTACCGAGAAAAATCTATTTGTAGAAAAAGAAGGAAACTAAAGCTTAAGAAGAAAAACATACAGAAGCTGAATTAGATCTTATTAACGTCACAAACATTTCTACTAATAATTACAGTCTTAACAAATGCATCATACCATTTTAAATGTATTAAAGGGCCTCACTCAACATCGACAAGAACAAAAAATACTAGAAACCTAACTAGTTTATTAATTTTTGGCGCAAATTATTATATTTGCAATGACATCAATATTTAAAAATAATCAACAAGACTTGTCAAGCAATTACTAAAATTGTGATTTTTGCTTTATTCAATAAAATTTAACAATATATAGCTTAAAAACTATGATGAACTAAGGAATCAAAATTGTCAACACAATGCAACAGAGTAAACAGAATAAATAAACAAAACTTTATTTGTTGTTTACATTCTAGTTGGCGGATAAGTTTATATTAGACTTAAGAGGAGTGTATAAAACTTAATAGGGACATACCATTACAAAAAAAATCAAATAATAGAAAATAAATAATATAAGAATCAAAACTCAATGAAATGAGATATACCGGTACCTTCTAGTGAGCATAGTTGTAAACTGCATAAAATAAACTTAAATATGTAACTATATTTTAGTGCAGCAACACCTTTAGTGCGATTATGAAACTTTTTCAGGATTTCAAGAATGTTTACAATAGAAATAAAGAATTTAAATTTATTGTTGTTATTATTATTATTATAACTCAAAAATGTCTCATCATTACTGCTCAGAATATATTTACGTTAGAAAAAAAAATTGAACCGTGATTAGCAGTTTCCACACACTCATTGAAATCTAAATCTTCACTAAAACAACTCAACATAAACAAATCACTAAACGAGCAATTATTGACTAATTTTTACAGGTCCATACAAAAATGCAGGACACAAAGACAGTAGATGAATTTTAAGTTGAACCACTTCACGAAGATATAAACACCAGAAGGCAACCGAAAACAAATAGCGGTGCATATTCAATTCTTTTTCTTTTTTTAATTATTACGTTATTATTTATATTCAGCGATTCTTAAATGTATAAAAAATCATTTTATTTCAACAAACAACTTGTGCTTCCGTCAGATCCTTTTGATACATTTGCAAATTCACAATTATTCACATTATTCAGATAAACATAATTAAATTAAATATGACTTTAAGTACATAATTATAAGCTTTATTTATCAGAAAATAATATATTATTTATTAACAATAATTTCTATTTATAGTTTTATAACATATGGTGTTTCAAAATATTTACCTTTATTCCACTCATAAATTAATTTAAAAAATGCAATATCTGTTTACCGTCTCTAAGACTGGATATAACACCCGCCTCCTTTTCGGACAATTATTTATGGCAATTATAAATCATATTATTAGTACACAATATAAATCAACATGATTTTCTTCCTCTGTTCCACTAATAAATAATTTTAAGATCTCAATCGAGAGTTGATCAAAAACATTACGCAACATTATAATCGGTGGTTGGGAAACTTTTTGAAACGCCGACGACATTAAAAGGGCGTCATCGAGAGCCACTGACGAAAGATTATGAAAAAAAAAATGATTTATTCCGGCGGCCGTTTGGAGGAATGATTTATTCTCCGCATTTTTGTGCTCACTTTATAACTCACTCATGTTTATGTTAATTTTTCTGTTATGGCCACGACAAATTTATTGAAAAATGTAACAAAAAAATACATAGAGAAAAATCAATAATGAAAAATATTTAAAAAATGTTTTATCATTAAAAAGCGGCAGGCTAATAATAGCAATTGAGATTGTTGACTGGAAACACAAATGTTGCAGATAACTCATTTTAATCTGAAATCTCTAAAAATATTTCTCTCTTTTCAAGCAACGTCATAAGTTTTATAATGATAAGAATGACTTTTATCTTTTATATTATGGTTTGCTAAAAATACACTTTTTAATTTTAAAAGTAGCACAGATAACTAAAAAGCAAGCCGGAAACAGTATCTTGATTGTTGTATTTAATGAGTAAGACTCACAAGCAGAACATGTTGTCATATCAAAGAAACCACTTAATAATAATACATTAATTTCCTTAAATTTTTTAAGACAAAGTAAATTTATATAAAATGTAACAATACATATCTAGCAGATTTCTATTAAACTCAGATATATCATCCCTTTAGAATTGCGTTGTATTTGTGTGAATATACCTAGATTTATATTGTCCATTAACCCCTAACATTATTTGTTCGTCTGAGACAGGTTTTTATATTGCCATCAAAGAATTTTCTAACTCGTCGCTGGTAGAGATCGATCAAATGGAATCGTATAATTGGGGTCATTACATTCTACGGCTCTCGTGCTAAGCAAAAAATTAAAAGCATACAGCGGCTTCTGGAACTCCAAAAAAATGTCATCAGACAATTGGAGAACAAAATATATAATATGAATCATATCAATATTGGCAATGTAAAATCTAATCTAATTATTAAAATTTTTAGTGTTATTTCTCAAATAAGTTTATTCATGTAAATGTTAGCATTCCAATTGTTTAGTATTACTAATTATTATATCAATTCAGTTTGATTATATACTATATTATATTTTAATAAAAACTATTTGTTTAATATTCTTTTGAGTAATATTAATTAATAATTCATTATGTATTAATTGTGGTTTTTATTTGAGTTTGAACAGTAGTACATAATTTCTGTACACAATAATTATACATAGTATGCAGAAAATATATAATTTAGTATAATAGTATATCTTAACAAAGTGTCAGTAAAAGAGAAAATATTATAAATTTATAAATAGAAAAAGTTTACACATAAAAATAAAACATTAATCTGTAATCAATAGAGGTTTAAAAAAAATCTATACAATGTTTTTTTAGTTGGTATATATTACTAGCATTTTTTATGAATTTGTTTGTTGTTATATGTAGTATTACAACTATTTAGTCTGCGAAAATATTTCAAAATGTAAAAATATTCTTATTACATTATAGAATTCCGATGCTTGTGTAATAAATTTAAAATTGTTTTGTTTAATTGTTGAGAAAATGTAAGATTCTATATCAAAACTAAAAATATAAATGTTGGCTTCAATACTACAATAATATTTATAGGAACAGAGAAGCACTTTTTTTTAATTAAATGAGCAATAGTTGAAACTGTTTGGGAATTTTTGTCAAGTGTTTTTTATTACAATTAATTAGATGTTGGCATCCGTGACCGGGTACAAAAATGTTTATCAAATCAGAAAAGTCTTTGTTTTGTTGGATTTGCAATAGTTGATAAAATATTTTATGCTACAAAATAAAGTTAGGAATTATTTAAGGAAAACACAATGAATTGTGTTACAAAATGAAGTTTGCAGTTAATTTAAGGTAATTATTATAAATTATAAATTCAATATTTTATTTTTTCACGCTATGAAACTTTAGTGTATTCATTATTTTTAATTATTATTGTTTCATATTATGTTATATATTATTTTTATTAATTAATATATAATTATAAATCCATTTAGAGGTACTTTTTTTTAATTACAAAAAAAACACAACAAAAAAACATTTTTATCGGGTAATCTTTATAATCATACAAAAGTACCATTTTGTACATTTATTTTTAAAGATTATTTTTTTCAAATGTTGGCTGTAACTACGGCTAACATGGTCCATTTAGAAGTTCCAATTTTTAATGACGCGTTCAAGCATTTTGAGTTGTATTTGGCAAATGACAGAAAGTAATGTTAGTCTCCAATTCCCCAATTGTAATCGGCTTATTCATGTAGATTTTGGACTATACGTAGTTCCAAAAGAAAAAGTCTGGATCTGCGATCTCGGCGGCCAATTCACCGGTCCGACGCGTGAAATTAACTGTTCACCAAATCGTTCTCGCAATAAAACCATGGTTTCACGGGCTATGTAGCAAGTAGTGCCGTTTTGTTAGAACCAAATGTTGTCAAAATTACCCGTTTTAATTATCAACATCAATTATTAATGTGCGATAACGGGCGCCATTCACAGTTACGTTCCGGTAGGCCTTATTTTTAAGAAATGTTGCACTAGCCTATAAATTACACCAAACCGTTGTTTTGTTTGAATGTAATGGCAACTCTTGAATCAATTCTGGTTGCTTTTTAGCAGGCAGTTTTGCCTGCTGACGTAGCCATTAAGCCATAAATAAGCCTGATCTCTAATCAACATTTTGGTCAAAAACAGTAGATTTTTTTAAAGCTTATCAAGATCCCAAAGCCTGAAAAGATGACAAATTGAAAAGTTGGAAAACTTCAATTTTGCATGATTTAAACCAAGATTCTTACGTAAAATACACTAAGTTGTTTCATACAACAAGCCAAACTGTTGAGAATAGCGCCAAATCGATTTATCAAGGTCATTGAGTACACTCTCAGCTACCGCCACTATATTTTTTTTACTACGTGTTAGATGTGGTCTATTTGGTCGCGTATTATCTAATAATGAATATTGAGTTTTAATTTTTGAATAGTACGGGAAGTTGTGCGTTCGGTAGGCCGATTTGTAAATCATAAGTTGCTCTAAGCGTACAAATCACTTTTCTCATTGAACGCTGATTTTCGTAATCAAGCTGAATAATTTGTAGACGATGTGCCGGGCTAATTCTTTTTATGATGAAATGTCAAACATTACTAAACAAAAGTACAATAACAGTTTAGCGCTTGCTTTATCAAACATAAAACCGATACTAAAAATAGTACCTCTAAATGAATCACCCATTTCAACTAGTTTCGTTAACTTTGTAAGATTTTCAAGTATAATATTTAATTTAAGATATATTATACATGAAAATGTTACAAAGTTAACAAAAAGCAATAAAAGAAAAACAAAACAATACTTAATTCACAATTATTTAACCGATTATTGGCATCAAAATTAACTGTAGCAAGATGAAAATCAAAATTATAAACGCAACTAAAACGCAGGTGATGTAAAAAGAAGAAAGACTTTGTCCAGTTCAAAAGTTTGATATAGCAAATTGTGCAATAACTTTTTCATTTTAGAATGAGTCTGTACGCAACTTTCTACGCTAAACTCTTAGGCACAGATGGATATTTAAAACAAAAGATAATTTTTACTGGCCTAAGTATACCAATAGCGGACTCTCAAAAAGTGCCTTCAGTTGCAATATTTTTAGCAACACTGCTCAAAAAGTAAAAAGTAAGTAAGTAACTACCGATCAGAACGCAAACTTGCCTAATGCACACTACAATATCTTTTTGTTCAAAATGTCTCATAAAGTTTTTGCTTTTGATGGTTTTGCACAAATCAATTCGTGCTTTGTAAAATTGCATTTTTCAAAAACTGCAAATATAAACTTAAATTTAAAAAAAATTCTAACGCCGTTGAAAGAAAAATTAAGTTAAAAAGGGCCTTGTCAAACAGGATTTTTCTGATTTGTACCTTACTTTTCTGAAATCCAAATCTACTCTATGTTTTATAAGCCAAATTTTCACGTCGTCACTATTTTTTTTTTTTTAATTTGTGTTTAGCTTAAATTGCAGATAAAAAGCGGTAGAATCTAAACAATATCATATTGAAAAGTGCAGAGCGACGCCAACACGGGTTATTTTTGGGTAAACAAAAAGTTAAGAGGTAGATAAAAATAATAAAGTGTATCGGAACCAGGTTTAAAAAACAACACTTTAAAAAACTACAAAAAATTGAACAAAAAATCGGAGAATTTATTTTTGAAACTTTTGTAAAATAAAAAACAAAACACACGCTCTATGCTTACAAAGACGTATACAAAAAAAGGTTTTTGAAAAGAGATTAAATAAATTTGAAATTCAAAGTGTTATAAAAGTCTATAAAATTGATTTGATTTTTATTTTTTATTTAATTCTAAGCTTATCTACTGTTACAGTGTAAAAGGTATATTTTTATTTTAACCCCGTTTTATTTTGTAAAAGTTTTTCCTTTTTATTCTGGTTCTTGGTCTTCCTATTTGGTTTTTTCCTGTTGCACGTGTTTCATATATTTTATTTGTGCTTCTAATTTTATTGATTCTGCAGACATGTCCAAAGCATCTCATCTGTCCTTCTGTTATTTGTTCGTTTATTGGTTGAATCTGGAGGTTCTGCCTAAGTGTCTTAGTCCTTATCTTGTCTTGTCTTAGTTTCTATTTAATGAGAGACCTCATTTTTATAGCTTTTATTTTAGTTTTTTGTTTTTATCATAGTCCACGTTTTGCTGCTGTATGCGTAAGTCGTATTACCTTCTTTACACTTTCTGTTTTTGTATTTTTCTTTCTAATTTTTTTCTGTTAAATATGTGTTTTTGAGCTTATTAAATATCTTTCCTGTTTTTCCTATTTTGTGTTCTATTTCTTTATCTATTTTACAGGTATTTTGTATTATTGTTCCTAGATATTTGAATTATTGTACTTTATCGATTTTTTCCTGTATTTTAATTTTGAGTGTTCTTATTTTTTTGCTATTATCATGCTTTAAGTTTTTTTTTTTTTAATTTTTGTTTGTTTATTTTTGTCAGTTTCTTTATTAATATATCTATATTGTGCTGCAGGTTTTTGATTCTGCTACAATGGCCATATCGTCTGCAAATAGTTGTTTTGTAACTTTGGTTGGGTTGTTTTCATTTTCCAGTATCCAATCTATAGTGCTTTCATTTTTTTTTTTGTTATCTTAATTGCTTTGTTTAGTACTATGTTAAATAATAGTGAATAGGGAACACATCCTTGTTTTGTAGAAAATTCTTTTGATTCCTTATTATTTGTTTTCACTATGTTTGTATTCTCCTTATAAAGGGTTTTCCAATAAAAAGTTTCATTTTGAACAGCAAGGCTATTTAGGCAGTTGTCAATTTTGAAGCTATTATCTTTTGACATTTGACAAGTAAATACTACGCCATTTATAAAATTGAAATTAAAAATAAATTGAAATTATTAAAATTCACTACAAAAATGGTGAAAATGTTTCAGTCACAGTTCGCAAAACTAAAGCACTCTTTGGTCGTCGTAAAGCACTTTCTCAGCCGGCAATAGTAAACCTGGTGGAAAAATTTGAGCTGTTGGGACAAGTTTGTGATGTGAAGAATTGAAACCGTGTGCATCGCTCAAGAACACATGAGAATATTGCTGATGTAGCCCGTAGTGTTGAAGAAAACCCAGGTTTGTCGATTCCTCGTCGATCTTAGGAATTAGACATTCCACAAATGACATTACACCGTATTTTGCGTTAAGGCTTTTAAAGTTCAGTTATCACAATAACTCAAGCTGGTCAAGTACTATAAACGTCGTATCTTTGCTGATTGGGTCTTTCAAATGCATAAAAATGATCCGGAATTTCACCGAAAAATCATCTTCAATGATGAGGCTCATTTTCACCTTGGAAGCTACGTTAATAAGCAAAATTGTCGCATTTGGGGCTCAGAAAATCCAAGAATGATTGTTGAAAAGTCTTTGCATCTTCAACGTGTCGCTGTTTGGTGCAGTTTTTGGGTTGGCGGTGTGATTGGACCCTATTTTTTTTTAAATGAAGCTGGTGCAAATGTTACGGTGAATGGATGGCGCTACCGAGTTATGATTAATGATTTTTTATGGTCGGAGTTGGAAGATGTTGATGTAGACGACATTTATTTTTAGCAAGACGGAATTACGTGCCACACAAGCAACAAAATAATAGCAATTTTGCAAGAAAAGTTTCCTGACCGTGTTATTTCTCAAAGAGGTGATTAAAATTGGCCACCAAGATCTTTTGATTTAACACCTTTAGACTTTTTTCTTTAGGGCTACGTGAAAGATAAGGTCTATGCCAATGCTCCACAATCGATTCAAGACTCTCAAGATGGAATTCGTGAAGTAATCGAGGACATACAGCCGCAAATGTGCGAATTGATCATGAAAAATTTTATGAAAAGAATGTGGTACTGCAACCGTAACCGTGGCGGCCATTTGACTGATATCGTTTTCAAATGTTAATGTCATACCTTCCTCTTTACAATAAAATAAACATTTAATGATTTCTCTTAAAAAATACCCGTTTTTTTTAAATATCAAATTAAAACCTCTTTATTAGAAAACCCTATACATGTTTTTTATTATTTTAATGATTGAATTTTCAATAGGTTTTCCAGTTTTTTCTATATTTCTTCTTTCTAAATTCTGTCAAAAGCCTTTTCGAGATCTATAAAACAGATGTCTATGTTTTTTTTTCTTTTTCATGTGTTTTTTGCTTATTTAACGTAGAATAAAGATTAGGTCTTGGGCACTTTTTGCTTTTCTGAATCCACATCCACTATCGTTTATTTTATCTTCAAGTTCTCACTATTTTTTTTAGAATTTCAACTAGGATTTTGCTGACTTTACTTGTTATTGTAATTTCCCTGTAGTTGTAGCAATTTTTTCTTATTTTTTTGTATTGAAAGCATGATTTCTATGTTCTATTCTTCGTGAATTTTTCCATTTCTAATTATTTTATTTAATATATCTTTTAATTGTGTTGTTTTTTCTTTTTCCATGTATATAATCATCTCTAGTGATGTTTTGTCTATTCTTGCTGCTTTTCCGTTTTTCAGTTTTTTTACTCCATTATTTCTTCTTCATTCTTTTCTCTATTCTTTCTGCGTCTGACTCTTCTAGATTATTTTTTTCGTTTTCTCCGGTCTTGACATCTCCTGTAGTAATATCTGTCAGTTCTTCAAAATGTTGTCTCTATCTTTGCATAATTTTCTTTTTGTTTGTTATTATACTTATTATATTTCCTTTTTTGTTTTAAATTGTTTTAATGTTCCATAAAACAACTTTTGGATCTCTGTAGTTTTTATTTTGTATACTTTGTAGTCTTCTATCTTACTTGTGTTAAGGTATTGTTTTCATTTTTTTACCTTTTATCTTTCTTTTGATGTCTTCCGACCACTATTCACAAAAACACAAATAAGTGTTTTTGTTTTCTATTTTTGTTGTTCCGCATGTTTCTTTAGCCGCTTCTAATAAACTGTTTTTGAATATTTCCTTCAATGTATATTTTCCATTATTTTTTTATTTATTTTTTTTAGTATCTTTTGAAATTGCTCTTGTATGTGTTTGTATGTTTTGTGACACTGTGTAGCTATTCAGTTGGTGCTGAGAGTGGTTCTGTGATATCTATGAGTATCTTTATTAATTAATTAATTTTAAATCGGTTTACATAATATTGGCAACTAAATGAAATAAGCGGCAATGTAAATTATTAATCTAAACATGAAAAAAATGACAAATTATTGAGGGTTGGAATTTTAGTCTGGCCTACCGTCTAAATTAAGGATGGGACAGAGGACTTCTGCTAGCGCTTCTGGCGGTCTGGCGTGGATGTTGCGGGATCTCCGTTAAGAGCGTACCGACCGCTACCTTGATTTGTAGTAATTTATCAAGAACGGCAACTTCCCCTTCATTGTTGCTTCTACAAATAATTTGATAATCGATTAATTTTTTTACCAGTTTTATTTTGAATTAAAACATGCGACAAATTACAAATCTGATTAATTCTTACAAAAATAATTAATGGGGAAAAGAGGTTAAAAACAAGGAATGTGCTTAGTGAACATGCAACATATAACTAATAACTACTAACTCTTTATCTCTTTGGAGAATCCATCACCCGCTGCTTTCTACAAACTTTCACTTGCAAATTTATTTTCAAAACATACATCGAAACAAAACGGTGTTATAAAGGCAGTAGTAACGAATTAATAACATTGATACAATTGAAATGCTTTTTTAACAAGCTATTTGTTTGCGCTACCTTTACCATCGTTCTTGTTAAATTCTCTTTTACCTCTCTTATTTTTTTGCGACATTATATTTGTTTTATTTTTTATTATAAAATTTAAAAATATATTTATTTAAATACAACCACGAAATTTGATCGTCACAGTTTTCATCTTTTCTTTTATTTTTTTATTTTGTGTGTGTTTTTCTCTTATTCCACTTTATGTTCATTTTTAGTAAGTAATGGTCGCTTCTTATCTTGGCTTGTCTCATTACTTTTACGTTTTTAATCTTGTTCCAGTAAAGTTGTTCTTATTTACTAGAAAGTAGTCGATTATTAATTACTTATTTTTAGATGGTTGTGTTTTTGTGAATTTGTGAACATTCTTGTATTTGTTATTATTAGGTTATTTTTACACATAGTTGTGTGTAGTTGTTTTCCCTTCTCATTCTTTCATTCAGATCACCAATGATTATTTTATTTTTTGTTCCTTTATTAAATTCCCTTTGAATTTCCTCAAAAAAATTGTTTTTTCTTCTTGACACAAACATCGTTTTCCCCATATGCTATTATTATCATTGAGTTTTATATGTATTGACATTATTCTTTCATTTCCGTATTGTTTCATTATGACACCGTTTACTCTTTCCGTTGATATTATTATTCTTAATCTTCTTTTTGCTTTATCTTGCATTTTGACTTCTGACAATATAAACCAATATCCTTTATGTATCCATTCAATTCCTGTTTCCTTCTTATTTTGTTTCTGTTACTCTCAATATTTCTGAATGTTGTTTGCTGATTTCTTCTACACCGCCCGGGTGGTGCAGTGGTTAAGCGCACTCGACTGTTATACCTGGGGTCTTGGGTTTGAGCCTCAAGCTTCCTATCTAGAAGGTCTGTTTTTCTGGTTAAGAAAAAATGTGTTGTGATGAGTAGGCTTTCTTTCGAATAAGAAGGGAAACTTTAGTAGGTCTTTTTTGTTTCTTTGATGTTGCATGCACGTTAAAAAACCCAATAACGTAGATTGGAATTTTTGAATTTGCGGCAAAATTCCCAGATGTGGTAGTTTTAACCTCTGGCGCCGATAATTACTCTTGACAGCAGAAAGAGACTGACGTTAAATAATTCAATTAAAAAAAAATCTTTAATTTCCTCAGCTTAATTTTCTTTTCCTTTTATGTTCCATGTTCCTAATCTTAAGTTCACTCTTTTCTATCTTTTTTATTGTTACTTTCCATGAATGTTTTTTTATGTTTTTTTTTAATTTATTCTCTTTCTTTTTACATTTTACAGATCTTTTTTTATTGTTTTGTATTAGTTTTTTGAAATTATCTTTTTTTCTTTTATCTCATTCCTATATTTTCTCATCTATTATCTTCTTGTATTTTACTATTACTCTGTGTCTCTTTACCTTTTTTAATTTGTTCATCATTTTTTGCATCATCTACTTTAATTCGTCCTTATCGGAATATAGTACTCTTTCCATTATGGGTTTCTTGTTTTTATACTCAGTTTGTGAGCTTATTTCACAGTCTAAGTAATTATCATGCTATATGATAAAGTTTACAAATAGAAAATCTGAGCTTAGTTTTATACCCAATTAGATATATATTTGCTAAATGCAAGCAGAAATTTTTGAAAACAAGTTTTATACATTCATAATAATAATAATAATAATAATAATTTTTATTCATCCTTTAGGCCAAGATCATAGTAAGGATACGTCAAATAAATACAATACATAAACACACATTAAAATGTTACAAGTCACTGCAATATTTTCAGAACCAACAGATTAAAAACATTACAAAATAATATTAAAAAAAAAAAAAAAAAAAAATAGTTTTCACATTGATCTATAAAATAAATTTGTTTATTGAATAAAAGCATCCATCAATTAAAAATTTCTTTAAACAGCATTTAAATATTTGCGGCAATTTGATTGTTTTGATATTTTCTAGTAAAATATTAAAAAGGTATCCACCTGCATATTTTGGTGATTTTTTGTAAGATATGAACTTAAATTTATAAATAAATAAAAGTAAAAAGCATGTATTGTAAATTCTATTACGCCATTTGGATATTTAGCGTCTTTTAGAGTTGTTTTCCAATTTTAAATTGCACTACCAATTTAAAAAATTGGTCTTGACAAAGTAATCAAGTTGGAGACAAACATAAACAATAGTTATCTATATCAAATTGCAAAGCCCAAATTTAATTTAAATTTCAAAAATTATACATTTATTGAAATGATTTTTATTACAAAACATTATGTTTATAAACTGGTAATAAACGGTGGTAAGTAACTAAATTAGGAGTTATGTTAAAATTGTCAATGTTAATAAATTTGATCAAAATCCAATGTACAGTTTTAATAAGTTTGATCAAAATCTAATGTACAGTTTCAAAGTTATAAATTTTTGTTACCATCAACATAGAGGTTTTATACAGTTGGTTGCAATAAAATTTGCATAATACATTTAATGATGGCCGGTCAATTAAATATTTTTTTTTAATAACTGATTTAAACTGTTTAGTCTTGCAGTTTGTTTTAAGTTGTAACTTTGTCTCATCTAGGGCTCGCCTGTGCTCCTTTTCTTGTTCAATGGTCTTTATCTGCTAAGCATGCTGCTTTGTTTATTTTGGTCTCCTGCTACGTACCCAGGGCAGTTCCATTTTATAGACGCAATATGTCCCACAACGTTTTGTACTTCCGTCTTTTCTCTGATCCAGATGTTTGCTTTTTAGTCGATTAATGTTATGACTAGTATCCTTTTTTCTTTGTTTTACTTTTTGTTTTTTCTAATATTGTATTTGTAAATATTTAAGTGACATTCGTAGGTGTTTACTGGGACAATGCATTGGTTGTATAGTTTTGTTTTTAGCCAAAGGGGATGTCAATAGTTAAGATATCTTTTATTTTTCCAAATGCAGTCCACGTTTGTCGTTTTTTGTTTGTTTTTTCTAATACTTGGTTGCCCTTTCCAATAGTTATTGTTTGTCTTAGGTATTTAAATTTAGTTAATTTTTGTATGTTATTGGTTTCAATATTTATTTGTTGTTTGGCATCTTTGTTTATTGTCACGTACTTTGTTTTGTCAGAATTTATTTTATGCGCTTTGCAGTCTTGTAAATGTCCTGAATTTGCAAAATTGATTCTTTTTTGGTCTCTGTTGTTAAAACTACATTATTTGCAAAACTTAGTCTTTTCTTATTTACATTGATATCTTTGTTTTGCCAGTTAATTGTTTTTATTGCATCTTCTAACACTAGAGTAAACAGCTTGGGTGACATAGTGTACCCTTGGCGTACTCATCATAAATGAATCAGAAAATGTATTTAGTGAACAGCCGTCGATCATTTGCAGCAAGTTCCCCAGTAAATAATTCTAAGGTTGTTTTTAGTTTTACTTAAAAAATCTAGTATATTTTTGTAAATACTGTTTTAATTATCATAAATTAACCAGGACATGTGTTGATGTATTTATGGTTAGTTGAAAATAAGTACATTAATTTATAATATAAAAATCTATACTGAATCTAAAAAAATCATCCCTTAAAACATGTATCATCTGTGATTATTTTTGTATTAGTTAAACCTTTTTGTACTAAGTAACATGTAAGTGTGAATAAAATTTAAGTTATTGTTCAGTGTTGCCAAAAAAAAAAAATCATAATGAAAAAAACAAAAGAAGATTAGAAAAACATCACTTCCCTGTGACGGAGAGATGTGGAAATGTGTATCTTTCAAATTGAATGTAATGAAAACAAAATAAAAGATACAGAATGTGAATTAAAAAATAACAAAAAAATCAAGTTAAAAGATCAAAGGTCCACCAGTGCAAGAAGAAATTATGTTATAATAAAATTAAAAAAAAAAACAAAAAAATGTAGTCTAAAATGTTAATTTTGTATGTTTATGTTAAAAAAAAGTTTTTTTATTAAATTGCAATTAAAGTTGCCGATTACTACTACGTACTTTTTTAGAAGTGTTGTTCATAGAATTTAATGATCTTTTTGTCTGCTTGTTTTAGTTTAGTTATTTTTAGTGTAAGGATTATTCTCTCTGATATTGCTTTAAGCACATTTAGAGTTATAGATAAACCTTCTTGTAGTTGTGTGAGAAAGAATTTAAGCTTGCATAGATGGAGTAGAAAATATGTTATTAAAATAATTTTAATAATAAATTTAATTATAAAGTAGCTTTTAAGGCTCCATGGTCCGAGTGGAGTGGCGAAACGGGGTGCTGAAAATGATAGGATTTGTCATGTTGCTTGAGGGGAAAATCGAACAACTGGCAGTTGAGTTTGTGTCTAAACTATCGGATTTATCAAAAAAAGTTTATTATAAAATATTACAAAAACTTAATTTGCAAGAAAATTTCCAAGGCAAAAAATTTAATTTCCCATAATTAACGGAGAAAAATGATAAAATGTCAAAAAAATATCGAAAATGAACAATCTTAAAAATATTTTTTCTTTATTTCTATATTTAAAAAATGAAATTTTTATAAAAAAACTTGATTAAAACAGCACTACTGCCAAAATAACGACTTTTAATGTAATAAATTAAAATACTAGGTCGCGCGGTGCGAGAAAAAGACATTTCTTGGTCTTGTCTGCCATTAGCCGGGGCATACGCACTTCGGCCGGCTCCGTGTGGCGAGTGGTAGATACAATATAATAATTTTATTAAGATGTTTTTATGCTAGTTATAATATTAATAATATTATTATAAAAATTAATCATCAATAATAGTTTTAGTAATAATTTTTATTGAAATTAAAAAATCTGTAATATTCTTAAATCTTAATAAATACTATTTTAATGGTGCTGTATGGAAGTTGAAATTGTGCTATATTTTAATGTTTTTAATTTGGTATCAACATACAAAAAATATTGTTTAAGTACTATGTATGTGTTAATAAATGTTATTGCTATTTTAGTAATCTTTATTATATGTTTATTCATAAAAAACTGCGTTTCTTTCCACATCTAATTCTACCAATCAAGAGCTACAAGTCGATCACATCACCAAAGCAGCTGGAAAGGAAAAAATCAGTACTCAACACAAAATTTTTTTATTAAGCCAAACTGCAATACAAACAAAAGACTAATTATTATCCACCAAAATGTAAGATAATTTTTTTTTAAATTATTTTATTTTCTTCTGTTTTTATTTCTATATTCTTTCTGCTCCTTTAAAATTTGTTTCGGATCTCGTATTGCCATATTCCTTGTTGTTCTTGGATCAAGTAATTCCGGTAAAATGCAGTTTAAATAAAAAAATGATAGATGCGGCAACATTTGATCTTCCCAAAACCGATCATCCCTGCAAATAATTTCTGTTTTGATCCACTTTGGTGGCCAAACGCAAATCAAACAATATTGTTTTTGAGTGACGTGAAGCTGTCCTTGGATTTGAAAAAAACACTTATGTTTTTCAAAACAATATTTTCTTTGTCAATATTCCCTGATCTTGTGTCATTTCTCTTGCTGAATAAGAGCATTTCACTTCAACAATGCCATCAGCTCCAACCAAACCATCTGGAGTAGCACATAAGTATGGAATTTGACTATCAAGAAACATTCCACATGGCACTATTTCTACTGCTTGTAAAGCGGACAATTCTGAAATTGCTAACGGTTCGTTTTGCTTTCCGTAGTCCAAAACACGTATTCCTTTGGCATAGTCTTTATAAATAATAGTATTTACAAGATTAGCACAACTGGTATAAGGTTTTCTCTTACAAATTGTACCAAAATTAGAAGCAGTTAGCAATTTCCTTTTTTCTTCTAACCATTCCACGCAATTATTTTGGTCCTTTGTTCTTATTTCAAATAACTCACGTTCCTTTTCACTTTTCTAAAGTGCAAATAGAAACATTTCTTTTGCAATTTTAAAATCTTCGGTAGAAATATCAGGCTTTTCACAAAAGTCGCTATAGTGCCGATTACTGGACGCCATTTTAGGTTTGTGTTTTGGGCGGAAAATTTGCCTAACGCTCTTTTTTGTAGCTTTTGAATATTTATATCGTTTGGCGTAATTCTTAGGCGAAACACTCGTGCAATACTTGTAAAATTTGTAGAATGGTTTTTTTGAATTATGAGAAATCACTGCAGCAAAACATCTTGCTTGATATGAACCTTTTAAACTATAATTAATGCGTTAACCACCTGCTCAACAATATTGTTATCTCTATCGTAAATTAGAGTTTTAGCGTGCGTAGAAAGTAATCTAAAAATTGTCATTAAACGTTTATAAAGACCTGCCAATTTAAAATCTTTCATCATATTTTTTTTATCCGGTGTTTTTTATTACAAAAATAATTTGCACTGTTTTTATGCTCACCGAAAATGTGACTAGGAGCATTTAAAATATCATTTTTTAAATTCAAAATTTAGCTAGCTGTGTCAATATTTTCGTTTTTTCGGTATTTAACTGCTTTTTATATTGAACAGCGCAGTTTTAAAATTTTATTAGATAATTCACTTCTTATTATCTTTGGTCCTATTTTTGCATTGCTAAGATTGCAAAGTTTATTACAAAAATTACGAAATAAATGATTTCTACATTCAATTTTTTCCACAACGTCCATTCCGTATGATCGGGATTCTAAAACGTTTTTGTAGCAAGAACTATCACTATCTGCTATCATTGTCTTGTACTTTAATCCGTGAAGTTCAATATTTTTGTTAAAACTTTTAACGATTGAAGCAGATTCCATAGCAGGTGAACTATCTGTCCAACAATCGTGCCTTTTCACTGCCAAATTATCATTTTCCGCTCTAGCACAAACAAGGCAATACTTATTTTTTACGTGAACATATAAAACTTTATTTGTTCTATATCCAATGATTGCTCCTACGCCAGACAGTGCATTATAATTTGTTCGGTATGATCGTTTGAACCTACGCTCTATCACAAACAACCGTTATCTTAGGAACACCGTCTTTATCAATATGGCCTTCTTCAATTGCTATTTGTTTTTCTTCGTTGGCAGCATTCGACATTTCAGAAATTGCTATTTTCTCATATGTGCGGCATACTTCATTATGGACTTAAGAATATTTTTTAGAAGACATAAATGGCATATTTATGGAAGATAGTAGTTCGCACAACATGTTGTAGCCACCACCAACGTTCATTCCACCGGCAACAAAGCTGTTGTTAATGCTTAACTTCATTTCATCCAGAGGATTTATCAAAGGTATGTGCTGCACAGCATTGCACATACTATATACAAATTTTAAAGAATAGAATAATTTCGATTTTTATGCACAATATTAAAATTGGAAAGGTTGCATCCAAATTGCCGACCATGCATTTCAAAATCTTTCAATTTTAATAAAAAATATAAAGAATCAAAAATTCTTAAACCTGTAGGTTCCTCCTGATAAGGTTTTTGTTGACTTGTGGCATTGTCGGAATTAATAATATTTACATTTTCCAATGTAGTGGCTAGATCTTCATCAACATCAAGTCTAATTTCATTAACTTTAGTAGAAGGAACATTGATCGTTGTTTGTGTTTGAACAGGTCCCTTAAAAGTCGTTTTATTTCTGTTTATGTTTACTGCAAAGCCCCTAGGAAAGATGATAACAAAGCAATAGTCATATTTTTTTTTTAATTTTCAAAAACCTTCGAATTTTAACGAGTGAATACACGTTCATTGAAACTATCACACTGAAATCAAGTTTTAATATGTCTGTGAAAGTTTACTTTAAAACGTTGCGGATTATAGTTTTCAGGGAAAACCGAATTTGGAAGTTTATTTTACTTGTCAATAGTCCTAATGAAAAAATCTCTTTTAAAAGTTTTAGTTCTACATTTTTGAAGGTTGTTGCAAGGTATCTAAGTCATTGGTCAATGTTGGGTCGGCAATGATTCTAATAGCTCGTTTTTGAATAGAATTTAAAAGTGATAAGTTTTATATATATGGACTAGCTGAAGTACTTTTTGCACCTATTAAAAAATCCTAGTTTTGTAGCAACTTTAAAAGCCAGATCTACGACATGTTTATTCCAAAGAAGATTATTTGAAATTGTAACTTCAAGAAGACAAATTGTTGATGTGTTTGATATAGATTAATTATTTATATTAATACTTGATAAAGTTGGAATTAAAGTTTACTATATTGAAAACGCCCTACTCAGAAATTTTTTGAAGGTCATTATTTATAGATGTTTCAGATTATAACCTAGAAATATTTAGACGCTCATTCATGTTTGTGAAAATTAACTTTGGAAAGTAAGAAGTGTGAAGGGTGTTATCATCTGCAAAACTATGTATAGGACTATCAAAGATGCGTTTGTTGAATGCTTTACGTTTCTTATTAATTGCTTGTTTAACTTAAATCGAATACAAGTATTTTTGTTTTGGTTTGATAACAAAAAATGGTACAAATTCTTTTATAACTTGTTGAATGATTTTCGTTATATTTTCGGCAGCAATATGGATAATGTGGATCATCGGAATGCAGGCATTGTGCATTGAAATCACATTTTTTTTTAAATTGTTTTATTTTTTCAGTGTTCATTTTGGAATAATGATAGATAATTTGTGATTTTGGTTTGACACTAGTAGGGACAGAAGTTTTGATGATAGAAGTGATAAGATGAGGGTACCAAAGTCTGGCGAGCTATCAAACCAACTTCAAACAAGTAAGACTTTTGGGGCGATGTAAATAGCTGTAAAATAAACAAAAAAAGATATTGCTAGATAGTAATATTTGTTATCAAGCAAAGATTTGTAACAAGAACGACAATTTTTTTCAACAAAAACATAATAAAAAATCATTTTTATTAGTTATAAATTATTACAATTTTCATTTTTTTTGGTTTTTTTTTCTCAATCAAACTACATAAAAAAATATATTTATTAACATTTTTTGTAAATATAAATTAATTTTTCAAATTAAGCAAAATAAAAAAAAATCTTAAATTATATTCTGTTTTAGAGGACTGCAGTGGATTTTAGCGCCCTTGCTTGCTAGCAATATACGTAAAACGTAAATAATAAAATATGTTGTAAAGTAAAGTAACAAAAAAATGTTTAGCTAGTAGCCCCAAATATTATTATTTCCTATAATTTTATTATTTACTATAATATTATTTAAATATCACTATAACAATGCTTTGTCTGTGGTCGTCTTCTACAGGATTTGCCAAAGCGCTACAATTATTACCAATATTTAATTTTGCAATTAACTTTAATAATTATCAACATATAGATTTGAATTTTGGAATTGATACTCAAATAATTATTTTCAAGAGCATAAAACCAAAAAAAAATTGTTTAGTAAATTTATTCATTTAGCAACAATAATATTTTTTTTTAACAAATAACATATTTAAGCCATTCATTGTTCATTTTTACATACAAATTTTGTTTTTTAAATTTGTTATAAATGATACTTTTTAAGAAAATTGCGAATTACAGACTAGTGTGAAAATTTCCTGCTCATAAGTGCATGATCAGAATTTCCTAAAGCTGCTTCAACTTTCGTTGACGTTATGAGTGTAATAGTTGTAAGATAGAGATCTAATAATTTAGGTGCTCCATAATGCCGGGGGAAAAATGTAGGTTGATTTATCATTCGAGTAGGATTATGAGAATCGGCAATTAGCTTGTTGCCCGGATTCATTTGTAAGAGATGAATGCGGTAGCCATTCAGTATTATGAACATTAAAATCTCCTAATAAAATTATTTCAGCTTTCCTATGTTTCCTATTTTAATGAAACCTATCATAACTATCAGTAAGATCATCGAAAAAGTTTAGTGTTGCCTTATTTGGGAAGCGATAAATACCGATTACAAAAATAATTCTATTAGGTAAAAGGAGTTTATGAAAAACGCTGTTATAACCATTGCCTTGTATTTCGTAAGTCGTAAGTCTGGAATTTGCTAGTTGTTTGTGGATGTAGATACATATACCTTGTTGGTCAGCAAATGAGTTCTCGAGAAGATAATCGGAATGTATTAGATTGTCATAAATAATTTAAATTGACTACTCGGATTTAAAAATAATTATAATATAATTAATATTAATAACTTAATTGTTATATCACTTTAATCAAGTTGAAAACATTAGTTTTGAACAAAAAAACTAGCGGATTGTAGATTATCGTTATCTTCATCAGCGTCGCAAAACAATTAAATTAATAAAGTGTTTATTGCACTGTCGAACATAAAGTAAATAAAATGATATTAACCTTTTTTTGCCCCTTGCATTTGTGCCGATGTACTTTATTTTCCTACCCATAATATCGAGAAACAATATTATAAAATATGTAACAGCCACAATACTACATGTAACGCTAGAAATTGAAAAAGCACGTGGACTGACGGCGCAGCCACATTACACAGTAAATATATTTTGTAATATAGTTGCGGTAACGTCATGCGTGGCTTACGTACACAAATTTATATGTGATGTAGACATTTCCTTTTCCTCACCGCGCACTTCGTCTTCAAAATAACCCAACCCGGTGGTACGGCCTCTTAAAAATCAAAATAGGTTATCAACGCTAAAGACCGTAACAGATACAATTTTAACATCAAGACTGTATGAGTTAAGTTGTCCCACATGTAATGCACAATATATAATGCGAACAAGAAAAAATTTTAAAACTAGATTTATAGAACATTACCGCTCTTTTAGATAGATAGATTAATCCTTTCTTTACCTGCTTAATCAGTTTTTTTTTTGTATTATTGTATGTGACTTATAATATAATTACTGTCTTATATAAATGAAATCCGCGGACTGGAAGAAACCATTACGCAGATGCGAAGCACGATAGAGCAGCTGATGAAAATGCTTATAAAGGATTCGCCAATCAGTATTAATTGCGAGCCTATTAAGGCGGCAAATGATACTAATAACTCAAACCTTGACAAAATGTTGCAGATAGAGCAGGAGCCACCGTTGCAGCATTCAACCAAGAGGCAAGACCCCCCAACTGATTCCGACACCTCATCAGACAACGACGACGACGCATTACGAAAGGACCAACCCTCCGGGACTAATGTCCGCGACGTATCTGTTGAGACATTGCAGATGGACGTTCAGCAGTCCGTAGAGCAGGAACACCCATACCAGATTGTGGAATTAAAATCGACCCAAACAAAAAGACGAATGGAAAGTAATAAAAGTAATAAATATTCCGAAATCCTTTCCCAATCCTCACAGAAGCCATCTACTTCTGCAGCCCGTCAAACCGCAACTCCTGTTGTTACGGCACGCAAACCATCTGCAAAGCCGGCGCTATGAACATCAGCGACTGCATCCCTTCTCTTGAATGCTATGGAAGACTTCCGTAAGGCAACGGCACTCCTGAAAGCTTCAGGTAAAGCTAATTATTCTACGATCCAAACGCGAGACGAGAAATCCGTCAAAGCGGTTGTTAAAAACATCCCCAAAGAGACTCACTTTGAGGAAGATGTTAAGAAAGAACTTGAATTGCTGGGATTCAACGTCTTTTCTGTAACTCGGCTGGGGAATAAACTCCTCGATGTCGAATATCCGATGCTGTACGTACAGCTCGAAAATTTCGGTAAAAGCCAATAGATTTTCAACCTCAAAGAGCTTTTTACGCTGACCATTAAGGTTGTGACAGAACGTCAAACAGGCGAAATTAGCCAGTGCCAGTGCTACGGGCACATGGCATCTAGGTGTTATGGTAATCCTGTCTGTGTAAAATGCGCCGGTCCGCACTACTCTGCGGATTGCACGAAAAAAGTGAAAATGCGCCTTATGCGCTGAGGAACACACGGCATCATTCGCTGGCTGTGATGTTTGTAAGTAATTACGGGCACAGCAAGCTAAACATCAGAATAAAACCGGTCAGCAATCCGCTCCAAAAATATGAATTTCGACATGGCAAGTTTTTCAAAGAAGAAGAACCCTCGCACGATAAAAAGTGAGAGAAAGATGGCTAACGTGAGCCATATCTAAAGTAGCGCCTATATGGTTGGCGTCGTAGGATGCATTAAGATACATATTTTACGGTGCGTTTGTTCATATTTTGATGGGAAGGTTATGCACAAATGTTTTATTACATTACTGTTAGGTGCCGCACTTTCGGGTATGTTCAACGAGGCGGATTTTAGTCGGTAGGCTTCATATGAGGTGAATCCGACACTTTGTGAAGATTTTGCCGCCACAACCCAAAAAAATATTTTTTAAATATATTCGTAATATAGTACATAGCATATGTGTTTTATTGAACTATCACATAGTAGTTTTTAGAGTAGCAAATACCAAAAAATATAATAATATCCGTTTTTATGTGCTTGGTGGCCTCATTACTTTTCTGAAAAGCAACGTTTTTTTTTATGTTTTTAGCTAATTACCATATTTCATAACAAATCTAGCTTTTGATCTTATATTCATCTATCTTAACTTTTGAATTTTGCTTTTAGATCGTTTATATATTTTTCTGAACAAATTGTCATTTCTTATACTTGTTTTGTTAAATAAATAAACTAATATTCGATTTAATTTTGTCTAAAATTTTTTTTCTTTTTGAGTTACAAACTTATTGCCAGAAGTCTTTAAAACTAAGAAAAATAATAATTAGTAACTATTAAAACTAATATTGCAAAAAATGCAAAATTTTAAAATGTGCCCTAATTCTAGTATAACTACACATTTTAAGCATGTAAACAAAAGTGCTCGATATAGTTCGATATACGTTTTTATTTAAGTGTCTTTTTACTTTTTTACAAAGTAAGTGTTGCTGCCCTAGGCTATAAAAACAAACATGTTTATTACACTTTAAGTTTTGAATTATTACTAGCTTTTAGGTAACTTACCCCACCGGTCAGCTTATAGTGTTGGGTAAGAAAAAAACGCAACAACATAACAGCAATTACATTTTCTTTCTTGGATATATAGTTAATGGAATAACCAAATTATAAATACAAGATGAAAGAAATTGACACAATTTCAAATAACTAAAAGTAAAAACATCCGCCATTTTTGAAATTTTGACAACGCTATAATTCTTCTTTTGCTGTGGCAAAAAAACAAGTATGCATTCATGTGTTTAATAAAATTTACTACTTGCCATCAACATAAAAACACCTAGTCAACAGTCACTAGACTCTAGTGCACTGTTTGCACACAAAAATTGACATTATATTCTGAATAGTGTAGGGTTTTTTAAAATATTTATTTTTTTAATTGTTAAAGTGCCAACGAGTCTAATTTTTGTTTTGTTTTCTATTTGATAAAGCAACTAGCAATTTTAAAATTGTCGAAAACTATGAACAGAACGTTTGATCATAGTTGCATAACTCAAGAAAACTGTAAGTGATGTGCATTTTTAGAGATAAGAAAATCCATTTTTGATTTTACATAGTTAAGGTCCGACCATCATAATTTAGTAATTAACTAAGAAAAATAACAAAAAAACACTTAGACAATCTAAATAAACAGCTTTACCTAGCCTCGTAAGAACTCTATTTAAATGATTTATATGTTCTTCAAAAGACCTAGAGTGAATTAACAGATCATCAATATAGCTTTTGGTAAATGATCCAAAATCTAGTCCCAAAACTGTAGCTATGTATCTTCTAAATGATGCGACCACGGTTATAAGCCCAAAAAAAAACTTTAAATTGATAACAGCATGAATCTGCAACAAAACCTGTTTTTTTTTTAAATTTAACAACAGAAATTTTCCCCAATATTATGCATTACGTCTTCCGAGCTAACAGTTCTGATGCAATTTCAGTTTCTAATACTTTTGTAAAGTTAATAGTATTACAAGCCTATATCATATATATTTTTTTAGTAATACATAAACAATACATAATTAAATTAGCAAAAAATGTGTCATATCTTAACAACAATTTTTTTTTTTACTGAACTTGTATTTATAAACACATACATTTAATTTCTCCTTCTGGTAGAAATAATTAGTAGACTAGAAGTATACAGTTTTACTTTACAATACACACAACGTACTTGCATTTTTATTTAAGTATTTTTTATTTAGTAATAACTATTTAAATTTTAGTTATAAAATACTTGGAGATTAAATAAATAATTGTACTATTTTGTATTTTGCACATTTATTTTGAAAGCACTTAATGTTCTTTAGTAAAAAGCTTACATTGATTACGACTCTTAAATATCCATAAAAAAGTCAATTTTATTCAAATTAACCACTTATCTAGAGTGAATTTAAGAAATAAATATTCGCTTTACATTCGCTATAGATAAGAAGCTGTACAATATAAATTAAGGCTTATATAAAGATATATAATGGAACCAATCATTAAACAAATGAGTAACTCATAAGTATTATCATAGTATAATAAATTAGGGGCACAATAAATTAATATTATTATTAGTTGAAAAAAGTCATTTGAGTATTTAGCCAAATTATGTTCATGTTTTTTCAGTGTATGTTATTTTAATTAAATAAATACACCGTTCTGAACAACATCTTTCAACGCAAAACATTTAATTGTTTTTAGGAGATCGCATCCTTTTAATATAATTTGATATCCTGGTTAATTTATACTGAAAACTGTATAACAACCTTTCGTGTTCCTTCCTGTAGGGTATGCGAGTATATTACAATGATTATATGGTTGACTTAGTCGATTTATCGAGAAAGCATAACCCTTATATCTACATAATTTGAATTAAAATTAATATTATTCTATCATCTCATGAAATTCATAACCTTCATTTACATTTGTTTTTGTTATTGTTCTCCTATATTTGTTTTGTTTATGGAAGTTACATTATACTCTATAATTTAATTATTTTTTTTATATTTAAACGTAAACTGATTTAAGAGCAAATTTTTATTAATATAAGAAATTGAATATGCTGACGACACATGTATTATATATCACGGAAAAAACAAAGAAGCAATAGAAAAAAACATAAATGAAGACGTTAAGAAATTAACTAAATGGTACGACGAAAACATACAAACAATAAATGACGAAAAAACGACGTATATGGTAATAAGACAAAAAAGTACAAAAGATATTGACATAAAAATTGAAATAAATAACATACCAATTACCAGAACAAAACAGACAAAATACTTGGGAATAATAATAACAGAGAAACTAACATGGGATACACAAATAAACAAAATATTAAAAGAAAGTGCAGCAACAATAGGAGCTGTCTATAGAGCTAGGAAATGCATACTAAAAGAAACTGCAATAAGTATATACTACTCATTATATTTATCAAAAATTAACTATTTAATAAATATATGGGGTGAGACAACAAAAACAAATATACAAAAAATACAAAGACAACAAAACAAAATACTTAAAATAATACATAAACTACCAAAGCTAACACCAACAAAAGAAGTATACAAAATAATCAACGAAACAAACATTAACGAAAAAATAAAAATAGAAAAATGCAAACTAATATATAAAATTTAAAATAAAGAAATTAAAACAAATCTACAAATAATATTAAACAAAGAAATTCACGAGAAAAAGAAGTAATATACATGTACACACAACAAGGACAGAAAAGGCGAAAAAAACAATACTAAGCAATGGACTAATCACATACAATGAACTACCTGAAAATATTAAAAAAACGAAAACTTATAAAGAATTTAAAACAAAAATAAAAGAACACTACATAATAACAAGATCAAAACAAACAAATAAATAAACAAACATGATAATACACACAAAATAAGATAAATGGAAAGAGAAAATAAAAATGGTGCCCCGAATACGAAGCTTTGCAACTTACCATATATGGAAACGGTGTAAAGCAGCAAGTGGGGAGAAAAAAATATATAATGTTGTAAATATGTAAATATATTATAAAAAATTTAGTTAATAAAAAAAAAAAAAAAAAAAAATGTGAAACTGTTTTGAAGAATTTAGTTCTATGTTGTAAAGGTGTTAATATACTCTTAAATCAAATATTTACATCATAAACGTATGTTTGATATGTAATCTTATTATACAAGTATACTGGTTTTTGAGTACAGATAATTTTATGGTAAAAACATGCAGCGTATAATTTGCGACGTTCATTCATGTTTAATCAATTAACTTTCTATAAGTTTGTGAAAAATCCTATAAAATTTTTTTTTGACAAAAATTACACAAGATTTTCGCATTTTTTAAATTTTTGTTTGTGCTATTGTAAAAATTAAAATGTAACAATAGAATTGATTTGCAAAGTCTAGTTTTAATTTTGCTGCTTAAAAGTTATCTAATTGAATGTATACTTTTTAAGGTATTGCATGCCTATTGAAAACATTTATTAATATGCAAATTAAAACAAAGACGTCTAATACTAGATTAGGATTTTTTGCATAATTCTTAAATTGTATTATTTTATCTTTAATTTTAATTAAAGGATTTAGTTGCAAAAATTCAATTCTTTGTTGTTTTAGTTCGAAAATTATATTATAAGCATTAATACTATATCGCAATGAAAAAGAGTAGTATAGTTGGGTGTCGTCAGCGCAGAAGTAATATTGGCAGTGTTGGATTGAATTTTTTTAAATTACTTTGTTAGATACTATAAAGTAGCTGCTCTAATATTGGCTCTTGCAAAACCCCACTTTCTAAAAGATAAGATGAGAATATTTCATAAACCTTGACTGTTTGTGTCCGATTAGATTAGTAATTAAAAATATCAATTTTTATTTTGAGTAAGACCAATGTAACTTAAAATTGACAACAAATTTAGGTAGTAGTTAATTAGTTAATGCAGTCTCGCTGTTACAAATTTTTCTAAAACTAGATTGTGTTTCCGGCAAGATATTATTTTGTCACAAGTATTCTCGCAGTTGCTTAAAATTTTTTTTTTCTAAAAATTTTGAAAACACAGGTGGCAAACTTATGGGGCGGAAATTATTATAAGATTTAGGATTGGACTGTTTAGGTAATGGGATTACTATGGAACTCTTCTAACCAGAAGGGCAAGTTCCTTCTAATAAACACGTGTTCACAATTACTGCTTTCCTTTCAAGAGCAACACGCTCCCGGGGCTTGACGCACAGAACCGTTCTGAACTATTCTGAAAGGAACATTATTTACTGGCATATATTATGATGCGTTGACTAACGACATAACCAACAAATAATTATTTACTCAACTTGACATTTTGTTAATTGTATAATTAAAAAACGTTTTATTACATTATTTTTATGATGCACAATATAGATTCTAAATTACAAAATATTTCTATATTTTAAAATTAAATTTATTACTGGCGACAAATGAAAATACTAGTAACTTTGTTAATAAGGTGGTAGTAAATATTAGATATATTATTTGGTGTTGGCACTTGAAAAGGGCTTGATGCACCGTTGTCGATGGTGGTGCATGAGGGGAGAGGGGAAGGACACTCAGAACAAGTTAGGGCGTCGCGCTCTCTGTGAAAGGTACATGGGGCGTCACGCACAGAATTGTTCGGAACCGTCCAGAACAGTGAAAGGAAAGCATCTAATATGTGTATGTTTTTAATAATACATAGACTGGCTAGTTTTATTAAATTAATGCTAATACCGGTGATTGAAGCCTCTGATTGGATAAAGTCCTTCAGTTTTAAAAAATAAATATTTTAAAAATTTGCGTTGTACACCTTCAATTTGTTGTGTTTGACTTTGGATTTGTGGATATCAATTTAAAAAAGCGTATTCCAATTTTGAAGGCACACAAGAATTATAGAAAGCTATTAGTGTTTCGATGAATAAAGCTGATAGCTTTTATGAAATTTTGTACAACGTTTTCAATGTGATAGTTAAACGTTAGTTTAGTATAGTTTAAACTCCAAGGTCTTTAAACGTACTTACACACTCAACTGGACAGCTATTAATAAGATAATTGAACTTTATAGCATCAGTTTTTTGTGTATATGACACAAACTTACACTTGTTAATGTTTAAGTCTAAGGTGCCCTAATATTGATTCTTGCGAAACACCAGAAGTTGGAAAATAAGAATAAGATTTAAAATAATTGCAAGTGACATACGACTCACGTTTTTTTAAGATAAGATAACATCAGTATAAGGATAAACTGCCGAAACCAAAATCATTAAGCTTAACTAAAAGAATATTATGTTTAATTCTATCAAAAGCCTTTGACATATCAGAATTTGCCTAGAAGTGTCAAAAGTTTTAGCTACTTTATGTGTAATAACACACAGATTAGTTACATTTGAACGACTTGGAACAAACCTATGTTGATTCATGGTTGTATATTTAACTATAGAGGATACTCTCTAAGACTTTGGCAATGCGTGGTAGGATTACAATAGGGCGATAATTATCAATATTGTGAAGATTATTTTTAGATTATTAGGGAAAGTAGAGGTTGTAATAGATAAATTGAATAAGATTATGAGAGAATGATAAAACAGAATAGCGCAATCTTTCAATAAGAAAGTCGATAAATTATTATTGCTAGCAGAATTTTTATTTATAAGAAACAACTTCATTTTCAATTGAGTATATATAAATACTGTAAACAGATTTAGTTTTACGTCTAATTAAAGCTCTAAGTCGTTTAAACTCCGCGTTATTGTGGAAAAGTTGAACTTAAGTTTCAGTCTGATTGAAGGTTTTTCTTTTTTAAGCTTTATAATTTCTATGTTATACCAAGGTTCATATTTTATTTTTTGTTTAACTTTGCAAGTTGGAATAAACTTATGCAGAGCACTATTTAATATATTGTAAAATTCAACAAAAGCTATATTTACATCAGAAATTTTTTAAAGTGTACTCCACTCAATTTTGCTCAGGTACGCATAAACTCCCGGCTAGTTATCTCTTTTATAGTTATGTTTGACAGCATCCTTATTAACTGAAGACAAATCCGGAAAACATTGTAAAGCAAAAATAAGTGCAGAATAGTGAATAACTAAAGAAAATGTTTCTCTAAATACTTGACATTTGAGTATAATACAGAACAAAATTTCAGATAATAGAAGCTAGGCTAGATAAACTATTCTGAGTAAGAGTTATTTTTGACCAGTTAAAATCACCTACAAAAATAATTATATTGTCTCAAAAGTTAATTTGAGTTAGCACATCAACAAATAATTTATAATTATTAGTTAAAGCACTAGTTAAAATATAAACAAGAACAATAATAATCCACTGGATTTAAGTTTACATTTAAATATTAAAAAAATAATTAAGGGAACTTGTTGGTTAATAAAATCTGTAGAAACAATTTCAATTTTAAACGAGTTGCGAACAGCAATTAAAACTCCACCACCTTTTGATTTTCTAGAGAGTATTCAATTGCGATCAAAACTTGAAACAATTTGTCGAATAGTTCACGGCTGTTTACAAGTTAAGGTATGGGGAACACCAAAGCATTTACAGATACTAGTAAACCTTTAATTATGTTTTATAAATTATTTATCCTTAGCAAATACAAGTATTGTTTAATAGTATAGCATTTAGCTGCAAATAGTTAATACTCAAGAGATAAAAAAAATACAAAAATTATCATCAACAAAGCTTTTCAAACATAGATCTTCAAAACAAACTTAAAATGTTTGTTTATATTTCTTGTCTAATTTGCCAAATATTTTTCAACAGTATTTACAAAAACTAACATGCAACTCAGTGACACCATTATTCATAATAACTTTATTAAGTATTAACTTTCAAATCAATCAAAAACAACTTTACTGCTGGACCGGATGAATTGTATTGTATGAAGAAGGCCGAAGTTTAGCCAAAACTGCAGTGTCACAAAATAAATTGTGATATAAAAACTTAGTAATTATTGTTTTATTTAATCTTAAATTCTGAAATAGTATTTACTTCAGGGGTGGCCAATCCAAATGATCTTGCGGGCCACTATGAAAATGCATCATAACTCCGCGGGCCGCATATAAAATTATATATCCATATATTAGATTTAGACTCACTATAGACATTTTTTTGAAGTGAAAAATTGAAACATACAATATAATTTAATTATTCTGCAAACTTTAAGACCTATACTCTTTACAACATTAATAGACAAGGCTATAAAGAAAAGTAAAAAAAAAACAAAGACACGCAAATAGGATACAAAAAATGGAACAAATTAGTATTCAAATCCTAATGTTTGCGGATGACATGATATTGATAGCAGACAAAGAAAAGAAACTACGAAGAAACATAAAAATATACAAAGAAGAACTAAAGAAGATAGGCATGGAAATAAACACAAGTAAAACAAAGTCAATGGCAGTAGCAACAAAACCTAAGAGCACAAGAATTGAATCGACAAATTATTGAAGTAAAGTATTATAACTACTTTGGTACAATGATAGTAGAAACCGGGAATATAGACATAGAAATAGATGCAAGAGTTTAATAAGGAGGAAGTATATTCAATGCACTCAAAAAACAATTCTTGGTTAAGAAAGAAATAACGAAGACAATAAAAACAAAAATACAATAGGTAGTAAAACCAGACCTAATATACTCGAGCAAATCTTGGACAACACAACAGAAAAAAATAAAAGCAAAATTAATGCAATGGAGATGAAATTTCAAATAAAAATTAAAAAAATAACAAGAAAAGATAAAGTAAAAAATGAACTAAAAATTAAACCTATAGAAACAGTAATAGAAAAGAGGCAGCTAGGAAGGCTAGGACTCATACACAGACTGAATAGAACCAGAATAACCAAGAAAATACATAAATTGAGAATACAAGGAAAAAACAAACAACTGGTTCAAACAGGCCCACAAAGCAGCAGAAAGAAGAAGAATAGAGTGGAGCAAGATAGCAAAAATGGCTTAAGATAGACAAACTTAGAAAAAAAGAATAAAGAAGTTATAAAATAATATATCCGACACCCGAAAAGGGTATTAAGGACTAAGAATAAATAATAATAATATTTTGCAAATTCATAGTAAACTAATAAATAAAACAGGCAATATCTGTCATATATATGCGCAAGAATATTATTTTAAAATCAAAGTAAATTTTTTCTCATAATGTCTACTGTCAATTTTTGAATATATGGAAGCACAAATAATGTTTTTTTTTAACTAAATTGCTTTTTACTACTTTGCCCATTATAAAATAAATATATTTTGTAAAAGAGATTTACACCTGATTTACTTAGTAAATATTATAAAAATAAATTTTAAGAAATAATTACGGATAAAAAACAAAGTTGACTGAACCCTTGTTGCTATATGCAATGAACGCATTTTTAACAGATTATAACATAATTTCTACGTCTTTTGCAAAAAATAAACAGTTCTCTCAGGTAAAAAAAATAATAGGAAAAATTTACCAAAAGATCAATCAAGAAATAATACGGAATAAACATCTTTAGTTTATTGGAGATACATATGCAATAATCATATCTTTAGAGATTGTAAAAGTAATACGACAAAGTTTTGTTATAAATGCAAAAAATCCAATTTATCGAAGTGCTTAGTTCTGACTGCTATACGCCTACTAATTAGATTAAAATTAACAATAATATTGCTGCTAAACGTAAGACTATTTACAACAACTAAAATTTGAATGTAGTATACTGGGCTCAATTTTTATGAAAATTTCAGATAATATGTTAATATAATTACTTTCAAACTAAGAAATAATTGAAATTTCAAAAAAATTGATAATTTTTTTTTATTTTAATAATAAGTTTTCTATTTATAATTTCTGAAAGAATCAGCAACTTGTCTAGGCATACTAAAAACCAAATTTTCAATCTCAGCATAAAGGATTAAATCCCAAGTTTTAAAAACCATCTAAGTATTAGGCAAAATGAGTGAGGTTAGTTGGTGCTGGTTCAGTTTTTTATTAAAAATAGGTCAAAAAAACAAGAGGCCATCAATAATAACTACTTCCAAGAGCTTCATAGTAACTATATCTGTATGCGGCGTTGCATTATCTTGTTAGAAAGTTTCCAACATTCTCAGATTATTCATTAATGTTAGTTTTAAAACCGTTTTAATGTAGCGATTAGTGTTTAAGATTAGAAAAAACTTACTTTCATAAGCAGTTCATCTACGCTAATTTTAAAATATTGTACTGACACTTAATAATAATAATAATAATAATAATAATAATAATAATAATAATATTTATTTTGCAACATAAATATCTAATTACAGGGAAAATTCAATATTAAGTTACAATCATTTTATCTTTAATAATTACTTATAAGTAACAAAAAATAAGACTAACTTTAAAAATACATAAAAAATACCTAAAAATACATAAAAATACATAAAAATACATAGAAATACATAAAAATGCATAGAAATACATAAAAATACATAAAAATACATAAAGATACATAAAAATACATAAAATTACATGAAAAAGCAGAATTTGTAAACACAAAATAATATACATGTATACATGTATATAAAAAAAGGGGGGGGGGGCGGGTTGAAATAATAATAAGGTTAGATTTATCGGCTCGACAGAATAGGGTAAATAAAAAGATTATTTGCACGATAGTAAAATATATTACACGGAACAAAAGTATATTGAACGACAGTAAAATATATTTACCATATCAACAGCATAAAAAGTTTTTAGAAAGATAACTTCAACTCGACAAAATAAAACAAATGCTCAACATAATAGGATGTTTAAACGACAGGAAATTAATAATTGGAATATTTTAAACTATTATTCTTATTAATAATTATAATAATAGTCTACATTATTCTAATTATTAATTTGCTGTAGATTAATTTGCAAAATCAGTTATATTAATTTGTTGCTAAATTAAATGTTTTCTTAAATTTATAATTTGTTTTTTTTTTATAGAGATTCATATCACTAGCAAAGCGTTTATTGTCAAGCTGGTATCTATTAGCAAGGTTGTAAATCATCTAAAAGCCGTGTCTCGTAATATACTTTTTTCTATGTTAAATATTTAATTATTTTGAAAAAGTTTATTTATTTTTATCATTGATTTAATATTAGATGTGATGGTAAAGAAAATTATTGAATGCGGGATGCATATTCACTTTGTTCATTTGGTTAATGTTGACAATACAGAAAGATTTGTGCAAGACTTATTTGTCGTGAAATATATAATTCTGTCGTGGAATATATTTTTTCGTGCCATGTATTATTCTGAAGTGCAACGTATATTATTTGTTGTGTAATGTATTATTTTGTCGTGGATTGCATTATTTTGGCGTAGTAAAATTTATTTGACTAAACATTGCATTTTTTTTTTGTCGTTACTTAATACTATATTGTCGTGCTAAGTCAGCCGTGCAAAAATAAAAATCTGTTGTTAGCCTATTACTGTGCTGATATAGTGTCGTGCAAACAACCTTTTTTGTCGTGCTATTAATATTTCCTCATAATAATAACTGAAACAAGATAATGATTACAAATTTAGACATGATGATGGTTAAGAATTCAAACATTCTATTATATCACTTAAAAATACGTTTAGTGACAACAAGAAAATATTGGCTCCTCATTGTAATGAGTGATATGTGCATATAATATTTTGAATTAGTGAGTTAGAATAATGTGACGTACGTGAAGTGCTATAAGAAAAGGTGAGAGAATTTCTTAACGCTAGAGAATTGCTGTGTTTAGTCGCCTCGTCCTGTTGTGGTGCCACTAGTAGTATTGTTATGGAAAAATATTTAATCTTATCACATCTGCAAGAATATTGGTGAACTTTTTTCTCCGTTTTTAAATTAAAATTGGTTCTAACAGAACAAAACGCCAACCAACTCAATATCCAAACGATAAGATTTTAGTCATCACTCTTTTTATATGTTGAACTACATACAATATTCTGTCTTCATGTTTTTGGTTCAAGATTTGAAGTTATATTTAACGAGTAAAAAAATAATTAAAAACTAATTAAAAACGTCCTTTTTTAAAAATTTATTGCAAAGAAACGACTTATTGCATCAAATTTCTACAAATTTAAGGACACAGATTGGACTTTCTTTTACAATGTGTGAAAATTTTATTCAAATATATTCAGGCGTTTTCTTGTTGAGTTGAATGCTGTGAACCTTTATAATAGCGCAACTATTCTCCCCCATTAATGCAAATTGTGGTACATGGAAAGATATGAGGTATAACATTTTAATATCGTCGCAGCTACTGTGTACTATATTATATAAAGTTTTCATTATTATTATCTTATGACGTTTTTGTATAGAAAGTACTTTAAAACTGATAATAAAGATGCATAAGGATAATGCTTTTCCGGATATGTGCCGCTGTTAAAAAAGTACAAATATTTAAAAAACGACGCTGTACTCTTTTGAGAATTTTGTTATACCTTGCATAATTAGAACTTCACATTGTAGCACAGTATTCCAACTTACTGATTATATATGACTGGTATAACAAAATTACAGTTTTTATACATTTAAAATATGTTGATGCTCTAACAATAAAACCTAGCAATCTAAGACATTCAGACGATAAGTTAAAGATATGATGTTAAAGGTAAGTTTGTTGTCAAACACTACACCTAAATCACGGACTAGATTAGTAGTAATTAACATATTGCCTTTAATGTTATAATTATAGTTTATAGGATGTACGTTTCTAGTATAAGACATCAAGTAACATTTATAAACATTAACACAAAGTTCATTAGTATCACACCATTTATATAACTTATTAAGTTTATGTTGTAAAACATCACAGTCATCGGTAGTTTTTATAGATAATAAATAATCTCAGTCAAGTTCATCACAGATTGGATTGGAACACCGCTTTTGGCTATATATATATATAGGAAATTTCCATTACTTTCTGACTAATTTAAAAAAGTCGACCTCTTTGATTTTGCTCAAATTTTTAGAGATCAAAATATGGATTAAAAAAATTAAATTCTCAAAATTTTGGACCTTAGAATATTGCCTGTTTAAAATGACACACATTTGAAGGTCAGAAATTTCACAATAAAACGTCTTTTTTAGCTTATTTTGTATCTCTATTTTTGGGCTTCTGGAAAAAGATAAAAAGGTCCACGATGGCTCAAATTATTTCTTATTACATGTACTTTAAAACCCATGTTTTTATGTTTAATATTGTGGCAATCATTTTGATATGTTAAGCTTCAAACATTATTCCAAAAAAACCCGTAAATTTAGGAGAATCGCTAAACTTTGCTTTCTTTAAACCGTTCGTTGTCAAATTCCTGTTGTGTTTTGTTTGTTGTGCATAAATGACCAAAACTTCTTTGGGTCTTCTTTAATGTTGATGCATTAATAAAATTTAAGTAACCAGTTTTAGTTTTATCTTTTATATTTTTTCTTAGGATTTTTAACTCAGTATTAATTATATTACTTTTGTGTCTTTTATAACGCTTAACTAATCTTGCTTTATATTTAACCATTTTAATTATTTCCGAGTTAAACCAAAACGGAAATTGTTGGTTGGCGTTTTTTTTACATTTTGGTACATGTTTTTCAAAACATGAATATATTTGCTTGTAAAAGATACTACAAGCCAAGTTGACATTATCATACAGAGATGATCAGTTAATATCACAAATTAAAGGGGATAATGCTATAAAATTTGCTTTTCTAAAATTAAAGCTAGAGTTTTCATTATTACAGTCAAAATTTGGTGTTTTATCACAATGGTTGATTAAAAATTTCAGCGGTGGATGATGATGATCAGGTTTAACCAGATGATAATCAGCAAGCTGTACAGAACAATTTATGTTTGATGGAGATAATATTAAATCCAATATTCTGTTATTTTCATTTTTAACAAAGTTACGTTGTAGATCATGAATGTTCATAAAATTTATTATCAAAAGCAGTGTAGTTGAAGAATTACAAGATTCAATGTAATCAACAGTAGTTAGGTTAAAGTCGCCGCACAATAGTAGATTTTTGCCAGAAAAAGATTGTTCAATATCCTCAAAAAACATATTATATAGTAGTTCCAGATGTAATATAGACACAAGCTAGGGTTAACCAATCACCTCAAACAAGTATTTTTGTTGTTGCAATATATATTGTTTGACATGGGGTTTTATAAGCTAAATAAATTGTTTTGATCGAAAAGTTTATTGCAATCAAAGCACCACCAACTTTCTTAGTTGATCTATCTGACCGAACTACAAAATAATTAGCGGGGAAAATTTCTTTATTGTAGAATCTCGATTTTAACCAAGTTTCAGTTATTAACACAATATCAATCTAATTGGACGCAATTTCATCTAACGTTTTGATAATATAGTGTTAATGACTGTTGGGAACGTTTAGGTTTTCCTGACGAGTGAAATTTGTAGGAACAATAGTTGGCACATTGTGAATATACTTGATTGTGATGTTATTATCACCATTTGAGATACGCTCATTTAATTTAGCGCGTATAGTTTTAAGGTAATCTTGCTGTGCAGGTGTGTTATCTGATTTGATTCGTAAATTCTATGATCTATGTTTTAATATTAATTTTGCGCTATGCGATGATTCCAACAAGATTTTCAAAAGGCGAGGTGTTGTAGTTGATTTTCCAATTCTGTAAATACTTTTAATGTAGATGTTTGTATTAATTTTAGCAAATTCAGTTTTGACATTATTCAATTTTTTTTCCGACTTGGTTCATGGAGGTTAAACAAAATAAGTTTTTTTTTCCGCAATTTCATTTATTAGTTCGGAAGTATTCGTAAGTGGTGATTGTGCTACTAAATTCATGTTTATAGGTTCTATGTTAATAGATTTGTTTTCCAAAATAACAATACGCTTTACTAAGGCATTCACAGTAGTATTTAATGCAACGTTTTCTTCACGCAAGGTAACAATATTAGATATTAATGACCTTAGTTCTGCATTTTCCTTACGAGTCTGCTCGAGTTGTATGGTGAGTAGAATTACTGATTCTTGAAGTTGCGCAATTGATTGATACAATGTTCTGTGATCAAAATTATTACTATTTGTATTAATAGAAGGCTCAGAGGAAGCCAAAAGCAATTGAGTATCTTTCTCAGTTGAAATTTGATTTTTTGAGTTCAATGACGGTTGAATGTTTATGGAAATTTTGCATGATGAACTCGTATAAGTTTTAAACATTTTAGTTAAATCTGAATTAGGGGATAAACTATTAGAACTTAAGCAGTTGTGTTTACCGATAGTTGTGCCTACACAAGAACGGTGGATATATGATTCACAATTAACACATTTAGTTTTATTGCGAACTATGTGTCCACAGCCTCCAACACAGTCATAATCAAGTTTGGTATCACTCATATTATGACTAAACTTTGACTCAATATAGATAACATTTAATACACTAAAAAGTTATACTAATGGTAAAACTATTACAATTATATATTATAACAATAAAAATACATGTTTCACGTCACTCGGTCGATTATGACGACTTTAAATTTACTCTTACAATGGAAGACCAGGGGTAAGAAAGTTAGCGATAAAATTCGGTTAGTATAATATTGAAAAAACTAATGGTAAATGAATATTGCAATAAAAATTGTTTGGAACATAAAAGAACGAAAAAAATATTTACTTTATTCTATTTTATTTTATTTAATTTAAAATTTGTTATTATATTTTGTTTTTATTATCACTTACATTCTGTAAATTTCTTCGGCAATACCAAGCGAAGAAAATTTCCATTAAGTTGATTAAAACACTATTAACTGAAGCGTTGACACAAATATAATTACACATAGCACTTAATTAGATTTATTTGAAACAACAAAAAATAAATTTTTATTCTCATTTTTAACCGAGAAAATAATAAATTAAGACCACACATCAACCATATATTTTTTATTATTATACACTTCTGCTAATCTGTTGAACAATATTATGAATTGATAAACTACCTTCTCTAAGCCCAATAATTCGACTGCGTTTGAAATTGCTGAATTGTAAAAAAACCTACGCTTGACGAATTTAGGCATATTTTGATTTATTAAAAAACTAATAAACTGTTTTACTCGGTAATATTGTAATGTTATTGCACAGTTAATCTAGAAGAAAGCAATATTTTTTTTAATTATTATTAAAGTAAATTGATCAAAAACTTACAATGAGTTTTAATCAATTTTAAATAAAAAAAAAAAAAAAATTTGATAAAAATTGTACTTAAATGTAAATTAGTCCAAAACAGAAAATTCTTGAAGAAAATTTGCACAAAACCAATTATACTGACAAATTGTGCTGAAAAACATAGTGACCTAATTTGAGCGCAAACAAGATTAATAAACTATTAGTAAAAGAAATTGTTTGACAACCGACTATAAAAAACTTATTTGGTGGCAGACCACAAAATGTGGAAGATAACAGCGGGGAAAAAAGTAAAAAGCAAAATCGAGCTTACAATAAACTATTAAAAACAAAAAAAGCGCCAACACAAGATGAGATACTTGTAAACTATGTAGGAATAAAAAAAATTCAAAAAAATGCTCAAAACACAGAACAAAAAAATATGATAACCAGTTTGTATTGACATCAAACAACAAAAGCAAAGTTAAAACACAAAATAACAAATAAAATAAAAATTTGTTAGGGGTTTTTACTCTTGCCACTCTTATTCAATAAACATATATTAAAACGCTATCTGACGTCAATAAAATATTAAATTAAAATGGAGTAACCGTCAACAACATACAATACACTTATGTAGTAATAGCAGAACAAATTAACAAACTGCAGCATCTAACGGAAAAAATAATGAACCATAGCAAAAATCATTTACTCAAATTAAAGACAAACAAAACAAAATTGATTCTGAGAACAAGAAAAATAACACAAAAATCTGACTATAACAATACACTTAGATTGAAAGAAACGCATCGCATAAAAACTTAGGAATATGAATCATATCACTCATAAGCAGAGTGAAAAAATAAGAACAAAGATTGAAATAGCATGACAAGCATTTTTAAATATGAGAAAACTAATGTACTAATGTATACTGAGACCCTAGATCTTAGAGTACAAATATTACAATTTGCATATTCTCTTATACGGAGCAGAATACTAAACAGTAAAACAAAATGACAACAGCATTATTAAGACCTTTACAATGTTGTGTTACAGAAGAATGTGGAAGACACCATAGACCGATAAAATGACAAATAAGAGTGTGCTGCAGATGATGGAAACTTATAAAGATCATTAATAAGCGTTAATTAGAATACCTGAGACACAAGACTCATAATACAAAAAAAAAATAGATTTAGAAATATATTGAAAATAAGAATTTTCTGGTTGAACAAGGAAAATGATTTGGCTTGATAATATCAAATAAACTATATATAGCGGCAATTATTAAAATAAAGATAGCCCTGATGATTTTTAACTTGTGGCAAAAAGTGATTATTTTAAATACATATATATTTTTTTTTAATTCCTGCTTCCATTTATTTATTTTAGATTGTTTGTCAAACTCACACTGCAGCACCACCGACATCAAGCACCATTAGTAAATTATAAAATAAGGTCTGTCTCTACAAACCAAGCCAACACACTGCTCTTACTTTCAACCAAGGCAACATAATTGGCTCGTCAAGTTTTTCAAATAGCTTCATTTGTAAAAGCATTAATATAAAAATAAACAAAATAGAAGAAATGGAAGTCCTATCTTTAGCAAAAATTAAACCAAACTAGACAGGTGTAAAAATTTTTTTTTTATAAAAAAACTTACAAGCGTTTAGATTTGATAACAGAATTTTACATTTCACCAAATGTGCAGACAGTTTGACAAGAGTGACTTATAGATGTCAAGATAGAAGACAGACATCCGACAGCTTTCAAGCAGGCAAATAGATATTAAGCCTATTATTGGGTGTACAGGCGTTATCTGACCGTAATATTATTAGCAAAACTGGAAAAATTATTAGTTAAAAAAAAAAAAAAAAATCCAAACTTACTTCTTTAAAGCAATAAAAAATTAGTTTAGTGACATTTATCAGAGCAAAAGTTAGTTTAATTCTAAGGAATGTTTTGTAGCAAGTTTGTTTTTGGTGGTTACACTTGTTGTCCTCAATAATGTTTGCTATAAAAAAATCGTATTGCTCAAATTTTTTAATAAAACAAGTTCTGTCATGGAGAGTATGTTAGGTTGTAGACAAGCAATTTATTTTTACTAGTAAAAAAAATCTGTTTTAATTAAAGTTCAAATTAACAATGGTAATACGTAATATTTTTCCGAGGAGCACTCACAAAGTAGCTAGTGTAGTGATACAATTGTGTGGGTACGCATTTAGTATGAGTTTGACTAATTAGTTAAGAGTTACCATCGAGTAGAAATAATAAATTTTATCAAATTTAAGAATATTTGTGTCTCATTTGAGGACATTGCGTCTCTTCTTTATATATTTTATATATGTTCTGATATACACGAAATTGTATAATAGTAATTATAATATATGCAAAAAATGTATTCTATTTTTAATTTTCAAATTTCCTTTTTAATTCTTTCATGTCATTACCATCAGCTCTAAATATCCCGAAATAATTAGTTTATTTGTTCATTCTCAGAATGCTATTAACCATAGCCATTAAATAAAGTCATTAAGTCAGTTAGTATAAATAGTCAATACACCCTTTAAAATATTCACTTTGAATTGTGGTGGTGAACAATGTTGACGAAGTAAGTTAAAAATCAATTATTAAGTATAAATAAATAAAGCCATACTGATGAGAGGTAAACCTCGAAACGCGTCTATGGATGTTTTTAGTTTAGAATATTTTTTCATAAATTTAATTTTTTAATGTTACTTGTGATTTAGTACATAATAAATGTGTTTTATTTATCTTAAAAAGAACTATCACAAAGTAACGGCCAACACCATTCAATTTTTAAGAATTGGTTTAAATAAGAGTAGGAATGCGTTATTTAAATAAACTATTTCTGCCAATATCTCTGAGATAACACAAATGTTTTAAGAGTTGGCCAGTAGACTAATTTTGTAAAATGTAAATATTTGACAAATAAATTCAGTTCTTAGTTTTATTATTTTTCATCTTCCATGTCGAGTATTTTAAGAACGTATTTGGAGTTTAAGTTTGTTAATAATACTTTAATAATAATAATTTTTGTTGGCTAAAACGGCAGCATAAGCATGCACTTGATGAATTGACATTGCTAGTATCTTCGATATTCTTCATTGTTTGAAAAAAGTTTGTTTGTGTCTGAAAATGCAGTTTATTAATATTTATCTCCATTTCTTCAGTTGATGTGACTGCATATGGGTCACTAATATGTTTGATAATAAACAGTAATATCATTATTTATTTTTGATATAAAAGCTGCTTCATAGACTTGCCTTGTATATAAACTATATACATTTTTAAATTAAATATCGTTTCAAATGCACTGTGTTTTCTAATTTAAATTAAAAGATGACCTATTTCAATATTTGTTCTAAAACTTTACTTTGCTGAATATTTCATATATAATATTATTATACAGTTAACAAAACATTTTATAAAAAACCTTATTTAATCAGACAAAATTCTTTAATGCGTTTGCTTAATTTGCATAAATCATGTTGACTTTTATTTCTTAATTATATACTTAATTAAGAATCAATGAAAGCATTGCAATATTTTTTTCAAAATAAACATAAAACTTTTAATGGTCATAAAAATTGAATTTCCGCTGTTCTTTGTCTCCCCTTGTCGTAAGACGAAAGGCAGCAAGCAAATACTATTCACTTATTTTTTTCCTAGTTTCTTTTATCACTTGGGATAAGAATGTAAATTCCATTTGGAATCCGATCGCAACGATTATCAGATGTTCGCTGGGGGGTCTAGACAAGATTAGAATCGAAAAGCTCGCGATGACTCCGTAGGACCTTTTTCGTCCTTTGCCAGAAGGATATGCTTATGTGTGCTTCAATTCCACTACTGGGATTAGTTTCATTTCCCCCTCCGGATAATACAAACATCATCGTGTCTAATGGACTAAGTAAGTTATTGTACGCGTTCACTGACCTGGATTATTATAAAGCAGAATGCAATAGTGAAAAAAAAAATGTTTATTTTTAAAAAACATACGAGCAAGTTTAAGAGACAGCCGGAAACATTATTGATGGATAATGGATCTTTTATATTTCTTCTTATTTAATTGCCCAAGTTTATGTTCAATAAAATAAATTTATTATTTGATTCGAAAATAAACAACTGTATTTTATTGTGGGGGCAAGCAGAAGATTAATTTATTAATTAAATTTTCATGCGAATTTAAATAATATAAAATATTACACATTTATTACACCTATTAGCAATGCAGATTCACACTTAAATACCACGACTTATCACGATTGTCTATATACGTATGATTTCAAAAACTACAAAGTGCGCAACCAATCACGTATATTTTTACCGCATTAATATGCAATCAAGCACATGCACAACTCAACCAATTAATTAGCAACCAATAAAAAAAGCAACTTAATTAATTGTTTACGACCACATTAATGATAGCCGCTTCCAAGATTTGAGGAAAGCAGTGGATAACGAGGAGTCTGATAATCTTGTCTACGAGGTGTTCGTACAGACATCAGGCATTCAACATGTGTCCGAAAAAACGACCGCTTTAATTGATTACCTATTTTTTATTGTCGGTTTTATAACTCGGCGGATTTTACTTGGAGTTACAGTAAAAAAAAAAGGTTTTAGATCGTTTTAATGGAACAACGAGATGGGAGAAGTAGATTAAGGCTCAATGACTTAATTACTTGTAAAATAAGTGTTTGCTGATCTAAATTCATATAATATATTTTTTTTAATTGTATTTATAAAGTGGAATATTAATATATGTATATTTTTATATAATAAAGCATTTATTGAATTATAGCTTTGTTTAGAAGTAATACAAAAAGTCAGAAGATTTCCTTATCCTGTGACAAGATAACTAGAGTTAAAGGTGCATTGAGCAAAAAGACTTTTATCAATATAAATTCAAAATTCCTAGATGTGGTAGTCTTAACCTCCGGCGTTGATGATTAGTCTTGGCAGAAGAAATAGACCGACGATAAATAATTGAATTAAAAAAAACTATATAAATTATAATTACCAATATTTGAATCCTTTTATATCATCAGTAATGCATTCAATTTTTGTATTAATTTTTTGTATAATTATAATTTTTTGTTGTTTTCTTTGTTCTCACTTGACAATAGCTTTCAAAAGTCGAAACTTAAGTTGTAAGCTTATATTTATATTAATATATTATATTCTTTAGAAATATATACTTTTATCAATAAAGTATTTGTGGTAAAAATTTAGTTATTGCTTTATTTCATCATTATTATGAATTTTCTTTATTTTATTCTTTGGTAACTTCACATTTGTTAGTCAAATTTAAATAAAATAAAAGTGTGTACATTAAGTAATAGATTTATCATTATTTAATTGAAATGTGGCATGGATTCGACAGTTGTTCTATTAAATCCATAATTTATGTAATTTATAATTATGCAGACAAGTATGTAACATACGGCATCACGCACAGTATGTAGATTTACTTGTTTTAATTATCTCCTACTGGCAGCCAAAATAATTATAATTAATTTTTATTTTGTAAAGCTATTTGCCATTAATTAACATTGATCAAACTTGATTTGAATTTAGCCAAATTGGTTTTTGATGTACAGCCGCTACATAAAAACTAATAATTTTTTTCTTTGTTAAATTAAACTAATTGGTATTGATTGTGGTTGATGTAAAAACAGAAAATAATCATTGTCCGTCTATTAAAGCATCAAAAGTGCTAGTAATTATAAGAAAAGATTATGATAGAAAAGGGATATTTCTATTTTCAATCATTAGTTTCTTGTTTATTCTATAGTATTTATAATGTTTTGCAGGCTACAATATAAAGTATTAGTAAGAAAGATTATTGCAAGTTTATTAAAATTGACATAATAATTATATTGTTGTACATATTAAACATATTTGAGATTAATTATTTTAAAAGTAGGATATATTAATAAAAAGACTAGTGTGTGCTTATGATGTTATTGCTAACTTTTTAAAAGCTACGTTATCTTCATCAAAGCTAAAATAATTGTAATGTATCTTTATTTTTTTTAGTTTTGACAAAGATAGCAATGCTATCGAAACGTTACCAATAAAAACATATTCCTATATTCATATTCATATTCCTTTATTAGTACGTAGCCAATACATTGGCGTTATTAAACAATAATTACAATACATACAATAAAATAATAAAAATTGGTGAAAATAGTTCATGTATAATAAAAGTAGAAACATATAGCTTAAAATTTGAAATTTATATCACAAAAACATAAAATATCATTATATCATACAAAGAACAAATATAACAAATTAAAAATAACATGGAATAACATTCAAATACAGATTAAAATACATCTTGTAAGTATTCATCTACACTATAACATTTATCCGTCAAAATTTTTTTTTGTAATAATTTAAACTTTTTAAAATTATTTATAGCTTTTAAATTAGTTGGAAGGTGATTATATAGTTTAATGCCTGCGTGCACAGGTGACTTTTCAAAAGAACTAGTATTGTGACAAGCAATACGCAAATGTTCGGTATGCCTAGTATTATATTTGTGACTGCAAGATGTAGATGCATACAAATGAATATTTTTTTTAATAAAATTTATTGTTTTAAATATATAGATAGATGGTACTGTCTAGATTTTATATTTGATAAAAAATGGTCTGCAGCTGACCCTAAATTCAAAATTAAAAATTAATCATAAGATTCTTTTTTGCTGAATGAGTACAAGTAATGTCGGTTCTCCAGTAGTTTGCCATTGTTGTTGTTTTGTTCAGTTTTTTTAGTTCAGTCCGTATTTGATAATGATTTCTGGTGTTGTGATCAATCAAACTATTTTGTTTAGAGTGTATTTGTCAATATTTTTCTTTATGTAACATGCAGCTTGTAATATATATTGAGATATGCATGTTAATATATTTTGTTTTATAAATAATGGTTTACAGTGTTTTGTATATGATGCGTCGGACATTACCCTAATAATTTTTTTTAATCTTCAAAATTCTTTCAGCGTTTGAATTTGCACCCCATATTAAAATGCTATAAGTAATATGAAAATAAAATTAAAAAAAATTCTCAGTTCGAATAGTTTTATATGAAAATATTTTTTTGCTGTTTCATTTATCATTATATTCCATTTTAGTTTAGTGTCATAGTGAACTCCTAATATATTAATTTTACTTTGCGAGTTGGTTGGTTGATTTTGACTGTATAAAATATTAGTGGTTTTATCATCGTTAAGCTTTAATTTATGCATAGCAAACCAAAACTTAGCGTAATTTATTGTTTCATCGTTTTTCTGCAACGTTACTTGAGCATTACTATGTTGATTTATTATTGTTGTGCCGTCAGCGTATAGTATAACACTGGCATCAATATTTTCGGACAAGTCGTCTATATATAAAGTAAATAATGGAGCCGCAAGAATTCTACTTTAAGGTACGCCACTTTTTATGTATTTTATTTGGGAATGTGTATTTTCTAGTTTCACAAACTGTTGAGGATATGATAAGTAATCTTTGAATAGTTTCAAAGGTAGACCTCTAATACCTCTATTCTCTAGTTTCTTAGCTAGAATTTTGTGGTCTACGCAGTCGAATGCTTTAGATAGGTTAAGACACGTGACACATATTGAGTCTTTATTGTCTAAAGCACCCGTTATACGTTCAACTATCTCTAAATTTGCACTAATCGTCAATTTATTTTTTCTGAATCCATGCTGTTTTGTGTCAAGTAGATTTTTATTTTTAAGGTATTTTATTAAACGGTCTTTCGTAATAGTTTCAAATATTTTTGATATAATTGGTAGAACAGATATGGGTCTATAGTTTTTGGGTTCATTTCTGTCTTATTTCTTAAATATTGGAGTTACCGCTGCATATTTTAATTTAGACGGAAATACACCTTGTGACATACATAAATTTATTATGTGTTTTAACGGTCTTTTAGCCATACACATATCAAGTTGCTTTTATCTCTGAACCGGCGACCACCATCCGTTAAAACTTTTTCAAAATGTCTATTTTGTGATGTAACAAAAAATTTAAAGAAATGAGAGTCGAGTATCAGCGAGACGCAATACTTCTCAAACAATGTTCATGTTCTAATAACAAACATGTTAATTTATAATTTTTTTATTGATTATTAAGTTAATTTACTTTACCCGTTAAGTTTTTTACAACTCTGAGGTCATATGTGATGGTAGGTTTAGTTTAATTTTGTTTCTGACATAAAAGTTTTTTTACAGCTACAATGTCATCCTTAATATAAGAATAGATTTAAAATTTAATTTAATTTATTTATTAAGTTTAATTTAACATCAGACGCCATTTTTACACACTGTGATATTAGTATTAGGTATTTATTTATAGAATATTATTTGCAACTGTTGTGTTAATTTAAGTAAATATATTTTAAAACAATTTGTTTTCTTGATATGTAAAATATAAAATAAAAAACATTGCTGTTAAGTATTTTGAAGAATATGCAATACAATATTGCCTAGTTTAACATTACTCTTATGAATTCATAGTTATTGTTAGATTAGTTCTATTAATATAACTCCCACAATCAATTTGAAACAAATGGTTGAAATTTAATTAACAAACTAAATACCGATACTATGTAAAACATCATATTAAAATAATATTACGTAACCCACGCAAAATAATATATCTTAATTGATTGTAGAAAATAATTAACAAATTCTTCGAGTGCTTTTAAATGTTATTTCAAGCATATACCAACTATAAAATACCTGTAATAAAAACTTATGCTTCTAAAGCCGAAGTTGTGAAATATAATTAAATGCTCAAAAATGCAAGGTATTTGTAAAATTCCTATAGGCGTGAAGAATAAAAAATAAGATTTGTAACTAAATAAGATTAGATCATGTTCAACAGCAATAACATTAAAAGTTATTGTCCATCAAGAAACCTGATTTTTACTCCAAGTTGAAATTGCTATGAAATATTTGAAATATTGCAATAGTAATTAATTTGTGATGCGTATGTTCTTCATTAAATGGCAATTAGTTGGCAACCTGTTCTGATTTAATTACAAGTTATAGTATAAGAATTTATTACCAACTATTTGCAATGATTTATAAATTAATTATTTTATAATGTACTTATATTTAAAATGTCACATGAAAATTGAGTTTTATCTGAGTAATGACGATTTTGTATGTACAAGAATATAGTTTAGTCTTGTTTGAAAACGTTTTATCTAAAATATTATACTACTACTCTTTGTTATTGCAGTTAATAATTTTAATTAAAACGGAATAATTAAATAATTTATTCTAACTCAATCTAACGATCAAAGCGGCATTAGATAAAGCCTCAATTACTTGTCTCCGAATTTATAATTAAATAAAACTCTTTTGAACTTCTGTATGTTGTTACATCTAGTAAATAATTACAATATATTACTTAAGGGATATTTTGTGTATATAGGTTTTTGATAAATTAGCCAATCTTACCACAATGAGTAAAGAAAAACAAATCTATGTACTATTTACTGTGGCCAAGTTGCTTCTGTGTTAATTTAGTCAATTTTGCTCTATTAATTATAATAAAATTTTATTAGGAATAAAACTTCACTTACTTATTTTTTATTGTTTGTAAAATATTTCAATAAAATAATCTTTTTCTTTTATTGTTTTCAGGAACTTCAATATTATTGTTGTTGTTAATTATGGTTAAAAACTGCATTTTTTTTTAATTTATCAGGTTTTAAATAAAGCTTATTGTTTTGTAAATAAACTTCTATCTTTTTTTCAATTCTGTTTGCATTATTATTTTTTACAAATAGTCATTTTTGTTTTGTTTATTTAACAAATTCTTATTATATGTATTACAATTAATGAATAGAGTGGTTTAAAATGATAGTACCAAAACGTGATTTATTCATTTTTTTTAAACTTTAATAAATACTAGCATGTACAATGTACAAATATATACATAGTATCATACACATTTTCATAACGGCGTGCATTAATCGCTAGTGTAGTAGTAAAGTAGACCTAAAAAACAAAATAAAATGTTGGTTTAAAGTGGATTGGATCAGCTTTTAAAGAGTGAAACCATAATTCCTTGTCTATTAATAGACTTGCTTTTTAACCATTTAGACTGTTTCAAAATAATATTGCTTTTCAAAGACAAAAAATCAAATAATAATAATAATAGCAAGTTATAAACAATTTGGGATTATAATGACTAATATCTACTACATTGTCAAAGCTTTTAATAAAACTTTATCGCAAATACTTAATATGTATTCAAATCCTTAGTTTTACACTGAAACGAAAGGAAAACTGGAACTTATGATAAAAATATTTAGTTTTAAATAAATAATTTCAAAAAGCTTACAAACAAATTATTGTAAACTTAGTTTTTTTTTAAATGTTATACTTTATAAGTAGTACAACAATATGTTAGTCAAATGTAAAATTTTTACTTTAGACAAACATAAACAATTTTTTGCAGTCATTCAAAGTATTTGATAGAGTATTGAATCTTTTGGATTATTGTATATGAGCAATTCCGTTTCAAACAAAAAGTGCATTGAGAAACTTGCTTATGTATTTTTTTTTTAGTTTCTATAACTTATTAGTAGTTCTTTAATCGGTATATGAGGGTATGAAACTCTTAAAAAAAGTCTACAATTTTTTTTAGTTTTTTTGTTGTTTTTCAACTTAATCGCATTTTTTGTTTAAAAACCGCAATTTTAACTCAAAAAAAAAAAAAAAAAAACTAATGAAATCAATCAGAAATTTTCCGTAAAATCCAAATCTGGCACCTTTTTAAGTCTATACCATGTCTATAAGCCGCAAAAGCCATAAAACCATGTTTTTGTTCTCAGTGGGCTGGACAAAAAGAAGCATTTTTTTCATTTTTTTAACCGCCAAAATTGACGTATATTGATGTAAATTAATTGAAAAATATAATTTTGTTTTGTGTATTTGGGTTTTAAATGTCGAAAACTCAAGAAAACTACAAAAATGTGCCTATTTTTTAACATAATCTCTTACAAATGCACATTTAACAGTATTCAGAGAAACTATACACCAAATATTATTAAAAAATTAAATTTTGCAAACAATTCTACATAAAAAATAGCCAGTATCGTGCTTTGGCGTAGAAAAACCCATCTAGAAAAATTTTTTTTATCAACATTTAAAGACATCTTTTGTTGCCATTTTACTCTTTGTTTGATAGTTATTGCGCTTGCGGCACAAATTTAGACTCGATCTATCGGCGCCAAAGTTTGAGAGTATTATTATTTTTGGCATTCAAACATAAATCCACCTGGAGCTTATCAAAATTTCTTAAAAAAAAGTTTTAAATCACACCCTAGTTTGTTTATAATATTTTTTGTAAATATAAAAAAATAATTAATTTTTAACGCATTTTTTGCCTGAAAATTTTGTAAACATTTTTTTCTAGACCTTTCTATAGACGATGAGTACAACACTGACTATTTTCCATGTAAAATTGTCTTCAGAATTCAAATTTTTAATAATATTTGATGTATTATTCCTCTTAGCGCGGCTAAACGTGCACTTGTAAGAGTTTATGTTGAAGAATAGCCTACTTTGCAGATTTTTTAAGTTATAGACTCTTAAAACCCTAATACACAGAACAAATTTATATTTTCCAATTAATTTACATCTAAATACGTCAACTTCGGCGGTTAAATTTTTTTTAAATGTTCTTTTTTGCCCAGCCCACTGAGAACAAAAACATGGTTTTATGGCTTTTACGGCTTATAGACAGAGTTCGTTTGAAATGGAATTGCCCATATGTATTTTGTGACAACAGAATAAGTATATAAATAAATAATTTTAACCCTAAAATTACAATGATATAAACTATCACAAAAATATTACTGCTTTTATTTTTATTTATTTATTTTATTTTTCATTCTGGGCCCTGCAATTGCCAACACCCCCGTAGAGGTACAAATTACTTTAGATGATATTGTTCTGTGGTGATAACGTATTTTTTTTTTTTTTTTTTTTTATTATTCCATTGCATGTTGTGCAAGTTGCAGAACATGGTATTATGGGTTTTATTTATTATTAGTTTTTAATTTTGTTCACTTTTTATTTTATTTTTTAGTTTTTTTTTAAATTTTTTTTATATTCACTTCACTTTTTATATTATGTGGCAAGTTATTATAATATATGGTACCTTTTATTAATAAACTATTGTTTACTTTGTTTGTTCTATTTTTTAATATATGTATGTCACTTCTACGCCTGGTGTTTATATCGTGTACTTGCTTATTTTTTGCATATTTTTGTTGCTTTTAATCATTTTGTGTTTTATTAGATGGATTATTGTGCTTTTGCTTATTTTTATCATTTCAGATATTGTAAATATATTCTTGTTTTTGTATAGGCTGCTTGTTTCTGTTCTTCAATTTAAATTATATATTATTTTTATTAATTTGTTTTGTTGTCTTTGTATTTTGTTTATGTTATATGCTGTGGTGTTTCCCCAAACATTTATGGCATAATTAACTTTTGATGCAAACAATGAGTGGTATATGCTTCTTAGTTGTTTTTCCGGAAGATGTTTCCGAGCTCGATATATTGCGCCTATGGTAGACGCATTGCTTTTACATAGTTTATCTATATGTTCGTTCCATTTCAAATCTTCGTTTATTAATATTCCTAAATATTTAGTTTGTGGCACTTGTAGTATAATTTCGTTTCCTATTTTTAGTTGTAAATCTGGTTTAATTTTGTTTTTCTGAGAGAAAATAATGTAATTGGTTTTTTTGGCATTTATTGTTAAAAGATTGTTGTTAAACCATGTATTCAATGCCATCAAATCTTGATTAGTATTTTCTTCAGTTTCCGTTTTATTGCTTCCTTCATGAAGAATGCAAGTATCGTCCGCGTACATATATAGTGTGCATTTTATTTGAACTTCTTCGATGTCGTTTATATATAGATTGTTTAGAGTTGGGGCTAAAACACCTCCTTGCGGTATTTCGTATTCCGATGTGGTTTGTTTACTATATATTCCGTCAATTTTTGTTTGTTGCTTTCGGTTTATTATGTAGGACTTAAATAAAGCATAGCTCTGTTTACGGATTCCCATACAGTTTAATTTTTCCAGCAATTTTTTTTTAATCTTGTGTCAAATGCTTTCTTTAAATCAATGAATGTTGCTACCGCGTACATCCCTTTATATAATATTGTTTCTATTTTATGTACAATATCCGTTACAGCTGATGTTGTGCTCGAGTGTTGTTGGAATGAGTATTTGTGTTTGCTTATTAAGTGATGCTCTTCTATGTGCTTTGTCAGTCTTTTGTGTATTACCTTTTCGACAATTTTTGAAAATAATTGATAATAGCGCTATTGGTCTGTAATTTTCAGGTAATGTTCTATCTCCGTTTTTAAAAATAGGTATAATTGCAGTATTTTTTAGTTCGTCTGGAAAAACACCTTTCTTGATTATATTGTTGGTTAGTTTCACTATTATTGTTATCGCTTTATGTTTTAGTTCTTTTATTATGGTGTGTGTTATTGTGTCTTTTCCGGGAGCAACAATTTTTTTAAGGTTATTTATCTTTTTTTCTATTTTATCTTCATCGGTGTTGTACATTTCCATTTCTTTTTCTATTTGTTTGGTAATTTTTTTTTTTACTTCGGGATATTTGTTTAGTGTTTCCTGAGCTAAATTTTTTCCAATTTTTGTAAAATAATTGTTTATAGTGTTAGCTACTTCTTCGTTGTCAGTTATTGTTTTGTTTTGTTCATTTACTATAGTATTTATTGTCTTCTTCTTTTTTTACTGTTCTTCTTTCAAGAATATTGTTTATTTCAAACCATGTTTTTTGCATATTGCCTTCTGCATTGTTTATTTTGTTTTTATAATACTCAAGTTTACGTTTATTTATTTGAGATTCTGTTTCTTTTTTTATTTCTAAATATTTGTTTTTAATAACTATATTTGTAGGATTTAATTTATGTCTTTCATAGTAGTGATTTCTGTTTTTTATTTTTTCCAATATATCTAAGTTTATCCAGTCATGTTTTTCTCTCATTTTAATTGTTTTAGTAGCGGTATTTTGTTTAATAATTCTTTCTATAGTTGTAGCAAGTTGTTCAAAAGAGTGTATTTCGTTTATGTTAGCGTTTTCAAACATACTTTTTACTTTTGTATAATTAATTTTTATTTTGGTTTTTGTAATAAATGGTTTTTTTTTGCATTTTGATACCCATGATGATATTACAGCTGTGTGATCTGTAATTGAGAATGGGAGCAGTTTTGTCTGTATAATTTTGTTTTTCTTTGGGTTGTTCGATAATACATTATCAATTATACTTCTATTTATCTGTTTTTGTATAATCATCTATGCCAAGTTTATTTATAATTGTGTAGCCAGATTCGTGAATTATATTTTTATATAAAGTTTGTATATTTTCATGTTTAAGTTGATCTGTATTAATATCGCCCATTATTATATGCGTTTTTTTTTTTCTGAAAGTATTTCGTTTTCCAGTGTATTGCATAATTCTATTGGATTTATATTCGGTGGCTTATATATTAATGTTATAAATGTTTTATGTTCTTCATTCCATATTTTTATTATTTGTATGTTATTTATTGTATAATTTATTTTTATACTATAGCTAAGATGATTTTTTTATATATAATACTTGTCCTCCACCTTTTTGTTGATTTCTTTCGTTATGTATATGAATATAATTGTTTAATGTAAAATGTTCCATTTCGTTTTCATATATCCATGTTTCGTTTAGTGCAATTATGTCATATGTTTGGTTTGCTGCTATTAATTTTACTTCGTCTATTTTATTTCGCATATTCTGATATTTAAAAGATATATTTTTAGCGCCATGATGTTATTAAATAATGTTAATTTTGTTTGGTTTAGTTTATAGAATTGTTTTTATTTATATTCTAAGATTGTCTATATCAACAGCCGTTTTGATTCTTATTGCCTCTGATTCATCTGTTTCTCTTGCATAGATTTTACCTTCTTTAACCCATACGTATTTAATTCCTTCTCGCTTAAGTTGCCTTGCCTCGAAAAATAATTTGTTTTTGTTATAAGTTAAATGTTCATTTATATAAATTTCCGATTTTTTTCCATCTAGGCCACATTCTTCTGTTTTAATAGATTTAATTTTTTTCTTTGCTCCAAAACCATATCTCTATCGATTTTATTTGTATATTTAACAATAATCGCCGAATCGTTATATTTCGGCAATTTTCTATATTATTCTACAATGGGCAATTTTTAATGTCTTTCCCTATTCCTATCATTATACTTGCAACCGTTTCTTCTATCTTTTCATTTTTTTGTGATGGCACACCACGTATTATTATATTATTTTTTAGTTTTTCCTGATCATACATTTCATTCTTCATCTCTAGTTGATCGATTCGCTCATGTAAGTCATTGTTTTCTTTTTTTAGTTCTTTAATCAGTTTTGTTAAATCCTTATTGTCATTTTTAAATTGCTCAGATTGACTAGACATGAACTGCATGGACTCTTCGATACTAACTAGTTTTGATTAATTTCTATCATAGTTAATGTAGGATCTTCTTTATTTTGATTTCTTTTTGATCCAATCTTGCTTTTTATTAATAATATTATTATTAAAAAATATAAAATAAATAAAACAAAATTGAGTACACACAATAGTTTTTTTGTTAAAATTTAAAATATCTACAGACCAGTTGGGGTCGTTGTTCCCAATATATCGATACACTTTTATTTAAGCACGGTAGAATATTAAAATAAAAAAATCATAAGTAACTTATACTGCGATTAAAATTTTGTTATTTACACAACACATATTTATTATTGTAACCTTTTTTATTAGCGTTCCAAATACATAAACTTATATACTGTGTCTATTCAAAATTTATCATCATTAGTATCATTTGATCAAGTTTCTTAATATACAATATCTTCTCAATGCATGCCTTATCTATCCTGTCTTTTTTTATGATTGTACCTTATAGCGCTTCTTGTTTCACTTTTTTATTTACTTAGGGCCGCTTTTACAATTGTCGGCTAAACAAGGAATAGCGCTATCTAACGAATATATAAAAATGCGCTTTTACAATCTCTTATAACTTATATCTCGTATAGTAACTAAGTAACGTGCACAACAAATTAGTTTATAAACAACGTATACGTCAATTTATAAGTCAGTTCCAGAAACGGCCATCTTCGTGATAAATGATTTTTTAGAAAATGCATAATCGTGTTACAGTTAAAGTAGGATTTGTTGCAAAAATTTTTGCACAGAAGAAAATTGATAATCGTCGAGCATTATTTCCTTGATTGGCCTAATCATTGGGAGTGGTTTGTCTTTATTTCTAGTTCTAATTTGGGATTCATTGAATAGAGATTCTACTCGAGTGAGCGGGTGATTGAAATTTTACAATGGCTCCGAGTCCTAGCAATTTCATAAAACTTTATTTGTATGTTTCGAAGAAATAAACCAGGGATAACTTATCCGGTGCTTGAAGCAGTAGTTTTCTCTAGTATAGTAACCAAGTAACGCGCACAACAAATTTGCGTATAAATAATTTATACGTCAGTTTATAAGTCATTATTGACGTTTCACTAGGTTATGTAGACTGTAACAAGGGCAAAACTAATGCTATACCAGGTTTATACATTTAGATAAATTTATTCCTGGTTTAAGTTATCTAACAATTGTAAAAGCGGCCCTTAATGTCTATTAGTCTTATCCAAAGCCACATTTTAAAGACTTCTATGCGCTTTTTTATCTTTTTTTCTATCGTCTAAGTTTCTCATCTGTATAGGAACACACTTCATACAAAACGTTTTACAATTCTTTTTTGCAGGTTTATATCTAACTTGCTACGCAATATCTTTGGAGGAGAGCGTGGCGCAGTGGTCTAGGCATCCGGCGTTTATTTCTTCTGCCTTTCTAATTTACATAACCTTTTTCTTGATTTTGTTTATAGTTAGTCCATATACTGATTTCTATAAATTTGTTTACTAGCAGTTCTTTTATGTTCTATGAAAACACATCATTGGCAAATCAAATAGATTTTATTATTCTTCTTTTTATGCTCATTTCCTTGATTCCTTTTTAGCATTCCGTTACCATTCTTTTGGCACACATATTTTGCTACTTGTTGTTATATACAAATTTTCTATAAATTTTCTATCTTTCCAATCTATTCTCTTTACTTTTAACTTTTACTAAATCTATAACACACACACTTAAATATTTGTCTTTCTCTAAGTAATTTTTTCCTATTGTCTTTACTATGCCAATCGCATGCATCTCTTGTCCCCATCTATTTCTGAATCAAATTTGTTTTTTTGCTATCATTTTTGCTATAATTCTTTCAAGTCTTTTATTGATTACCTTTAACAAAATCTATGCTGGGTGCATTACCAAGCTAATTGATTTTACTATTCGCATTTTTTTGTTCTTTTTTTTTATATTTCTATTTTTAGAAAAATGTTTGGCTACTAATTGCTTTCATATATGTCATTACATAGTAGTGTTAGCTGTTTTTTTTTTCTGCAGACATTTTAGAAGGTTTAGCGGAATTCCATTCACCCCTTTCCATCCTTCTTATCTTTCATAGCTGACATCACTTCTATCATAATGCTTTTACTTATATTGTCTTTATTTACGAGTTTATTATTTTCCACAGCTATTTCTTCTAGTTTTTTATTTGCTTTATAAAATTCTTCCATGTATTCTTTCCAAACTTTTTTTTTATATTTCAATTTTTTTTTTGTTTGTCTTAAATTTTCATTTTTTTTTTAATTTTTGGTAATACACCTAATTATACCTACCTATCTCATCCAATGTTTCTATTGCTCTACTCTTATTATCAAACTATAGTTTGGGCTCTAGCTTTATCCGTCTTTTCTTAAAGTTCTGTAGTAATATTTCTATATTTCTTTTTTTTCTGTGTTGTTTGTTATAATTTTTTTCTTTTAACTATCATCTTTTTTGTTACTTATTTCTTCTTGCTTCTCTTTGCGTTTTTATACCCTAGGTTGTTTTTCACTTATCTTCTATTCTTGCTCTATCTTGTGTTATCTTTAATTTATCTATTTTTATTTCTATTTTTAGTTTCTTTATCTTTTCTTTTTAGTTTTTTTAAATTCCACTTTCTTATTAGTGTCTTATATTCAACCGTCACAAGTACAGGGAGTTTATAAATGAATGCGATTATGTAATCACTTTAAATATACCGCATTTTGTAAATTGTCCACTATATTACATATAAAATGTCAAAACAAATAGTATAGTAAACAATTTAAAAAAGCGGCATACTTAAAGTGATTACATAATCCCATTCATTTATCAACTCCCTGTATATAAACACTGTGTATATTCACCACTGGTAATGATAAAGCTTTTTTTTTGTGTTTGTCTCCTGGTGCCTTTCAAGTATACAGTTTCCTCTTGTGGTTCTAATCTCTCATTACAATATTGCAGCAACCTTGCCTTCTTCCTCCAAGATGTTGTCAAGAACTTTATTGATATTTTTTTATAGACAGACACAAATTTGTTATTAAATACAGTAATAGCATTTACATAATGCATAATTGCTGTTATTCTGAATAAACAAATCAAATCTGTATGTAGCTCTCAAAATCACAAAGTAAATCTTGTCTGTCTTTTTTCAAGAACTGATAATATTTGAATTGCTTTTATAAATTACATTTTTGTATTTATAGATTATTGTGCCCACTTATAATAATAATAATAATAATACGTTTATTTCTTGTTTTTTTGCCTTGAAAATTACATTAACAAATACATTTACAACTTCCCAAAATAATAAAACTTAATTCTTATAAAATTAACACAATTAAGAATATTTTCTTCTCTGTTCGTCTATTTTTTTTCTTGTTTTTTAACTGCCCTCATCAATTCTACCCCTCTTCCATCCCCTTTCAATATCCATTTTTTCCATTTTGTTACATTCTTTCAACATATGTTCTATAGTTTCCTTAGTCTCTCCGCACATTCTGCACATTTTCAAATTCTCTTCCATCCAAAATCTTGTCACTCGCTCTTTATTACCACATCTGAATCTTCCAATCATCATTTTGTCATCTTTACTATATCAATCGCTCTCTAAGTACATTGGCAATTTACTTTGTATAATATGTTCATAATTTGCGTTGTAGCTAGACTCTTTCACTCGCATTCTCCTTTATTGTCTTTCTATATCTCTATCTCTATCCATAATTTTCTAACATGTCTCTCTCCCAGATTCTCTCATTCTTTCAATTTCTTGGATCGCATACCCATTTCTATTGCAATAATTTTCCCTGATCTCCCCTAGCTTTTTATTTCTTGCTCTCATTTTCTCTTTCATGCATTCTTGTAAGATTTTGCATTCGTGTCTCTGTCACATTCTTTTTTTCATACTTCATTGCTTTGTATCTTGCTTCTACTCTTAACTTATCTTTTTTGACTTCCTCCAGCACAATATATGCTGGAGTTTCTCTATTTAAACCTAGCACCCATCTCCAATATTTTACATGTATTGCTTCTAATTTTTCTTGTTCCTTCCATCCCCATATTTCTGACCCATACAATATCATACTCCTAACTAAATTATCAAACATAAGCCCTTTTATTCTCATACATTCAAATTTTCTTTCACTTATTAATTGTATTCAATAATAATTTATCAGAAGTTTTCACATTATCCGGTTTAAACAGTTAAAAATCTTTCAATTTTCAATTATTTATTTTAGTAATTGCCGTCTTAATTCTGATCATATAATAAAATGCAGGTTTTCAATTAAAACTATCTATGCAACAAATTTTATTTGACTTATTGTCATTTGCAGAAAAATCAGTTTTTTTTAATATATTTTAAATATTATCATGTTTGCAGAGAGCACAGAAGAACTAAAGATGTTAGTTTGAAAAAATCAATCAATACATGGGACTGATTATTAACAAAAATATGTTATTGGAATTGAAAAGGCGGGATAAATAAAGGTATACATAAACGGAGACAAAAAATTGGAGCAAGTAGAAAAGTACATCGAGAGAGAAATAAATGCACTTAAACAAAAGTACAATCGTAATGCATTGAAAGATGTTGTTTATTGAAGGACGTAATTGAAGGAATAGTGAATGCAAATCCAAAAAGAGGAAGAAAAAGAAATGGCTGATTATCTAAATAAAAAAGAAAGTTAGAGTAAAATGAATACCGATAAAACTGGAGGAAACATTGATAATACTTCAAATTGTTTTTTAATATATTTTTAGATAGGGTGTCATATATTGACAACTGTTTTTATGTACATTTCTATCTTTCACCACTCTACTATTCAATAAATTAAAAAATTTATTCAATCAAATTTGCCGTAATATTAATATTTGCTTCTCGTTATTATTTATTAAATTAAGAATTTTATATAATTGTATTCTACTTTATAGTATAGATAGTATCAAGAAGACTTATTAACGAATCCACTATGAAGGAATTTCAATTTTTATTTTGCCAGTTTTATCCAAGATTAGAGCTATTAGCAAGTTTAGATATAAATATATATTTCAAAGATTTCTTTGATACTTTTAAATGGTGCTATAAAGTTTCGTGTCCATATAAGACAAAAAAAATAGTTTTTACTCAAAACACAAAGTGGTTAACTATAGACATAATTAAGCAACGCGATGAACTAAGAAAATTGAATTGGTTAAAAAAGACAACCGGAGACCCAACTGTAAAAGAAAATTACAATACACTTAAAAGGTCATATAATAACTTAATCGTATCTTCTAAAAAAAAAACGTTTACTAACATGATTAATAATTCAAGTAATAAAAATAAAGCTATTTGGAAAATAGTAAAATCGGAAATAGGCAAACCAAAAAATCTAGATAAATCAATTAATATATCGTTAAATAATAAGCTTTTAAACGATAAAAAATTAGTAGTTAATGCTCTAGCTGATCATTTTGCTAACGACACGACTAATAAAATAAAATTAATAAAAGGTAACAATTTTTGTACACTAATGGATATGTCTGACAAAACGTTTTATTTTGAACAAACAACAAATGCGGAAGTCATAGAAATTATTAACTCTATGCGCAACACAAACGCTACAGGAGCAGACAATATCCCAATACAACTTATTAAATTTAATGTTAAAGAAATATGCGCACCTCTTACTTATATAATAAACAAATCTGTAGAACTAGGACAATTCCCAGATATCTTAAAACTGGCACAAATAATTCCTATTCACAAGAAAGGAGATCCTACTGTTGTAGATAACTTTCGACCTATCTCGTTGCTCAGTATATTTTCTAAGATAATTGAACGCTGTGTCATTAAAAGAATTGCAATGTTTTTAAATCAGAAACATTTATTGGCGGAAGAACAACATGGTTTTAGAGAATCAAAGTCTACTGAAACAGCAACGGTTCAATTAGTACAATATGTTTATGATAAATTGAATAATAAAGAACTTGTAACCGGCATCTTCTTTGATCTTAGTAAAGCTTTTGATTCTTTAAAATTTGAGTTCATCTTGTCAAAATTATATAATATTGGCATCCGTGGGTTAATGAACGACTGGATTAAAAGCTATCTACATAAAAGAAAATTGGTAGTATCGGCTATGGGAGTTACATCCGATGAATTTAATATTGATCTTGGAGTTCCTCAAGGAAGCGTGGCTGGACCACTATTGTTTTTAATTTTTATAAACGATTTGCCCAAACATATACATAACGGTAGAGTATTTATGTTTGCTGATGATACCAGTATTGTAGTTAGTGGCAAGACAACATCAGAAATAAATAGCAACGTAAGAGATGTAATAAATCAATTTGACAAACGGTGCAATAATAACAACCTTATAATAAATGCTGCGAAAACCGTAATAGTTAACTTTCATGGTGTACAAAATGAAAGAATGATTGCTAATGGGTATAATTTAAATGGAGTAGCAATTACACTTAGCGAATCCGTACGTTTTTTGGGAACAATAGTAGATGAAAAACTAAATTGGCGCAGTCAGATAAATGATCTTGCAGCAAACTTAAACAAGTGCTGTTTTGCATTGCGCAAATTAAAAAATACTTTAGATCAAACTGCGTTAAAAAATGTGTATTATTCTATGGCTTATTCCAGGATAAGTTACAATATTATAGTATGGGGACAATCAAGCGATATAAATAGAGTTTTTATTATACAAAAAAGGATGATTAGATTAATGTACAATTTAAATTATGTAGAAACATGCCGCCACACCTTCAAGTCTGAAAATATTTTAACAGTTCCGTCTACTTATTTGTATAAGTTATTGTGTTATGTGTTCAAAAATAAAAGCAATTATCAATTAAATAATAAGATACATAACCACGAAACTCGCAATAAAAATAATATACATTTGCCACAAATCAAGCTCATGGCATACAAAAAATCGCCATCTTATGCTGGCGGACATATGTTCAATTTGTTGCCTGACGAAATAAAAAACATCAAAACCCTCCAACGGTTTAAGAAGAATTTAAAATTTTTTTTGGTTGATGGTTGCTTTTATTCAATAAAAGAATACATTGAAAGAAATTAAACTTTATGTATTTATTATCTGTATTGTAGTTTGTTTTGTTATTTTAATTAATTATGTAATATTTTGTGTATTTTTGACGTATCCTATCCATGTAAATGGCAAAAAGGAATAATAAAGATTATTATTATTATTATTATTATTATTATAAATTTCTTTTGTAATAGTATAAATGCACTTTTATTGTACTTTGCAGCAGTTTTGTGTAAGGGAATATTAACAAAAAGAACAAGGCAACAAATTATTGCAGTTTATCCACCTAATCGTGTGCTAAATAAAATAGCTATTTTTAAGCTAATGACAAAATTCAAAAACAATGGTATACTGTGAAAACACTTTTAACCAAGACGTTTAATTGAACATTGCCGTAGTATAAAAATGTCTATAAAAATAAAATAACATTTAAATTTGTCGTTGTTTTCAACAATTGAACCTTTCCAGCACTTAAAACAGGTTCATTTTTTTTGGATAGAATCTTATTAAATAATTGACACATAAATCCGTCAATGTCCCCAAGAACAATGGATTATAAAATATTTTTTTTAATAATTGGCGCGCAAAACAATAAGCACTGAAACAGTGTCACACGGCTCTAAGAAAAAATCTTGGCTTCTGCTCGTATAAAGTTCACTTGCAACCATAGGTTGGCTAATACATAATAAATAATTTGTCAATAAGCCAAAAGCATTAAAATCACTTGCAAAAATAAGATCGTATTTTTGTAAAAATGTGATGCAAATTTTTGAGAAAAAACTTGCGGTTTACAAGAATGGTCGTGTGATTGATGTGCTATTTCATAGATAACTCGTTTAAAACAATTTGATGTTTATTACTTAAAAACTTATTTGCGTGTTTGTACTAATTTATACTAGTTTCTTTGGTAGTATTAGATCTAACTATAGTCTATTTTTGGTAAAAAATAAGAAACTAACGAACAAACGACTTATTTAATAAAAAAAATTATTATATTCTAATGCACCAAAGTTTTACAATCAGCTTTACCGTGTTTGCAAAAATCTGTTATTGCATTAGATAAAATTTATAATTGGTTTTTAAGCGACTAACAATTTCTGGTTTAACTTTCTACTTGTATCTCCGCTGTGGGTGATGACACTGAGCGGTGAAATTAATAGAATTTATGATGCATTAACCCCTAAACATCAAATTATGATCAAAAAAGTAATTGTAACAAAATAATCAAAGTAATAAATGCTATCCAAACTGTATTTTTTTTATGAAATGCTTAAATAAAAAAATAATGCAAAAAATAATTAATATATCAAAAACATATTAATGGTATAAAAAATTGCTAGATCATTAATATTAGACTAATAACAATAAAAATAATAATAATAATAACTTTTGACGCTCAAAGATAACTTAAAAAACCAAAATTCCATATTTTCCGGTTGTTGAGATAGCCTTACTTAATTATTCAAAAATGCGGTTTATTCCAAAATAAAAACATTGATAACATCAAATTGTTTGAGGTCAAATCCATGTGATTATCTTTTATTACATTAAATTTGCAATATCAATTCTGACTAATAAAATATTTGTCAGAATTGAACATTACTCTATTTTTTAAAATACTTTATACAATAATACTAATTTTTAAAACAACGTAGTTCTTTGCATTTACGTTCGAAAACTGTAAGACTCGTCAGTATACAAATTTACTGATCTAACAACGGTAGGCAGTACGACAGAGAAGACATGTATGATTAACAGCGCTAACAGCCGGAGCGGTTACAAGTTGGATGGGTGTCCTCAACAATGTGATGCAGAGCGTAGCATTCTTTTCAAATTACTTATACATGTCTTTTCTGCAGCTTGGTGTGCCCGACACCTTAATTGCTTACCCAGAAAGAGAACGGCGTGACCAAGTATAAAAATCTACTAACTACTAAATAAGAAGTAAGAAACCAAAAACTAATAGTCGCTACAATTATCTTGGCTGCAAAAAAACAATACCTGTTAAACACAAACATAATAATTGTAGAATCAAGTCATTTTCATAAAATTCTACCAGAATTTTCAAAAATTTTAAAACTAGGCAATACTGCAAAAGCAGTAAAAGATTTTGACACTAAGTTAAAAAAAGTTGATATCCAGGTTTTCACTGTTTTACATAATGTCAAAATAAGTTGATAAGTAGAACTCCCGTGGGAACTGCAAAAGCCTTCATATACTAATTCCGACCGTTACTCAGCACTGCACATTCAAAATTTCTTTTAAAACCTTGACAAAAAACTTTTTTTTAACAACAATCAGATACCAGCTGCACGCGCAACCAGTAAATAAAAAAAAGAGTTATATTGGAATTTTCTTTCATTTAAAAAGTGAAAAATCAATAGAGTATAATAAACTGACATTTGTATATTTCATTGGCCTAACTAAAGCGTACAACTGTTATTATAAATATTATTAAAAATATTAACTAAAAAAAAAGACTCAATTATGATAATATAATCATAAAAGTAAGTAACATAATTAAAAAACTAAACACTAACACAACAGGATTTAGTACTACTAGTAAATTATATTTTTATAATTAAAATATTTTATTTATTATTACTATATATTTCCATCTAAAGTAAAAAATTCGAAAATCTTCAATAATACAAATATGCTCATGCACCTTAAAAGACTTTACAGATATCTGTTTATTATAATTTTATTATAATTACTTTTTAAGTGATGTTAGGGCTATTTTATAAAAAAAAACTACTGTAATTTTAAATGTGTGTACAGTAAAATTTCTAGTCGCAGATACCTCTATTAGGCGGACAACTTCTATACACAATTTAGAATGCACCGGCAAACGGACACTAATAAGCGGTTGCGGACACAAAAACTCTGGTATTTATTTAATAAAATTCGCTATGATAAACGGACATTAAAAGCTCAGTTTTCTATAGAGCCAAAAAATAAACACCTGCGTCTGTTGTTTTTATTTCGTGATTCAGTTATAGTATTTTCATAGTAAATTTTGTCTCCAATATGTTTGGTTGTAAAACTATTACAGACTTTATTTTATATGTAAAGCTGAAATTTGGCATGGATTACATTTTTTGAGAGAACCAGTTTAATGTACATATTTAATTTTTTATAGGATTTCTTTGATTTGTTATTTTTTATTTATGTATTTGAGAACGTAGTATTTTCTATTTTCTATTTTATATATTTTATTTAAATAAAATTATACTATGTACATGACACCTCATATAAGCGGACAAAATCAGTTGCACTGTCAGTGTCCGCTTAATAGAGATTTTACTGTATATATTATTATTATTTGTAAACTGTCTAGTCATATATACATATGTATATTATGCCAAAAAAAATTATTCTATTGTATTCAACCGGTATTAGATTTGCTAAGTCCACTTTTATTTAAAATCATTATGAACCGGATGATAAACAACGTCAAAAATCAGGGCAAAAGCTTAGAACAAACAAATAGAAGGTGAAAGTAGTATGCTACGCTGATGACTGACTGACTGAGAATAACTACCGAGAATTTTATTATAAAAAACCAAATCATTAGTCATAATAAAGAAAACCAATTTGTTGTAAACGACCAAATAATCGAACAAATTACAGACAAAGCGGCAAAAATTTCAGAAAGCTTGAACAAGAAACTCAAGGTAAAAATATAAAAAGCATGTAGTTGTCCAGTAATGACATACGCTGCAGAAGCCCGGACAGAAACAAGAACAAAAACCATACTTAAAATAACATAAATGCTTGTGCTAAAGAACACATATGATCATATGCTAAAGAACCAAATCCTAAATGCTGACAAACAACAAAGATGCAACATACAAGATATAGTTAGATAGAGAAGGCAAAATAGAGCCGAAAATACGTACCTAACAAAGATGAAAAATTACCATCTAGTAAAGATAGCCAAAGACAAAAGACCAGAAACATACAAGGTAGAAAAAAACAAGCAGAGAAAAAAAAAGAGTATTAGTGGCATTGTCTTTATAAAAAAAAACTAAGACATTTAGAAATTTTGATATTTTAGAGATCGTAAATTTCTATAAAATATTTATTTTCAAAACAGCACAATTTCACTTAAAGATTGCATTAAAAGCATTGTTCATTTAATTTGCTATATTTTGCAATGCTGCAAATTTACCGCTAATACAGCTTGAAAACGTTCATCTTCTATCATCTCTTTCATGAAGTTTGCAATTATCATTGCTATTTTTACTTTGAAGTAGGCGGTTCTTTGAATGTCGTGTTGTACTATTTTTATAAATTGAGCTACCATAAATTTTAACGCCTATGTATTTAGATTAGTTTAACTTTTCTATTTTCTTTCATAAGAAACATTTTTTATCTGATGTCAGTCTATTTTGTTCTATTTTTGGATTCTTTTTCTTTTAGTTGTTTGAGTTTAATATAAACCAGCTATAAAATTTTGGTCTGTAAATAGTTTTAATAAATCGACAGTATATTAAAAAAAAAAACGTTTAAAGCTTTTTTTGTATTGCATATATTAAGCATTACATTTTTTTTATTAAGTTTTTTGTGTGACAGAATTTGACCAACCTGTTGTCTCTTTCTCTTGCTTTTGCATTAAAGTCTCTTATAAATATCTTGTTATTTGGTGTTTTTAGTACAGTACTTAGATGTTCATAAAATTGATTTGATGTGTTTATCTGCTGTTGGTGCGTAAATTTGGAAATAAAAAGTTTATTGTATGAGAAAGTAAATTACTCTTCTGTAAGGATTTTTAGCAATTTCATGTTTATTTATTGTTTCCAAAATAATACTTATTACGTTCATCCATGTAAACTACATTTTTTGCCATCTTAAATCCTTTATGCGTAAAATGTTTAGTTTTAGTCTTTGCATCTCTGTTGATATATTAATCACTTTGCTTGCTTAGACTAGGTTTTTTACATTTCAGGAAATAATTTAATAACATCTGTTTTTTTTTTGTTATTAATCACTTGGTATATTTATCCATTTTTGAGAAAGATGTTTTTTTTTTGACAAGAAAATTTTATTTACTTACTTTTATCAAGTCTTGCTTCGATCTATTGATTAGTATGATTTAATTTTTAATTTTTTACTTTTATCATTTTTTTTTGTTGCAATTTTAACAGTTTATGACCAAATGTTAGTGTTTTGAGAATATTTTTTATTATTTCATATTTAAATTTTGCTAGTTTTGACATTTATGAATAAAATTTTACATTTTTTGACAGGTTATGGCCAATTTTTGGTGTTCTTATCAATATTTTGATGTTTTAAAGCCGGATTTAGGAATTTTTGACATTTTATATAAAAATGTATACACTTTATAACAGTTTATGGCCGGATTTTTATGTTTTCTCACTTTAATTTGATGTTTGTATAACAAATTTGAAATTTAAAAGCTGGATTTTGATGTTTTAAAATTTTATTAAAAAAAATACATTTTTTTTAAATTAATGACCAAGTTTATTTGCTTTTTAATAATTGTTTAAAATTTTAAAGTCAAATTTTGCAATTTTTGAATGAATTTGGTAGTTTTTAGCCGTTTTTTTTTATGTTTTTGACTTTCTATTATTTTTTGTTGCAATTTTAACAAACCAAATGTTGGTGTTTTGAGAATATTTTTTATTATTTCATATTCAGATATTGTCAGTTTTGACATTTATGAATAGAATTTTGCATCTTTTGACAGTTTATAACCGAATTTTTGTGTTTTTTTACAATATTTTAATGTTTTAAGACCGTAATAGTCTATTTTTGACATTTTATAAAAATAAACTTACACTTTATAACAGTTTATGGCAGGATTATTAAGTTTTCTAACATTAATTTGATGTTTTAATATTTTTAAAGTTTTAAAACTACATTCAAAGCCAGATTTTGCACATTTTTGCATTGTTTTATTGTGTTTTACGCCAAATATTTTACTTTTATAGCCGGATTTTTAATTTAATATACAAATTTTGTTGTTTCAATTTTCATTTCAGAATTACATTATTGTAGCAATGACATATCCACAAATTTTTAGATTAAATTTGAACGTTTAAGACCGGATTTTTTACCTTAAAGATCTAGTTATTGCTTTTTTTGTATTTTATGACAACATTTGTAGATTTATAGACGGATTTTTAATTTTAAAAACAAATTTTATTGTAAGTTTATACACAGTTTATAAATATTGGGCCAGTGGTTTGATACAGTGTTCCCGCCTACCCGCCCAAGTGATTGTTGTCAAGAACTTTGCTTATTCTCACAATTTTTGCGGTTCTGCAGTTTTTATTATGACAGATTAAATGACGGTTGTTACTTATACGTCAGAGGTGGTAAAAATAACAAATTTTTACATAAGTGACATTTGGGCGGGTGGACGGGAACACAGTTTATAAATATTGGGTCGGTGGTTTGATACAGTGTTCTTACTCATCCGTGTTTGTTATTAAGAATTTTTTTATTCTCACAATTGTTGCGGTTCTGTTGTTTTTAATATGACAGATTAAATGACAGTTGTCACTTATACGTCAGAAGTGGGTACAATAACAAATTTCTTGATAAGGAACACCTAGGCGGGTGAGCGGGAACACAGTTTATAAATGTTGGGCCGGTGGTTTGATACAGTGTATGATAATAATTTATAACAAGAAAGATTATTAAGATCTTTTATACAACGGTTTTCTAATGACATCTCTTTTTTTTCGCCATTAATTACATGCTGAAAAAGGTTTATTTTTTCAGGACAAGAGAGTGCTCTAACTCTTATCAAGTCTTACCCTGATCCGTTGGCTGGTAAAAAAGGTCTACTTAATTATTAATTAGTTATATCTAACATAGTGCACCACGGGCCAAGAGGGTTTTGAGGTAATTATTTGAGTTGGTATTTGCTATCATATTTGCATTTAAGTATTTTTTTTTGTAGCGTAATTGCTACGGTAAGCACATTTTTAGTATGCAATAATAGTTCATTACAAACATGCAGTACCAACAACGTGGAATTCAAGCCACACTACTAAGCGGTTTACTAGACAGATACATTGCCAGTTTGTTATTGTTTTGCAATTGCCGCTGCTAGGAATCCAACCCAGATTGTTATTACAGCTGTTATTGTACTAGATCATTGAAAAAGTTCAATTGATTATTAAATTTCCATACAATGTGTATGGTAGAATTCAAACAAGTTTTGGCCTTATATTGGAAAAAAAAATTGCTGACCGATCCCTTCCCAGCATCAAATTGCACGACTTCAGTGACTACAAAAAGTTACAATGTAATAAAAAATAAAATTACTGATTTAGTACATCTTAGTATTTTTTTATGGGTTCTCAATGGTTGCAGCAGAATAGTAAAGAAATTTGAAAAAGAAATTTTAACACAGGTCTCACTTAAAGTGTGATGCTACGGAGAGCTATTTGCTATATAAGTATTACACCAATAACGTGTTGGAACCAGTCTTAATGTCATATCTTCAAAAACTGGAAATCCTGTTTTTAAACAAAACGTTGCATAGCCACATACCGCAAAGGTTTCTATTGAGTTCTTAGATAATGCAAATGTAATTTTGACCCATCAAGCATGTGTGGGAAAAGGTAAGACGCAAGCTAAACGTTTTACACATTTGGGAGCATACCATAATATAACATTTGCATATTTTAAGTATGTCAGAAGAGAACCGACGCATTATTAGCGTTTACACAAATGTTAGTTGTTAAAGTTTCTAAAATTTTCAATAATTATTAATAAGAAGAAAACAATTTTCTTAAAAATGTCGTTAACACATATCAAAGTTTACGGGTGTAAATTTATTTATGGCGGCCAGTATATTTTATCACACATAATTACTTAAATACGTTTCACACTATGTGACAAATGCACGCTTGCCACATTTTGGTCAATGTTTATCGTATTGTTTGTAAGGACTAATACTGATAAAATTATGAAATATCATTTAAAAAAATGTAAGGCTTATAGAATATTTTGTTAACATGTGAAGAACGTAAAAAAATATTCATGTTTATTTACCTTATTTAACATCACACATGAAATCACGCCCTCCAAGTCAGTTAGATAACATCAGATTAAATATATTTAGTCGCCACTTATTTGATACATTCCCCTTGTTTACATTATGTAAAATAAATACAATCATATTTTTTCACTTTATCGAAGGTCAATATAGGAAGTATTGTTTTTGGGTGTTCAAACGAGATAAAATAATATTTGTCTTGTAGTATCGGTTTGAAATCAGCGGCGTTAATGTATTGCTAAAGCAAATCTAAATATTATGAAAGCAAAACATTCAATACAAAACATAATATTATAATATAAAATATTTAAACTGTATAAATTATATATAAAACCGAATTTGTGTAAGATCATTAGATTACTATTTACATGCAATTATACTAATAACGAGTTAACAATTACTATTGGAATCACATTATAATGTTGAAATGGCCATTAACATAAAACTCAGTACAAGTTAACATTTTTAAACGGTGGGAATAAATCTCCATAGCAGTCTATTAGACATGTGTCCCAATTTACAATGACATAAATAGTGCACATACATACAATTCATATACAGATTACTTTACCATAAAAGTAAGTTACTACAATGAACGGTATTGTTTTTGGAATGATATTTACTAGCAAATAATGATTACACAAAACTTGTTTTTTACATTACATTCCATACATGGATCAAAATAATTTCTTAGTAAATTAATAATACAGATAATAAATCAAACAAATATTATTTGCAATAATATTAATTTAACAAAATCACGATTTGATTTTATATTCTTTGGCGAAAAATTAAATTAATGAATTTCAATCAAATTGCTTTTTTATGTTTGTAAAAAGTAATTTGAAAATATTATGAAAGGCAAACAGGAAGTTCCAAATTTTAATAATTAGAAACCACAAATAATATTATTTGCAAACCGCAATTTAATAAATAGAAAACATGTGGTTATCTTAGATAACCTTAATTCTATTAAAATAATTAACGAAACAACAGGTGTAAGCTGCGCAATCAATTTGATTTGTTATTGTTTTGATTGATTAGAAGTAATCAACAAATTAATATCCATACAATGAAATTTAACATAACTTTATTAATTATAGTATTGGCCTACTAACTGATACAATTATATTTTTGTTAAAATTAATGTTTGTTTTGATTTTTTTGTTTATAAAATAAAAAATATTATAGAAAAAACAATATGTTATAATTTTAATAAACTAATAAGATGCACGCAATTCGGTAAAAACTAAAATATCCAAACTCCATTCCTGCATTTCTCGTGAACTAAATATATGCCGATCAAGAACAAAGACGCAATCACGTTATTAATTAACTACTACATTATTACATAAAAATTTAATTACAAGTTTGGCAATAAATTAACTATTTAAAAGCATACATAATTGTTTCTATAATAGAAATCAATAATACTACTGTGCATGTGATAGCAGTCAATTCCGTCACTGCAGGACGCTACCTCTTGCACAAGAAACTTGTAAGATATACAACTTTATGTGTATTGTATGCGATATACATATTTTATTGCGTTCTACTATTTAAAGGTAAAATTGTAAATAATTATTAAAGTATCTAGTGCAATGCTTGCAGTCAACGCTAAAGTAACATTTTTGTTATAAGCGTGTGCATCTAAGTTATTTTAATGTTTTATTTTTGTGCATGTAGTAAAGACCAATACAAAATTAAAAAATTTGTTGCTTACCAAAAGTTAAGCTAAATAGCTCATAAAGTCGTTCCTAATACTTTATGAAATTGAAGGTCAATATGTTATTTCTAATAGGACTGCACAAACTAGTATCAAAAATTTAGGAATTGATAACTATTGTTAAAAAAAAAACTACGTTTTGGAAAATTTTCTATCAGTGTTTTTTTTTTAACTGAGTTCTCTCCGATTTTCAGTACAAGTTAGAAAAAATAAACAGGCAGTGCATTGATAAATTAACCACAAAATTAGCCTAATATCAAGTTCAAATTTGCAATAAATTTTTGCCAACTCTTAGGATTATTGTTTCTAGCAAAAAGTATAACGTGTGACAAAAAGTGGATAAATCAAAACAGCGTTTAAGCCGCAGTGAATCAAAAGTGATGTTTTATGTTTGTTGGAATAACAAAAAGGTAAGGGAATAAACTCTAAACTATAATGTAAGCAGTGATTTATTATTCATAAAAAAATTATAAGATAGAGTTGCTACATCATTTAACTTTTTTGTCTATGTGATTACCTTTTACTTTTTTAGAAAGTTTAGACATTATTGTTAAGATATTGTTTTTAGTTCTTCTTTGAACAACATGTCTTTGCAAAATTTATTGTATATTGTATGTCTTACATTTACTCAGCAAATGTAGCGAAGTTTCTTCTTTTTCTAAACATCCGTCCATATGATATCGTATTTTATTCCTATTATATGCGTGCGTTTATTGTCCACAATGTTTAATTATGAATTTGCATGATTTAGTAGTTTGGTTCAACTCGTATGTGATACAACGTTTTTTTGTATTTTCTGATAGTTCTTATAAAAATAGTTTTGTGTGTTTCTTTTCTATTTAGATTTTCTACAGATTACTGTGTTTACCTACAAATTTGTTTTAAATTATTTCTTTTTTAGTGTCGTATAAATGTTTTTTTTTTCTTTTTGGCAAGCTGATCAACTTAAAAATTTTATTGTTTATCCCGTTTTTTTTTTGTATTTAGGCGAAATGTGTTCTAGTAAATATTGTCAATTTTTCTAATTTTTTAGACAAACAATTTACATTACTAATCAACGTAGTGCCTATTATTCGTTTGTAAAAGTATAGTTTGATGTTTCTGCAAACAATTATTAATTAATAATAGCTACCATTGCTTGAAAAACCAATGCATATTTGAGATACTGATTCTGGTGCAGTATCCAAGCTTTTAAAACACCATCTTTTATGTTTTTAACAAATATTTGTTTCAGTAGATTTTATATAAAAAAATGTTAAGCTAGTTGGTCTGTAAGATGTAGCCAGAGCATACATAAGTCACCACGGTTTTGATATAAATACCACTATTTGCTTTGAAGATTTAGTAATAAAGCTTTCTCAAAACTGCCAACCTTTTGGTAGCTTGATAAGATAAATTTTATTATTCCAGAAAGCCTGATGCATTATGGCATTTTTTTATCCCATTTTGTGTGCTTTTTTTGTTTGGAAATTAGGTGATAAAAACAGCAAGCAAAAATATAAGCTATTTAAACAAAATGAAGATGGGTATTAGGGTAAACAGGAAGCAGATATGACAAGAGGGGAGGAGATGAAACAGATCATGAGAGAACTATCTAACAATAAGGCACCAGGTCCGGACGAGATAACAGCGGAGATAGTGAAAGCAGCGTTAGAAGGAAACAATATAGAACTAACACAAATAATAAACAGATGTCTAAATAAAGGAACATTCCCGAAATGTTGGAAAGAGGCAATTTTAGTGCTAATTGAGAAGAAGAAAGAAGCAGGTAAATCAAAGACGTATAGACCAATTTGTTTAATCAATACATTAGCAAAGATAATGAAAAAAGGTATTGTGAGAAGAATAGAGAAAGAAATAGAAGAAAGGGGCGGATGGAAAAGTGAACAATACGGATTTACCAAAGGGAGATTGACGCTATTAGCTATCGAGAAGGTAAAATCGGTAGCAAAAGAAGCAAACAGCGGCCCACATAGGAAAAGACAACATTGCATTATGATAGCGTTGGATATACAAAACGCGTTTAATAGCGTACAATAGGAAGCAATTATAGAAGCAGCAAAAAAGAAAGAATTGACAAAGAAAACAATCAAGATAATATGGAGTTATCTACAAGGAAGAAACTTAGTGACCAAGAAGGGTAAATTTAGACTGACCAGAGGGGTACCACAAGGCTCAGCACTAGGACCCAAATTATGGAACTTAGTATATAATGAGCTTCTCGGAATGCGGCTGCCAGACGGGGTGACAATAACGGGATTTGCTGACGACTTAGCTTTAGTAGGTAGGGATGCAGACATAGAAGTACTAAAGGAAAGGCTAGAGTTGGCAATTAGTATGATAAAGAGATGGATGAAAAGTAAAGGCCTAGAATTAACACCGCAGAAGCGGCATGGTTATTGACTAAGAGAACAAATAGAGAAACCGGAAAAATACAGGTAGATGAACGAATAATAACCATAGGGAAGAAGATTAAATACCTTGGAGTTACACTGGAAGCAAAAGGATGAAACGAACAGATTAAGGAAGCGGTAAGAGGAACAAAGAAAATGGAAGGAATGCTTAGTAGGCTTATGCCAAACAAGGGAGGACCAGGACAAGAGGCAAGAAGGCTAATAGCAACGGCGGCCAAAAGTAAACTATTGTACGCCGCAGAAACATGGGGAGATGCTTTGAAGAAAAATAAACAGAAAAGAAATAAGAGGAGCCACTAGAGCAAACTCGTTAAGGATATGTAGGGTCTACAGAACGGTGTCGCAAGAAGCGCTAGAGGTAATCGCGGCAACACTACCCGCAGACTTGATAGTAGAAGAAAGATTAAACATAAAGAAACTGGTAAATGAAAGAAATAGTAAACAAGAAGCAAAGAGACAAGCAAGAGATAATACAATAAAAAAATGGCAGACACAGTGGAAAGACGGGGAAAAAGGTGAATGGACAAGAGAGTTAATACCAGAAATAAAGGAATGGGTAGAGAATAAACCAGAGACGTGTTACTATACAACACAACTACTCACTGGACATGGAACCTTTAGAAAGTATTTACAAAATATAAATAAAATGGAGAAAGAAGAGAAATGTATATTCTGCCAAGAAGACACGTATGACGACGCAGAACATACGCTAATAAACTGTGAAACGTGGGAGAAAGATAGAAATGTATTGGAAAACCAAATTGATAAATCTTCATTAATTAATATTTGCCTGAATGACGAAAACAAATGGAGAGCATTAAGAAACTATGCAACGGCAGTAATGAGAAAAAGATAGAGGAGTATGAAAACTCAAGATCTAGATAAACAAAAATGGAAGTAAACACACACATCAAAAGCCACAGAAGACAAAGGAAAGAGGAAAAAGAAGCTAAGTGGAAGCAAAAGAACATAGAAAAAAGCAATGAAGAGAAAAAATTCAAAGAAGAACAAGACAACTATGCCTACCAAGGAATGGAAGAGGAGAAAGTAGACAAGAAAAGAATATACAATGAAACATTAGTACCAACCAAAATTGCAGCAATAAGAAAAAAAAAGAAAAAAGCTGCTCAAAGAAAGCAAACTGACAGAACTGACCAGAGAATATCCAAATGGTCAGAGTATATTTGGCAACCAGGGGACACAAAGAAATAATTCCAAATGGAGACTCAAGAATATCCTTAGAAGTTAAATTGGCAAATCTAAGATTACCAAAAGGGATACACCTAATGGAGCTCCACAAAATATTCATGAAAAAAAGACAAAAAAGTGAATGAAGACTTAGAAAAACTAAGAAGACATCTAAGGACAAATCAACCAACTAGGCTGAATAACAATAGAATGGCAGAAAGAAGAGATGAACGTCAGTATAGGACAGACAACAAATAGGGTATAGGAAGAGATGAGCCGGGGACAGCATGTGTTGCCGCAGCAGTCTGTGTGAATCCAAAAAAATCAAAACCAGTTCATCTCAAACTAATAATAGACTAAAGACAGACATGATAAGGACAAAATGACAACAGAACTAACGTAGAGAAGAAAACTAAAAGGTATTGCCCTGCGTTAGTTATTCTCAAGGGCCACTTGCTGAGGCCAAGACCTCACAACGTCCTTAAAAAAAAAAATTAGGGTAAACAAAAAAACAAAAAAACAATGTATGCTATTGTAATAAAATAAATAAAAATGGATGAACTAAAATTAGAAGCAAAAAAGCATGCAATAAAGTGTAAAGAAAAAGTGAGAGAATGAAATAAATGTAAAATATTCTAAGAGTATCTGAAAGAAAATGTGGAAAAATAAAATAAAAGTCGAATACCAGTACAAAAATGACGCATGCAAGTTTTTTTTTTAATTTGTAATTGTTTAATCTTAAAAATTTTAATTTTGTTTTTGTTGTTATTGCTTTTCCATCTTTATTGGTGGAATCAAAATATGAATTTTAACCTGTAACGTAATGAAATTAGACCTTATTTTAACTGTTTCCGTACTATTGCAGCGCTGAGGAAGGAAATTAAAATTTCCGAAACGTCCACCCCATTTATAATGATGATGTAATTTAATAAATAAAATTTTAAAAAAATTGACCTAACTGCCGTTTTTTTTTATGGGTAATAATTTACACAACATAGAAAAAAATAAAAAAATAAAGTTTAAATAATTACAATAAAAGACAAAAAAACAAGCTGTTCTATTTAATTAATGACTAAAGATGAAACTTTTTTTTTATTAAGTAGAAAAAATAATTTTGTTATAAACGAAATAAACAAATAAAGCATATGTTCAAAACATTTGTTTGCCAGCAGTCTTCACACTGACTTGGTAAGAGCCCAATAATATGCCAAATATATGGTTGTTGTGTTGATAGCGTCCAGATATGTGGTTTTTTAATGTCTTTACAGTTTTTTAAAAACGTTTGTATAATTTGCAGACAATTATTTTGTACAACAAAGATTTGCAAATAAGAAAGTACATTTGACATTTTTAATATGGTACTGCAATTTTATTTATTATTAATGCAACATTTATTGCTGCATATTTTTTTTGCCGTGCATATTAAAACAAGTTCAAGCAAATTCACAATAAATGTCAAAATAATCAAAATTAAAAAAAAATGCGTTGTATTTGATTAAACTTTACATGTAATTGTTTATTTTTTTCTTAAATGTTAATAAACTGTCCAAAATTTTTACTAAATTTAAAAATGCATAACAAGTTATGTACGCTGACAATATTTCAATAGCAGTTAGTTTCCAATTTAGCTCAGAGTAGCAAAATATGATCTATAAAATATATTTTAACAAACTGTTGTTTAGTTTATTAATATAATTTATTTTAGTTTTGCTTTACCAGTATATTGTAGACAATATGATTGAAAAATTTAGGATAGTGAAGTTAGTTGCAAAAGAATTGTTTATCGTTTGGATTTAAATTATGTTGATCATTTTAAAGAAAAACTCGTTGAATGCCAAATACAATAAGAACTCTGCATTTTACTCAAAGAACCTGACTACAACTTGTGGCAATTAGTTATTATGCCATTGCAATGGAAAGCATAGGTAGGGTCTAATGGACCTTTTGCTGTATTCATTGTTATGTCATTACTATATTGCGTTTAATATAATTATTTCCGTCAAGCAATGATTTAACCAAACATACTAGAAACTATTTATTGTCATTTTACATTTAAAAATCATAGTGATAAATAAAAGCTTTTTATATACCTACCACATCTATGCATACGTCAGGCTTGGAAGACCCTTATATAATGTATGTGTTATTTGTTGATAAATAGAGTCGCAACAGCGTTATTTTGAGTACATACAAGTTTATAACATATAAGTCGTAGCCATATCACAAATTCTGCCTTTTTATAAAACGTCTAGGTATTTTATAAAGTGCCATACTCTAAAATTATGATTAAAATAAAATGAATTACAATCTGGCTAAAAATTGTAGTTTTTTTTATAAAAGGCACACAAGCTACCAGCCATTTTCTTAAATGCAATAATTTTAACGTTGTTTTATATCTGGCTGCTATATTATAAGCATTTTATAAAACGCGGACGAACGACTCGCCACATTCTAAGACGGAAAAAGATCGTACGTTGTTTTAGATTCTGGCTGGCTCATAACAGTCATTTTATAAGCAGCGCGTTTGTTTTCTGAGGTTATGTGTAATGTTTACACACACTTGTAGTGCATGTGTTGTTTAATAATTTATATTAAATATAAAATTTAATATATAATAAAAATAGAAGAATTTGTAAAAGAAAGCAGTTGATAAAACATTGTTTAATAGTAAAGTTGAAAATTTTTATTTAGGTAAATAATTTTAAGCAATCAATTAACACGGTTTTAATTAACATTGTTTTCTTTGACAGAAAAGAAAAATTCCAAAAAAACACCTTTGTCTGCTGATAAAATATTTCAAGTAATTTCACTTTTAGTTGAGGGAAGGGCTACCATAAAGAAAAAAACCAACGAGCAGTATTACTTTTATAAGCAATATGACGTAATAGAAATAAATGGTATAAAGAAATTAATTTAAAAAAAGCTATCTGAAGAAGATCCTTTTATATTTGTCGTTCCCATGGAAGAATTTCATGAAAAACTTATGGAAGTCCACACTTCAACAGGCCATGGTGGACGCGATAAAATGAAATTAACACTTAAAATAAAATATTATATTCCAAGAACTGTAATTGAAATTTTTATTAAATGTTGTAAGAGGTGTGCAGAAAAGAAAAACCAACGTCAAAAAGATATAGTTGTAAAACCATTATTAACTAAAGACTGCAATCATTGAGGTCCAGTTGATCTTATAGATTTTCAGTCAACTCCAGATGGTGACTATAAATGGTTAATGAACTACCAAGACCACTTAACTAAATTTACTCATTTGAGGCCATTGAAAAGCAAAACAGCAGGTGAAGTAACATTTGACTTATTAAAAATATTTCTAGAATTTGGCGCACCAAAGATTTTTCAAAGTGATAACTGCCGCAAGTTTGTAAACGCTATTATTAATGACATGACGTTAAAATGGCCAGCTTGTAAAATTATCCATGGTCGCCTTCGACACCCACAAAGCCAAGGAAGTGTCGACAGGTGCAACCAAGACGTGAAAAATACGTTGAGATCTTGGTTGCAAGATAATAACACCCAGAACTGATCACTAGGTTGTTATTTTGTGCAGGGGCATAAGAACTCTTTGCATCATAGAGTTATTGGGCGATCACCTTATAAAGCGTTATTTGGAATAGACTTTCCAGTTGGATTGTACTCTTATCAACTTGCCACGAGAAACAATAAATAGCATTTTTACAGAAGAAAAACTTAAATGTGTAATCAAAGATAACACAAATGAAGCTACTAGCACGTTATCAGATTACGTAGTAAATATAAGATCACAAGAAAATAATCCGGTAAACGTGCAAGATATTGACATCAATAATTTACCAATAATAATGTAAGATTATTTGCTAATTAGTGAAGAAGTCACTATGGAGTTTACTTGTAGTCCAGTTCTAGAACCAATACACAAAAATATTAAATGTTCAAAATGTTCTAGTGTTATACAAAGTGAATATTCACCAAAGAAAATGGCGGTAAAAATGTGCATTTTATGTTCAAAAATAATCAAAAATGAAAGATTTCAAGCAAGAACTGGACAGAAGTCAAGTAGCAAATTTTTAAAACCGTTGCATGTAGGAGAACATAAAACAATTGTTGTTCCAAAAATTGATCGTGGGCCTCTAGACTCAAAAAACCTTGGATGTAAAAAACGAAGTTTATCAAGTAGGCACTTCAGTTGGTTGTCTTAATCGTTGGTTTTCTAGAAATGAAATTCAGTTTAACGATGTTCCTATATCAAATACCATATCTGTTGCTTCAAACCAGATTTCCCTGAGAGAAGCAGTTTCTAAACAATCAAAGTTTTGCAGTCAGGAATATAAAAAATGCATGTGTAAACCTAGTAAAATTATGTGTTCTTCTAAACGATGTTTGTGTTTTAAACCAGAATTAAAATGCAACAGCCAATGTCATTGTTCTGGCCCTTGTTCAAATAAATAATTTTATATCAGCAATATTGACAGCCAAAAAAAAAATTGTATTTAATTTTTGTTGACTATTTTGTTTTATTTACCTTAAATGTTTTGTTTTTTTGTCACGTATATAATATTTGTTTTAGTAAAATTATTTTCATAATAATAAATTTCATTTTGATTCACACTCTCTTGTTGATTATAAATTTAAAACGTAGTTATTTAATGAATGGATCAAAAAAATCAACTTCAATTTAAAACAATATATAACTCTACTGCATTTGATAATGTGGCAAGTTGCTTATCCGCGTTTTATAAAATGCCTTTTATAAAACGACTACTATTCTTAGCCAGATTGTAAAACCGTTTAGTTTTATCTTTGATTTTAGAATATGGCCGCACTTTATAAAATGCCTAGATGTATTAAAAAAAAAAACGAATTTTATGATTTGGCTACGACATATACACTGGCCAGCAAAATTAACGCACCACTACTATATTTTGAAAAATATTTTTCAAGTCATAATATTGATCAAATATTTTTAACTTTAGTTAAAAATAATTAATAACCGGTATTTCCTCTTCTATTTTGAATAACAGCACAGCAGCGTTTATTCATGCTTAAAATTACTGACCTTATTTTGTTTTCATCCAAATTATTCCATATTTGAACAATATCTCCACTAAGCCCATTCAAAGTGTTAGGAGGGTTAGGAAGAAAATATTCTCAATTTGGTTAAGATCAGGACTGTTTGCTGGCCAATCCAAAGTTACAAATCCAACATCATTCAAATAATTTTGCACAATCTGAGCAACATGCGGTTTAACATTATCTTGCTGAAACAAAAAATTCTCGCCAATGTAAGGGCCAAATGGTATCACATGTTTTTGCAGGATCTCCTTTATGTACTTATCTGTTGTTAAACTACCATTAATAATAACCACCAAGTCAGTACGAGCAGTTAAAGAAATTCCTCCCCAAAACATAACTGACCCTCCATCAAATAATCTGGTCTTTTTGGAAATTACATTGAGCATATCTTTCATTTGGTCTTTGATAAACTCTTATACGTCTATCTGAGTTGTAGAGACAAATTCTGCTTTTATCTGACTAAAGATGCTAAAACGGGCAAAGGCATGAGTTTAACCACATTTAACATAATTTTTGTGTATACTAAGTTGCCTATTATACAAGCCACACTATTCGAGCCTAGCTATAGTTTTAAATTGTGTTTCTTGACAACAATCCTGAAAATTTACGTAGTAGTAAAATTGTTTTAAATTATTTTGCTTTAAATTTATAGTTTATAAAAGTTTTTATTATTTGTGGTAAAAGTAAGAAATTTTATTAGCATTAGGTTCTTTTTTTCAATTTTTATTTAATTGCTTTCTACTTTTTATTTATTGCTACTAATGTGTTGATGGCTTAAAATAGCTTGTTGGCTGGATAGTATTGTAGAATGAGTGAATTACTTATTCAATGTTATGTACATTAAAATCTTCTTACTGATTAACTAAATTAAATAAGTCAACTTTTGAGTTTTTTTATTTAGAAAGCAATATATATTTGTTAACGCAATAATTTTTTTATCAGAACAATTTAATTTAAGATATTTGGTTTTATAACCAATACCTTGAATTTTGAAAGTTGTCAGAACAACATCGCTGTTTGTGGATGTAAGCAAAAACTAATACTAAATACTAAAAAAATAATAATAGGTTAGAAAAACATGCTGCAACTAAAAGAATTTTAAACATTAGAACAAATGTCTCTTAATACATGACACAAGTGATTAAATTTTAATCTTGAAAAACGAATTAATCGTTGGGCTTGTGCATAGGCGTCTTACAAAGACGAAAACAAGTTACTTAAAAAATAAGAGTAACTTGCACTTTACAGTTAGTACTACTAATACTGCTACGTTAAAAAAAATAAAATTGAAAAATATGGTTAAAATCTTTCATAGGTGTGACCCTGTGCTCCTCTAAGATGGTAACAAAAATCAGCAACTGGCATGTGGGCGAGGAAGAGAATTTGAGTGATCACATGAACATACATTTCAAAGTCAGGACGGGAAAAGTAAAGACATGGGAGAGGACAAGAGAAATCACTGGATAGTCTTTCCGCAATGAGCAACAGGCGAAATTCCTCTCTAAACACAAGGGGAATGGAACACTTTGCTGAGAAGCTGAAGGAATTTATAATAAAAACCTGCAAAAAGACCGTAAACAAAAAAAGGGGTAAACTACAAATCAATGTACTGGTGGAGTGATAATATTGCAAACATGAGAAGGAGATGTATAAAAACTAAAAGGACCGTGACAAGATTAAACGGCAAAAACCCAAGGGACATATACCTTCTGCAACAAGCACAAGAGTCATACTCAGGTGAAAGAAAAGCCCTTAAGAAGGCAATACTGGAATCCAAGAAACAATGAAACTCTTTTTGGACCTGGGTAAAACAACGTGGATGGAGATAAAAACAGATACGGATATGATACCGGAATGTACAGAAAAAGAAGTGTACTTATTTAATGAAATTTTAATATCTAAAATTATTGATCTCTTAGTAATAGATTTACAGTTTACAATATAAATACTTTGAATCTATATTTGTTATCATATAATCAATACTACTAATGCTTGTGACAATATTTATGTTAGTTGGCTGATTTAGTAAGAAGGCATTAATTAGTATTAACTTGAAAATGTTTAATACATCAAATAGTTTTTATATCAAAAAATCTAAATTCAAATGTCTTGTAATAATTATATTATTATAATTGTTACTGATTTAGGTCAAAAATGCATTAAAAGTTTATTAAAAATACATAAAATCACCATTAGTACACCAATTTATGCATAAGATTAACATTTTAAAATTGTTACATGTAACTAGATCACCACAAATTTCAAAGTATAATTCATCACATTAGTAATACTCAAATTGTTAACAATGTAATAATTAGGTATCTTAATATTTGTTATGTTATCATTCTTGCATTAATGTTTACTAATACATAAAACGTCATTATTTTCATTTTTTTTAAATACACATCGCTTATCTAACTTGTTGCAAACTGATACTGTACATTTACATACAATACTTGTGTTTGTATACAATTTATTACAAATAATTTAGTTTCTTAAAACGTATTATTTTTTTGATTGAAGCACAATTTCTAACTATTATTAAGTGCAAAATTCTGTTAATAAAATGTCAAAAATAACAAAATCCGGCAAAAATCAGACATAAACTGTTAAAAAGTGCATTTTCTTTTTTATTAAATGTCAAAAATAACAAAATCCGGTTTAAAAAATCAAGATATTGTTAGGAAATACCAAAATCCGACCATAATCCGTTAAAAAGTGTAAACAATTTTATGAAATTTTAAAAAATGGCATGAAATATCAAAAATTAGAAATAGCATCATTTACGAACTGTTGAAAAGTGCTAAATTCTTTTTATGGAATGTCAAAAACAGCAATATACAGCCATAAAATAAGAAAATATTTTCAAAAAACACAAAAATATATACGTAAACCGTTAAAAAATCTATATTTATAAAAATTAAAACAAAAAATTCCAAAAATTAGTCATAATTTTAAAGTGACTCTAATTTTTTGCTTGCCAGTGTATAAAACAGTTTTTGGCAATGCATAAGTTAAATAACTGTTAAGTGGCTCGCTCCACACCTAACTAAAACTGTTATATTTTCAGGAGACCGCATTTTTTTGCAGCGCACAAAAGTGTAAAATCTAAAATTTTACTGAAAATAAACAAATGGTTAGTATTTATTTTTAACCCGCGACTACAACGGACAAAACAAACAAAACACAAGTACTACTTAACAAAATGACATTTATTAATTATTTTAAAAACTAAATATATATAAACACAGATTAATTTTTAACATTTAATATATTTAAAATTATTTTATACTACAGGGAGTTTATAAATGAATGGGATTATGTAATCAGTTTTAATATGCCGCCTTTTTAAAATTGTCCACTATACTACATATGTTTTCATATGTTTGCTTGACAGCTGTCAAAGTTGATCTGTCAAAACAAGTAGTTTAGTGAACAATTTAAAAAAAGCGGCTTACATAATCCCATTTATTTATAAACTCCCTGTATTTGTATTGCTCAAAACAGTTGATGGAAATTTTTTTATTGAGCAAGTAAAACAAATTCGTCACAAAACGTTTCCGTTTTTTTGTCGCTCTTGCTTGGACAAAAAAATACCTCTTTGTTTATGTAGAAATGCGTGCATTAAACACATTTCTATTATGTAACTATTAAAAGTCATTTTGTTATTAAATATAACATAAAAGTAAAAATTTGCAATAAGTTAAATTCTCAACAACTTTGAAATGCTTTGATTTTGAAAATCATTGCGGTATAGTTAGTGCTGTTAGTGCAAAGTAAATTATCTGCTGCTAAAGATGTAGTTTTTTCTGTTGAGAATTTAAGATCCAAAAACACTCGTTTTAAATTCAATACAAAATTGCATCAATACAAATTGTATAGTGCAAATAATTCAAAAATTGCTTGCGGCAAACCATTACTAATTTTTTTTAAATTTAAACCCCCATATCATCATTAGACCATATAATATCTGGTACATTGTAATCTCCACATAATAAAATTTTGGAACTTTGTAATCCATCTTCTATAGAATAGCAATCAATAAAGTGGCTTAGTTTGGGGAAGCGCTTAACTCAATCCTCGGCGCATAATTTGTCGCAGGTTTGAGCTTCAGCTCCAGCAAAACATTTTAAGAATTTATGGCATTTATAAATAATTAGTGTACATTTAACCATAATTACATTTAATATGAGAATGTGAGTAGACCAGATACTAGGCTTCATCAGTATCTACAACGCCTCTATTCTCTCAATTAACGGATGCAATAGTATATATTTGTGTTTTCAGGATCATTTTCAAAAGCAGCTTGTGCGATAGTAATGCAAACGTAAGCCCTAACATATTGGTTTTTGCAACTAAAAAAGAATTATTATATCTTGCTCAAAATGTAGTTTTGCAAACACTTATTTAATTGAATTGCATAATGTACTACTTATAACTGATTATAAATATAATGTCATAGCTATTAATTAAACATTTAAATTAAAATCACACAATTTTGTTTTTTATCTCTTACATTTTAGTAATAATCTAATAGTTCATTTAGTTTTTGTGTTTTTTTACAATTACAGGTCTACCGTTCATAAATTTTACATGAATATATATTTTCATTCTATTTTTATAGTAGAATCTTTTAACAATTTTTTTTTTTTTATTTCAGAAGGAATTGCAAAATCTTCAATACTACTTTAAATTAATCCCAGTGCATGGATATTGATTAGCATTTAGGTAGCACTTGTTTATTTTTTGGTTTGGAAGTCACCTTATAAGCTGTTGGTCTCATTAAACTTTTTTAAACAAGTAGTAGACTTACTGTGGTGATGTCAAATAGCCGAAAAAAATAATAAATTAAAAACATAAATGAAATAAAAAAATGATAAAAACTCAAGATCAATCATTGTAGCGCTTTTATGAGTAATACGTCAATTTATAACAATAATAACGTTTGGCAAAATTATAAAGTGCTAAATTATAAACAGATTTAGATGATAAGTATCTAACGTATCTATAATGTCTCCAGCTAAAGTAATATACTTAGAGTACAAAGTGGGATAATAAAGAAAAAATTAAGTTTTCAATAGATTCTATAAATGTCTTATAATTAAGATTCTGAGGTCTGTACACAACGTCACAGCAAAATCGATTGTCACTTAGCAAAATATTAATCCATAATTGTTCATCAATCGAGTTTGATATTATTTTAAATAAAGTTTTTAATGTGAATTTAAATGTTAACTTCCATCTCATCAAATAAAATTACTTTAGATTCAATTGTTGTTATAAGTGTCATTTGTACTCAATAGTACATCCTGTGTTTTTAATGAATTTAAAATTAACTAATTTTCAGCTATTATGTTGATGTTGAAATGTTGATGTTGAAATTATATAAATATAAGAAAAACCCAAAATGCGCTTTTACAAAACTGTAATAAAAATAAAAATTAGTATGTGTTTTTTCTTCAATCATTATAACATGTGTACATTACATAAATATAAATAATAATTTGTGTCGTAGTCTTATAGTGTAATAAGACTTCACGTAAAAAGCTTGGGCAGTTAGTAAAATGCCGGATGATACAGTTATATTCTATAGGTTACCTTAATTGCGTATTTATGTCTATCTAACATTAATATATTTTAGCTTAACCTGGCCTTACCTAACCTATAATAATTTCCTGCATAAAATATACAGTAAATAATTTTATGAAAAGCCTAGGTGTAACATGGATTTTACACTATCCGTCGGCAATTTATAAACTTTGTATGTAAAGCCGCGTTACACTATAAAACTACGATATATGTGTAATATAATATTTAATCAAAATTGATTAAGATATTAAATAATAATAAACAAAAGTAAAATAAAAACTTATAATTATAATATAATTATGAATAATGAATATCTAGCTAACAATACATTTTGAGACAAGATTGTCGTGCAATTTAGAATCACCTTTTATATTTATTGCATTTTATCTACTGTCGTTTTTCAAATATTTTATATTTTTTAAGGTTTTAACGATTGCATGCTTAACGTTCTGCACTAAATTATGTAAATAAATGATTCTATTGTGTATATCAACTTCCACTTTGCGTGGAAGTGTAAAAATTCTTAACTTTTCAAAAAATTTATACAGTTTGATAAAACTTTAAATTAAAATCATTCAAAACATAAAATAATTTTATCCGAGATGTTTGGGTCAGATTAAATTATTTAATTTAAAACTTAAACTTATATAGTTTAAGTTAATTTTATATTAAACAATTTAATCTCAACATAGTTGTGAGAAAATACATAACATAAAATGTTGCCTGATGTTACTAAATAAAATGAACTAATCACAGTATAATTATTAAATTAAAAATACAAGATAATTTGCCGCAAATTTCGTTCAATTAACGTTTAGTGTTTTTATTTCATGAAACCATTGCGTCACGAAGTTCCTTGATTGTTTTACTGTACCTTTTTTTCTGGTCAGCACTTGTAGTGATACGTTATCTGACACGTGCTGCGATCTCTTCTGAGAAATCTTTTCTCCCTGTGCGGTGATTGCAAGGATAATTAGTAGGTAGCAATAGCAAGCAAGTCCAGTTGTCTGACCATCCAACAGTTCGGTCGAGTGTGCAGACACTATAGATGTGTGTAGAGTGGCGCGTGCTCTCGGGGGCGGGCCACTCTTAAACATCAGCCGACATCGCGGTTTAGTAACCGGCAAACCGTCGTCGCGACGCGCTCGAAACATTGCACTTGTAATAGCCGACCCGAGCGAGCGTCTTTTAGGACAATTTCGCGTAACATTCTGCGAGTTGTATTTCTTAATCCAGACTATTTTTTTGTTATTATGTAATATTGAATAAGGAGTTCCATTGCGGGATATTTTTTGCGAATTTGTGGGTGATAGAACTTTTTTACTGAGTGTGTGCGTGATTTCTTAACAAAGAATCATAAGGTAAATAAACCAATAAAGATTTTTTTTAGATGAATTATAATTTATAAATAAATATATTACAACTTGTAGTATTAAAAATTATGATTATTATACTTAATAAATTTGTAATAATACTAATATAAAAATATTATTAATAATTGTATCATAAAAATTACAATTATAATTAGTGTGAACGAACTTTTATTTATATCAAAATCTAGTAAAAACTAGTTTTTAATTCCATTTTCACCCATTAATTTTTTTATATAATTATATATTGATATCTAAACTACAATGAAAATTTTAGCAGCAATCTATAACAGTTTTAAAATATTTTAGGTGTTGATTATTTTGTGTACATCTTTTATGAAAATTAAAACTGTTTTAAAAACGTTTGAGCACAGGAAGTCTGTCTTTTGATAATGTATGCTTGATAAATAATTTATAAAGCGAGTACAAACTGAGATTTGTAATTACACATTTAATAATTACAGGGTTTAACAGGTTTCATACGAGATGCGCTTCAGCTATCTATATTAGATGCGTTCAATAATTATTATGGATCTCAATATAACTATATATAAAAATTGACTTGTCTATAATTAATAATTTAATTTTATATATGAAGAGAAATACTGTAATTTTATTGATCGAAAATGAATGGTAAATTGTATATTATTCATTAGTGTGATTCATGCAAAATATTGGCCTCGGGTACTTTTAGAGAAATCTTCAATTAGGTTAATACATTGGACCCAACGAAGTATGTTACAAATACCCTTTACAATTCGACTATAATACGGAAATAATAAACAACTGTTCAATGAATTCAATCTCAAATGATCATTAATGCAACATTTTCATTAAATAAAACTTAATAAGAATATTTTACATGTTTTAATTAAAATAAAACCAAGGGATTAATATGTAATTTATATCACACAATTAAAGCAGTTGTATAAGTTGTATTCTATGGTAAGCACAGAGGGGAGAATTATATTAATTCCTGGACACTTGGAGGGTAACATATGGTCCAATATGATGACTTGCTCCATGCTGTGGATAAGTGACTGGTTTCTGTAACATCGTTATTGGGATATCGATGAATTTAATGAAATTTTTGGATCAAGTTAGAAGAAAAATTATTGTCAAGTTGAATGTGCAAATTTTTAATTAATTTCTCATCAGTTTATATGATTGTATACATAATTGAATTTATTTTAACATAAATGTATATTATATAGTATTGTAAAACATTATTGTTACTTTAGTAATTATACATAAAATTATTAGTTCTATTACTCATTTGGATTATAAATTTAGTTATATTAAAACTTAACCAAAAAGAGCTTTTGAAGAAATCATATCATTAAATTGTAACAAAATTAAAAAAAAAACTAGTGATGGATTATAACTTTTTTTATAATAAAATAAATAATGGAAATACATATTGAGTAACTATATTGAAAAGTTTAAATTGAATTGATTGTTTTTTACAAAGCACCTTTGTGTTAAAATGTTTTACAATACAATTTATTTCATTTATAGAATGTTCTACTTTATTGTATATATTTTTTAAAGCGAATATTCACAGTGATGTGACTTTATTTAATGTAATTTATATAAATTTATACACACGCACACCTATTTATAGTGCGTGAATATTTTACTAATTTGGGACAATTAAAAATAATTTAAAATAAGTTTCAAACAAAAATGTACATGAAGACAAACACGTTTTGTTTCCAAATTCAGCGTCGTTTCTTGAAAAAGTTGCACAAAAGAATTATATTTTATTTACAAGCCTTTATTCAAACGGGATGGTTTTTTTAAACTGATTTTGGTTAGTTTTTTGAACTACTAACTTTATTTCAATGTAAAAATTGTTTTTTTGACAATAACATTAATTATTTTAATATAATAACTTGCCGTAATGTATTACTAAAAAAATGAAATATTAAAGCTGATAAAAAGGAATATTTTGACTAGCTTTATGCATAATTGTGATTTTACGATTTAAATTTAAATTTGTCTATAGTCGTGAGAAAGATGAGAAAATTTTATTTACTTGAAAATTAATGCTGATCTAAAACTAAAGTCAAATTAAAATAAAAAAGACAATATATTAATTTGAATACTGTTATTCTATCTATCTTACATTTTTTTCTTAGTTAGTCGGGATTAATATATTTCGCAAATTTGTTAATAGCCTAATATTATCTAGCATAATAGTTATTATATGTATAAAAAAAATGTAGTCGTTACTTTTATGTCTGATTGTCATAAAAATCATCTTTATAAACCGCGTATTTGTTTCGTAAATGACCAAACAGACTGTAAAATATAAATTAGTACAAATTAAATAAATAACATTTGAGTAAAAATACAGGCATCATTGTTCATTATACTTGATCAAGCCACTGTGAGGTAAAACAATTGGAGTCTTACAATAATTTTTTGAACCTTCATACAATTTTTGTGTTTATTATAAAAATTAAATATATAGGCGATTTATAAAAGGCTAATTAGCTTCTAGTAGTTCTAGTTTTATTGTAAAAATTCTTTTAATCTGATCATTCAGCCGTAAAAATTAATGAAAATTATAGGTATTGTATAAAATTCCAATTTATGTTATTGCTTAAACTATATATTAATTATAAAATTATAAAGAAGAGACGCAATGTCCTCAAATGAGACAGTTGTAAAGCAATAATTTCGAATAAAGCCTAGTTAAATAGGTAAATTTATACGAATGCCACAACGACATATGTAGCGCTCGTTACTATTTGTTCAATCGGACAACCCAATAATAACATTAAAAATTAAATTTATGAAAAAATATTCTAAACTAAAAAACATCCATAGACGCGTTTCGAGGTTTACCTCTCATCTCGTTTTAGTTTAGAATATTTTTTCATAAATTTAATTTTTAATGTTATATATTAATTGAAACAATAAAAAAGTGCACTTATACATTTTTTTAATTCTTATGACAAATTATTTATTGATTTATATATAATTTTTGTAAATTTTAAGTAGTGATATTTAGGATAAAAATATCAGCAAATATTTGTTAGAATTTCATACTTTTAGCAAGCGATGGAATTCAAATTTTGCTCTGAAATTTTTTGAGCATAGTTTTTAATTACTAATGAATTATGTAATTAAAAAAAAACATTTTTTTTAAATGGATAATGAGCTTGCCCACTTTAATTGTGATAGTAAATAATCAAAATAAAATTGAAAAATTAGATAGATAGAAAACTGTATTTTTTAAGAAATCATTTACTAAATAGGATAGGACAGCCAGAATTTTTATAGTTTTTTTTTTGTCAAAAATATATTGCAACATTATTCTTTAGCTTTTTTAAAGCATCGTTTGCTGATCATAATACTTTTTCTAGCGTCGAGTATTTAAGAATTAAATTATAATCATCACCATACAATATGGTCTCAGTAAGTGGCATATATTTAAAAAGATTAATTATTAATTAAATAATAAACAAAATTGTTTCCAAAATTAATCATTGGGGAACCCCTACAGCAACATCACTAAATTGTCATTTTGACAAAACGTATTGCAAATGTTTCCGCTGAAATGCTGCTTTTTGTCGCTTCTTTTCTTCGCATTTTGTGTAAATAATGCTTCATAAAGTAATTGATTAATAAATCTATCATTTGTCAGTTATTTTGCGTTTTTGGTGGCCTTTTCTTGACATTTTTAAGTCTTGGTGCAATTATAATCACTTAACTCAACATTAAAAAGTGTATTTCAATGTCGTTTAACCGTAAGAAAAATAATATTATGTTTCCATACTTGATCAATAATGAAGTACTGGCTAAAAATGTTATACAAGAGGACTTGGGTGTAGTATTTAACTCTAAACTCAAATTTAAAGATTATATTAATGTAATTGTCAATACGTTTCGCAAATATTTATATATAAAAAAGTTTGGTTATTATCCTGCTCAATGTTTTGACTATACTCAACTACTTCATATTTTTTCTTTTAAATTGCTTCAATATAGATGGACAATATTAATACAATAATTTTTATACAAACTTTTTCACAATTTGATTGACTGTTCATTTCTTCTATATAAACTAACGTTGAACATTCCACGTATATATGCAAGATGTTTGCAATTTTTTTATATTTCTTGAGTACTTACTAATGTAGGATACAACTCACCTATTTATAAAATGTCTCATTTGTTTAATATGTTAAGTAATGATTTAGACATACGTTTTCTTCCGTCGCTACAAGTATTTAAATCAAAACTATTGCAATTATTATAATTTTGTTTCTTGTAAAACTAGCGTACATAATTAATTACTATATTTAATGTTTGATATTTCAAGTTTTTAAAATGTGTCATTAAAGTCTTTTTAATAAATATATATATACGCACCTCGCGGATGATGCGAAGCCCAGTACACACTACAGGCCACCAGAAGCCCGGGCTTTAAAAGACAGTTTTGCTCTATATTTTGAAAATTTACTCTTTAATAATGAATATAATTATATCTGATATGCGAGTGGTAAGTTTATATAAAAATTTATTTTGTATACATTTGTTAGGTTATGCGAGCCATACGAGACAACACGGATATTGTGAAGCCTAAGTGCATATGTTTATATTGTCCACAGTTTATTTGACGCTTAACGGTGTTGCCAATTTTTTCGCTATTAAATCGCATCAAATTTTAGAAAATCAATTGGACAATTATTTAACAAATGTGGCTGTTTAATATAAGTAATGTATCACATAATAGTTTTAAATAAATAATATAATGTTAGTATTCATTGTAAAAAGTAATTTCTAAATATTACAGATTAAAATTTAAAAAAAATATATTATGTATGTAAAGTTTTATGATTAGTTATTAATATCAATACTTATAATTTGTTAAGTAAAAAATAAAAGTCTCTGGAGATGTTTGTGACATTGCTTTACTCAAAAACCTCTTAGTTTAAACTAATATTTTATTAGCTCAGACCATAGCCCAATAGTCTTAAATCTTTATGGGAAGAGTGAACAGATAATTAAGAGTCGGTCTATAAACCGATAAATACTCAAACAGTTAAAAGAGTTGACTGCGTTATCTTTGACTTTACTAGATTCATCTTGATAGCAATTGAAAAATCTACAGGTTTTGTCAAATATAAAATAGATTGGGTTTCAACAGAAGACCAGAGAGCTCATCTAACTTTAAATATCAAAATTTTATGACCCAATTGACCAAAACAAACTAAATCAGTTCAATGATGAGGTTACTTTTTAGGCTATAAAAAGAATAAATTTGTGATAAAAAAACATAGTAACTTGTTTTATTATTTCATAAACATGAATTATTAACATAGTAGAGGTCGCAACCATCAATTATATTTTTCAAACATATATATATATATAACATTATTATTCACAAAAAGAAACATTACAGGAAATATATAGCATTATTTACATTACAGTTACAAAAAAAAAAGAAACCTTTTTTGAAATGGCCATCGACCGTAGTCTTTCAGCCTTTTTTTAAACATTTTATTGTAATAGACTGTTTTATAGAAAAACACTGATACCAAACTTAAGGGCTTCCTATAATCCATAAAACATGCTTGGCTCATAACATCCATAAAACATATGTACTGTATATGCAGTTTAAAACGTAAGCCTTCTATAGTTACATATAATGAACGATAAGTGTATAATTTGCGATAGTGTACCGACATAGAAAGCCCAATAAATTTTGTTAAAAAAGTTCAGGATAGTTTTATTTTTCATATTTATTCATTATACATGAAAATTTTTAGGATGCCCAAAACGGGTTTCGTAAAACTTTAGTGGGCTTGGTATCATTGTATTATTTTAATATTATTATTATTATTTTTAGTATTACATTATATGCTCTGTAATTGGACTTTAACGTGTATGAGTACTTACATAAATAAATTAGCATTGTCTTGAAAAATCTTCCGAACATAAATAAGTTATATCCATTTTCTTCAAAATTATTAGAAAAATTTCATGATTGTTGATTTAGTGCACTGTTTAATTTAAATCATCTTAGCTAAGTTATAAGTCTGGCAATACTATATCTCACTTTTCATTTAATTGAGATTTATTTTACAAAGTTGACAAGAATGATCAAATAAACAAGGGTCAAAACGCTACACGAGTATATTGAATTATCGTCATGTTTTTTGATATTATATTATTAATTATACTATTTTTGTGGGTTACTTCATTGATATTACTTTTGAAACCATAACTATAAAATAAGTTTGCAAATAGAATGTTATGTGCTCTATTATACCAAATCGGAAGTTAAAGTCGCCAAGTAAAAAACAAGATTTTTTGATTTTCAATACTTTTTTTTTTTTCATTCATGGTACAAAGTAACCGGAAAGTGTTCTATATACACAAATAACTATTATATTCAACTCAGTAAGCTTAACAATGCCTGTTATTTCACAATCTATTTCTACTGAAGGTAGCTCTATAGTAGAATATTTGATTGATTTTGTAATATAAATTAACTCACTTCCATGAATAATAATAATAATAATAATAATTACGGAATCTCTGCTCTTTGAAAGCCTAAGAATTTTTGGACAAAATTTATTTTGATTTCTTGTGAACTGCAGCATGGGTGTCATATAATTCAAGATGCGTTTTAATATATTTAAGACATTTATAAATAGACAAACTTGGAAGCGTCATTACTTGTAAAGTTTTGAATTGTTGTTTACAGTCTTCTCTATATTCAAAACTAGTCATAACCCTCCATTGCTTAAAGTTGCAGAGAAAAAAGTTTATGATGAGCAGCTGAATCCTCCCCAACAAAAATACTATAAGTTAATTTAGATCGAAATATTGCTTGATAAGTGGTTTTTAAAAGATGTATGTCAGTTGACTGTTTAAGGTTACGCAAAACAAATATATAGGAACATAGTATCTTTTGTATGACTTTACTATAAGAATATATAAGACACATTACTTATATTATTGTTACTAGCTTGTAAATTAAAATTTAAACTGACAGTTTTGCTGCCATTTAAACTAAGCTGGTTATTGTTAAACCACTTTGAAATAGAAGTCATTAGTAAAGCATGACTTTTAGCAGTTTATTCAACTGTGTTTTCAGTATTAATTATAGTGGTATTATCAGCATATAATATATAATATGTCAGCATTGTTAACTAAATTCGGTAGATCGTTTATGTAAATGAGAAAAAGTAATGCCTCAAGTACATATCCTTATAGTACACCATAAGTAACATTACAATATTTGGGCTTTTACTGGTTTGCGTCTTTGTAGATAAGATGTAATTAGTCTGCAGCTTTCCGGTAAAATATTATAAGTGTACAGTTTTTTAATTAAAATACTGTGGTCAACATAATCAAACGCTTTACTGAGGTCTAAAAAACTAGTTGTTGTTTGCTCACCCAGTTCAAAAGTTGTATAATACTCTATAAAACTCAGTATTGCATTTACAGTTGAACGATTTTTTTCTAAAACCATTTTGCTGGTTTGTTAATAATTTTTTATTTTCAAAAAATTGCCATTAATTGCTGTCTTAATAATTTGCCCAATACTTTTGAAAGAATTGGAAGAAAAACAAACCTAATAATAGGTTTGTTTTTATTTCCTTTCTTAAAAATTGGAAGTACGGTAGCTGTTCTGAAAGCTTGTGGAAAAATGTTACTTTTAATACATAAATTAAAGAGTTTAGTTGACGGTTCAATTAGACAGTTTTTTTGAATTTTAATAAGTTTTGTAGTTAAACCGTAAATATCAGAACTTTTGCTTAATTTCAAACTATTGATTGCATTTAAGACTTCAATGTATGATACAACAAAAAATTTAAAATAATTGAAGACATTACAAGCGTTGCACATTAAAAGCAACGGATAAATATATAGTTAATAATCTTATCAGGAATCATAACAAAAACTCATTAAAATCATTCACAGAAATATCACAGGCAATATCACGTTGTTTAGAGGTACGTTTAGTATTTATAATTTTCCAAGCAGCTTATTGTTAGTTATTACTGCTTCTAATAAATTAATTAGTTCCTGAGATGTTGGCCTTTAAGATACCATTTCGGTATTTTAGCTCCGACTATTTTTACATTGACAATCAGTAGATCTTAAACAAACTTCATTCAATAAACTTAAGTGGTCACGTCTTAGATCGTTATTGAACCAATTAATTTATGCTTGATGCTTCCACACTTTTAAATTTTTTTGTAGGAAATGAAAAATTTCTGCTTTGGTGTTTACAGACATTGTACTGGTGAAAATTAAATTTACCAACTTTAGTTACAGGTCATACAATTTTGACTTTTTCCTTTATAGAATTTGAAATTTCACATTTAAATTGGATACCAAGATGATCAACTTTCTGATCATCTTGGTGTAACTAAGTTCAAATCTATGTTGTAGCACAAGTTAGAAAATACATTGTTTAGACAATTTTCTTTTCTAGCTGGCAGATTAAAACTAGTGGATAAACCATATCCCAACATAAAATCACACAACATAGTTTTAAAAATATTAACCCGATTAAATTTTATGTTAAAACCACCAGAACAAATACATTATTTCCTGAACGCGATTTGATATGATAAAAGTTACTGTCATCAATAGAAGTTGCATGAATTTCACAATCTTTTTCAATACATATAACATGAAGGTGGTAACTTTGAAAGACGAATATTCTTCCGGGTTTTTTGACAGAAGTTTCTTACATGTTATATTATTTATTTTTAGTTTATCGTTTACAGTTGTTCCAATATCTAATCGATATAAGTGGTAATGATGATCTTGGAGCACTCTTTAACATGTTTTTGGCTGATGTTCCAAAAGTCATATTTATTTTCTTATCGGGGCGACGTTTATTTACTTTTTGCCATTGTTCATTTTAATTATATTATTTAAATTTTTATTTTTATTTTCTATAGGATTGCATTCAGTATTGCTTCTCAATTCATGGACGGATTTTTGTTGTTAATACCAGTCTTCGATTTATTTGTTGTATTTTTATCTCCGATACTTTTTTTGTAACATCGGAATATTTTAATACATTGTTTCTTTCAGTATCTTTAATATTTAATGCAATTATAAATTCAGTATTTAATGAATTCGTATTACCCGTATGTAGTTTTAAAATCTTTTCATTTTCTTCTTTTAATTGCAGTACCTCCTTTGTGAACTATTTCTTGCTCAATTTCCTTGAACTCTTTACTTTACACCTTAAAAAAGTACTGGATCTTCACTTACAGATCTTAAATACAAAGACAACAGAACAAAATTCTAAAAATAATACACAAATTACCAAAACTAACACCAACGGAAGAAGTATACAAAATAAGTAACGAAACAAAGATAAACGAAAAAATAAAAATAGAAAAATGCAAAATAATAAACAAAATTAAAAATAAAGAAATTAAAACCAACCTCAAAATAAAATGCAACAAAGAAATTCACGGACATAGCACAAGAAGAAGGAGCAATATACATGTACACACAACAAGGACAGAAAAAGCAAAACAAACAATACTAGGCAATGTACTTGTCACGTACAACCAACTGCTTGGAAGTATCAAGAAAACAAAGAATTATATAGAATTAAAAATAAAAATTAAAAAACACTATATATTAACAAGATCTAATTAGAAGAAGAAAGAAGCAGATAAATAGAAATATAAAATGTTGCCCCGAATACGAAGCTCTGCAGCCATCCACATGGAAACGGTGTAGAGCAGCAAGTGGGAAGAAAAAACAAATAATATAAATTGTAAATATGTAAATATTTTATAATAAAACTAAAAAAAAAAAAAAAAAAAAAACTGTTCTCCCCCCTTCGCGATATTTCTTCTTTTCTCAATTTATGCTCACTAATACAAAATGCATATACATAATTAAATCTATCCTCAAGTAATATTTTAACTTGTGTACTTAATTATGCAAAGAATTTATATTTAAATGCATAAATTATATTTTGTCTAGATTAATTTTTTTTCTTGACAAAACTTGAACAAAATGTTCCGAAAAAACTATATATTGTTATTTTTATTTATATTATTCAATTCAGTAACTGTATTTAAATTAAGAGTATTTATAACTGATCTATTATAGAATTTAATTTGTTGATTTATAGTATCAAATAATTCTTTGTAATTATTCTAAATATATGAATTATAAATACATTTACTTAAAGAGTTGTTTTTAAACGCCAAAAAAAAACAATCTATTTGATTTGGTTTTATAAAACTTGTAGGAAAGATTATTAATTTTAAATGTTCTCTGATGGTTTAAATTTGATAACTGTTCAAGTTTTTACTATAAAATAAAAACTGTTTTTGATTTATTAGTTCTTTAATATCCACACATTGTATACTTGACTTATTACGACAGATGTTTTCAATAAAACAGTTAATTTGTCCAATTAAGGAATCGGAATGGCACAAACAATGATTGGAATATCTACAATTTTATTCACTTTTATTTTGAAATCATTCTTTAACCTTATCAAGTTATCAGAATTATAACAAAATTCAATATTCTTTGATTCTGCCATTATTACTGCACATTTGTGTAATGATATCCCATGCTTGGCCGTAGATTTAGGTTGTTGTATCGCCTGAGACAAAAATGCTTCTGGTTTAATAACACCTTCAACACTCAAAATCTTAGCACCCAATTTAGCTGCTAATCACTTATATCATAACGTTCTTATCAAAATCTGCAATAAGTATAAAGATAGTTTATTTTAAAAAAGTATTATATTTTTTAAATTTTTTAACACTTTATTCGGTTTATGCTAATTTCAAAAATAATAAATTTAGACCACAAATATTAGAGAAATTAATGTAGTTTTATGGCAGTTGTTGATGATGGAAAACCGGGATCATGTCAAAACTGCTCTTTTGTTTTGTAAACGTTTTTTTTTTTGTTTTTTTTTTTTGGTCAAATTATTTTATAGGTTTAGTTCTTTTCCAAGATTAAATAAAACAATTACTATGTTTTTATGTCACCATTTTGTTGTTATACATATTTTGGCAGATCATTCATGCCTATTCTGTATGCAAATCTTTAAGAGTTAAAGATGTATAAAGTTGTTAACTTAATTGTTAAGTTAACAACATCGAAAAAATAATCCGTATTCAGTCCGCTAAATATTTTGATTGTCAAATTATCGATTTGTGGTTATGAATAGTCTTTAAGTTAACAATAACGTTCATTGTGGTTGTTAAGCCTTAAAGATATTCTTAACATAACAATTTACTTCTATAAAAGTTCAGAATAAGTATGATTATAATATATTTTATATATTTCAAGTGCGAAAAATGATTTTATTAATATTTCCTACTGTTGTATATCAGTAAAAAAATATATTACGTAATAAAATGAATATTTTCAATCAAATAAAATTTGTGTATGATTTTACATTTAATTAAATTTGCAATGTAATTATTAAATTAATATAAACATAGTTATTAAATAATTATATTACAAGTTTAATTATATTATGTATCTGAGTTTATGCAATTTATTATTTTATGTAAAATAATTTCTACATTTGTTAGTAATTTAATAATTTCATTGTAAGAATTTTAATTCACTTATGTATCAGCGGCTCTAACTTTAAAGTATTTTTATTATACATTCCATCATTGTTTTTAAATAAAATTAATAACACCAATAGCATATGTAGCTTTCCATTTAATTTAAGACCTTTATTGGCATGATCATACATACATCAGTAGTAATAATACTCAAATAATAAATAAACAACATTTTTCTTTAGATTAAACAAAAACAAAAAAAGACAGATTTCTAAACTTAAAAAAAATAAAATAATAATAATAATAATAATAATAAATCAAAATTAATCGATTCTATAAAACAACTAAATATAGAACAATATAATACGGTAATACTAAGCACATGTAACATAGTACGATCGTTTTTAAAATAACTCAACTAATACATCTACATATTAGACTAGGTAGTATTTATCCGTCTAATACAGATAAACTAGGTTAACTTGTGAAAAAAAAATAATAATATTTAATTTAAGTGGATATGATAAGTCAAACAATAGCAATACATACATATAACAAAAATACAAAATAAAATAGAATAGCTTACTTAGCTACGGTACAAAACTTAGTGTTTTACATGTTTTAAATGTTTGTTAAATATTCGTTGATTGTATAGTAACATTTTTGAATTAGCAGAAATTTTACAGTTTGTTTAAACCTACAAAAATCATTAATTTTTTTAATGCATGTGGGAAGCTTATTGTATAGAATAGTGCACCTATGTTTAGGTTTATTTTCAAACATAGTGGATTTAGTACTTAATCACCACAAGTTGTAAATACATCCATGTTATTTTTTACATTTATAATTGCACTGAATATTAATATACAAGGTACTGTTAAAACATTTTTTTTTACAAAAGTCATTCTGCACGAATCCATAGGTTTGATGTTATAAATCATACGTACTACTCTTTTTCTGCATTATAAGACACTTATGCAAATGCATCTTTTTTTCCCAGAGCAATATATTATATTTTAAGTGAGAATGCACTAGCGAGTAGTACATATTTAACAGTGTTTTCTTATTATTCCTATTATTTTTCATTTTTAATTTTAGATTGTCTACGTAATTATCCCAAGATAAATGATTGTCTATAATGCATCCTAAAAATTTGGTAGATTTAGACAGTTTAATGTTATTTACTTCAAAATAATTATTTAAAGGCAGTTTTTTATTTGTAAATTGTATGTGCACTGTTTTATTTTCATTTATAATTATCTATTAGCAGTGCTCCACTTATTTATTTGTTTGCGAGCTAATAAATTTTTTTGCAAGAGTAGTTCAGGGCTTCGTGCTGATACATTAATTGAAGTATCATCTGCATACATGCAAATGAATCCGTCACTATTAATATGTTAAGGAAAGTCATTTACAAAGAGTAAAAACATTAAAGGTTCCAACATAGAACCTTGAGCTACCCCCATAATAAGGTCAGCTTCATCAGTTTTATATCCATTTGTTCTAACCGTAATTTTGCGATTACATGAATAGGACCGAATCCATTGATTTAAATTGATATCCATTACATCAAAAGTTTTGGAAAAATTAAAAAACAAGCCAATTACACAATCTCCTTTGTCTAGTTTATTATAAACAAAATTTACAAACTCAACAGTCGCAGTTTCCGTCGACTTGTTTTTTTGTAAATCCATGTTGATATGGTGTTCGTAATTCAAATTTGTCTATAAAACTTGTGATTTCTGAGTATACAACTTTTTCAATTATTTTTGAAATGACACTTAGAATTGTTATTGGTCGATAGTTAAGCACGTTTTCAAAATAACCTTTTTTAAAGATTGGAATGACACATGCTACTTTCAGTTTATCAGGAAACGTTGCTGATGACAGAGATAAGTTTACTAAATATGTTATTGGTTGGATTAATTCATCTATAAATGTATAAATAATAAAATTTTAATTTTTAATTTTTTTTAATATTTTCACCCCTTTCCCATTCTCATTTAAACATTCATTTCATTTTTTTGCCTGCATTTGCTTATTATCATCTCACTGTTACACTCATTCACTCAATGATTCCAAATATTCCATTTTTACAAATCTCACACTTTTTATATTCTTTAGTCATCTAATGTTTATTACCATTCTCTTCACTGTCACACCTAAACCTTGCAATTCTTAAATACATTTGTATTTGGCATTGTATCTGCTATCATCACATTTTCTTTGCCTATCTTGCTGTTCTACATCTTCTAGTCTGTTCAATAATACTCAGTCTACATTTTTACCTATTCTTCTACTTTCTATTACTTTTATCACTGTCATTCCACCCCTTTCATATATTTTCTTTCTTTCTATACCAAAATTTGTCGCACGTACACTTCCATTCTCTTCTATTCTTACTAACTTTATTATTTCCTTTACTAAATTTTCATCGCTCTTTAAAAAAACTTTTGGTTTAATCTTTAGCAGTTTTGCTGCTGCTCAAAAACTATTTTTTTTTACAGTTGTTTCTAGCAAAACTATATAGCCAAGTGTTGAAGGCTGTACTCCTAATGCTAATGCTTTAAAAATTTTAGTTGTACTTTTTCTATCAATTGTTCTTCTTTCACACCTCAGACATCTGCTCCATATAACGTAACATTTCTAATACATGCATTTCAAATTACCATTCTCACTTTAAAACAATTTTTGAATTTTTCTTTTCATACAATCATAAATCCTTCAGCTACTACCCATGTTTTCTTACTTACATATCGCACATGCTCTCTATTAGACCTATCACTGGCAAACATAAATCTTAAATATTTTCACATATCTAATCAATTAATCATTTATCTTAAACTCTTCTGTTTTGCTTTTTTTTCCTTTTTTTTTCTAAACAACATCTATTTAGTTTTATCGACATTTACTTTTAATTTTCTTTGTTCAAAAAACTTTCTTACTCATTCAATCATCTCTTTTATGCTACTACTTGTTGGTGTTAGAATTACGACATCGTCAGCCCAACCCAATTACTACTGCGCCAGCCTGGCTAATTTTTAATACACTTTCTAAACTTGCGTATATATATTAAATAGTAAAGGGTTTAACGGACATCCCTGTCGTAACTCTCTCTCTAGTTACTGTAAAAATTTTACTTCTACATTCACCTACTTTAAATTTTTCTTTTACTGCTTCTATTACCTGCTTTGATACACCCTTTATTCTCAAACATTCTATAAGCAAACTTCTGTCAATTGTGTCACACGCTGCTTTTAAGTCGATAAAGAGGGCAAAGATCTTCCTTCCCTTTTGTCCTAGCCCTTTATTCACTATATATTTTAGTGCCATCAGGTGATCGGCTGTTTCTCTTTCTTTTCTAAAAGCCGCTAGTACTTCTGGGATTATCTGCTTTTTGTCTACTTCTAATTGCAGCATTCTTTCTACCATTTTTGCAAATATTTATATATATAGTTAGCCGGATTTTTTGTTCTTTTTTTATATAATGGTGTTATATCCCCTCTAACTTCCAGCTTTCTGTTTTGCTCTTTCCCATATTTAATTGCATACTCTTTTTTAGTATTTTATTAAAATATTCTTTTTTAAAATCTTTCATTTTTTTGCATATATTCTTCGGTTCTATTTTATGAGTTTTATATTTAGCCGATATTTTTATAAGGTTAGGAACACGTTAGGAATTTGTTAACATTAAAAAGATGGGTTTGTCGAATTGCGATAGATGCATGCACGCTCCAATCGCACGCTTGCAAAGCAGTGATCAAATGCTAACATGTACTTTACATAAAGATAAATTGTTCAGATAATATTGGATGTTGTCCTTAGTGAATAGGAATATTGAACATTATTGTTACCAGTTACACCATAACGATGTTGTTACTAAACAATATCTTTAACTAGAAAAGTTACAGTATAGGCCTGAGTTCTATATTAAAGGATGGGTATAAGAGAGAAAGCATAACATGGGTAGAAAAATAAGTAGGAAATAAATGTTATAAAGGAGAAAGTATTATGATCCCTTAGCAATAAGTTTGGGCGATTTAAATTAGGACAGAAAACTCATTTAAAGTGTAAATTTTGCTTAAAGAACTTCAAAATAACATAAAATAGACCACCAATTTTCTCAGAATTATTTTTTGCATACAAATCTCTTAGAAATTACGTTCATCATATTAAATTTATCATAATTTGGGCAGAAAACTAATTAGAAAATTTAAAATTACACAGAAATTTAAAAATTTAAAAAGCTGATTTATAGAATTTGCTTAAAAATTATGATTTTCACATAAAATTTATCGAAATTCGCACAAAAAACATATTTGTAGCATAAAATTTAAATAAAATGCTTTAAAATTAAACATAGATTGAACATTTAAAACATCAACTTTGCACAGAAAACTTTATTTTATTATAAAATTTGCTCAAAAATCACGTTTGTCGCATGGAATTGATCAAAATTTGCCTATTTTAAAGTTTTAACTAAAAGCTGTTCAGAAATGAAATTTTTAGTATCAAAATCCTGTAGAAAACTTGATTCAAGCATGAAATTTAAATAAAAATTGCAAGCAAACGCCTGTTATGCAAACTTTATCAAAATTTGCACAGCCCCAAAATTACATGTTATGGACATCAAAATTGCGCCAAATACTTTTTACTAGCAAGAAATGTGATTAGAAATCTAAATGTAACAACATAAAATGTATTATAATTTGAGCAGAAAACAAATTTATAGCAAACTAATTAATTAAAAACTTTAAAATTTTACAGAGTAGCTGTTTATAACATCAAAATCTGTGGCAAAATTGTTTTATCATGAAATTTGCTTTAAAATCACGTTTAACTTATAAATTTATAAAAAAATGAGAAAAAAACTCATTTATAATGTAAAATTTGCTTAGAAAAAGTTAAAACTACACAGATGAATAATTAGAACTCTAACTTGTTTGTATTATTATATTTGCTCAACAATCTCGTTTGCCACTGGCAACTTAACACAATTAGGGCAGAAATCACTTATTGAATAAAGTTCAAACAATATTCAGTATTTTGACAATTAAACTCTCATAAAGTAAAGAACTTGGCTTTAGAGTTAATTTCTTCAAATATATTGAAAGTTATTAAAATTATGTAGCATTTTATTATCTTAATAAAATTCAAGTTTTATAATGTTTTAGTTTGGTTTTAGAGCTAATTTTATGAAAATTAATCTTAATTTAATAAAGTTCAAACAAAGTAATTTCTTCAAATATTTTGAAAGTTATAAAAGTTAGAACTAATATTGATAAAGTTCTAATGTACTAAAGTAGAAATATAAAAGGTATGCAGAATTTACTTATGTTTATAACGTTAAATAAAGTTTTAAAATAGTTTGACAGTTCAAGCTATCAAAATGCGGAGAACATGGTTTTAGACCTAATTTTTTTAAATATTTCAAACGTTGTAAAAGTTAAGAAAAGACGAAAATTATGCAAAATTTAATAATTTTAACAAAGTTCAAATAACTTTCTTTTAATAATTTAACAATTAAGTTGTCATAATGCAGAGAATTTAGTTTTAGCAATAAACTGAATGTTATACAAATTAAAACAGAATTATTGATTGTATAATAATTGAAGCAAATAAAAATTAATTATATTATTATTAAATAAATTTATATATAACATATATAAATTTTTATCTAATTGAGTGCGTGTTATTATGCCGGAGAAGAATTAATTATAAGTGAAATTAAAAATACATATGATTTGATAAGAACACAACTAATATTTCATCAAGTTTCCATGTACATTTTTGTATAAAATAACAACTACACCTACAATCACGCTGAGAGAAACATTAACACGCATTTTGTCAATAACAGTCAATTATCTCACCCTGAAATGTGCTAAATATAAAATATGCATACCCATCATGTACGGCACAGGTAGAAAGTTAGCTAGAAGGCAGAATGGATGCAATCCATTTTAATTATTTGAGTTATGGGCATTTAAAAATGTTTATAAAGTAATAATAATGCTATAAGGTTAACAACAGTTTTCATCTATTTTTACTAAGATTTTGCAATAATATTTAGATTTATAAATAGTGACAGTATATTATTGATTGCAATATATTAAGAAATTAAAAGAGAAAAAAATATTAAAACTGAAGGTTTTTCATTTTTTGTATGTGTAAAATTATTTACCTAATTAGCTTAAATGTGGTATTATTTTATTTGCAAATTTTTACATAATTAATTGTGTATACTTGATCTATTTCCGCTCAGGTATTTTTATATTACGTACCGCGGTATTCTGGTTTTAAAGCGTTTCTGCATGAAGGCATTTACTAATAGTTTGGCGTAACTTAAAATCTCTGTAATAGATACTTGAAATTAAAGTGTTTTCAGAAATATTTTAATATTACTTTTGCTTCAATAAACTTGAAGATAGTTTAAATGCCGTGTTAGAAGTGAAACAGTAATTACCCTCCGGAGATTTGATCATTAATCTACTCAATAAAAATACCTCAACAAAAAGGTTAAGTGATTTAATTACAAAGTTATAGCTTAGAAACTGTTTTATGTAAAACAACACGAATTTGCAAAACATTTAGTAGTAGTAAACAAATTTATTTTATATACACACATACAAAGTTTTATAAAGAAAATAAACATATTTAAAAGTTAAGTAGAAATGAGTATGAATATGAAAAAGCCTATCGACAAAAGTCTTTCTGCTCATCAAAACATTTATTAATTGTAATAAACTACAAAATTATTTGAAAAATAAATTGTATTTAACAATCGTTGTACATGAATTAATGTGTGCTGTATGAATATTACAAACTTTAATAAATATAGTTTTTGTAGACGTTTTTCATATTGTAATTGCTGCAATTGTTCATATAATCGCATTAAAAAACTAAATCAGCGTTTATGCAACAGAAGAAAACTCAAAATAAATATAGTTTATATTCATAAACACAGAGGGCAAAGCTGTAGTATGGCAAATAATAGTAATTTAAACAGTTAAATTTGACTAAAGGAGGTTAAGAAATATCTTAACATGTTTTTTTTTTCTTTTCTCATAAAATTTGTTAAAATATTTTATTAAAAAAAAAATTAACCCTAAACACAATATTTAGTTTATCCTAAAAGCGTAAATTTGTAAAAAGATCTAAAAGAACTTGGTAGACTCAAGCAAAAAGAAAAAATTTGTTCTATAGATATGGTCCTGAAAGAGTATTGTAATATGTTATTTTACAATTTAAGCTCTTGCTATTGACCAGCGGTGTCATGATTTTTAATAAATTGCGTTAAACAATTTGGAAAAAAATACCTTGAATACTGATGGAAGCAAACTGCTGGAATTCTGCAAATCAAATAATCTGATAATCACAAACACAAAGACCTACACACATCCACAAGAGTAAAAACAGCAGAAACGAAAAATCAATAACAGATTACACAATTGTATCCCAACAATGAATGAAAAGAGTAACATATATATAAAAGAAGAAAAAGGATACAACATGACCATCACTTTCTAGAAACGAAAATAAAAGCATAAGAAGAAAAGAACTAAAAAAAAAAAACATACAAAATGCGACAAAAGATAAATACATATCAACTTGGAGAAGACGAGACAAAAAGAAAATACAACAAAAAAATGGAAGAAAGCATACAGAGTTTCTCAAAACAGTTAGACAAAAGTGAATTAGAAAAAAACTAGGACACATTAAAAAAAATCAAACGCAATAGAAACATAAAGGTACAATACAAAATGATAAAAACACAGCACAACACTGTGTACAAAGAAGTCAAACAATTGGTAATGAAAATCAGGCATGGAAAAAATATCTGCAAGAACAAATAAAGGAAACATAAAAAATATAAAAAGAAAACAAAGAAAATGAAGAATGTAACATCAGAGGCAAATGGAAAAAAATGCCAAAAACTATCAAAAATTATTCTACAGAATTTTGAGAAACAGACACAAAAAATGAATTTAATTACACAAAAAGCAAAAATAAATAGCTACTAACAAATTTATTTGCATTTTCAATGCCATTTTTATGATTAATAAATTATTTAAAATTTGTTTTTTTCCGCTAACATCAAAACTATTTTTATAAGTTTGATAGAAATACATGTTATTTATTTTGCGTTATTATTAAATGATATTTTTCATTCATTTCTGATAGTTATTTATTATGCCAAACTTGTTTTTATGGTAGAATAAGTATAAATAATTTTGCGGTTGTCAAATTTAACGATCTGTTACTGTAACCGACTTTTATGAATACGGGCATTAATAATTTAAAATCAATATTATTAAATGCAAAAGAGAAAACAAATATTTGGGATAAAAGTGGCATTTATAAACTAAATTGTAGTGAATTGCAATTCTATATATATATTGGGCAAACCATTCGAAATTTCAATATTAGATATAAAGACCATATTAGAGCATTTAGAAATAAAGATATAGAAAAATCTAATTTTGCAAAACATTTAATTTTAAACAACCACAAAATTCGAACACAAGCTTTTACTTTAAAAAGATTACATATTTCGGTTAAAAATTTATTATTTATGGAAGACTCAGAAATTAAAAAAAATAATTAAAAAATCCAAATTATAAAGTAATTAACGAACAGTTAGACTTATATAACTCTCCAATATTAGACATGTTATTAAAATAAATTTATTATATAAACACAAACTTCAAGTGTAAATATTTAATGTTCAAAATATGATATATTTCTAACCTTAAAATTAAATTAAAATGTCAACAAAAAACAGGAAATCTTGGTTAGTGAGAAAAAACAAATTTTACATAATTTTGCGAAATATGTTTGCCATAAATAAATAATTTTATAGTAGAATATTTTATTATTTATAAATAAATATGTTAAAAATATTAGTAGTAGTAGTATTGTCGGTCAATACTACTACTACTACTAATAAACATTACAAAAAAATGAAAGTAGTCTAGGCAATATGTTGTCTAAAGACAAAGACAGAAATAAGATTAGAAAAAAGAAAAAAAATCCATCATTAGACTATTCTATAATTAAAAAAAAAAAAACAGTGGGGAAAACAAAAAAAATATTAAGCTATTTTTACAAGATTTATTTAATTAAAAACTATTGTTTACTCAAAATTATTGTAAAAAGGCATCTTAGAAATTTTAGCATGCAGCCCAAAAAACTTATGTAAAACACGAGCAAATTTGAAATCAAAATAGGATATAATTACAAATTTAAGCAATTTGCAAAAATTATAAGATCTTGTACTTAATTTATTAATTGATATATTGAATAAAGAAGTAATGTGAGATTTATCAGGAATAAAAAAAAATCAAAATCATACCTAAAAAAAGAGATTTCTATATTAAAATCTCTAAAAAAACTCAACTTACTGTTTCAAAATATAAATCTGCGATATATTATATATAACAACAAATCCATATTTAAATCTTTTTTAATTTGGAATTATAATCTCACATAATCTTCTAATAAAAAAAATTATTGGTACTGAAAAAAAAAATAATTCAATATTTCCCAAGGCTTATAAGTCTCAAATATTCAAGATCCATGTTTACAGACTGCTTAAATCTCGTCTTCAATGTGATTATTTTAGCGAATGTGGTTTCACTCGCTGATTATAATATTCAAAAAAACTCTTTGATGTTTTAAAATGTTTAACATAAATTTAGAATATGTTAATAAGTATGAGACTATAGAAATATTTCTTTCCTAAACGTGTAATAAGACTTTTAAATTTGATTTTAAATCACAAAAAAATGGTTAGCCTAAAAAAGAACAATCCGCAACTCATTCAAAACTATTGACTGATTGGTTTGTTGTCATATACTTTTTAATTTAAAAAAAAAACAATAGAAACAAGATTTATTTATTTATTAAGATGACTGCATTTTTAAATTATTTCAATAATGAGTTTGATAAAATTATCATTAGTTTTTTTTCCTTATATTTTCAGATTTTTTTTTTTTTTTAATTACAATAATTAATTAAACGTTTTTTAGCTCTGGACTAGCACAGTTTTACTAAAATCATTTTTAAAATAACTAAAATTGCAGCCAAAAATTGAATGTTCCTACAGGGTTATAGTTTTGAAATGATTTGTTTTTAATATTTTTAAAAGTGCTAATTAAAAATACAAAGTTATCTATAAAACTTTTGTAGCAAATGATCAAAATATTAAGTTTAAGTTCAAAGACTGCATACAATAAACATATATTTTTTTTAATAATATATAACATGATGCAGATATGTCTAATTAAATTACATTATTACTTACAGTTGGTGTATTGTTGTTAATATAAATTACATACTTAAACAAAACAAAAAAAAATATGTTGTTCAAATTAACAAATTATGTATTTTATGTAAATTGCTTCTCCACCCAGTGTGAGACACATACGCTAGTGTTTTAGTTACATTTTTTTAATTTCAATCAGAAAATCTAATTAACTTTTTTGTCTATCTTGCTTTGTTTCCGAAATAATAAAAAAATACACGTTATTTAGAAAACTTTTTATTTTGCAAAAAAACAAACAAAATAACATTACTTTGACTATGTTTTCTTTGGCTCGAATAGTAAAATTTGATAAAAATGCTGTTTAACAACGGAGAATACGCAGATATAGTGGTAATGCTCAAGCTGCGTGTCGCGAGTATCAATTAAGATTTCCTAACAGAAGGCAACCTTCTCGTTGCGTATTTTCAGACGCAATTTGAAAGTTACGTGAAATTGGAATTGGAAATCACCGTAGTGGAGGTCCACATCAACAGCATACCGTGGCAGAAGAGGAACAAATAGTTGACGCATTTCTTGATGAACTAGCGGTCAGCGTTAGGCAACGTTCTGCCCGTTTACAAGTATCTAAAAACATATCATTATCGAAAAATAGAACACCTACAACTAGGCGACGCAACACAACGACTTGCATTTTCTCAATGGCTTCTTGGACGATATCAACAAGATCCTAACTTCTTTAATTCAATATTGTAAAGCGATAAATTTATGTTCATAAAAGGTTGCATTAATAACATACATAATGAACATATCTGGTCATTAAGAAATCCGTACGCAGTTAGGGTACGAGCTTATCAACAAAGATTTTCAGTTAACACATAGTATGGGGGTTTTAATGGGCAACTATTGCCAATTCAAATCTTACCACTTTGTTTAAATGCTGATTTATACGCAGAATTTTTTAAAAACCAGATAAAAAATTTGGTGGATAACAATGTCCCTCTTGTCTTACGTGACAGGATATGGTACCAGCACGATGGAGCACCGTCCCATGTTGGGCGATATGTAGTTTGGTGGCTCAACGATAGCCATTGTTTTGCAAAACAATGGCAACCTCATGCTGAAGAAGCCAGATCATACATAAAAAATTCAAAACCTTTTCTTGATATAATAAAAAACATAAATATTGATAAAAACGACATTCTGGTAAGTTTTGATATTATTTTGCTTTTTACAAAATATCCAATAAATGGTGCTTTAGAGATAATTAAATTAAAATATAATCCACCAAACTATCTTATGGACCTAGCTAATCACTGTCTTTCAAATACATATTTTATTTACAACGGCCAATATAAACAAATAGAAGGTGCACCAATGGGTTCTCCATTATCCCCTGTCATAGCTAATTTATTTATGGAAGATTTTGAAACTAAAGCTATTAATTTTGCTCCACTAAAACCAAAATTATGGCTCAGATATATAGATGATACATTTGTAATTTGGCAACATGATAAAAATAGTTAAGATACTTTTTTAAATCATCTAAACAATATAAATAATAAAATTCAGTTTACAATTGAAATTGAAAAAGAATAGAAAATATCTTTTTTAGATATTTTATTAATTAAACAATCTAATGGTAGTTTAGAGCATACTATTCATAGAAAATCAACTCATACAAACCGTTATCTTAATGCACTTTCTCATCATCATCCAGCCCAAATAAATTCAGTAACAAAATCTTTATTACATAGAGCTTTAACATTATGTGATCAAAATTACATAAAAGAAGAAATTGAAACGTTAGAAAATGCGCTCTTACAAAATGGTTTCAATAAAGCATCAATAAAACTGTTATTAAACAATAAAATTACAAACAACGACAAAGAAAAAGATGAAACACAAAAATACGCGTTTTTACTATTTGTCAAAGGTACCACAAACAAAATTTCATAAGTTTTAAAAAGATACGACATAAAAACAGTTTTTAATACAAATTTAAAAATAAGTTAAATTTTAAAAAGCCCAAAAAATATTATCCCTTTAGAAAGTCAAGGCGTGTACGAAATTCCATGTGCAGATTGTACGAGATCTTATATTGAACAAACTAACCGCAAAATTAGCACAAGAAAAGAAAAACATATTCGAGCAGTTCAAAAAAATGAATCTACTTCATCTTTAACGGAACATGTAAATTCAAGTCATCACAAAATTAACTTTGAAGGAACTAAAATTTTAGCAAAAATTAATCATTTTCATACTAGAATAACAAAAAAAGCCATCGAAATTGAAAAAAGACCAGACAATCTCAATAAGAGAGATGATGCTTTGCGTTTACCATCTATTTGAAAAACAGCATTGGCAACAACTAAATTAAATTCAAAAAAACCATTAACAGCTTCTTTACCAACAACAACTGATTTAAATACAGCACCCAAGTCACAACCAGTTCCTTTACAAGTTTTGACTGTAGAAAGATCAATTAATCGACCAACAACCAGAAGTCAAACAAAGAAATTTTACACTCAATAAAGTTTCTTGTAAGTCAGCTTTGACAACAAAATTAGTTTCAAATGTCAATGTCATATTGATATATAATATATATTATTTTAATAATAAAAATAATTTTATCCGCGAAAATTTAAAAAATAACAGTGCAACAATGCTGGAACTACTATTTACATTTGATATGACTAGTCTTGAGAAATAAAGTTTTGACGTGGAACTAGTTTTCAAAGTGTACGTCATTGTGGCTAATGTGGATGTTTTAATGATTTTTTTTAAATATCTTGCGCCGTGCTATTGTCACGCAAATATAAATAAATTATACAACTGCAATATTTTTAATACGCACTTTTGATTTTTGTGTTGTTGTCCGCTGTGCAGTTTTTTTTTACAAGCATTTATTAGTTTTGTGTTTATTTGATTGTTTTTTATCTATTTTAACTTCTTTAAGTAACAATTTTTCTTTAGAGTTTACCAAACCTTATCTATTATTTTTTAAATCTTTTTAAGATGGAATCCAAGAAAGACTTATAGTTCTAGAAGAATTAAAAAAGATTAGGCGGATTTAGCTTAACAAAAAATTTTATAAAACTTATTAAGAATAGCTTTACAAGGCATTTCTAATAGCTTATGTAGAAACCAAATGTTTGTTACAGAAAAATTTTCAAACGTTTTATTAAGTTTACATTGGCATATTTGAATTCTAATAATCTACTTTTAAAGTGGTGGTGTTTAACATGATTACTTTTAAAGCTTTTATAATTGGTCGTACATTTTTTGATCATGAAAGGTTTCCACTGCACTTATACCCTATCATTGTACTCTCTAATATGTTTTTGCAAGTTTTATTATTCATTGCAAACTTTTCTAAGCTTTTAAACGCATTTATAATGTTCATCAAACATCTAAAAACACAAAAGGTGCACTTTTAGGTTTTTAAGAACTAAAATAGGCTTCTTTGTGCATTATTAACATATCTTGACAATTATTTAAGGTTTTTGGCATGGTTAGGCATTCTTAAACGTAGAATTTTTACGCAGTTTAGTCATTTTACTAATTTTAAATAAGCAAAAACTTTTTCAAGGTATGACAATTTTTGTCTTCAACTATTACGATTAATGTAAAATTTTTAACTTGTAAAAACTACGTTACTAACGGCCGGTCTTTCAAAACTAATTTAAACTTAGACTTTAGTTTAAACTAAGTTTGTACTATTATTAAACTTTCAATAGTGAGTTTAACTATAAACGTCTTTTTATCATAGTAGAACCTCTCTCCAGATTGACCGCTTAAACTGTGTTTAAAGTTATAATTAATGTGATTTTTTTTTTAATTTTCTTAGTGAAAATTATGATTTTAAACTAATTGTGTGTGTTCCATCAATAATATAATATTATTATAATAATACAAAAGTAAGGATATAATTTAATTACATAAAATAATGTAACATTTTTATGTAAGGACCATTACCAACAATGTCTTTTTTGATCGATAGAAAATGGATACATTTGTTTGCTGTGCATTTATAAGGTTTTGTTTGAATTTAACAAAATGCACGTATTACGTAATTCAATTTAATGAAAAAAATAAAAGATAAATTTTGTTTATAAAAAATTTTCAACTAAATAATTATTTTAAAAATGTAGATAATATTGATTATTGTAAACGTATTTATTTATATTAATATACCTTTTGTAGAATTAAAAAGTAAAGTTTTTAATTTTATTGGTATCGAACCGAGGACCTTTTCTATGTGGAGTTAGTACAGTCGGACATTTACAGCAATACCTATAGCAGCATTTATTATTGCCAACCTAATAGATTTAAAGAAAAAATTGTTTATACAGTTTCCAATCAGCATAATTATTTTGACGCATAACATCCTCAAACAAGCCTTGTTAATTATTTTTGGATACATTACACTTAAAAACATATTTTACTTTGTTTATACCATAATATCTCTCATCATATAGATTTAATATTAAAGCAATTTCTTTGTACTTAAAGTAATATAAGTATTTTTACGCCGTTGTATATTATGAAATATCCTGTATCAAAGATATAGATAATAATAATGATATCATTCTTGTCAAAGATTTATTTATATTATTCAAACATATCATACATAACAATTAATTTTAATTATTATAATTAATCAGTAATATATTTTTATATAATATCAATACTTACGTAATATATGTTGAAAATGGTTTATCTGGGTGATTATATGCGACAATTTCAAAATTACATACATTATCCCATGTCACTGTCTCTGAAACAGATTGATGACGTCTTAACAAAAAAAAAGAATACGCAGAGGGAGAGGATGAATAGTGGCAAGTGAATAGAACGGCTTTCTATCCTCCTATCCACTTGACTGGTTTTGCAACTGAAAACAGTAGTTGTCTTGGCCCTAAAACTAGGACGGCAATAATTATTTACATGAATCGAACTACTACGACGTTCATAAAATGTTCCGCATATTTTACTACAAACAATTCCAAACCCACAATAAAATGATCCATATGAAATCATTGTAAACAAAGTTAATCACCTGTTGACATAACTAATTTCATACAAATTAAAATAATTTTCATAACCATTCTTCTTAAATGTTAATTCTATTGTGTTGTATTCAACTATGAATTTCCGTATATTAGTTTGGACCACACTCATAGAACCTGTAATGATTTAAAACTTTATCATAACTTGTGCAGCATGAAATGATTTATTATTCACGCGATGTAGACAACAGGTGTGTGTTAATAATTTAATTTTTTCAACATCTTAAAATTCTGTATACGTTAGAATTAAAATTCCTTGTCCCGGTCAGATATGAATTTGGGCGCGTAATTGAGGTGCTGGTGTTTGTACAGCGATTAGAAAAAATATCAGCTTTGCTTCTTGTAATTCCAAATGCCCGCAGCAAAACGAGTTAATTATATAGTCGCGGCTTAGAATATTACGATGAAATGTGCGCATCATTTTTTACTAAATATGTTGTTTACACAGGATTAAATAAATATTCTTACTAGTTAATATAAATTGCCGGTCCTAGCTGATGTAAATGGTTTCACACTATCCACGTTACCTTTTAATTATACACCATTACTCTTGCAGCCGCAACTAAATTAACGGTTATTATTTTGAATTCCACCTGACATTAACAAATATAAATGACAATAATGAGATGTAAGAAAACCTGAAAAAATTGGTTGTAAATTACAGCTTATTATCTTGTTATTTACAATTTTATAGCACAAAATTGATATTAATAAAAATTTCATTTACATGTTTTATAACGCTTATTATTGTTTCGTGTAGAATGGAAGCTTTACTTAGTAGATAAGTGATATCTTCATAATCCGTTATTGCAAGTGATTTATATATCATGTCGAGTTGAACTATCTCTTCCCAGATTTTTACGATGGTCGTTTTCAAGATGAATACGTTACTTGATGTAATAATCCTTTCTGGTCGTAAAGTAGGCAGCACCCATTTGATTTATCGCCGGTGTTTTGGGTAAACACATTTATGACCGAACTTTTTTTCACGTACTCCCACTACGCGATTTTTTTTCTTTTGATTGATATTAGTTTTGGCCGTTAAGTTGTCTTTTTTTAGTTGACTTTTATGTGGTGTTCTCATCTGGCTAATAGTTGTTAACGATGCTGTACAGTTACCGCTAATGTTGACAAATATTTATTTATTTATGTCGCGTAATCTGACAAACATGAGATTGCCGCATCTAAATTAACCATTCGTAACCATTTAGTAACGTCAACGTTGTTGTCTTATCTAATTTTATTAGCACTTAGTATAAATTCTATTAACGACATCTTTTACATTGTATACATTTGCATTGAGTGCAAATAATGTGGTTATTTATGAATTCATAATTATTTTATTACATTAGAATTGTAATATACTACTACTATATAATCAATAAGCTATTAAACCTAATGTTTTAAATGTATTGATTTTCAAACAAATACAATAGAAGTGATTTTTAATAGTAATATTATATAGTTTTATTTTATAATAATCTATAGAAAGTTATACATCGAATATGTAAAAGTAAGGTATATAATTAGGTATGGATTATCAATCCGTTTTTAAATTTATTGACTATTGTTAAATATTTCAAAAATTGTTTAGGTTATTTGTATTTGATACAATTGTATTAAATAGCAATATTATACACTTTCAAAATTTGCTAGATAAATTAGAACTATATTTTACCGATTTATTGCTACAACTATTTTGGACTTCTTGTATCGTGGCAAATAATTGCTATTTTTTTATTTAAAAAGTAATAAGTTTATTTTAAATCAATTTTACATACTTTAATGTGCTAATGTTATTTTCATTTCTAAAAACTGTGAATTTGTTGTGATTATTACATTGATTGGTTATTGTGTAGTGTGGTTATTGTTGTTGAGTGTTTTAGTGTGGTGTGGTTATTGTTTTTTTAAGTTTTACAAGAATTGCTTAAAATGTTGTTTAACCAAAATACGCATAAATATTAGTTTGAGTAAGAGAAAAAAAACTCGACTTGATGAGATAAAAACTTGTATAAAAATTCTTTAGAGGTTACTGTTTGAAAAAATATTTGGTTTTTAGCATAATTTGAGTTAAAGAAGTTTGAGAAAAGTTTTACTGTTGATAATACAAACCAACGGTATCGGTATTAATTTTTACAATTCAGATGAAATGCTTATATAATACATAGGTTTCTGCTGAATAGGAAAAACTGCAATAGATTGGATGGAGACTGCAGGGCAGTTTGTCAGAAATCTAAGTATGCAAGGAGCATTAGAAGTGTTGACAAACATGGAGTACCCCTTTTATAACTATAGTAGCTGATGGGTGCTGGTCCAAGTGATCATTAGGCAAAAATTATAGTGCTCTATTATCAGCAATAGTGGGCCAACAAGTTAATCAGATGTTATTTATAAGTAAAGAATAAATATTGTTGTGTTTGCACAAGAATAATTAATATAAAAAACAGAATAAAATGATTTACATCAAAAACATAATATAATATAAAATACATAACATTTATTTAATATAACTTAACATAAATTTATAACAAAAGAAATAGAAAATGTTTGGTAAACAATTTTCAAATCTACAAACTCTACCAATCCGGCTGTGGAATTAGTAGAATGTGAAACTTCTCTAATTAATGACGACTGCCTGTACGTCGTTCTCAAATATAAATGTAGATTGGAAGAGATACAAGTAACTCAGGACAATCTACTTAAGACATCACTAATCCACGCAAAAATGGAAGATCTAATCTCTTGCGTCAAAGTTTTTGTGACAGTAAATTGTATAGTTGCGATCAAAATTAACCGACAATATACCCAGAACAACAGACGAACAATTTTGTTTTGGATACGTTTAATATTGTGACTATGAATTTTGAAGAAAGAGCAGTAAAGTAATTTGATCGTACTTGTAGAATTATCAGCTGACATCTTAACGCACGATTACACATGTAGTTGATACGCTCAACAAAAGTAAGTTTAAAATTAAAAAATATCAATTTTTAAGTTTTGTCACTTGTTCTAGCGCCTTTTTATTGATAATATAATTGTGTAATATTTTGCTTAGCGTTCCATTAAAACTGATTGCAAATTATTAATTAACATTAAACAAAAGGTTATTAATAGGACAACAAGCATTTACAAAATCTTAATCTCGTTGAAAAAAAAAATACAATATAAAATATTTTAATAAATTTTTAAATAATCTGTAAGTAATAGAAATGATGATAAGCTAATACAGTTAGAAAGATCATTGAAAAAATGCAAAAATAAAATTAATCTGCACTGAGATTCCTGAGAAACACCTGATAGAACTAAAATGGGTTGTGAAAGAAAGTTATTAATTTTTACAGACCGCGTTTGATTTTTCATAAAGCAAGATAACCATCAGAGCTTAGCAATTAAAATATTGTGGCTTACATGATCAAAAGCCTTTGAAAAGTCGGTGTATATAGAGTCAACTATGCTGTACATCTACTAGAATACTTTTGCACATCTAATGTATTTGACCAGTTATAATTTGATCAAATAATTTAGGGATAGCAGATTGAATGCAAATGCCTCTATAGTTTGTAATATTTTTTTAGCATCAGATTTATGCAATGGCATAACACAACTTTGTTTCCATACCTCAGAAAATTTAGTTTTACTTAAGGAAACGTTGAAAGTAAATGTAAAAATTTGGAAATTAAATAAATACAATTATTTAAAAGCATAGAAGAAGTCCACTGCTAAAATCCATTAAAAATATCTAGTTAACTAACTGAGATATTTGTATGAATTACATTTTTATTGTACTCAAATAATCGAGTTGGATGAGTTTGAGAATTATAAGCGGAAAAGAAAAAATCTGCAAATTTAAAAAAGGTTGTCACTATTAACACAGGTTTGATCATCATAATACACTGTAGCTGGAAAAGCATTAGTTTTTCTAGATTCACTTACTAATCTCCAAAAATGTTTAGGAATAGACCGAATGTTATTCTCGGTACGTAAAATGTGCTGCTTGTAAAGACTTGCGTTAAGATTTTTAAATGAAGTCCGAATAGAATCAAACTCATCAAACAATTGTAAAGTGTTTTCTAATAAGAAGTTTTATTTTGAATAGCAGGCTATTTGGGCAGCTGTCAATTTTGAAGTTATCATTTTTTGACATTTGACAAGTGAAAACAACGCCATTATTAAAAATAGAACGATACACGCTTCAACAACGCATTGAAATTATTAAAATTCACTACAAAAATGGTGAAAATTTTTCAGTTACAGTTTGCAAAGCTAAAGCACTTTTTGGTCGTCGTAAAGCATCTTCTCGGCCGGCAATAGTAAACCTGGTGAAAAAATTTGAGCTCTTGGGACAAGTTTGTGATGTGAAGAAGTGAAACCGTGTGCATTGCTCAAGAACACATGAGAATATTGCTGATGTAGCCCGTAGTGTTGAAGAATACCCAGGTTTGTCGATTCTATGTCAATCTTGAGAATTAGACATTCCACAAACGACATTACACCGTGTTTTGCATAAAGACATAAGTCATAAGACTTTTAATGTTCAGTTAACACAAGAACTCAAGCCAGCCAATCACCATAAACGTCGTATCTTTGCTGATTGGGTCCTTCAAATGCGTCAAAATGATTCGAAATTTCATCGAAAAATCATCTTAAGTAATGAGGCTCATTTTTACCTTGGAGGCTACGTTAATAAGAAGAATAGTTGCATTTGGGGCTCAGAAAACCCAAGAATAATTTAATATAAAGGATGGTTAAGACCTTTACTACGTGGTAATCCATAATAATAATAAAATAAAACACTGTCTACGTTTTTTACCACAAATACTTTATTGATATACTTGATAATGGCCTTCAAAAGTCGAAACTCGAGTCGTGAACTTTTGTTAATATTAATATATATTCTTTAGAATATAGATTATATCAATAAAGTATTTGTGGTAAAAAACGTAGACAGTGTTTTATTTTATTATTACCAAGAATAATTGTTGATTTTTGATTGTTTTTGCATCCTTAATGTGTCACTGTTTGGTGCGGTTTTTGGGCTGGCGGTGTAATTGGACGCAATTTTTTTCTAAAATTAGGCTTGTGCAACTGTTACGGTGAATGGATGGCGCTACCGAGCTAAGATTAATGTTTTTTTATGGCCGGAATTGAAAGATATTGATGTGGACGACGGTTATTTTTAGCAAAACGGCGCTACGTGTTACACAAGCATTTCTCGAAGATGAGGTGATCACAATTGGCTACCGAGATCTTGTGATTTGGCACTTTTAGACTTTTTTCTTTGGGGCCACGTGAAAGATAAGGTATGCCGATGCTCCACAATCGATTCAAGACCTAAAAGATGGAATGAAATTGGAAGTTATCGAGGACATACAGCCGCAAATGTGCAAATTGGTCATGGAAAATTTCTTAAAAAGCGGCCGTTTGACTGATAAGGTTAATGGCATACCTTTCTCTTTACAATGAAATAAACATTTATTTCTCTTAAAAAATACCTGTTTTTTTTTAAATATCAAAATGAAACCTCTTATTGGAAAACCCAATATAATACTAAACAGAATAAGATAAAATAACACATTCATTATTATCACAGTTATTAAAAAGAACAGACCAATCAACGTTTAACAAAAAATCATTGATTGCGCTGAAGTTGGCACATTTAAAATTATTAAAAATATCACATTTGACATCTATTACATAAGCATTATGATATTGACTAATATCTAATAAAACATCTATAGCATTAATTTGTCACAGTAATATTATTACGATCATTAATAAAACATAAATCCAAAAATACACCTTACTATTTGGAATAGTCATACAATGCAGTTTAAAAACCACATTGGCATTAGCATAAGAATATTCTATGCGCTAGCAAACTCCCTTTTCTTCTTAAGCTGTACAGGTTTATGCATTACAAAGAGCTTATTTTTTTTTTCAGTGTTTGAGTTTGCCTTTACGATTTTGCATTTAATTGCCAGTAAATAATAGTCGGTTGTTGTGATCTTTTTTGCTTGCATTATCACAGCATGTTTGTGTACAAACCAACAGCGTTGAAAAGCTACCGTAGAAGACGCAACAAAAACAGAACCTCGTACAGCCACAACAGGCGTTTTGGATTTCTTTTTTAATAAACTAAATGATTTATGGTACTATGGTTTTGCATAAATGCCGCTAGTAATCAACTAAAAACCCCAATTTTTTAACACCCTCACCAGATGGTTATCAATAATCTTAATTTAAATTTCTTTAAGCAGGTAATTGATATTGACCTGTAAGTGCCGACGTTAATTGGGTCTTTACCGGATTTAGTTGTGACAAAATATTAGTTTCTTTTACCGTTTTAGGTAGACGCCGCGTTTTCATTTTAAATCTGAAAAAGGATGCACGCCGCGAAAGAGGAAGTTATAAAATTGCAACGATTCTAGAGGGGAGAAATCTAACAAAGTTTTTTACTGTATTCTTGGATGCAGGATTTTTTACTGTAATTCTAAGGGCTACTTGCAGACATAATTTGAGTTAAAAAAATTTGAAAAAAATAATTTGATTTTTTTACACCGAAGTTATCGGCGTAGTAATTGACTCGCAAGTTATTCATAATATTATTTGATTTTAACAAAAACGATAATATTTTTGCGTTTTTTTTTTTAATTCTCCAAAGAGTTTTTTCGGCAAGTTGACTGAACCAAATAACTGAATAATTACCTTTGCAGCTTGGACGATATAATTAGTGAAAATTTGTACGGTGGTATTGATGTTTTTATTATTTTCTTTTAATATGACCAGATAAGTTTGAAAACCTTGCCAATATGTGCGTATATAATGATTTAACACGTTCACTGCGTTACGGGGCATATGTCCCGTGCAGCACTTTCGTATATGGCGGACCATAGTTTCAATAAACTTCTCTGCGAACGGCGGCTTTTTCTACAACATGCTAACGCGGTAAGGGTACAGGACGCATGAGTCCCGTACCGCCAAATACTAAATAAACTGTTGACGTCTAATTGAGACTATAGATGAAAAAGTTTAACAAACAAAATATTTTTTGGCTGTCAGTGTGGAAATTAATACCAATATACAAGCTGTAAATTATGAAAATTTATGTTTGGTTATTACTTTGTTAATTGCAAACTTTTTATTTATACAACATAACTGTTAATGTTCTGTGTCCGTATGCTAAAGTCTTTTGCCCATATAGATATGTTTCTTAGAGCAATAGGTAGCTGTGTGATTAAATAACTAATAAATTGAAGTCTTAGTTGAACATATTAAAACCAACAGTGAATTCAAATACTTTGGAGTAAGTTTTGACTTTGACAGGTGGCAATAGTACAAAGACATGCAAACAAACTGTGAATTGACATCTTATAGTATATCAGGGCTTTATGTAATGCATATAAGTTGTGTAGTACCAGGAAACATCATTGTCAAAAAAAAAAATCATAATAAGGACGTACCGTAAATGATGAAACACTTCCAATCCATTTTTAACAGTTCTTGGTAATTGTGGAAAGTCAATCAACAATCTTAAAAAACTTGCTCATTGTCGGGCTTATTTTACTGCGAGATGCCACACTAAAATTTATCTAATGTATGGACTTAAGGTAAAAAAGTAGAAGGGCATGCTATTAAACGTGCTATACCGTACAGTATCCAGGTAAAGGAAAGATAAAGCAGACAAACATATCATCTTTAAATGCACTTGCTGGGGACACAAACGAAATACGGCAGAATAAAAAATAAACTGGGTACTCACGACTAAAAACATAAACAGCACATGCTAGGCACCACAAACGGCTAAAACATCATAGCCACTATGGCAGGCAATACTTTGCAAGCCAGGGAAAAATAACAAAAGAGTAGGATATACAAAGGGAGGCCCCTACAGCAACATATAGGTGTAAGTGACAAATCGGTAATGATTATTCCTGATTGAAAAAAAGGTTTAGTGAGTAAAAATCTCACATTACTTTTTTGATAAAATTCTCGACGGGGTACTTCCTAAAAATCCCAGCACTACCAAAAAAAAAACTGTGTGACCAACCATATGCAATTTAGACAAAATTTTGATAAAAACAAAAATAAATAGCTTTTTGCATTTATCTTCAATTTTCTAAATTGCAAATTATTATTTTGCTTAAAATTTTAAAAATAAATTAGAAACAGTTTAAATGGTTTTTGTATAATGATTTGTGAATGTGCAAACTTAATATTTATTGTCGTTTTTACACTTTATTTTGCTCTCTATTTATACCTACATGTATACGTTGATACATATCTTTTTTCATATCTTCATTGCTAGTGGTGTTGTGTAACACTCCACACATTACTACTTATTATAACTACTCTTTCTTGCATATGCTTTTACATGAAACAAAAAGCAATAAAAATAAAATAATATGCAAGCAACAATGATCTAAATACTGCCGGTTTAAAAATATAGAATACTCCACACAGTTACTAAAATTACAAATTCTCAATATGGTTAATCCAAAAGGCTCTACGTTACATTTCTTAAAAAACCACCAAGTCACCTGTTTAATAGTTTCATTACGTTTTCTTCTTATCTACAGAGTATATGTGCTATGCAAACATCTTTGTAAAACTATAATTTTGTTTTAAGTTTTAAGAAGGAAAAGTTTCTTGTTCAATGATTCTATTGCGTTTTCCTCTTATCTATAGAGTATATGTGCTGTACAAACATTTTTGTAAAACTATAATTTTGTGTTAAGTTTTGTGTTTGAAGGCACGCTAAGAACACATATTCAATTTATAGAACAAATTGATTTCAGAAACTGACTTTTTGCAATTTAAAATCTAAAATGCAAAAAAAATAATTTTGTTTATAACAAGTTAAGTTGAAAAATAAGATTGAAATTTATATACGAGTAAGTCATTGGTTGCAAAACATAAGTACAAAAATTATCTCAATTTAATAACATTTTTTCAGTTCTTGTATGTTATTGCTATTTAATTAAAAAAAAAACAAACCATGTTTCTATAAATTTTTACCGCAATATCAAGTTTTTAAACCCAATTTACATCAAAAATGTCTAATATCTACGGTTATTAATATTAGTCATGCTTAGTCATATAAAAACTTACTGAATAGCAAAACATAAAAGTCTACAATTAAAAGCAATTAATTTCAACAATATGGACTTTATTACAACTTGTTGTCAATTTTATTTGGTGCCGATTTTTCAGTGAACGAATGCATTTAAAGAAAGCCAAATCTAAATGCATGGCGCTAAATCTCACTAACTTACCTATAAAAACTACACAAAGCTAGTCTTGTAAATTATCACAGTTAACTTGAGTATATGATCAATGCTGATATATTTTAACGTGCATTAAATTAACAAATTATGAATCTACTTTACGTTACATAACATAATCAAATTACTTGATTAAATAGCTTTCTTAAATATTAACAAAATACACGTTAACATAACAATAAACTACATCAAAAGCATTTAAAGTTTAAAGTCGCTGAAACCAAGTGTGTTTTATATGACACCAAAAAGACGCATTCTACAGTCATACACTTAAGAGTTTGTAAATATACAAACAGTATAAAAAATTCCAAATTTCTAAGCTTTTAAATAAATAATTTATTCTCAAATATCTCTCACAAGCTGCAACATAAATTCGGTTCAACTCAAACTAGCAATCTTGAAATTTTCTGATTTAGAATTTCTTGATTTAGAACAATTTGCACAATTGTACAGAATTATCAAAGTTTTGTTCAATTGACTCACAACAATGATAGTCCGCTGCCATTTCCATGTGGATCATTAATAAGAATCCTAAAAACTCAATAAAAACGGTTAGTAATTTTGACTAACAAGTTGCACAACTGTGCAAAATTATCAATTTTTTGTTTTTATTGACTCACAAAATCGATAATCTTCTACAGTCTATAATTCATCTAGATCCTTAGTAACAATTTTAAAATTCACTTTTTACTGATTTTGACTAACATCAACAAAGTCGTCTAAAAAACCTGCATTGCATTTATAAAATATATAATAATAATCTAATATATATTTAATCATTTAAGCCAATTACATGTGGATAAGATATGTCAAACAATAACAATACATACATATAACAAAAATACAAAATAAAATAGAATAACTAGTTAGGTAGATACAAAACTTGTTTTACATGTTTTTAATGTCATCTGTGAAATATTTGTTGATTGTATAGTAACATTTTTCAACTAATAAAGATTTTACAGTTTGTCTAAACCTACAAAAAACATTATTTTTTTTAATACATGCTGGAAGCTTATTGTATAGAATTGTGCACTTATCTTTAGGTTTATTTTCAAACATAGTAGATTTATGCGATTCAGTTCTTAATAGGTTTTCATGGCGTGTATCATATCTGTGAAGCTCACCACAAGTTGTGAATACATTCATATTTTTTACATACATAATTGCATTAAATAAGACATTTTCTTTCACAAAAGTCATTATGCACAAATCTATAAGTTTGATGTTATAAATCATAAGTACTACTCTTTTTTGCATTATATATTATTTAATATTATATATTCAGACAATTATAAATCGCATTAGCTCACAATCGTTAATGAACCCAATCTTACTACACAGTTTAACATAGAAATCAACAAAAAAGTCTTAATTTTAATATCTAATTCTTAGAACTCAATCAAATCAAGAAGTCTGTTAAAATTTAAAATCAAACTATTTTTGGTCTTGAGATAATATTATTGTTTGTAATGTATTTATTATTACAACCTCAGCTTGGCAAATTTATTTCTGCATACCCATTTGACCTTGCAACAGAGATTGAATCAACTTCATCGGCTCGAGTTTTTTTTTTAATTTCATGTGAAAACCTTAAAATTATTGGAAGTTTGAATAGATTTTTTTTCTCCTAATAAAAGTCATATTCAATATTTGTTATGCTTCAGTTTTTTTTTTATTTCTTAATGAAGCAAACTGTTATAAAGTTTTAATCATAAATCATACTCAACTAAAAATTGAGATAAATTAGATATTTAACCTAGCCAGGTCTATCTAACCTTAATAAAAAAAAATGTTTATAATTTAGTTGATATACATATCAAGTTTAAAACTTCAAAACTTAAAAAAAAATATCAAATTTTGCAAGCGTAAATAAATTTGTTACACTTGTGTCCTTGGGACATATAGACCCCGATGTTATAATTTGCAATGTTAATTCTGTATTTTTGATACTAAAGATGTAAACTTTATTATTCAGGTAAACAATCTTTACTTACCGCTAATGCTAGTTAAATATCTTTTTGATGATAATTAACTTAACTACTAAAATAAATTTCTTGAAAAAATACTAATTATACAATATGTTTTTACTATTTTATTGTAATTGGTTAATATTGACATATACAATAATTTTACCAATTACTATGTATTTATTAAAATAAATATAAAACTTTTATTTATCTGATTAATTTTATATTTGTTTGTAATTAACAATAATTAGTTAAATAAAAGATATAATTTTAATTTTTTTAAATATTTTAAATAACACACAAAGAAGTGTACAGTAGTCGAATTGAAAAAAATTAATTTAAAAAAATATAAAAAATAGTTTTATTTTTAAATATAATATAAATGCTTCTACTACATCTGTGTCTAATTTTAGTTTTCTTTTCAATCTAATTTGGCCAAACACATATACAGTTACTACTTATTTACATACTTACTAAAGAATGTTTATTATTTGGTCCTAGATAAATATTAATTGCGGTTATATAAACCTTTGATCATTGATAAAAGTTTACTACATTTTCATCAAATAAACATTTAATATTAATTAGTACGAAACATGTTATTTACCATTTATTAATTTTAATGTGTATAAAATTGGTAAAGCTTTTTAAAAATAATTATTGATTCTAAACCACAGGAAACATTAAATATAAGATTGCATTTTTACTGGAATTAGTTATTAAAAAAATAAATGAAAATTTTTAATTTTAATTAATGAATCATTAGTAGATTACTGCAATTTGAAATTAATAGATGTTAGCGTAGCTTAGTACATAATTTATAGCCAATAAAAAGGAAAACAACTGCGTAACAAAAGCCTGCAAATCAAAAACTGTATTTTAAATCTTTCTTGTGATAAATTTATTGATAGAAATTCTATTAACCATCTATTAACAGTCAACAATTGTTAATAATTTAACACATTAATGCTTTCATACAAATTTTGCTGGATATTAAACAATGGATAATGATGTGTATAATTTATAATGCAAAATTTATGGCTGCTTTGTCATGTAAGGTCGTCGAATGTATTACAAAGTGTATCGAAATGATTAATTCCATATTCATAAATAATTACCGTTATGGAAAACAAAAATGTGTCAAAATATGAAATATGTATGTATGTACTTGTATGTTCAAATAACAACAATATATCATAAATATATAAAATAATACCCATATAATTATCACGTTTTGTGATTTTCATATTCTCTTAAAATGTATATTTGTTAATTAATTATACTAGCAAATTCAATTATGAATTATAATAATATATCAAAATGTGATTGTTTATAGTTTCATTTTGCGTATAACTTTTGTAATTATAAATATTTAAACACTGCTCTCTCTTCCGCCCTAAATAATTACGATCAACAGTAGCACTAAAATTTGCTTTTAAAAAGTTATACTTGTGTATTGATAATGATGATTACTCTTTTTATTTCTTGCAGCGATCATGGTTTTTACGTTACTTACAAACGTTGTTAATAAAAAGTTTAATATTTAATTTTAATTTTGTAACTATAAAAGATAAAATAATATGTAGTAACTATACTTATTTATTTTCTACAGGTCTCACAAATTAGCAATATTGTATGATATTTTCTGTACCTATAATAATGCACTAAATATTAATATTATACTGTTTAAGTGCTTTGGTAATTTTGCTCTTGAATAGAACAGATTAATAAAAAATATATTTTTTGCTTTAAAATAGGATTATTATGATAGTTGAATGCTAATTGAAATATTTTTTTTTATTGTTGAACAGAATAGAGTTGGATGGCATATTATTATATACGAGTATATATGTTACCTGTATATGTCAATAATAATTTTTTATTTGATATTTTCCAAACCAAACTATACAGACTCAACCATTCCGTCTAATTCTTTAAACCCCAACAAACACAAATTTGCAGCCTACTATTTAATGGTCTATAGAACCTTCAGCCTATCAATATTTTTATCACAAATTCTTTTATGTATATGTAACTTATTTCATTTGTAGAAAACTTTAGTAAAGCCAAAACTAGTAATGTACTCGTAAGAATAAATTTGTGATAAAAAAAGAAGCAAATTGTTTTATTATTTCATTAACTTAAATTATCACGTAGTAGAGGTCACAACCATAAATCATATTAAAAGAACAGATCCTTTAGGAACACTAGTTTTTTTTATGATTTTGGGGTCAGAGTTAAAACCATCAAATAATTTTTCTATTATCAAAGAAACTATTGATCAGATTTACAGATTTATGATCAAGACCTATAGAATAGAGCTTGTTGATAACATTAGGATGCCATATTCTATCAAATGCTTTGGAAGTCCAAGACTACTGCAACAAAAAATTATGTATGTCTAGAGTAGAATTCCATTTGTAAAATAAGTCAGAAGATCTGTTGTTGAACGTTTTGATCAAAATGTATATTGAGTATCTGAGATGAAGTTATTTTGTTCTAAAAACTTGACAATATGGAAATTAATCTATTTAAGAAAAAAATGTCTAATTGGAGCATAAGGCAATTGGTCTATAATTTGAAGAATCAGACTTGTCTCTCATACAAAAATGTTAATAACATTTTGTATGATAAGGCAAAAAATTTAGTTAAAATATGAGCTAATTTATTTGCAAATGTTTTAAAAATAAAAAGTGGAATTTTGTTTATATGTCAAATATTTACGACACGATTTTACAAATTTACTAAAATGTTTTACATTATTTTTAAACGTAATGTAAATCTAAAACAACTAAATATTCTATTCTATTTCTTGATTAATCTGGCTTAACCCTTATGTGACTCACAGGGTACCCGGGTATCTTTTTCAACTTTAAACATATACATTTTTGGCGTTTGACGTTTTTAAGTTTTGAGGTTCAGGAGACATCTCTTAACTATCTATAATGTACCATATTACGTTATTTTTGTTATTTATTTATTTTTTATTACTGAGAAATTAACGTCGAAACTTTTTACATACGGACTAGGTACTTAGGTACCTTTAACAATCTAAAATAACATAAGATAAAGAATATTGTAAAAAAAATGATAAAAGATATATTTACAAACTTTATAAAAATTAATGCAAGATAAACAATATGTATAATGGTAATTGTTTATAATTTTTGCATATTGTCTTTGCGACACAGTGCTCATTGCAAACAGGCTTTGCAAAAGAATTACATATTTTTTATTACCTCTTTGACTAATTTGTTTACAAATATAACATTTTCCAACTAATAAAATACGCCCAGAAGCATTGCAAGATAGATTTTTATTAATTGTAGCAGCGTGATCTATTCTTTGGCGTTCTACAGAGCTGCGTGTAAAATTTTTTTTTATTAGTATGCTACGAGTTTCTATAGCAAGCACGCATTTTGTATTTGTAAGTTTTTTTTTCAGTTGACTAATCTTTAGATTGTTTTTTACATAAATAATAGGCCAGCAGTTCTACGCTGTACTGTGTAGTCAAACGTTATTTTTATTTAATTATAATATGTAAAAATTTTTGGTTTTGCATCAATGACAAAACAAAAACAAATTTGTTCTTCTTATGCACTTACAAATAAAAAGTTGCTTCTTTACTAAACGCAAAATAATTGGAGTTTATAAGAGTTCGACATTATCACCGGATAAAGACTTTACAAAAATAGTCTGTGGTTATACTTCTTCCAGAACTTTTATATTACTTGACGTTTACTTTTTGGTAGTTAACCAGTATAAAGTTTACTTTGTAATAAATTAACATTTACCACAGCATAAACCCAAACAATCCTAGTACCGTATTTTGCAGTCTTAGAAGAAACATATTGAGTAAACTTTGTATGTCCTCTATAAGGAAATAGCTGTTACACATTTCAATGGATAGTTTTTTCTAAATTTGTACAATCCAAATGTTGCAAATTGATACAGCTTTGTCGGATCTAGTTTCCTCAGCATGGGAAATCTTGTTATCAAAACAAATAAACTTTAGAAAAATTTTAAACCAATGACGTGGCAGCACAATAACAGATAATAATTTCCACATTTTGGATATATGTTTTTTAATAAATTTACAAACACAGCTGCGTTAAAAATTTAAAATTGCAAAAATAAATCTTATTAAATAAATAAATAATTGAAAAACTTTAGGTTAGTATTTTTATGTTTTTGCATTTAATTTATGTTATAATTTAAGATTGCTTGCTTTTCTTTTTGAGTAGTTTTCCGTAAAAATATTGTACACACTTTGTTGGTTATAAATATTTAAACATTTTCTTTGCCGTAATGCATTAAAAGCTAATGCTCTACTTCTTTACTGCAAAACATTTTGTCTTGTTATTTGTGTTTGTATTATTGGAGAATCTAACCAGTTAATTTAACAAAAGCTGTTGTGCAAGTGTTTCATCTTTATCGGCGCTTTCATCTAGATGGTAACAGTTATTTCAATATTTGGCTCGTTTTTTGCATCAGATTGTTCCAATTCACTATTTTCTAGTTTTGGAACAAAATCTTTGGAACGTGCATAACATGTTTTTGTTACGGGGTATCCGGGTACCCATGTCGTCATTAGAAGGTGTTGTATATCCCAGTCACATCATCATCATCATCATCATTCCTCAGCCAATTCTTGTCTTCTGCTGAACATAGGCCTCCTCTAAGTGTTTCCACTGGTTTCTGTCTTGAGCGGTGTTGATCCAGTTTCCCGCTATCCGTTTCACGTCGTCGCTCCATCTAGTGGGTGGTCTTCCTCTGCTTCTCTCCACTTGGTTTTTGTGATACGCTCAATAATGTCTGTAACTTGTGTTCTGTGTCTAATAGTTGTGTCTGGCACTCTGTCTCTTTTAGTAATTCCCAGTATAGCTCTATCCATTGCTCTTTGCGCTACTTGGAGTTTGTTTATTGAGCGCTTCGTTAGGGTCAGAGTTTCCGCCCCATATGTCATTACTGGGAGCACACACTGGTCGTACACTTTCCGTTTCAAGCATATAGGAAATTCTCCTTTCAGAGTGTCTCTTAGTTTCCCAAAGGCTGCCCAGCCCAGCCCTATACATCGAAAGATTTCGGTTGTCTTGTTGTCTCTGCCGATTTGTATTTCATGGCTAAGATATTTGTATTTGTGGGTTTGATCTATTTCTCCTTTGTCAGTCCCTAAGTTTGCACTGGCCACCAGGTTTGTCATAAATTGTGTTTTGTGGTAGTTAATATTCAGTCTTACTTTTGCTGCCGCTTGCTTTAGGTTTTCAAGCATTTCTTGTGCGTCCCCTAGATTGTCGGTTATTATGACGATATTGTCGGCAAAACGTAGGTGATGTAGGTGTTCGCCGTCTATGTTTATACCCTTAATCTGCCAGTTCAGTGTTTTGAATATATATTCTAGCACCGCTGTGAAAAGTTTGGGGGATATAGTATCACCTTGTCTTATTCCTCTCCCTATTTTGTATTTTTTGGTTAGTGCATGGAGTTTTATACTTGCCGTGGCATTCTTATATATAATGTGTAGAAGTTCTGTATATCTGTGGTCTACTCGGCATTGATTGAGTGCGTTTAGTATAGGTGGCAGTTCTACTGTGTCGAACGCTTTTTTAAAGTCGATGAATACTAGAACGAGTGGTTTATTATATTCTATTGATTTCTCTATTAGGATCTTTATTGTTTGTTAGTGGTCGTTTGTGCCGTATCCTTTACAAAAACCGGCTTGCTCACGGGGTTGGTATGCGTCCAGTTTAATTTCTAGGCGCTTTGTGATTATTTTAGAAAAGAGCTTGTATAGGTGAGAGAGTAGGCTTATGGGTCTATAATTTTCTAAGTTTGTTATGTCACCTTTCTTGTGTATGAGTATTTTAACCGCATTATTCCATCTCTTGGGAACCGTGCCTTTTTCAAGACATAGGTTTAACAGAGCAGCGATTTCTTTAATGAGTCTATCTCCTCCACTTTTCACCGCTTCAATAACTATTTGGTCTTCGCCAGAGGATTTGCTTCCTATCATTTTTTGAAGGAGTTTCTCACCTCTTCTATTGTGATGTTTGGCATGTCTTCAGAGCCAACGTTTGTTATGCCTGGCACTTTCTTTCCCAGTCACACAAAGGTTAAAAATTGCTTAATATTGCAAGGTGGTGTCATGTTGCTAGGACTGTAGTTTAATCTGTGATTTAAGAATACTCTCACCTAAACGTTATAAATGTTTAATAATATTAAGTTTAAATTCGTTTTTTTTTTCTTTGATCGAAAAAAATATTGTTGGTGGTGGTAATGATGTCGAACTTTCTGGAGGTATGTTATTGTTGTTGGTTTTGTACTTCCAGATTTTATTTATGTCAATTTTAAAATATATATTCTGTTTTAACTAACATTTAAATATGCTATTAAATTTACAAATTTGATAAGTTCCTCAAAAACTGTAGTCTGCACAGCGTACTTAAATAGATCGGAAAACTACAAAAAAAGAACGTACTTTGTCGCAACAATTTTGGCTACTGGAATCTGCGTGGCTTGCCCGTGTTTTAGTTTTTTTCTCATTTTTGTCGAGGCTATTCACCAACGATAGAAGTTTAAGACTACATGTGGAAATTTTGTTACAGACAGAAGGATTCTAGTTTAAATTATGAAGTATACAGGACTAAAGTTTCTCTTCTTATCCAAATGGCTACAATAAATTACATTCTTTGATCTGTCAAAATAGTTTTATCTAATTTTTTTAAAACAATATTAGTCTAAATAATATAGTATTATTTTTGTGGTAGTTTGCTTTAAAGAATATAAATATACCTTCAAAACATACTCAAAACAACATTGATGTATAAAACAACTCATATCAAAACATGAAATTGACTTCAAAGTTATAGACATATAGATTAGACTGGAGCGCACAATTATTGAATCTCTTAAAAATTACGCATTGCTTACAGTTTTACGTGTCAATGCATTTCTTACCTTTAAATTTCTGATTTAAGAGCCAATCAAGTTTTTTAACAAGCCAACTTAATTTTACTAATCAATATTGTTTTTAAGTATAAGAAGGAGCATCGAAAACTACACGATCTTTTCTAAACTTTATTCAAAAACGAATTTGTATCATTGCCGATCCAAAATTGACTAATGACTTAGGTATTTACAACACAGGCGTAATGTTGCAAATCTTTGCGTTTTCAATAGATATTTCAATGGACATTGTTTAAACAAAATACAAGACATATTGCCATTTAAACAAATATTTATTTTTAGAACAAAGTATTCTAACAAACATTCACTGTCAGTTCAAAGATGTAGGACTGAAACTTTTAAAAGAACTGTATTTAACCGTACTATTGACAAATAGTAAACATAAATTGTTTAATAGATACTGTGATTGTATGTCAATTCTCTTCGACCAGTGAGATACTAGGCGCACTGATGATGGGTGCATACCCTGAAACACGTGTATGTGTCTCTTACTGGATGAAGAACATACATCAATTTCAGTATTTTCCAAGATTTATAAGCCACAAATATTTAAATTCAATGTTCACAGACTGCTTAAATCTAGTCTTCAATGTGATAGTTTCAGCGAGAGTGGTTTTACTCGTTAAAATACAAAGGTTTTTTTATGTTGTTGTGGCATATTAAGTAATTCTTAAATATCATATTTTGAACTAAAAAAAATGCTTTAGCGTAGTAAAACGAACAGAAAGGTAATTCTTATTAACCAAAATGTATTTATAATCTTGAAAGATTATCAAGTTGCTCTGTTTTTGGGCTACGCAATTACTTATTTTCTGTAAATATTAATATAAAAAAATGTAAGTAAATAATTGATGTTTATTTAATGCTGCATTTAAAGATGTACTTACAAATAGCTGTATTATAGTTAACTAGTTCTAAAAATGCTTAATATGCGGTTTGTAAGCTTTTAACGCATTTTAAAATTTATTTATATATAGATAACAAAAAGATTGATTTTAAAATAGGGTGATAATGCTTCCAAAACAGTTTTTTTTATTTTTTTAAATAGTGTTTTATATACTACATGTGTTTAATGTGCAAAAAATTGTTAGCAAATCAAGTTTGTTTGGTATTACCATAAGTAGTTTATTGTCGGTACATGTCAGAAGGGTTTTAATTAAAAAAACTGAACAATGCCATACAATTTTTTAAACAAAGATTTTATAGACATGATGCTAGCATCAGAAAAGTTAGTACAAAGTTTAGTAGTGGCAGCTTGTTTTTGTGTTAAGCAGGTTTCTTAAAAGAAACCATCCAAGACGTAAAACTTTTTTGAAAGATAAGCAAATTGGCAATTTACGGAAAAGGTCTAAGCAATTTAGAGAAAACTATAGATTTATGCAAATCTTAAAGATGATGTTTTAAATACTGTTAAGGAGCATGCTTGTATAAGTACTAGAGCAAGACGATTTGGAATTTTACGTGTAACAGGTACAGCTATCAAAAAGTTTTCTGCATCAAAATAAACTTTTGCTACATCAGCAGCAGTTAAACCCAAACTTTACGGTAAACATTTTTGTTACGAGTGTTGTTGAGTTGTTGACTATGTTCATGTTAACACATTTTTAGAAACAATTTTTGGTTAATGTGTGATATGGAATTGTGAACTGAATACTTATGGATTCTATTAATTTGGAAAACCGTTTAGATTGTGATTAATATTTAAAACTCAATTCACTCGATTTTGATTTTTGTAGTCATATTTACTATAATGGTATACATTTTGCTAACTTTATTTTTGATTTACATAAATGAACTACAAATAACCAAAAGTCTTATTTATAATTTTGCAGAAGATAGCACCTTTTATACTTCATACTTTTCAATAACAATATTCATAAATAACAGATAAAACTTATCTACGTCTTTGTATTGAATATTGTTTTTAACTATGGGGAAGAGCATCCAAAACTGCACTATCTCTTCGTAACTTTATTTAAAAACGAAGTATTTGCATCGTTGCTGAACCAAAATTGACTAATGTCTAGCTAATTTACAACATTACCGTCCACATAAGTGCTTGTATAACTAGTAATTCTCCAAATAAGCTGCTTAAAGAAATTAATAATTGCACAAACAAAATTAATAAATGGTGTGTTTGTAATAAACTAAAATTAAATACTGACAAAACTCAGATAATTCAATTTGGAAATCATTGTGTTATTCATAATTCTTGTAACATGGTAAAATTTTGGGTATCTGGAATGATTCTAATTTAAACTGGTCAACTCATATTGACTATATTAAGCACAAATTAAATTCCGCTAATTTTATTAGACAACTCAAATACTCAATTGACTTAAACACAGTTTATTTTTCTTATTTTGAGTCCATAATAAGATATAATATTATTTTTTGGAGAAACAGCACGCACCTCAATGAAATATTGTTGCAACAAAAAAAGGCTGTGCGTATTATTAATAGATTAAAAAGATTGCAATCTTGTAGAGAAAGTTTTATTGAATTGACTATTCTTACTGTGGTTAACTTATTTCTATATGAAAGTGTACTATTTTGTTTTAAAAATAAAAACTCAATTTATAAAAATGGTTCTGTAGTGCATACGTACAATACAAAAAGTCAAGTTTCTCTGAGACCTAATAGTTCTAAAACATCTTTATATTCAAAATCTTATCTTTTTAACATGTGTAAGTTTTACAATAAACTGCCTGCTAATATAAAGACATTATCAAATTTGAAAAATTTTAAACAAAAATCTAAAGAATTTTCAGTATTTTATACAATTGATGAGTTTATGGCTGGTTAATTTTATTATTTTATTATTTTATTTTAAGTGATTTTTATGTTATTTGTTAGTATTATTTTATATATGATATACCCACTTTTTATGTATTGTATAAGTTAGTACTTTTTTATATGCTAATGTCTACACTTTTTTTAAAAGTTTTGAATAAAGCACATACTTACTTACTTACTTACATATTGCCATCTAAACAAATATTTTCTTGTTGTACAAGATTTGTTAAGAATTCTGATAATTATTTACTGTAAGATGTAAGACCGAAACTTTTAAAAGAAATGTTTTTATCCGTACACATGAATAAACTTTTAAATTCAGTATTTCTCAAGACTTGACTGTAAATATTTACAGACTATTTAAATCTATTTTTTAGGTATGGTTTTACTCGTTGTAGTTCAAAGGTGAATCAGATTAGAAGTCAAGTAACAGATTTTATTTGTTTTTAAAACTTAAAACAATGTTAAAATAATACTATATGAAAATATTAAGTATTAAAGTATTAATAAAAGAAACTTGAAAAAACGCAGCGCATAAAACTAACATTACTTCTGCTGTAATTAGTATCTATACATTTATGCAGCAAATGACTGAAAGATAAAATTGCAAAAACAATCTTATAATGTTTAACTTACTTGACTTTCGTAGAAATAGCAAAAAAAGTGATTCTGTGTCTGTTACTAAAAAATTACAAGAAATTGTGTTTGGAGTAATAGAAGTCGTTAGGCTTAGTAAAAATATTAATTATGACAAATAAAAACATTATCATAAAATTTGATGAATATTTGAACATGTTTAAAAATGAACTAAACAGTTTTTTTGCAAATGGAGATGTAGATTATCAATTAAATATATTCAAAACTATCCTCAGATAACATAAAAAAAGAAAAACTAGTATTTCTTCAACTGACAAATGAAAAAACGCTAAACTTGTATTATCAAAATGTTTTAGGATTAAACACTAAAACTACTGAAACTTACAACAATGCACTTCATCAATTGCACGACGACATTTTATTTACAGAAACCGGATTAAAACCATTGTGTTTTTTTATTGTGACAGAAAGGATCGGAAAGGCTGTAGAACACTTATTGCAGTAAAAAATAATATCTGAGCACAGACTGTTGATTATGTTAGCTAAGGTTAAAATATTGAGACAGTCGTGGTAAAACTAGTTATTTTTAATAAAAGTATATACATTGTCTGTTCTTATATACCTCCTTCTTTTCTTACAAAAGGTTATAACACATATTTTAAACATTTACAATACAAGTAAATCTGAGCATCTGTTTATTTGTAGAGTGTTTAATATACCAACATACTTCAAATTTTTATTTATTATTTATTATTTTGACCTTTTTACACATCTTTGATTTGAAGCATAAAGGGAATTTGAACCATTGTAAGTATATAAAGGGTTTTCCAATAAGAAGTTTCATTTTGAATAGCAAGCTATTTGGGCAGCTGTCAATTTTAAAGCTATTATCTTTTGACATTTGACAAGTAAAAACTACGCCATTATTAAAAATGGAACGATACACGCTTCAACAACGCATTGAAATTTTTAAAATTTACTACAAAAATGGTAAAAAAAATTTCACAGTTCGCAAAACTAAAGCACTTTTTGGTCGTTATAAAGCACCTTCTCGGCCGGCAATAGTAAACCTGGCGGAAAATTTTGAGCTGTTGGGACAAGTTTGTGATGTGAAGAATCGAAACCGTGTGCATCGCTCAAGAACACATGAAAATATTGCTGATGTAGCCCGTAGTGTTGAAGAATGCCCAGGTTTGTCGATTCTTTGTCGATCTTTGGAATTAGACATTCTACGTACAACATTACACCGTATTTTGCATAAAGACTTAAGTCTTAAGGCTTTTAAAGTTCAGTTAACACAAGAACTCAAGCCGGCCAATCACCATAAACGTTGTATCTTTGCTGATTGGGTCCTTTAAATGCATCAATATAATCCAAAATTTTATCAAAAAATCATCTTCAGTGATGTGATTGGACCCTACTTTTTCGAAAATGAAGCTGGTGCAACTGTTGCGGTGAATGGATGGCGCTACCGAGCTATAATTAATGGTATTTTATGGCCGGAATTGAAAGATATTGATGTGGACAACGTTTATTTTTAGCAAGACGGCGCTAGGTGCCACACAAGCAACGAAACAATCGCAATTTTGCAAGAAAAGTTTCCTGACCGTGTTATTTTTCGAAGAGGTGATCACAATTGGCCATTAAGATCTTGTGATTTAACATTTTTAGACTTTTTTCTTTAGGGATATGTAAAAGATGAGATCTATGCCAATGCTCCACAATTGATTCACCGCAAATGTGCAAAATGGTCATGGAAAATTTCATGAAAAAAATGTGGCACTGCAACAGTAACCATGTCGGCCATTTGACTGATATTGTTTTTAAATGGCATACCTTCCTTTTTACAATACTTACAATAATAAACATTTATTGATTTTTCTTAAAAAAATACCCGTTTTTTTTTAAATATCTAAATGAAACTTCTTATTGGAAAACCTTATACAAGGTCCATTATGAAAGTAATGCTAATTTTCTTTGAAAAATAGATTTGTTGATCGTACTGGTACAAACGCAAAAATTCTTTGCAATACTCTCCTCCTGCATCAATACACTTTTGGAGACGTGTCTGCTATGCTTGGAAGAAACTCTTCGACAGGAATGTCTTTTAATAACTTTGTAACATGTTTTTTGATGTTTTTCACTGACTTCCATTGCTTACCTTTCAGCACTTTCTTCAATTGGGGATTTAAAAAAAATCGCACAGAGCCAAGTCGAGACTGCAAGGAGGCTAGAGGACCACCAATGTGTTGCTTCGGGCCAGAAAGTTAATAACGATGAAGGCCTTGTGACTGGGGACATTGTCATGGTAGAACTTGACAGTGTTTTTGATGTTAGCCCTCACTCGCGCAATCCGGAGTTTTAATCTTTTGAGCACCTCAAGGTAAAAAGCTGAGTTGACAGTTTTTCTTTGCGGTACAAACTCAAAATGAACGATGCTTCGGACGTAAAAAAAATAATGAGCATTGATTTGATACAAGACTTGCTCATTTGCGTTTTCTTGGGGCGAGAGGATAATTTTATGAGCCACGCGCTGCTCTGCTTTTTTGATTGACCGTAATCGAACATCCAGGATTCGTCTCCGGTTACGACAGTAATTAAAAAATACGGCTCATTTTAAATCAAATACAAAAGTTCTTGACAGCCCAAAATGGCGCCGTGTTACAAAGTCGAAAAACACACTTCACGCAGAGACACGTTTTTTCGCTCAGACAGTAGGAGCAAATTGGCGACCGGTTGAGTTGGAAGGGCAGATACTTCAACATATTTTTCGACCGATTTTACAGGGTTGAGATGGATAGTCGCGTCACAATAAAATCATGCAAATTATTTTCATAATGAACCCTGTACTTAACAGTTTAAAAAGCAAATAATAAAATAGGCAGATTACTTCTGTAATTGCTACACAAGTAGGGATTTTTTGATTTATGAATAGGTATTTAGCAAGTTTTAACTGAATTAGAAAAATCTCAACCTAATGCATTTATTAAAACTGTGTGTTACTTAATTAGCTTATGGCTTACATATGCCATTGAATTTTTAGTTGCTAAAGATTTAGATATAAATTATTTCCAATGAGGTAGGATTGTTCAGAAAAAAAATTACATTTTTAGATTCATACTTTGTGTCAATAAATTTATGTGATTAATAGTACTTGCACGTATATTAATCAGAGTGGTTGTTGCCACTTTTTTAAAATAATTACTAAAGTCATCTATTTTAAGTTTACTACTTTTGTTTTTTGTTATAACCTTTATTAATAACATTCCACAACTTTTTGCTATTTTTACTAGCATATTTAATTTTGTTTTTGTTGGTTTTCTATACAGGAGCAACATACGTGGTGTAGTAAAAACTGAATCAAGTTTTTGAATGATTTTAGTACAAAAATAATTATACATAATTGTTTGAATTAAGTTTTAAATTATTTTGAAAGATATAGAGTTTTTAATTTAAATAGCATTTTTACTGAGTGATTCATTTCATCATTTCTTATTATGTTATCCATCAAGATGTATAGATTTGTCAGTAATATTACTTATGAACTTATGTTTCAGTTAAAGCTAATAAATACATTTTGTCTAAAATACTAATGTATTTAATAGTTGCACAATGATTGCATAACAGTGATACAAAACACTTACATTTATTGTGACAAGTTAGGCCACTCCAAGTACATTTTTATTTAAAATAATACGCATTGGAATAATTTTATACTTACCTATGAGGTCAGGTCAAATTCTTTTGATAAGATCATAAAGAATTTATCCTCCCTGGTTCTTTTACTGCTGATCTTCATCCAGAACACATGTGCCTACAACAATAATTCTGCCGCTTTCTGGGCCTTTTCATAAATTAACACAATTTATGTCATTACCTGCGTAGTTATTTATTGTTTATGGACAAGTGTGACAACGCTTGATACAATACATATTTTATTAATGTTAATTAATAAAAAATATACATTTGCTAAACCAGCTGTAATTTATTTCCCGGAGTTGGTAGAACCGCTGTCCAAAACCCTGAGATTATTGTTTCGCCACATTATTATAACCATATCTTTGTATTATCATGCAAAACTAAAGTACTATATGTAAATTAAATGTATAAGAAATGTATTTTAAACAGCAAGTTTATATGAATTCAAATTTTATTTCTTAATAAGTTATAAACAGCTAAAGATTTTGTTTGAAAATAAAAAGTCATCAAACGATGTTAAAAAAAGATCTTTTACTGGAATCTCACTGTCCACCTTACACTTTTAAAATGTTTATTGTATTTTTTTATTATTTTCCAACGATGTTAATTATATTTAGCATAAATTACTTAAAATATTTTATCATTTTTAAACACCCATAAATATCAAAAAGATAGAAAGTTATGTAACTTCAAAATAAATTTGCTGTTATAAGTTTTTTTATAAACAATTTACAATGAACATGTAAAAAGTATTTGCAAAAAAAAATTATGTAAATATATAAAATAAATAAAGAATTGTTTATTTAATTACGTAAAATTTATTATTCGTGCTGTTCGTACACAACGTAATTACGCATTGATTGCACTATTAATTAAAATGAAATAAATTCTTCTTGAAATCTGTCATTATAAATTCTAGGTTTGCAATCAATACATTCAACATTGAGACAAAAAACTTTTAATTAAATGATAAATGCATGACTAAAATTCCGACTATAAATGAGAAAATTAGCTTTGAAATGTAAATATTCAGTTTAAATTAACAAATTTTTCCTACTTTCTGCTTACATAAAAAGCCTAGTAAGAAATCATTAATTTAATGAAAACTCTAGACAGATAACGTATCATATGCATTTTACAAAAATCTGACAAAACTGTTTAGAATTTTCATGTTATGCCGTATTTTACTATATATATATATATATATATATATATATATACGCTAGCTGGTTTGATACTTCTACTAAATGTTAATAAATTTCTCTTTGAATTTTTTTTATTATTAATAATAATAATAATTATTTAATAAAACAAATTATTAAGTATTAATCACTATTATTCAATAATACAATATTTGATTACTAATTATACAACTGTTATTAATACAGCAACATTCATCCAAACACATTTGTGATATTTTTTCTACGATCCATCCATCATCATAAATCACAAATCCTTAAACGAATTAATTTATCCCATACAGCAAAATTATTGGCCTCATAAATTTTACGCTCCGTATATAACATACAAAAGATGTTAATGGCGACGAGTGCCACATAAATGGCTCCATTATTAAATTCAATAATTAATAATATGGTAGACATTTGTCAACGTCGACACCTTTCAACTAACATGCAATGAAATGTGAATGTGGCATTGCCTGGTTTGACGAGGAAATTATGCGCGACGTTTGAAATGTTAAGATGTTGAAAAATTAAATATTAGTTAATACCGCGACACTATATTAAAAGAAATATACAAAGCGCGTTCGAATATTACAATAAATTATGAATAATTAACTTTGCAGTATAAAAATAATATTATTGATAGTTTTATTATTTTCTTTGTGATCATTGGAAGATTTATTATATCTATTCTGGTAGGATTGGTTACATCCAGCGTATTATGAATTATTAATATTTTAGTTAAAACAATGTTATCTGCGGATATGTCTCATCAGTATTCTCGACCTATTATATTTTAATCCGAAGTGCGAATGAACCGAGACTGGAATAACAAATAACAAATCTTGACACCTCGCTACTATAATTATTAATTAATGATGGTATAAATAGCAATCTATTGTAAATCAATTTAATATCTAATTATCACGGACCAATTTTTGTAATTGAAATTTTAATTGAGCGTGAAGAAAGATTCCTTATAAAACTTTAATATACATGTCCAAATGTGGAAGAAAATATTAAAACCTGCAGTATATTTAGAACGTTCCCATAAATATAACTAAGGGATATTGCGTAGAAAAAAAGTAATAAGATTTTGTATCATCGACATTTCACTTACAGCTTCAAATTTATTTTAGTTTTTTTTTAGATCATTCGACCCTGCCCTCCTATTGCCAATTTAAAAATGTTAACTCAGTCGGCGTGAAAGCAAAAAAAGCTATTTTAATATGTTCTTTGTGAAAACGTATATAAATGAAATGTAAAATTAAATGGGGCATGTTTTAAAATGCAATTATATAATATTGCGTGAGATTTATAAAAACATTATATTCCCTTTGAGGGTAAAAAACATACGTGTACTGATTATAAAAAGTGGATTTCAAGCTTATATAATTTTTACTTTAACTTGACATTTTAGAAACTCATTAGTTTAATTATTAAGTTTTTAATTAAAGCTATATAATGCGATATGAAGTAGGTCAGGAATAACTAAACTTAATGTTTGGAGTTCTATGATCTGCAAATAAGTATTAATAATGAGCAGTGTTTTTGTATGTATTTTGTTGTTTCTTTTATGTCATTGATGTATGATAATATATTGACTTTCATAACTTACTGCGTGTATGATTCTGAACAATAAATCCTTTTACAATATTTTTGTTTATCCAAAATATCAAAATTCATGTTTCTAATAGATACAATTTTTTATTGCAAAGATGCCATAATTGGCGCTATTTTAAAAGGACTGAAGATTGGAAGTAACAGTTCACACATGTATTTATGGTGTCTTCTAGATCTTAAATATACAAATTAGTAGGTAACAATTGTTAGGTATGTGTAAGAGTTAATTATCAAATTGACCAGACAGCTAATGTTCAATAAAATACTTACACATTAATAAATCAACAAGTATTAGTAAAATAACGGCGCTACTACGTCGACTTACATATAAGATCTAAAGTGAACCAAGTCTATAAAAATTGTATCTATGGAAACTATGCTTGAAATACATATTTTTAGTGCTGTAAGAAACCGAGTTTATAATTATAAATATTATATTTTCAAGTAGATCAAGCTAATTTGTTAGAAGCAAAAATTGATTTCTTATGAAGTTTGGTGCTAAATCTAGTATGGTTTGTGGTTTTTATATAATTTTGGTGCTAATAGATTGCTATTAACTAGAGTTAAATTATTTGGGGATGGAAATAACAGTTTACTATTGGAAAGAAGATGCTTCAATACGCCCGGTGGTATCATACATTAACAGCCCTAATCATAATCTAAAAATTTACACATTTTTCTTCAAAACTTAGTGTAGTTAATTTATTAGAACTTGCCAACAATAAAAAAAAATTTAATACTCCAAACTTTTTTAAATTAGTTTTCTTTGATGTCAGTAGTATGTTCTTTAACATTCCTTCAAATGAATTTATTGAGTTAGTCTTAAAATTATTTGAAAATATAACCCTTACCTTCTTGACAAAATAATTGTTTTGTATAAAATTTTGCATTAAAAATAGCTACTTTCAATTCAATAGTAAGTTATTCAGACAAAACACAGGCCTAGCTATAGTGTCACCATCCCTAAGTCCTTTGTTAGCTGAAATATTTATGGCTTTTTTCGAAAAAAAGATTTTCAATTCAGACCATGCTAAGAAACATAATTCTTTTTGGCATCGACATATTGATGATATCTTAGCTTGCTTTAAAGGTACTTCACGCCAGTTAGACACTTTTCTATTTTATACCAAAACTGTCACTATAATAATAGTCTTTTATTTGATATTTTCCGTTAACCAACCTATACAGACTCAACCATTCCGTTTGACTCTGTACACCCTAACAGTAACAAATTTGCAGCCTACCATTAAATTGTTCATACAGCTTTTAGCCTATCAATAATACCAAATTCTCGGCAAAATAAGCTTAATAAAATCATATAAATAGGTCATAACAATGGATTTCCAAAAAAACACAATTAAAAATACTATTACTAAAAATAGTATAGCTATACAGCTAATTTATAATAAGATAAAAGTCATATATCAACATATTTTGGTAACATATCCGAAAAAATAGGAAATATTCTCAGTAAATTTAATTATAAAGTGGCGTTTAAAGTCAAAATAAGTTATCAAACATTTTTTTCAACGCTAAAGATATATACGGCAAACAGAAAGAAATTTTGAAACTAGATTTAAAGAACATTGCCGCTCTTTTAGATTACGCCATTCAGATAGTACTTTTGCAAATCATATTTTAGAAAATAATCTTATATTTCCAAATATTGATAAACATAAAATCATTCACAACTTCTCTAAAGGCAGAAGTTTACATTTGTTAGAAGCTTTCAAAATTACTAAATTAAAAAAAAAATAATTTCTTAAACTTCATAATGATCAAACCGAGCTGTATAAATCTCTTTTGTTTAAAATAATTTAATCTTTTTTTTCTTTTTGCGGAATGTCCTAATTACATTTAAGTAAAAACTGCCATTCATTAATCTTTTTTCTACTTGCTTAATCTGTTTTTTCCTCTTTATATTATTGTATGTAGTTCATATTCATTTTAATCATCATAATTTTAATGTCATTTTTTGCCTATTTGTACATATATGTCTTACATAATATACATACGTTTATATGCTTTGTAATTTTGTTTATATTCATACCTGTTTGTATTACCGTCTCATAATGGCCTTATAAAAGGTTGAAATATTTTGGGACACCTGGCGCTAGCAGGCTAAGAAAGGTAAAAAAGTGCCGTAACTAGCTTTTGATGCGCCCGGTGCAAAAGCGTTTTTTGCGCCCCCTCTCTCTGTTCACAGTGCGAGAGTCAAGTAGACCATTGCGTTTTTTTTTTTTTAGTTTTTTGCTAGCAAATTTTTAATTTTTTCCTTTAACGTTTCCAAACTCTAAAGTTGTAAAATTAAGGTGGTTTCTGCGCCCTCATTCAAACAGCCCCCGGTGCGGGGGCACCGACGGCACCACTCTAGTTACGGCACTGATTACAAAACCTTAAGACGACGTATTTGTAGCAACTATGACGCATTGGTTGACTATGCTGCATCTGCTGCTTAGTTCTACCAATAAATGAATTTCTTAACGTGCGCCTTATCATGACTTCAATTGACTGCTGATTGATTGGATTCTATGAACACTAGGTCTAACTATTTGTTTCATGAAGTTAATGAAGTAATTTGACATAATCGTAAATATATATTTGCATGTCTGTATTTTGTAGTGAAAATAACCAACAAGATTAACATGTGCTGGTTTGTAACGGAAATTTATTTTGTTACAATTAGTAATACAGTTGAATGAACGAATATTAGAAAGAGGCGCAAAGCTAATACATTTACTGCTATCTCCAAATCTTGAAAAGAATTTTCAAAACTTGAAGATAGCGTATAGTCGATAATTAGTGTGTAAAAAGGACAAATACATCAATGAGAGTGGGATACACGAGTATGCACACATAAATTAGCTTTGCACCTCATTCTAATATTCTTTTACTCATCGGTAATACACAAACACCCCACAACACTATTTAAATATTACAATAAACAATAAAAAAATATGATTATGTTTCAGTTGTATTTTGTAGATTAGCGCATGAAACAATGTAGCCAAACTGTTATGATCTGCATTTGCAGTATTAGTTGTCAATTATAAGATTTATTTGTGTTTTTAATTATTTTGGAGCATAGTAAAAGCAATTTGACAGATTTTGAAAATTAATTGGTTTGAGGTTAGACTAGCTTAAAATTCAAGTGAGCAGTTGTACTGCAAAATGGTTTGCATAATTGATTTAGTTTATCATATTGTATATTGTATATTGTTGAAGAATTACTGATTAGAACAAAACGAAAACTGTTTAAATTTGAATTTGAATTTTAGATTTAAATAACTTATATTTAGGGAAACTTCTGTAGGCCAGTGAAACAATTTTTTTATTTTATTTTTAACTCACAAATAAATTTTATTTATTTTATAAGTGGACTGTTTTTAAAGCATACTTCTGACAATTAATGTGATTACACAAAGTGAGTTACAAGCATACATATTTATAATAGTTTTATTAGAGTAGATAAAAAGTAATAAGATTGTTTTCTTTTTACGGTTATGTCTTTAATCACGCTTGCTTATTTAGTTGCGAATGTAATAAGTCCGGCATTTGGATTGGTATACCTAAATTAAAGCAACCTTTTTTACGTAAAGAACTATTTTTAAAAATAAGTGTTAAAAAACATTTCGAGTGTTGCAAAAATTATATGAATTTAACTCTAAGTTTTGTTTTTCATTTATTTTAAATAATAGCTTTTAATGTTTTTTTTATCAATTTTACGTTATAACTTTGATATTATGAGATATTTTTATGAGAAAAATTATGTAATTATTTTATGCAACAAATGATTTCGTGTGCACTTTTTGGTAAAGCTTTGTATTAATTCAAAAATGTGCAGAAATTTTGATACATTTTTTGCAAGTTTGTACAAAAATTTAATCTTATACGCAGTTTTTAATGAAGTTTTTTTTTTTTTTTTAGGTTCAGACGAATTTTATGATAATGACATAAATTAATACTTTTTTTGGCAAAATATAAAATATTTTTGCAATAACTGTCATTTTTTATCAATATATAGAGTTTTTTTTATAAATATTGTTTCAAATAATTTTTTTATTGCTTGAAATAAATGCTATAAATTGGATTTTTAAACAATTTTTGAAAAAAATTTGAATATATAAATTATTTTTTTAAGTAATTTTTGTTGTGTTTTAAATGACAACAAATTTTTTTATTATACATCACAAATGCAATTTAATATTATACATAATTTTTTATAAAAATAGAATTTTATATTAGTTTTTTGTATGCATTTTTTTAAGAATTGTAATTATTAGACTTTTGTTTCGATATTACGTAATTGGTTAAAGCACTTTAAAACTTTGTGAATAAATGAATAATAATAAGTTTCGTTATCTGATTGACTTGAATAAGAACAATATTATTCTTGTATAGAATTTTATTTCTAAATTAGAAAAAGAGTAATGTTGCAGTTTTTTGCATTTCCTATAAATACTTACATAAATGTTGTTTAAAACAAATACAAGACATATTGCCATCTTAATAAATGAATAGTTGTAGTACAACAGTTATTTCACTGGCAATTCAGAGATATAGAATCGAATTTTTTAAAATAGAAAATTATTTCCCAAAATTTATACTCCGCAACTATTCAAAGTCAATGTTCACAAGCTGTTTAAATATAGTTTTTAGTATAATAATTTTAACGAGTATGACTTTATTTAATAAAACTTAAAGATATTTTTATATTGTAGTGACATATTAAGTAATTTATAAAAATCACATTTTTAAAATTATTAAATAAAAATTATACGTTTTACAAATTAAATAAAAGACAAGTGGTATTATTTTCAAACTAACAGTAAATGTAATTAAAGACTCAACCCACAAAAAAAAATGTAGATAAAATTATTTTGTAGAACATATAATATGATAGTTCACACCAAAGTTATTTATGACCAAATATTCTATTTACTGCTTTAAAAAAATGCAGTGATTTGACTTAGATTTTTTTATGAAAATTTTACTTACATATTTTGGTGGAAGAGCAACGTTGAATTGTAATATGAGCTTAGAAATATTATTCAAGTAAAAAATGAACCTATTAAATTGTTTGCATTTTTAATAAAACAACACAAAGTATACTACGTTTTTGTGTTGTTTTATTATATTATTGTACATTTGGTTTGGTTGGATCTATAAAAATTACAAGATAGACTTCAAAAAAAGCACCACTTTTTTGCAAAATTTTGGTGAAACTTGCTCTAAACCAAAAATTATATTTTCTAAAATGATAGTAAGCTAGGTACCTATTTAAATTTTTGGACGGAAAACAACAATGCAAAACTGTTTAGTCAAACAAAAGTATTTATGCTGTAAATAGCTCCTCAAATCAATAAAAAAAACATTAAAAAGCGTACGGCATGTTAAGTGCATGAATGCATGAAACAACATGTAATACTTAAAAAGATAAGGTTGCGTTGCTTTTACACACAAAAATCTAGTTAGTATCACATAAAGTGTGGCAATAAAAGTCTAAAACTACGACATAACAATTTTTTGAAGTTAGGTTACCAAGCAAATCCAAACTATAATACAAAAAAAATAAAAATAACAATAATAATAAATTAGTCCTAAAAAGGAAAAAAAATAACTTTAATTATGTAAAAAAATTTGTTAAGAGTATTGAATTAAAACTTTGACCAGAATTGAAAATGTGCGCAAAAATAAATATCAAACGTACAAGTTATTTCATCATACTATTAGGAATAAAGATTCCACTTCTATATAAAACAGCAATACTTCTAATGAAAAGTACATGTACTAATTTCCAAAAGTAAAAAAACACCAAAAACTCGTTGCTCAATTTTTATCAAAATTTTAGATAATATGTAAATTATTCACACTAAAAAATGATTAAAGTTTTAACAAAAAGTTTTTGAGTAATTTTGTTTAAATAATTACAATTTTATTGTACAAATCAGTGGGTAAGTTTTTCATTTAAATTAACATTTGCTTCAAGTTTGAGGCGTTTTTAAACATTTTGATTAATTGGGTTTGTCAGATTGTGATATTAAACAGAAGTGTCGGTAGAATAGCTTGTAACGTAGTGTTTATTACTTGGTATATATACAATACAATAAACTCAGTATTGCCCTCTTTTGACAGTGGTAAGTGTAGTTAATGTGAAGAATGAAAAATCTCTGGGTCCGAACCGGACAGAGAGCGGACAGACAGGGAGAAACCCGGCAATATACATGTCGATCGAGCCAAATATAATTTTATAAGAATATTTTTTGTAAAGTGCAGTACATGAAAATAAAGTGAACGTTTTAAATGTAGTTATTCTTTTTCCAACTTCTGAAGAAGTGGAGCCCTACAGCCTAATTTGTGAGCCAAACATCACGTGTTTTCCAAGCAAGCTGGCACCTATGCGATCTACACTTTGTGCTTAGTTTTAGTGTCACAAGCTCGATGTTGCCATAGATAAAATAAGGAAAAGAAACAACAATTACGACCTGGACGCCCTAAAAACACTACAGAACATAAAGATCGGGTTATTTGGTTTATTGCTTTTCTAGACAAAGAAATTTCCGTTTGATCAATTTACCCGATAGTTCATTTATTTGGTTTCAAGTCGTACCGTTTTTTCTTTTGTTTGCCATTAACTCTTCACTATAAGAAGTACCGTCTGGAGTGGTGCAATGAGAGACTACAATGAGTCGATTAACGGAACCAAGTTATCTTTAACGAGAAATCAAGATTTTGTTTGCATGTCTAAAGAGAACACACAAATTTTCAGTTTGTTGTGCTTATTTCAGCAACAATAAACGCAATTCCTACATTATTACGGCTTTAGAAACAATATTAATGCCTTATCTGAGAAGATTAAAACCTTTTTTAACATGATTCTACTATGGAATTTTTAGAACTAGCTAATGTTGATTTATTTCTATGGTTTTTTTGTTTTCCAGAACTATCAGCTATCAAACATGTGTAAGATATAATCAACAGAAGACTCAATTTATCTAATAGTCAAATGCGTATTTAGGAAGCTTGGGATATAATCCTGAGTTTCATAATTTGATTTCTAGCATGCCTAAGCAAGTTGCTAAAAAAAATATAGTTTTTTATATGTTAAGCACAAACATAATTGTCAACTTCTGAAATACATAATTGCAAAATTAAATTACTTAGAAAGGCAATATCAGTTTTTGAACAAGCGATAAAACACATACGTTGATAATACACAAAAAAAAAATTAAATCGCAGCATTTTCTTTAAACTGTACAGAATTTTTTTTGCAAGATATTTAGAAAAATAAATATGTATAGAAAGTTTAGCTCAAAAATATATCATTTGAGCTTTTTTTTTAACTTGTCTTCAAATTTGTTAGAACGTAAAATGCGCTGCATATTTTGGAGTAATTTTTACGTTAATTGTGTTTATGAAATAAAGTACAACATATTTTATAATACACATTATTGGTTGGGGTCTTAGGTAAACAAAAACACATCATTCGGTTGAACGCACACCCAATTGTCAATAATTGTCAATAAGATGTATGGCTGGTACTATACACCCATTTCTGTTCATAAAATCATTGAGCAGTAGTTATAGAAACAGCAGTAATGTCGATTGGAAAATTATTCAAATGGACACAAAAAGCAAAAAAATATGATTTGCGGCAATACAGAAATCACCGTAGTAGGAAAATTGTTTTCCACCGATTAATTTTATGTTCAATTTTTTTTTAGATCAAACAAAACTAGAATATACCAGTATTTTCAAAATTGACTGGAATAAGTTCTGATAATAATAATTGCAAAATTGAAAAAATAATTTTTATTATTGTTATATTTTTTAAAGTAAAGTCACAAAATGAGGTATTTTTATATCTGAATCACTGTACGTTGTTTAGACTGCTGTAAAATTCACCAAGTTGCTACTTGGTAAGTAAGTAAGTAAGTAAGTATGTGCTTTATTCAAAACTTAAAAAAAAGTGTAGACATTAGCATATAAAAAAAAATATAACTTATACAAAACATAAAAAGTGGTTATATCATATATAAAATAACACTAACAAATAACATAAAAATCACTTAAAATAGAATATTAAAATTAACCAGCCATGTACTCTTCAATTGTATAAAATACTGAATTTAGAAAATACTCTTTAGATTTTTGTTTAAAATTTTTAAAATTTGATAAAGTCTTTATATTAGCAGGCAGTTTATTGTGAAATTTACACATGTTAAAAAGTTAAGATTTTAAATATAAAGATGTTTTAGAACTATTAGGTCTCAGAGAAACTTGACTTTTTGTATTGTACGTATGCACTACAGACCCATTTTTATAAAATGAGTTTTTATTTTTAAAACAAAATAGTACACTTTCATATTGAAATAAGTTGACCACAGTAAAAATAGTCAATTCATTAAAATTTTCTCTACAAGATTGCAATCTTTTTAATCTATTAATAATACGTATAGCCTTTTTTTGTTGCAACAATATTTCATTAAGGTGCGTGCTGTTTACCCAAAGAATTATATTATATCTTATTATGGACTCAAAATAAGAAAAATAAATTGTTTTTAAAGTTTTTAAGTCAACTGAGTATTTGAGTCGTCTAAGTATAAAATTAGCGGAATTTAATTTATGCTTAATATAGTCAATATGAGTTGACCAGTTTAAATTAGAATCAATATAGATACCCAAAATTTTACCATGTTCACAAGAATTAGAAATAACACAATGATTTCCAAATTGAATTATCTGAGTTTTGTCAGTATTTAATTATAGTTTATTACAAACACACCATTTATTAATTTTGTTTGTGCAATTATTAATTTTATTAAACAGCTCATTTGGAGAATTACTAGTTATACAAGCACTTATGTCGTCTGCGTATATTATTAAAGGATAATTTATATAATCCGTTAAATCATTAATATAAATTAAAAAGAGCAACGTACCCAAAATATACCCTTGGGGTACACCTATGTTAATAGTTATAGTATTAGATATATAACTTTTTCCGTCCAAAAATACCTCTACAAATTGTGTTCTGTCAGACAGATATGATTTGATTATCTGAAGAAAATGTCCGCGTATTCCTAACTTTTCTAATTTATAAAATAGTATTTTGTGATTTACCAAGTCAAAAGCTTTTGACATGTTGTAGTTATACTTGCTGTAATTTTTTTATCATTAATATTATTATAGATGTTTGTTAAGATGTTGTGTAAAGCAGTTGTTGTTGACTTAGTCTCTCTGAACCCATGCTGGACTGAATTTAAACAATTATTCATATTTAGAAAATATTGTAAACGTGTAAATAATAATTTTTCAAATATTTTTACTAATGAGTTTATTAAAGATATTGGTCTATAGTTTCTATCATTTTTTTTGTCCTCTTTTTTTTAAAAAGTGGCATTATTTTAGAACAGCGTAATAACAGAGGAAAGCTTGCAATTGAAAAGTAATAATTAGCCAAATGTGTTACTGGTTTTGATATAAGTTTGTCCTGTTTTGTATATTAGAATGTGTATTTGATCAGATTATTGTTATCAAAGCAAAGCTTTTGCTTACTTTAAAATTATTTGACAACTTATTCAAAATTTGAAGGACATTTTTAAAATAGGATATTAATCTGCAACTAAATATGGAGACATGCAAATTTGGTGAAATGAAATTAAGCTACTTAGGCGGTATTGTCAAGGAGATGGCATCATAACAATCCAAATACACTTATTAAAAAACTACAAAGGTTTCTAAGAACTACCTTTTTGTGTACTAAATCTGTACAAATGTAGATGTTTATAGTATTTCTTTTATTTGCAATTTTTTTTTAAATAAATTGCTAAGAAATAGGTTTGGTATACAAAGTTAGAAAATACCTTGAACAATAAATTAAAAAAAAAATAATTCACTGCACTTATACTCACTTGCTCTGCTTTTAACAACAAGATTGTGCCTCAAACTGTACCAACTATAAATAAAATTATGACCTTTTAATAGTTTTGTGGTATGCCCTTTGATTCCGTACGGTGCCTGAAATAGTTGCAATTATTAAAAAATTTGCTAAAAATGTGGCAAAATAGTAAAATGTTGATCAATCAACTAGTAGGTACCCAATCAAGACAGACACACTAGCAAAAAAGTTGCAGATATATAGATACATGTATTAATGGTGCAAATAAATTAGCAGATTTTTTTCTTCTATTTACTATTTTCAAATTTATAAAAAAAGGCTTAAATTTAATCTTAGAAGCTGGTGGCATTTCTTTATGCTTTTAAAAAATAATTAAATATTCAATTGCTAAATTTTTACATTGACTTTTTAAAGACTCGTTAATAATGAAAATATGTTTTTTTTAAGTATGTAAACAAAGTGTTTTCAAAAATTCTCATGCAATTTTGCGAAAGGCAATCGGCACCCGTTCCGATTGCCGTCCGCAGATTTCAATAAATTATTGGCAATATTCTATGCACAATTATATTACAGATGTTTATCATTATTAACATTATATTTTAATGTAGATGTAAATGGTTATACTTAAAATAAAGTAAATAAAGAGTTATTATTATTATATCCCAAAATAATCAAATAACACTTTTAAATAAAGTTCCATTAAAATACAAAAACTATAAAATGATTGATGAACGATTGTATAAACATAAATACACAGAAATATCTTTCCAAGTTATAAATGAAAACCATGTTCATCCAACTGCATACCGGCGTGATATTAAAAAGATTTAACAATTTTTTGAGTCTCGCATTGTGCAGCAGTGCTAACTTTATTGCTAAATTAGAATTAAATCAAATATTGTACAAAATTGTTGTTTCCATTGTTAATAAATCTGAAATGAATATTATTATTATTGTCCAGTTGTCTTATTGTCGTATTGAATTATATTAGTTGATAATATTTTATGATTTACTATATTTACATACATTTACGTTTCAATTTTTGTTTCAGGTGAGTCGCTAATTTTGTTTAAATTTCAATACGAGCGAGAAGTAAGTATTATTTTATGATTAAAAATATTAATTTATAATTTTATTGTTGTTGGAGCTAGTCAAATTGTTATATGTTTTTACACAAGCATCAAGCTTCATAAATTATGCAGTGCTTAATGCAATTAAATGCATAAATTAAGTTTTTTATATACTAACTATTGAGTAACATCTTTCAAATATTATGTACAATTAACTCAAATGAGATGTTCACATGATATAAGATAATCAACTAACATTTGTACATACAGAAAATGATTCTGTTTAATTTCAAATGATTTTTTGACTGCAATCATTGAAACTTTTTAGATGGGTAAAAATAGTGGAACTTGCAACTTAAATTTATTTAAAGTTTTCTAATTAATAGAATTCTCATCCGTTTAACTCAAAAGAAAATTTAATGTACTGTAGCAAAGTTGTGTCGAATATATTTTCAATTACAAATAAAGTGCATTTCAATTTAAGCCTTCAATGTAAAACAGTAGTTTAATTTCGAACGTTGAATATTTGCATAGGCAAATAACCACAAATCATTGAAACAAAGTTTTACTTTGAAGTATTTTCGGCAAAACATTAAAAACATTATATTTGATATTAAATAAAAAAGTTTACAGTATGTTGAATTAAATAATTTATTTTTAAGCAATATATATTAAATGAAGAAGCGTTCTAATTAATTAATTAATATAATTTTCTTTGATTTAGAAATATAAATTCAGTATTTATTATACGTTTAATGATGTAGAGTAATAAAAGCTTCATAAAAACATCTAAGATATAAATATACAATGATTTGGTAATTATAATTTAAAATGAAAATAAATTCCTTGGCACAAATCTAAAGAAATATGAATTATAGCAGGTGGATGATGTAAGACATGACAATTCGACGAAATATTAGAATGATATATGTTGCGAACCGATTTATAACTATTATTTTTGTGCGATGCAAATTGCTAGGACGTTTACATTAAACGAATATATATTTCAAAATATAAAAATGTCATTATGATATCTTGATAAACAAAATTGTAGCTGGAAACCTTTTTTTTCATCTTTTACATAATATCTATAATTTAAAAGAATATAGATAAAAATAATTACGTAATTAATGCATTTAATTGAAAAAAAATCTGAAAGCTTGCTTTTCACACTGCAATAAATTACATTAACACTTTCTTAATGTAATTAACATATCATTTAATAATTTATCATCATTATTTGTTAGTATCATTAATACGCTTTATTTTTATAAAATCATTTATACTAAATGAGCAGATTCTGCAAATTTACATAATAATATACATAAAACAATTTTATATATTTTGAATGACCCTTTATAATACTGCTATATATAAAATATATTTATTTATTATCTTATTACGCTCTATTATGTAAATAATGTGAGCAGACTTGTGTTAATATGTTAATAAATTAGAATACCAAAGAAATCAAAACACACTTGCAATACAGCACCCACACAATATTGAAATATTTTTCTGGCTGTTATCTTTATTATTATGTTTTTAAATGAAATTACAATATTTTTTACTGTTGCATATCAGTGGCCCTTCGACTGTAGATGGCAAAATAATTAACGTAGGTATTCGAACTTATAACATGATGGTAAGTAATTTCACTTCCGGTCTACCATCCGTTCTGCCGATCATACACTAAATCCCCAGCATAGAAAAACTAACAAATTAAATAAAATAAAATATATATTAACAATGCAAATAATAAAACATTAGGTTTATAATAATTAGAAAATACCTAATTCGCGTAATTTCAATTATAATCGAAACTTTCCCAAATATGATACGCACATCTCATTACATTTTGTGAAACTTTAATTTCTACCTTCATCCGGTTGACGGATGAAAAAAAAATGATTTAACATTATTTTAGGCCAGTTATTCTTAACAATTTATTATTGTCGATTTATCGCTGGAGAATTTTAATTGCGATCAAGCTCACGTTATGAATGGTGTGAGATTGGAAAGTGCGCCCGAAATTCTTGTTTTCGTCTCGTTATGCAAGCGTGTGCCCGTATGAGTCCATTGTTGTCCATTGTAATTCCTTAACGAAAAACAATGCATTTTGCTTGCCCATATGGTACATATAATACAGAAATATACATGGTAACATATAAATGGTAATGACACGAGAATCCGGGCAACTTGTCTTGTCCTCTTGCAGCAGTGCCCTATAATTAAAGCCGCTGATCCTGCTCCTTATATAGGCACGTGTACAAAACATCAGCAAATATAAAAAACACTTTGGTTAGCTATAGCTCAACCGCGTAGGATTTTGCTTTGTGATTCACTTCAGCACAATATAAATGGAAGTTTGAAATTATATATTTTTTATTATTTCTTAAACAAATATAGCTTTATGAAATTTTTTAAATTAATTCTAAAATATCGTTTGATGTTGTATTAAATTAATTTATTTTTTTATTTTATTTAATAAATATATTAATGTAGAAGAAAAAAGAGACGGAAAAAAATCTAATCTTATCAATAAAATCATATTAGACTAACTTTTGGTTATATGTTTTGTAAATTAAATATATTTTGTTTTATTGTGAGTGTTATCAACTTATTATTTTATAAGAAATCATTCACTAATACTTTACTATTGATATTAACAGTAAACATTACTGCAGTAATCCCAGAACATCGTGGCTCATGGAATGAGTGAAATGTAAGCGCGAATGAAGGATGCTAAAACGGGCAAAGGCATAAGTGCAACAAAGCAAACATAAGATAACATTTGTGTATATTAATTTGTCTATTATACCGGCCAATTTATTGTAGGGTTACTATAAATCATTATAAAACTGTAAAAAGTGTTACCGAATCGAGCAACGATGTTCCAAGAATTTTAATTATCTGCTATTAATGTAAATATGACAGTCATTAGTAGCACTTATTTTATAAAGTAATACTATTAGGTAATTATTAATTTTTATTAACAATCGAAATATAATAGAGCTATATAGCCATTAAAGCTTATTATGAAAAACGATTGAGATGGATAAGCTCTAAATTTAATAAATATTAATGTCTTAAAAAAGATTATAAAATTTAAATTTTGAATTATTCATACTTTATAGTAATGATGTTTGTCAGCAAGACAATATTATTATGATGCCTTGTTCTGGGTTATTTATTCTGCATCTTTCATTCAGATTTTTGCTGCTTCTCATAACCTTCCTCAACTTATTCAGCAAGCCACAAATTTTCTTCGTGATAGATTTCTTGTTGATCCACTGTTATTAGAACTGAATCTATTAATTATTCCAAAAATTACAACAAATTCTGTTGAGTCTGCATCTATTACTTCCGTTGTTAAAACTTTTTGCCTTATTACTACCAAACCTAAAATCTGTCTCATCTATTATTATTCTAATATAAATATAGCAAAAATATAACAATTAAAATTAATCATTTCGATTTTGTTACTTTTTGTCTATTTCCACATATTACAGCAAGAAAACTCGTAAAAACAATTTAGAAGTCATCAAAAATTTGTAGCATTTTCTGCTATTAACCCAAAACAAAAGTTTGTCCTATTAACCTTCTTCAAAGAAGTCGTAGACTTACTGAGACGATGTAAAATAAAAGAATAAAAATGTGATAAAATAAATAAATAGACAAAACAAGCAGTTAATCAAACAAGGGATCTAGCAAATTTATCAGTAACCGTTTCTATCATACTACTAATAATGAATAATAAAAAATACTGCAACGATCTAAAAAAATAGAGCTGACAGGAACATACCTAATAAATTTTTTCATCATTCCATAAACAACATTTTTTATAAAAAAACACATCTTCTTCAAAGTTATCAAACCAATTCAGTTACAAAAAGAAATATCATATGTTTATGCTAATCTGTCATTCTAAGTCTTGCAATTGTTATACCTACAATGCCAGTTAGTGATGAAATAATAGATTGCTTGATAACAATATTGCTAGCAAGCAATATGCATAGAGAATTGGGCAGAATACATCGTTTTTTTGATGAAAGGCAACAAATGTTTGGCTTATTTTTTGATTTCCGTTTGAGAGCATTTACATAGAACTTTTCCACGTAGATGGGTAAGATCTGTTTTATGGCTTGCAATATCGCCTGATTTAAACTTTTTAGATTTCTTTCTTTGGAGATATTTGAGAACATTGGTTTATAGTACTTCTGCATATTATAGCCTCGAAAAGCTGCAGCAAATTAATTAAATAAGCCAATAAATCCAAGTCAATGAAGAGAGTTTTAGAAAGGTTTCAAATATCATTTAGATTAAGATGTTGTGCCTGCTGGGAACACATTTTTTGTACTAAATTAAATCTTTAGACCTTTACTCTTGTATACTAATTCAGTTTGGAAAAAACTGCATTTTAACAACTAACCGGACGTGGACGGTCCGACTCTAAAAATAATATTGGAGTGTAGGGTTCGAAAAGATGTACCCGCATCTTTACCGCTATTATTTAAAGTTATTAAACTCCAAATTGTGGACTAAAGAACGCCATTTAAAACTGACACGATAGATCTTTGTAAACATTTTACTAAAAGTAAAGAGTTTAATTTCAAAATATATAGCAGTTGTAATTTTAGACAATTGATTTTGTTTGTGATTGTGCTATAACCATCTTTTTAAAATAAAATGGTTGCAATTAAGACAAAAGTAATTGACTGTAGTTTTTTTTTACAATCAAGTCTATTTCAACCAAGCACGCACTTTTTAAGATACACCTCGACAACCTCAAGGAGCTGCAGCTACGAATTGATCAAAAATGCTAACAAATCTCAGCCAATGAAAAAATTATCGAAAAAGTTCAATTATTCTTTAGACTAAGATATTGTGCCTGCTTAGAAATGGGAGAAGAGCAGTTCGAACAACTTATGTAATTTTGTTTTTGATAGAAAAAAAAATGTCTTATCTCTAAAACTGTTACTTTGCGGACCCATGTTTTTAAGACTTCTTTGTTTATATTGGTTTATACTACTATTTTTTTAAATATTTTACAATTTTTTTTAACAGCTTGTATAATATACTACTTTAGATATCACACAGTTATTGAAACTTATATGTTTCTGTGACAAACTGACTAAAAATCATTTTGGTCACTTAAAGGGGGGCTCAGTAATATCACAAAGTTAAGTGGCTAGCTGAATTTTAGCTTGTTGCATTTATTGTTTAGTAAACTTTGTCAATGATAAGACAACATCTAAACAAGTATTATGTAAAAACAAGAAACTACTAGAGAAAAACAAAGGATTAAAATGTATTAAAAAATACTGACTTCAAAAACAAGCAAGATTATCTAGGAAATAAAGTGCTAGATTAAAAGGTCATACTCAATACAGCAGAACATTGATTTATATAATTCTAAAATAGAAAAGGGCGGTGACAAAATTTAGATTTAGACAAAGCTTTAAGAGATAATAAAATTCTAACACATGACATTTAAAAACTGGAAAAAGTATAATACTAAAACAACTGTGCGAATTATTTATTAAATGTTCAAAGCAACGTAAAATTTTGAATAACTTTAACAACATTGTTGTAGTTTTACTCCACATTATAAGAAAGCTGATAAGCAATTATTTATTAAATGTTCAAAACAAGGTAAAATTTTGAATAACTTTAACAACATTGTTGTAGTTTTACTCCACATTATAAGAAAGCTGATAAAAGGTACTTGGAAAACTACCCCTGATCATTCTCTTATCAAACAAACTTACGAATATCAGATAGATGAACAGGCGTTTTTAAGAAATATTACCGCACATGTAACCACTTATTAGCAATGAGGATACTGATAGAAAACGTATTTAAATAACTACAATAGCAAAATTGACAAATAACAATTAACAAAAAAAAAAACAACCGTAACTACGAAAATGTTGGAGGAAGTGGAAAAAACTTGGCAAATATTGGTTTTACATATGAACATCGCAAACGCAACAAATATGTGTTAAATTAACATCAAAGGTCAACCAATTAACAATGTTTCAAAGTATGTTTATCTATTACATATAATAACTATAAGATAGAAAAATCGAACATCTAAAATAAGTTGAAGAATAAAAATGACTTACGCTACCCAACTTGGACAATCATATTTTTTTATAGGTTTTGTACATCTCAAATGGCTAATGAAAGACAAATAACTAGAAAACAAAGAAAAAACATATAAAAGATATAACAAAAATAAGATATAGGGGAAATAACAATAAAACTTAAATGAAATTATGCCAGTCACGTAGTTAGATATCAGGATGATAACAAAAAAAAACGTCAAAGAACAATAATATAATGTATAACAATATAAAATAGGAGATAAAATCTAATATGTATAATAGCAAGACATAAATAAAATAAAATTTAAAAACTAAAGAGTAAAAAGCATTAGCTAGTAACAAAGATTTTACATTAGTTATATACTCTTTTAAAGGCAACATTCTAATGAGATGAGGTAGCTTATTATAAAACAGGAAGTCGTAGTAGTTTTTATTGCATCTACACTTATTTATTTGTTGAAAGTCTAGCAATATGTTTGACGCATGTCGTGTAGAGTATGCATGCACAGAGAAATGCAAAGTATAGTTAGCATTATTGTTTTATATATATATCAGACGCTATTTGATGTATTCAGATGGTAGTGCCAGGACTCCTAGTTTTGTGAATTCAGTTCTACAGAGGTCTCTATAATTTAGGCCTGAAATAATTCGAACGTCGTAATGAATATTTAGATATTTTATTGGAGATTGATGTAGTATGATTACTCCAGCAGTGTTTAGGATTAATGTGAACACCAAGAAACTTAAAATTACCTGTGAGATTTGGTGAATCTGTTTTTAATGAAAACATAACATTATTTGTTTTGCTATCATTTAAGGTAAGAGAGTTAGCCAGAAACTATTCATCGGCCAAATAATGACTGATATCTATTTGATCACGCAATGTATGTAAGTCACTACTTGTTGTTATTATGGTCGTATCATCAGCAAACAATACAAAGTTTGCAATTTTATAACAATTTGGTAGATCATTAATATTTACCAGAAACAATAGCGGGTCAAATACTGACCCTTGTGGCAACTCTATTGTTACTATTTCTTTTATAGATACTTGCCACATCAACGTATTGCTGTCTTTAATATAGATATGATTTAAGTAATTTAATATTATATGTACCAAAGTTTAATGATTTAAGTTTACTGATTAATATTGAATGAGACACACAATCAAATGATTTTGTCAAGTCGCAGAACATTGCGTATGTGTAATTTTTTTTTACAAAACCTATTTGTATTACATCTGTAAGTTTTGTGATTGCCATAAATGTATTTAGATTACTCCTAAAACTATATTGATATGTACTTAAAATATTGTAGTTTTCAAAAAATGTTTGCATTTGCAATCGAATCACAAGGGTCAAGCGTAGACAATTGTTTCGGTTCTACAAACCTCGTCAGTATGCCTTGTACGATCACGGCATTGTTGTTCGTTTCATTATTTTAATTTTACTTTTTTCAAATTTTGTTTCAACTGAGTCTGAGTATTTAATAAATTGAAAATCTAATTGCTGGACTGTTTTATACAATTGTATAAAACCTTTCGAGGACAATGGTCTGAAATTTAAGCGTTTAGTAACATTTTCAGGTAACATAATATTTAATTGAAGACTTATGGCAAGATGATGTCCAAACTTTAAATTGATAACTTCACATTTGTGTTGATTTATTGGAAACGTTGTAAATACATTATCTAATATGATTATGTGCCATCCATATGAAAATAGTAAAGTTGTTACATTTATGGTGTCATTGTCATTTCTAAGATTAAATTTGACATGAAAATATGTAAAGTATTTCAAACTTCCGTTTGATTGTTCAAGAAAATAATTATATTACCACTAGGTGGCCTATAGAGACTTGCAAGCACAATTTTTTTGTAATAACTAAAATACTAATAAATACCTCTATATGATTTGTAATTTATAATATCAAAAAAGATCTAGATAAAGACTTGCCAAGCAAATAACAAACACAACGCAGACTTTTTGTAGCTTAAAAAACTTAAAACAAAACAAAACGGAAAGAGAAAAAAGAGGCCTTAGGAATGGACCAAGTAAGATTATAGAAAAGTTGTTAGAAAAGAGATAGATGCATAGACAATGCAAGACATTGCTAGACTGCGCTAGGCTAGACGAATTCTGGACTTCACCGTCTTTGGGAAACCCTAAAAGAATGGTTCTGCACGGTTTGTACTGGGGTGGTGGGGGCATATTTTTATTCGGTTTTTGCTCAAAAGTTGTCATTGTTTAGATAACTTTCGCATAGTTAAAATAAATTGCAATTGTACTCCAATTTCAAACAGTTTACAACGGTTTATATAATGTTTGACTGTTTGTCATATTTATATAAAAAAAAATTATGCACACGTTGATTTTTTTAGCATTGCGTAATTATATATTTGCATCAGGGCTTTACAGAGAGGTTCGTGTTGTCAAAGTGAGTAAAGATCAGATTACGTGTATTTTAATTTCTTGTTCTATTGTAGTCGAGTGCAATTACAAATGTTTTTTTGCAGTTGTTTTTTTATTTGTCATAACTGACTACAATCCTAATCGTTTTTTTTACAATTTTACACAAATTTGATAAACTATATCTAAAAACCAAAACTGAACTGACAGTTAATAACCAAAAAGGACAACCAGTTTTATAAACAAGACCGTTATAGTTATAACACATTTATTGCGTAAGGTTTAAAAAAAATAATACATAATTATTTTTAAAGTTTGCGTTATTTTAGGTACAAAAAGTTAGAATAAATGCCGCTTATAAACCAATACTAATAAAATAAAATATTTAAAATTTATAAAACTAGTTCCATTTAAAGCAATTTATTGTTATAAATGAAAACATGTTAACTCAAACAGAACAGTCTCACTCTCAATTTATTAACACAACAAGAAATTTATCGGTTTCTAAAACAACAGCTTGCTTCCAGTTATATAGTTTTAATCAAATAGACAAATATTTAATATTTGAGAAGTCCGATACAACTTTTTGCAGGCTACTTTTTAACGAAATGGATGGATTTTGCTGTCTAAAGACTTTTTTTTAATGCAATCAGATAAAGAATGATCAAAACCAATAGAAGATTATTTTAAAACTTGTATTGTAGCACTATATTTGTATTGGCAAATCTAACAAAAACAGACGTTAAACGTTATACTGAGTTTAGAAATTTTAATAAATGACATCTTATGTCAAAATTTTTTATACCGATTTTCAAGTATTCAACATCCGTGATTTTACTTTGTAATATCTTTAACTGCTACTGTCCCGGTTAAGTTAGTTCAAGACACAGAATTTATTTATTTATTTATTTACGGATTCTCCATTTTACAAAAATACAGATTTAAAAATTAAATACAAATTATTATAACAGCACAAAGAAAAAAATATATATATGTACATACGAATATTGGAAAAGTATAACAAAATGAAAAATATAAACTAGACAAAATTATCTAAACATAGTAATTGCACTTTTTCTTTAAATAAGTTATGTGATGTATTAAACATTAATCTTGGTTGAACATTAACTAAGATATTACCATATTTAAATAATCTCGAAAAAGGTTTATTTTTGGCATAACTAGTTGCATGACAAATCTTCTTCAAAACTAATATAGTTTCTTGTACGGCGATCAGTTACCGGTACTACAAGTTTAACTTTTCATACAAGATCCTCACTGTTGATTACACCAGAAATAAGTTTGTGTAAGAAATGTAAGTCAAAAAAGTTTCCATATTGACAGATGTTTGTCTGTTATAAAACCGCTATATAAAAGACAAAATTATAAAATTTATAAAAAAAAAATTTTTTTCAAAACAAATTATTTGTTTGAAGAAAATAGGTTCGAGTTCAAACCGTTTGGTTGTTAAACTTGATAAAAATATTTATTAAAAACATTTTTTTAAAAAACTAATCAAAATTTTAAGTTGTAACAGCAAAGTGAAATAGTTTTTTACTACAATTAAAATCCAGTTCTGTTGACTAACACACATTCAACTTTTTATAGTTAATGTATGCTAGGATGTTGAGAAAAGTTTTTTTTAGTGTTAGTTTTATTCTGTTGTTGTTGAAGGAGTTTGTTTTATGTTAGCTATGTCAAAATGCCAATATTATAACCTTGTTAAAAAAAATGTATTGGAACACTAAAATGTTTACTGCAGTAAATCACGTTATGTAAGATTTTGTTAAAATAAAATAATCTTTTTGAATTGTTAGTAATTATTTTTTTGCTGTGTGAACTTTATTCAACAAAAAATCTTTAGTTTTTCTTCAATTTTATACAAATATTTTCTTCAAAGTGTATTTAAAAAAATGTTTTAATTGTTATTATATTGTTATACATCTTCCCCTGCATAATAACAATTGCAATAGTTCGTATAATTTAACTCCCATGATGTGTCCAAAGTATTGAAGTTTTTGAGCTGAATCAGAGAAAGTTAAAGAAGTATATTCTTTAACTTTCTCTGATTCAGTGCTATTTGTTATTAGGATTGTATCATCAGCAAATCTTATATTATTGATTGGTATAGTATTTTCTCCACCTTGTTATGTAGCTCTTGATTTGTGATAGTCTCTGAATGTAAGTTAAAAAGTAGTAAGTAAAGAATGCACCTTTGTCTTACTTTCTGTTTGATTTTTATGTATTCCAATTGTTTGTTTTTAATGATGATGCTAATTATTTATAGTATAGGTTTTCTATAACTTTGACATCTTGATTTTCTATTTGTTATTCTTTAAGAGGTTTTAGAAGAAAATTGTATCGTTTTGGCCAGTACATTTAGAGTTATCAATGTCTCTTTAGTGCCAACTCTATTACAGACACCAAACTGCGTCTCACTTATAGTTTAATGTATATTCGTCTGTGTATTATTATTATTATTTTTTTATTGTATTTTAGCGTCGACTACTAAGGTCGTTAGCTATTTATTTTATTTTAATAATAATAACCTCAGGTTATAGACAGGAGACAAAACAACACATTAAAATGGTTAAATAAAAAACAAATAAAAACTAAATTTAATATCACAGTTGCTAAAATTAAAAACTAAATTTAAAACTAATATCACAGAACCTACTATCACAACTGACAACAAAGTTGTAAAAGACTTTGTTGCCAGTACCTATACATTAACCTAACCTAATACCATAGATGACACCGAAGCTGTAAAATGCTTTGACACCAAACCCTAAAAACTAACTAAATTTAACATCACAACCTAACCTAATATCACAGATGACATCGAAGCTGTAAAATGCTTTAATGATAGACCCTAAAAATTAACTAAAACTAATATCACAGATTGCACCGAAGTTGTAAAAGACTACGATTCTTTAAACAACTCAACAACACAAACTGATCAATAAGATTAAATTAATAAATTAACACCATCATTACAAGACAACACAAAACTTGGTTACACCTGTTTGAAGAATCCTGCGTCTTTCAAAAACTGGACGCATCTTTCCATGGACTCCTCTCTATTTGATAAAATAGACGCTACGTTGTTAGGGAGCTCAAGCCAATTACGGTGCGGAAGGTAGGCTCGGCATTCTTTCAAAATGCTTCACCGTTAGAGGGTCGTGACATGTTTGGCATGCTGGTTGTTGGTCAAGTTGGTATAACCTATGCGCAAGCGGTATAGGGCGACTTCCTCTCTCCTGTTGGATCCGCGACACCTACATGACCCGGTGACCAGACAAAGATAACTCTCTGTCCTAACCAGGCTAGGCGGAATATCAAAGTTTGTACAAGCTGGACCAGCGGATCGACCGAGTTCATAGACTGTATACTCAGGATGGCACTCAGCAAATCGGAACAAAGGAGGAAAGAACTGTGAGATGACGTCTGACGTAAATCTGCGGTGTATACAAAGGTCTTTAGGGAGAGACCATGAATGGGCCGTACCGTCTAAAACGAAGGCACATCATTAGACTTATGGTCATGTGATTGACACTTTTTTTGCATTGTTTTTTTTTTTAAATTGAAATAAAAGTTGATACTAGCAATTTTTTAGACATTTTGCCCGTTTTATAAATTGTGTTTAAAAGGTCGTCTCTAAGTATGTGGATTTTGTTTCTTTTAAGCAAATTACTTAGTTTGATGGGCAGTTTGTTTGGGCTTGCCAATTCATCACGTTTTTAAACGAGTATACAACCTTTTCATTTGTTATTTCTGGGCCAGTTTCTACTTTATCTAGTGTTGTTTCAGGCCTAATTTTTTCATATTTAACTAGTTTTTGTAGCTTATTTTCTTTATTATTGTGATTGTGTTTCAGTTGTCTATTAGAATGTCGTTATTGTCTTTTTCTACTCTCTTCTATATATTGTCACTTTTATTCAAGCCTAACTGAATGGATATGTATCATATATTTACTCTAGTGTGGATATGATATGCCGTACCAACCATAAAAACAAAAAATACAAATCACAATGTTTATTTAATTTAACCAAAATGATAGGTAGTTTTGAATTTGATAATTATGCAAAACGTCAGATGTCAAACATTACCTGAATTTATTTCAATATAAAATAATGTTAAATGATTAATTGAAAAGTTTTAAAATAATTTTTAGATTTTTATGAGTCGTAGAAAAAGTAAGCTGTATAACTTGAGTGGAATGCTCATATCGCACTTAGACGTTTGAAGCACTCCGCCTGCAGCGTCGTGCTCCAAATTCGTCTTTGTGCGATATGGGCATACTATCCACTCTTGTTATACAAAATACTATTTTATTTCAGTTCATTTCTCATTTAACCGTTTTTTATCATTTTGTATTTTTTTGTATCAATTTTTCTGTATTTTTGTTTGTCCTTGCTTATAACTTTTTTTTGTATCAAATGTAAAACTTTATCAGTAATCCAAGATTTTTTCTTTGTTTTTATTGTCAGGTTTTAGTTTTGTGTAACCTAACTTCAGGTTTTTTTGATAGTGTTCTATTGTTTATTTGAATGTTTCTGTACCTTTCGGGGGTTTTGTTTTTGCTATTTATTTTTTACGTTTCTGTAATTTTGTTCTCTTTTAATGTTTAAATGTTGCAATAACTGAGTTATGGTCAGATGTTATGGGTACCTACCTGGGTATGTTTTAATTGTTTTGATGTAGTTACTGTACTTTTTCCCAATCATAATATAGTTAATTTAATTTCTTAAGACGTTTTCTTGCGTCTTGTGGTGCTCTCCAAGCATAAAGTCTTCTGGGTGGTAGTTTATACAGTATATTTACAAACTGTACCAGTCTCTTTTCCTTTTTGTTGCGATCTCCTAGACTGAATTTTACAATTGGATCTTTACGTTATCTCTTTTTAATTTTAGCATTTTATTTCCTTGTTTTTTAATGTTTTTGACTATGTCTTTTGTTTGTTTATAGAACATTTTTAGGTCTTTGTTTAGTGCTGTTAATGCGTAGATTTGAAGTATATTTATTTTTACTTTTAGTGTCATCATTAGAGTGCGGATTTGTGGCATTTGCTTATTTGTTAATATTGAATGCAGAACAAAATTCTTTGATTATATACGTTTTATAAAAAATGCAACAATTAGACACTAATTTTATTTTGCTTAAATGCTATTTTTGGCGTTTTTGTGTTTTTTTTTTACATATTTTTGCTTTTTTTCAATTATTTAATTATTTATCTTTGTTTTATACATGTTTTGCATCTTGTTCTGATTTTGACGTTTGAGTGAAAAAACATATTTGAATTAACCATTTTTTTTATAGCATTCCATTCTCAGCTGAGCATTTGCCATTACCAGGACATTGTACTTCACTTATTTTTAATATATTGATCTTTGGTCTTGTCATTTTTATATTTAGGTTCTGTAGTCTTCCAGTTTATTATAAATTTCTGACGTCTCATGTTGCAATCTTTAATATATTTGTTTTACTTTTTATTGTTTATAAAAATTTCCCTTAATGAACCGACTGGGAAACTACTAACTCTTGATTCTTTGGTTTTAAATTTGCTCATAATGATTGTAGTAAGGAAATCTTTATAGATTTTTAATGCAGTGGTTTTCCATTGCTTTCTGTATCCTTATGTCCTTGACCAATTGTTGGTTTTTACTTTTTTACACACAACTTCTCGTCCTCTTTCCTGATCATCTAGCTAAAACTGTTGGCCAGCAAGAAGTGTCTGCTTATTCCGGCAAACATATGGTCTGCATAAGCTTATTAGTTGTCTAGAAGGGTGCACCGGATATTTAAAATTATTGCTTGTGCAGGTTATTTTGTCATTTAGGGCGGTATTAATAGAGTTTACCTTCTTTCACTAAAACTGACGTTCAAATTTTGTTTCTTACGTTAACGGTACAAACAGTTGCAATTGTTGCGTTCAAATTTAAATTTATACTTTGTAAAATAATTTAGTAGATTTTGTGTTGTCTGCAATTATGCACAAGGTATATTTTTAGTATTTGTAGTTTTTTACTCTTTTAAAAAAATTACAGTTGTTTTTTACTTACCATTTTTCTGATTGCTACTTTTTAGAAGTAAGTATGCTAGTGAAGATAGTGTTTTATTATAGAATAATTTATCTCACAAAAGTGTATAGATTTTCTGCAAACTCAATCTGATCAATCAATTCTTCCAAATGTGACATGCAAGAATTAGTCTATTCAGAACTTATAGACAAAAATTGTTTACTAAAGAAATCCTATTTTACACTTTGGTTTTATGTCGCGTGATTTACGAATCAATTGGTCAGAATTACTATTTGGGCAATCTTTAGAATCATTTTTTAGACATTTGTTAAAGCTAATCTATAGCACTTATTTTATCATTACGTAAAACGCCACCACACTGCATTAACTTTTTGATGAGGTAGGCTATATTGTTTTGCAACGGACCAACCTTAGATACTCTTTGATAATGCTGGAAACAAAAATGTGTTTGCTATTACTTGAGGAACCTAACGTAAAAATCAAATCACTAACAAAAGCTTTATTTTGTCCGTTTTTACCTTTTTAATAATTCTTTGAAACAGAAACTTGCTTGACCAATCTCCTGACTTCTAGAAATGATGGCTAATACAACAAAATAAATTTATGTGTTATTTTACATTGAATTAGTTTTTAATTTTTAAAAAACCTTTTTTATTATATGTACACGTTTATGTTTATTTTATTTCTATATTTTAATGGTTTTTTTTTAAGATTTTTTAAGAATAGAATTTAAAACATTTAATAAAATCATCTTAAACTTAATATTTTTTGTTCTATCTATTTAAAAATAAACACATCCACGCCGGTATTATAGTACAGAACTTCATCCTTATTCTAAGATCTAAAACCGTTGTATGAACGAAACGTCTGATCTTTGTTGTTTTGTAGTGTACATTTTTGGAAACGGTTTGTATCTTCACTCAATACCAGCTATCAGATTACTATACTATCAAAATTTAATACCTGTTTTATGCTTCTAAAATTTATAAATTATAACGTGCTTAAAAAAAAACTCATAAATCAAAAAGTTTATATAAAAAGATTAGTATTAGAAAATATAATTATCTATACAAATTATTCATTTGTAATAAAAAATCTGTTTTTAATAATAAACAAAACAGCTTTTTTATTACATAATTATATAGTTCTTTTGATCAAATTTATTGCTTGTTGTGACATAAAAGCTAATCTGTGTCACTTTAGTTGAGACTATAAAAACTATATTAATATACTGCTTTGATCCATGTAAAATGTAAACCGTTTTGTTTGCATTGATATTTTTAGTTTTTATTTATTTCTTTACATGCAGTCAAAACTTTTTTTATAAATTATATTACGAACATACACAGATATAATGCGGAATTTGTTTGATGTTTCAATGAAGTTTAAATTCTTTGGTTTCAAATTTTTTCATTGAAATATAAAATAACATTATTTTAATTTAAAACTTATCCAAGAAGACAATAAACGTTTACATAACTCAGAAGATTTCCCTGTAGTATCTTCGATAACCTAAATAAGCCAAGTGTTCTGCTCTACTAACTTTAACAAGAGCAAATTGTGATTCAATTCCAAGTATTCTGCCCGCCGAGTTTATTAAATAATTAAAACTCGTTGGTCCTACAACACTTGAAAATTTAATTTTAACTTTTAACTTTGGTTTGAACATCATTATTCACACTTTAATACACCCGTACTTTATATTATAAACTACGTTAAAGATACAATATGTAAGGTGAAATAAAATTAATATTAATAAAATTCCAAACAACATAAATTGTAGAAACTAAAATATTTTTGCATATAAATATTTCAATTCAACATTAAAATTATACGTTTTCAAAACTTCTGAGGCGTTTCAAGATTTACATATGAATTTTTACCAAAGACTTGAGTAAATCACTGATTTATCTGCAAATCTTTCAATATCATCATTCATAATGTCGACAATGTAACCCAGTTCAATGTGACTTGGCATTTCCAGGACGTTGCAATCTAACAAATTGAAGTCACCAGGTTCGTATTTCGGACTAATCGGATTAGATCGATTTACATACTGAAGGGTGATTTAAAGAAAACAAATAAATTAAGACACCCTTATCAATCTTAACATTTACAAAGAGTCAATGTAAATAATTGATTGAAATTAAAATATTCTTTTCTGGAATTAAGTGTTATTAAAAAAGATATACTTAACAACATGTTGTTCATATCCAGATGTTACATCGATTATGTGGCGCCTTGTTATATTTAGCACATTAAGTGAAAGTTTATGCAAAGCGAGGAGCAAATAAAAGCAATCCGCATGCATTTAGTGACATGCTAACGACCTCTCCCTTAATCTAAATCAATTTACGACTTCCCTGATTTATTCCCAAAACTACAAGAGCTATTTTTTTAATTAAGCCCTCCCGCTGAGCGCAACGGAAACGTTTTTTGTGTGACTAAAGGCTGCCAAGAATTAAATTTTTTTATTACGCCTTCCTTTTGCAATAAAATCATATTTACGGCATTATCAATTTATTCGCTAATTTATTAGTTGTCATCGGAGTTATTACTACAGGAAACGTGATTTTTATTAGTCCACCTTGTTACGCATATTCATTAACAGATATATTGATTTGCAAACTAATGTTGGCACTATTTCCTGGCTAATTCTCTTTTGTAAAATACTAACAAATTTTTAACACATGCTGCTAATATAGTATGTGATATTTTCTTCGTTGATTTTGATAAATGTGATAAATGTTTGGGATTTTTCTTGTAAATATATAATTTTTAAATTTAAATATTTATGCTGACAATTTTATTACATTACTACATTAGTTTTATGTGTTTGTGTAATCCCGTATGCAATATTTGATTAAACTTGAATGCGTCCCAAATATGTTTACAGTCATTTAAATTCCTTAATATTTCAAAATATACATCATATAAAATAGTAGACTTGAAATTATTTTATTAGAGGGAAGGCTCTATTCTACAAATAAAATATTTTTAATATAAATAAACAACGTAAAATAAAAATTGTAAATAATAAACTGTAATAGTTATTGCGGAAAATTAAATTAAAATTTGAAAATAGTGTAAATCATACTAGATAATGTATTAAATTTAAACAGAAAATATTAGTTTAGAATTATTAAGATATTAGTGTTATTTTAGTAATTCTATGTGATAAAATATATTAAGACGGTTGCACAGTTAATTTCTTTACAATATTAATAAAACATAATTACGTTTTTTCATATTAACGAATGTCGCCACTTTTACTACAATGAGATTAGTAATCTTAATTTTAATTCTAAACAAGTATAATTACATTAACTATTTAGAAATGATATTTACAATTTTACAAATAAACTAAATTATCATTACTACTTGTACTTATGACGGTGGTTAAGATTAGTTGAAACCTAATTGCAAACGATTCGGGAAACTGACCTGACTATGTGATTGCGTGCATTATTGAATCTCGGTTTTTAACTTATGGATTGTAGATTAATGGGCGAGCGTAGCTGTAGTACATACGTGTTATGATGATGCTTTTTGCTTTTGATTCAACATCATTATCTTTAGTGAATGTCTGTTATCAAGTAAGTTGGCTGTATTTTTTTGTCATTTTTTTTAATTGTAAAATGTGATACTTAGGTATACATTATGAAGTCTTATTCTGAATCTAATTATTCCGCAGTAAAACAGCTTCTCATTTAAATCTACGAGCAGAGGCCGTACATTTTTAATGAGGCAGCAAAAAATTACTAACGGAATGTTTCATAGATGCTTGGACTGACTCTAATGAGTACAAAGCTCAGTCTAATGCAGATTGTAGAGCAAGCAACCTAACCACAAGGTTGAACATAGCTTATGATACAATTAAATTAGCAGAACAAATCATAGTCTGTTTAACTCTTCATTAGTATCATAATTCTTTGAAACGTTTATAGTAGCTTCGGTCTCTCACACCGATAATTAATAATTATCTACAACCAATATTTATAAGAATTATTTTAAACATGTTAGTAATAGAAACAACATATTTATAGATTTTGTATATATAAATATAATTTCAATCTTTTTTTTTTAATTTAAAAGTTTATTGTCATTTTCAACAACAAAAACTGTTATAATTTAAAATAAATTTTAATTTTTTTAATTTTAAAATAAACATATTGATATTATGTAAACATATATTTGATTGCCGCAATCTTTACATATTCTTTGCAGTAGTTTCTTAAATGTCACATATTTCTCTAATTCGCATTTTGTTTCAACTAAATGTGATTTTATCAATTTGGAAAAATTCTTGCTTACAAGTATTTATTAGTGGGTTATTTGCAGCAAAGACAACCTTTGCATTTATTGCACCTACATTTAGTAATGAGTAGAATACCAACGTCTTGTGCTTCAAGCGCAGTTATAATTTGAGTACAACTGGTCTACTGGTGTATTTCATTGTAGGTTAGAACCTTATCTATCAACTTTTAAAGTGGCAATTTTCTAAGACATAATATATAGTAAAAATTGAAGTAAAAAATTACTTCAAATGAACTATAAAACTATTTACCTCAATATTTTAACTTATAAGTTTTAACTCTAATAGTAGCTTCAGTGTCACACACCAAAATTGTTTATAACATTGGCAAATCTGCACGCACACACAAACGATTTGCACCTGAGACGTATGAAGACAATCTAGGAAGGTACCGCACAACTCAGAAAATTATTTTTGCAAATGCTCTTATTACATCTCATAATTTGGTGCGTCGGTGTGACACACCGTATGATACTAATGAAGAGTTAAAAGTTTTTATTTTTCTTATTTGCTTATTCGTTACCGGACGTTGGCTATCCAAGTAGCAATTTTCACTTTATTAGAGGCCGTACGAAATACTTCTGTTGTTGTTGTACCAAACTCCCGCATCAATCTTCAATGCTCTCACATGCTCTGGTTCAGAATTTTAAAAGTTGTTTTGTACAACTAGAACTCAAAACTATTTAGTTTTAGTTTAGTACAAGAGTATCGGAATAACATTACTATTTACCAGACTAATTTTAGTTTTGCAACACAGTTTATGCTTTTTAAGACTTTCTTAAATGTTTGCAAATTCTACATTAGTTTTTTCTATTCTACTTTTATTTAGATCAAATAGCCCTATTTTTCATTCAGCAGACTTTTCAGATAAGTGATTTTTTGTTCTCGGGGTCTATAATATTTTTACTGATGACTATGAATTTGTTTGACACCTATTTTGAGGTTATGTTTGCTTGCTGCTGATACTTTGTCCAAGAAATATTGCAATCCTTCTATAAAACTCGCAAAAATGCCTGTGTCGACAGAAAATCTTATGTTGTTTATTAATTTACCGTTAATTGTCATTCTTTAATTAACGTTATTCAAAGCATTTTTAATTATATTTTTTTAGTAAAGGTTGCAAAGCATCGGAAATAAAACACATCCCTATCTGATTCCACGTTGTATTTCTACATTCTCAGTGGTTAACTTTTTCTACTTCAATGTTTGCACTTTGGTTCTAGTAGAAATTTTAAATCATGTTGATATCAATCATAATTTACATCTAGAGATCTTTGAAAAAGTACTTGTATACTGAACAGTGCTTCTTTTGTCCCCATACTGTTTCTAAAGACGAACTAGGTTTTGGATATTTGTTTTTCACATTGGATGTATAATCAACTGAGGATAAACTTTAAAAAAGTTTTAGCTGTTTTAGTGAGTAATAATGCATACTGTCCTAAACTTTCCACAAGTAAAGCAATGTGCTTTTTGCTATTTTTTCTTCTTTTTTGTGTTTAATTATTGCTTTTTTTACTTTTTTGCATAGTATTTTTGGACCAGGAGTAGAAGTCTTTTCTGATATGTTATTCCTATAAATTGTATATACTGTCACAATGTATTTCTGCCAAACGTTAATTTCTTCACGTTTTTTAAGGATTAAATTTTTATTTTTATTTATTAGCTTTTGCAATGCTTTGAATTGTTTAATTCATTGCCAATCTAAAATTGACTAATGACTTAGATACTTTGGTAATATCTTGTTAAGTATTGATGTAGACGATGAAGTTACTTCCTTCATGAAGGTCTTATTTATTTTTGAATTTACATCCTTTTTTTTTGTTTGGTACTTGTAAGGTGTTTGGTGTTTTTATAATGAAAACAATGTCATCTAAACGGCGGCGTTTTAGCTATGATTTTTTCGGTACTTGTTTGAAGTTTTGACAAGATCAATGTTGAAATTTTCAGAGAAGTGGCCATTGTTTTGTTTTGTTTTGATATAATGTGCACCAAAAAACACCTAGAACTTGCTTGTTTGTTTGTTGTTGTGTAAATAATTTTAAGCTGATTTTGTTTTTGATTGGACTTAAAATTTTTGAAAACTATACTAAGATGTTTTAGAAGTGGGTTTATCCTACAATTGTGAATACTTGCAAATTATTTTGATCCGATGTATTGCTTCTTTCTTAAAGAGTTTATAATATTTCATCTATAAAAAATATATGTATATATATATAAATGTTGTGTTTAATCCGTTACTGCTTTTCCTATGCAGCGAGGATTGTTTTATTTGTCTATTATTTTTTAGTTTCTTATAGCCACAAAATTAGTTTTAATGCATTAAAATTAACGGCAAACATCGGTTTAGAAACATTTGCTACTACATTTTTTTAATAAAAAGTTTAGGCGTTGATAGTATACGATGCTGTATATTGTAATTGGCGTTTTGTTTTCTTGAATATATCAGCGAAAGAACAAGTTCACTTGGTATGAGCATGGCTGACTGCACTTGCACTTTATAATACAAGCAGATGCTGCTAGGGCAAATGCGCTTGCAATTATATAATACTAGCAGTTTGTTGCTACACAGCAGTTTGGATATTTTTTCTTCATGTATATAAAAAGTTATAGCTGTGTTGGTTCTAGCCCAGATAATTCAGTCTCCACAAGCTATTGGAAGTACTATTAGGGCTGTAGCGGCTTTTTTTTAATTTTTTGCGATTGTAAAGTGCTTTTCTTGGCATTTTTTTTTTAACTAATAAAAATTATAGTTTTAGAAATAAAATGTAATTAAAAAAAATTCTTGGTTCAATGAACTTTTATTAGCAGTCAATCAATGTTTTACAATGTTGCTACTCTATTGGTGTAGTAAGTAGCTGAAGCTAAGACCTGCATGAATTTGGTTTTAGCTTTAAACTACTGATATTGAACCAAAAAACAAAGTACTTACGTGGTTTGTTTAAACCTCGTGTGATGATTTGGATAATTGGCATTTTATGTTTTACTCAGTTATTTTAAGTTTTCTACATTCTTTATTTGGTTTGTTATTTTGAGCCTGTATGTAATAGATGATACGGCTTTTTCAGATGTTGTACAAAATGCACTGTAGCGGATTTGGGTAATAATGTAATTAAATAATTTTAGAGTAGTTTATGATTATTATATCAAACTAAGCATTTTAAATAAAATAATCTAAATACTTATTAATATTATGTAAATTTTGTTTTGGTTGTTATGTCTTTTTTCTACTAATTTGGGAATAATTAATTAATTAATACAAAAAAAAATGTAAATTAATAAAAATATAAATAGTGATACTTCACCAAAAGTTTTTGAAACCAAATTTACAAATAATAGAGTTACGAAGCTACTAAATTATACTCTAAAAGATGTTGGTAAAAAATGGACTCCGTTGATCTTCTTCAACGCAAATTTATTATCAAAGCAAATATGAACAAACAAGGCAGGCACTTGCAAGTCCCGCAACTTAACTGCTATTTGTTTTTGTAGGTTTTTCTATAGGAAACATCTTTATTGTATTGCTAAAACTAAACTAACTTTTATTAAAAAATATTATACTTATATCATTATAAAACAGTAACATTATAAGATTTGATTTATATATTTACCAGGAATGCAGATGAAATTGTAACTTCTCTTTTCTAAGATGGAAACATCTCATGACTATGTTTTTATTTGCGAGGAGATTCAATTTTATTTCTATTACCCGTCGATGCGGATATTAAAACCTCCATTAAGTAGCTTCCTGATTATGTTTGCCACGTTTTACTCAAACTTGCGAAAATTTGCATTTTGGTGAGTGCGTTTTATTTTTCAATCTAATTTTTGCAATTTATATTTATTTCGAGTATTATAATTATATTTCATTTGATCTTTTTTTTATTCTGTATTTTATTTTAGTTTATGGTTTTTTATTTTTGTTAATTTATGGGAAATAAATAATTTGTGCATAATTGCCTATTTAATACCATGACCCTTCTAATTATTACGGCAGAACTTGGTTTTTTTTTACCATCTATTTTAAAATTAAAAAAAAAGAGATTTTTATTGTAATAGAAATAAACACACGAGACGACAGGGAAGAATATAATTGTCTTCATGTCATGCGGATATGAATACGGAAATACAGATGCAAGACGAAGCTAGGTCTTTATAATTATATCAATACACCAACGGCAGTTACTTCTGGTAATGTACAGTACAGTTATAAGCCTAAATGATTATTTGACGATAATGAACAATTTGTTTGATGCAAGATACGCAACAGCGCAGCGGTAGACACGTTGCACCAATTAAATTGTTCATTAGATAGAATGAAACTGACGGGGACACCGAATCTCATTGATACTATTGGGACCCAACCAGAAAATATTCAAAGACCACGATACGAGTTACCTGTTTACTCATTGTCGCATACAGCAAAAACAAATCATGGTCACAATAATAACAATCATACTAGTTACAATACATTTAAATTTGCCTTTACTATCATTACGTTCATACCCATACACTAATTACCCCATCTGTACGTGAACCAAACGTAAGTTGCCCTCTATCATCTACCCATTTTAATCAAGAACAACCTCAGTTATCAGACGCACTTATTCATCCAACATATTATATGTACAAAGCGCTTTCACCTAGGTATGAAAAAATTTCTAACCTTTTAAAGGGAATTCCTCAATTTAACGGAATAAACATGCAGCTTATTAGTTTTTTTAATAGATTACGGAAAACAGTTGCTACTTACAATGTTTCAAATAATCATTTTTTATTATGGGGACATACACTGTTCCCTAATGATGCTAAAGTATTGCATGACACCATAATGAAAGCACGGAATTTGGTTAAAACTGGAAAATACCGATTTACCGACGGTTCAATGGCGGTATAAAAATCGCGATTTAATTAAAATTGTTGCGCGGTACTATCCAGCACATATGGCGACGTGCTTAGTTGGTGTTTCTGCGGTAACAGAAGCATTCGATAGGTTGCGAACTAATGACTATGTTACGAGCAGTGACAACTGGAGAACTAATACCCCGCGTTTTGATACAGATTGAGCAAACGTTCAACATCATAATTATAAGCCGGAAGTAGGGGCGGTCACCAGGACCCCAATATTTTCAAATCAAGATCCTATTCCCGATCTCTTAACGGATAATTGTGATTTTGATCATTCCCCATCTCCCAACTGCGCCCTTCTTAATGTAATCAAAGTAAGAAATTTTGAATTTCGTTACTGGATAGTGGAAGCGACATATCATGCATAAACAGCAAAACTTTCGATCTAATACTCGCTGCGGCGCCGAATATAACTATGTTTCCGGTGCAGGGTTTTTTTGTGTTACCGGAGCCTACCGCACAAAACCTGGCAAAGTAACACATCAGGTTCTGTTGGTTTTTGAAATCCTAATGTTCAAAGGAGAATTTGAGTTTTTAGTTATTTCTGGATTGAATTACCCAGTCAATCTTCGATTTGTTAATGCACTACAAAATTACGCTCATACTACATGAGCAAAAAATTCAAATTCCCTGGGAAAATAACATTTTAACCTTAAAAACTGTTCCTCTATTGCATGATAACCAACCGCCTATTGCTAGCGACCTGAGAATTTGTGCAATCCATTTACAGCCAAGTATGCCTGTCAATGGTTTTTGATGCGCCTGGCATTTCTTTTGTAGAAGAGCTTGCTCTTATTAATGCAGAAAAAACCTCTTTATTGAAAGTATTGCAATTTCATTCCCAAGTTTTTCCCGAAAAACCGGGCCTCACTACGCCTTATAAGCATGAACTCAATCTGACAGATAACCGTCCCTTTGCAGTAAATCAATACCCTATTCCGATGGCTCATAGAGAAGTGGTGCAGGCGGAAATGCAAAAATGGAAGCTTGGGGAATTATAGAACGTTCTGATACCCCGTTTGCAAGTCCTTTTATGACCACTGTAAAGCGAGATGGCTCGGTACGTCTTTGCAAGGACGCTAGGAGATTAAATGCTGTTACTGAATTGGATAACGATTTACCCCGTCTTACTGAAGATATTTTACTATTTTTACATAGCCAGTGTACGCTATATGTCTTCATTAGATTTCCGTTTTTTCTATTGGTAAATGCCCATTAAACTCCAGCATCGTCGTTCTACAGGGTTAGGGTCGGTACTCGCGCTTATCAGTTTAAAAATCCTCCCTTTTGACCTTAAAACTGCAGTGGCAAGTATTTCTAGGTGCATGGATCACATCTTAGGCCCTGCCTTGGAATACTTTGCACACGAGTATGTGGACGATCTACTGATTACATCTACTTTTGTTTTTAGAGCATTTCAACCATATAAATTTCATCCTTACACGACTGCGAAAAGCAGGTATGACTTTAAATTTTAGAAAATGTAGCTAACGCCTCAAGGACTTACTTCAAATCTGGAAACGATTCAAAGCTTCTGTCAAACAGTTACAAGCATTTCTTTCCCTTGCCAATTTTAACAGAGCATTTGCACAAAATTTGTCCACGGTTACGGCACCTATGACGTTTTGTTTGCGTAATGGAGTAAAATGGTCTTGTGGGGCAGGCACAACTAGATGCATTTTTAGCTGTTAAAGAAAATTTTGCAAAAGAAGTTTTGTTGTGTCATCTACGGCCGGAACTTCCTTTTGAAGTACAGTATGATGCTAATGATTTTGGTATAGGTGCAGTTTTGTACCAACAAATTGAAGGCCGACGCCATATCATTAGTTATTTTAGTAAGCTACTGTTAGAGCGCGAACGGCATTACTCGGTTGCAGAAAAAGAGCTATTAAGTGTTGTTGCTGCGTTAAGACGGTGGCAAGTATTTTTAATTGGAAAACTTTTTGAAGTTACTACCTATCACCGTCCGTTAAAGTATTTAAACACTTGTATCTTTTCAAGAATACCAGTTCAGTATCCGGTATGTTTTTGGAAAACTTAACTTGGTAGCGGATGCTTTGTCCCGAAATCTTCCTGTACGGCTTCCTATGTCTTTAGACCGTACCTTTCGAATAATAACGCTAGTGGCTTGCCCTACAGCGGCTACGCTGCTTGTTGGTTTAACTGCTGCTCAACTTGACGATGATCGGTTAAGAAAAATCCGCAAACAAACACAAATTTACCCTACCCAACACTGCTTTATAATACACAAAGACTTGTTATATCTGCAACATGATGGAAAATCTCCTTTATTATTATGTATTCTCAAGACGTTAATTCCTATTTTGTTAAACTTATACCACGTCTATTACGGTCATTTTGGGGTTTACAAAACGTGGATCGCTCTTAGACGCGACTTGTGGTGGCCGGGGATGTTTAAGTCGGTCAAGTCACTCCTAAAGACTTGCGAGTTATGTCAGCGCGTGAAACATTCATAGCATCCACATGCGCATCCCGGAGTCACCTAACGACCTTGCTTCCGTAGACTTATATGGTCCTCGCGATTTATTGGAGGTGTTACTTATAAATTAGTTGTGCTAGATGTGTTTAGTAAGCTGGTAAACTTTTATCCGCTGAAAAAAGCTAACACCACCGCTATTCTAAATCGTCTTGCGTTATTTCCTCAAAGTTAGTATCCCAAAGAGAGTGCTAAGCGATTACGGAACGCAGTTTACAGCTTGTCGCTGGTTTCAGTTTCTTAAAGAGCAAAATATTCAACCCGTATTTTCTTCAGTTTGCCACCCCCACAGAAATCTTGTCGAGGGGGTTATGCAAGAATTGGGTAGGCTTCTCCGCATCTATTGTTCTGCAAAACATACTGCCTGAGCCAAAGAAATTCCTGCTTTTACATCTTTCTTACCGGGTTTTCTGCTATGGAATTACAATTTGAGACCTCGCCGCCTTCCCCAATAAGGGAAGCCCTTGCTTTTGGATCCTAACGTGCGTATTTTCTATGCTCATGAACGATTGGAATCCGCTGCTCATTCTAGATCCGCCCGTAAAGGACGCTTTTTGTTTACGCTTTTTGAAGTAGGAGATTTAATCTTTCTACGGGCTAACCCAATTTCTTCTTTAATAATTTCCACGACAAAAAGTTTCTTCTCTTTTTTGAGGGACCTTCTCGTATTAAGGCAATCATTGCTACAAAAACTTACATTCTAGCACTACTGCAATCTGTCACGGAACGTGGAATGTTTCATATCTCCTACTTCTTCCTCAAACCCTACGTCTGGTTAACTCTTTCTTGTCTTTTTAGACAAAATACTTTTAATCCGGGCCTGTTTATTTAATATATTTTATGTTGGGAAGGTAATAATATAATTTATATACTTGTATGCTTGAGATCTTTATTATTTTCGACTAGTTTCGACTTATTTAGTCATCTTCAGGTATCTTAAATTTATTAACAATTTTTTATTATTTAATAATAACATATGAGGATATTACTTACAAATTTTTGTTTTAATGTAGATGTGTGGTGGTGACATCTTTGGTGTGTTTGTTGAGGTTGGTATTTGATCTTTTTTATGGTAGATGGAGATTTGTAAAGGTGGTGGATGTGATACTGATACTGGTGTCATCTGTAGTGTGTTGTTGAGGTAACTGGTTAGGTTGTTTTATGGTAGATGGTGTTGTGGTTGTATGAAAAAAATTTTCCAAACATCTTCACATTCATAATCATACTTTTGACTACACAAAAAACCTTAAAATATTACATCAATGTGAAAAAGGCTACAAAATGACCATATTAGAAAATATGGAAATTGACAAATTAAAAAATAACAAAAATGTTATATGTCTTAACACTCAATTAAACAGCCACACGAAACATCTATATACCTATCTAAAAGACTATAAACCACCATACAATAACCATTAGTACCAAACCCTTTCTTATTCACGCTAAAACATCTAAAACAAAATTTACTTATATATAAAATATATATTCCACTCTTATAATTTTTCATACAACCACAACACCATCTACCATAAAACAACCTAACCAGTTACCTCAACAACACACTACAGATGACACCAGTATCAGTATCACATCCACCACCTTTACAAATCTCCATCTACCATAAAAAAAAAGATCAAATACCAACCTCAACAAACACACCACAGATGTCACCACCACACATCTACATTAAAACAAAAATTTGTAAGTAATATCCTCATATGTTATTATTAAATAATAAAAAATTGTTAATAAATTTAAGATACCTGAAGATGACTAAATAAGTCGAAACTAGTCGAAAATAATAAAGATCTCAAGCATACAAGTATATAAATTATATTATTACCTTCCCAACATAACCTCAATGTATGCATCTCTGAATAACAACAATAATATATTTTATTTATTTATTTCGCGACGTGTTTCTAGCAAAAAAATTTACTTGCGGAATAATTTTTTGGTCTATTCTTTTATTTGCGCCGAGATTTATTTTCATTTCTATTGCCCATCGATGCGGATACAAAAACCTCCATTAAGTAGCTTCCTGGTGTTATTTTCGCCACGTTTTACTCAAACTTGCGAAAACCTGCATTTAGGTGACTGCGTTTTATTTTTTTTTCTAATTTTTGCAATTTATATATATTTTGAGTATTATCATTATATTTCTTTTCATCTTTTTTTAAATTCTGTATTTTATTCTAGTTTATGGTTTTTTATATTTGTTAATTTATGAGAAATAAATAATTTGTGCCTAACTGCCCATTTAATACCACAACCCAATTATTACGGCACACTAGATGTAGTATGCACAAATATTAATTTAAAAAGTGTAAAAGTTGCACTATGCAAGTTACTATTGTAGACAATAATTGCATATGGCATTAATTCTATGATATTTTTCAATTGTCGAATGTCGATAATGACTTGGTATAGTCAAATGAATATTATTTTTTTTAGTCAATTTTTATCTAAAACTTAAGTATGCCTGACTTCATAAATTGAAAAATTATGTATTACTTGTCTACAATTGCTACGAGTATTAATGTTTTTTTACATTTAAATGCTAGACCTAGCTTTGTGAATTTATTATTTATAGTGTAAGAAACAAATATGATTTGTTAAAAATCAAGTAAAATTTTGAATAGTTTTAAAAGGGTTTTAGTATGAACTAAGGGTTTATGAAGTTTATGTCTAAAATATTTAGTTTTATGACAGATTTTGCAGTTATTTGTATGATTATTGTTTTAATAATTCTACGATGATTTGTCAATTAATAACAATTTTTTATCTTTTTCTAAAATATTATTGACCAATTTAGTACATTTAATAAACTTTTTTTTTTGTTTTCTGGAATTTTAATTTATCAAAGTTTGAATATTTTAATATACCAAATCCGTGTCTTTACTAGTATTTGTACTATTAATTAAGTTTGTGGTGAAATCAGCCTCAGTATGTCATTTATTCGATAAAACCCACTTTTTAAGTCCACAACGCACATTATATGCGAGTTTTTTTGTATTCTACTATTTTTTTTACTATTTGTCTGACAATAAATGTTGCATCTGTGGTACTGCAATTCCTTCTTTTAGTTTTCCTTTTATTATTGAATTGAATAACTTTAGTGTAATCCACGCCATCAAACAAGCCAAGGCGGGCAAAGCAATGGGGCCAGACGAGATCCTTATAGAATTACTGAAACTTTTAGATGAAGATGCAATTAACACTCTACTGCAACTCTTTAACACTATATACACCACTGGCTTCATACCCCAAGAATGGCTCCTTTCCACATTTATAACCATACCAAAGAAAGAGAATGCCACACAATGCTCTGATTATAGAACGATCAGCTTGATGAGCCATACACTGAAAATCTTACTTAAAATTATCCACAACCGAATCTATAAAAGACTAGAAGAGGATATAGGGGACACTCAGTTCGGGTTCAGAAATGGGTTCGGAACAAGAGAAGCCTTATACGGGGTAAATGTACTAACCCAAAGATGTCTAGATATGAATGTAGACCTATACATGTGCTTTATAGATTTCAAAAAGGCTTTCGATAAAGTCCAACATCAAAAATTACTAGAGCTCCTTCGGAAGAAATATCTGGATACTAGGGACATCTGCATAATTCAAAATCTGTACTATAACCAAACAGCTAACATTAGAGTTGATAACGAAACCAGCAAAGATATCAAAATATGCAGAGGGGTGCGACAAGGGTGTGTCTTGTCTCCACTACTATTTAATTTATACAGCGAAGAGATATTTAGAGAAGCCCTAGAAGAAGAGGAAGGAGGAGTAGTGATAAATGGCAACATACTAAACAACATAAGGTATGCTGATGATACGGTAATTCTGGCTACTAACATGGAAGACCTACAACGACTTGTGGAAAAAACCAACACAGTCTGCAATAAATGGGGCATTAAAATGAACTTAAAGAAAACAAAATTTATGGCAATCTCAAAAAACAACAACATCGTTGACAACCTGAGAATCTCTAACACCAATATAGATAGAGTAGACACCTACAAATATCTCGGCACTTGGATAAGTAGCGACACAGACCAAACTAAAGAAATAAGAACAAGAATAGAGATAGCCAGAAATGCATTTATAAAAATGAATACCTTCTTCAACAACAGAGATCTCTCCCTAAATCTTAGAGTAAGGATGCTAAGCTGCTATGTCTTTTCGATTTTACTTTACGGTATAGAAAGTTGGACACTAAAACAAGCCCACATAAATAAGATACAGGCTTTTGAGATGTGGTGCTATCAAAGAATACTGAGGATATCCTGGGTCGATCATGTAACAAACACCGAGGTACTTCGGAGGATGGAAAAAGAATGTGAAATAATCCTTAGTATTAAGACCAGGAAACTAAGTTACTTCGGACATGTAGCCAGGGGACCAAAATACAGAATTCTCCAAATTATTATGGAAGGGAAGATAAAGGGAAAGCGAAATGTAGGGAGACGCAAAACTTCATGGCTTCGAAATTTGCGCGAATGGTACAGCTGCAGTACCACAGAACTGTTTAGGACAGCAGTGAATAGAATGAAGATAGCATTGATGATTTCCAATCTCCGATAGGAGTGGAACAAGAAGAAGAAGAAGAAGAAGAAGAAGAAGAAGAAGAAGAAGTGTGCTGTTTATTAGGTTAATGCTCCTATAGTTTTCCTGTCTCCTTTCTTAAATATTGACAGTAGCGGACTATCTTTCCATGTTTCCATATTCTTAAAAAGTTTTAGTAGCCATATGTGTAGTGTTCTTTTTCCATATTTTATAAGCTCATTGTAGATTCCATCAGGTCCTGGAGCTTAACTGTTTTTTAGCTTTTATATGCTTATGTTCTTCTTGTGTTATTTGGACTCTCTCATCATTGTCTTCTTTGTTATTGCTTTGTGTATAGGTTTTTTCTCGGTTTCTCCATATAAGTTGGTAAAATGTTCAGTTTATTGTTGTTCTTTAATGTCGTTGGTGTTTTCAAACTTGTTCATGTCTTTTCTTTGTCTCTTTACCATTTTTAGACATTTTTTTTTGGAGCCGTATAGGTCGCATTCCATTCCTTTGTGAATTTCTCCCAGTGTTCTTTCTTGATGTTGTCTATTTTTTGGTTTATTCTGTGTCTTATTCTTACATAATCTTTTTTAGTCTCAGGTGTTTGTTTACTTTTGTAGTTAAGAAACGCTTTTTTCTTAACTTTTGCCAAATTTCTCACTACGGTGTTTTGTATTTTCTATGTTTTTATTTATTTTTTTTACCTAGTGCTTCTTTCGCTGCTTGTTGGATATTTTCTTTGACAATTTTCTTGAAGTTTAGTTTTTCTGTTAGCCTGTTTTGGTATAGGATCCTAGTTCCTTCATTGTTTATGCTTTCTATGTTTAATTGTTCTTCTGTGTTTGTGTTGTCTAATTTTACATGGTCAGTTTTTAAATTTTCCTTTCCTAGAACCAGTCCATGGTCAAACCCTACGTTGGCTGTTGACAAAGTGCGTATATTTCTTATATTTCTGGGTTGTATTTCTTTATTTGTTATAATGTAGTCGATCATGGAGTTGCGTCCTTTTGTATCTGACTAAGTAATATTCAGTTAACAATTTAAATAGGGATTAATTTTTATGTTACCCAAAGAAGTATCCTAGGGGTTCAATTAAAATATTTTTTTGTATTTTGAGACTTTTGCATAATTGTATGTGTTTTCTAATTTGATTTAAGTTGAAATCTTAGCATATTTGAAACATTATGTTGCCTGTAATTTATTCCTATTAACATTTGAATTTCAAAAAGTTGAAAAATTTGTAGATGGGTATTGAGACATGTTTGGTTTTGTATTATAAGAACAACTTTGAACATTAATATATGAATATAGTTAATATAAGATTTAATTTGTGCTTGTAACGAAAATGGGGTTTTAATAAAGAAGCTCTAAAGGCAATTTTGTCTAGATTTAAAAAGATTAAAATCTTCTTCTTGTTGACAAATGTCATTGCCCGTTTTAATGAACTGGGTTTTTTTAATGAGACAACCAATTGAATGTTAGTAGGTTTATAAAAAAAAACAAGAGCCAATTTATCATATTGTGTTATTTTGGCCAGTTTTATCTGATAAGTGTCGTTAGTTGAATTTAGTTTTGAAAAAAACTTCTTGAGCTTTAATTGCGATTTCCAAAATTATTGGATGTTTAAATGATAGTAAATCCTGAATTAAATAATCAATTTTTCCTTGATTCAAGAAAGGGTTATTAAGTCTGGAACAATTTAAATCTGCTGCTCTTTTCTAAATTGACTGAATATAGAATCGAAGATAGTAACCCAATGCTTCTTATTAGGAGAAACGTTGAACTATTTGTGTGTGAAGGAGAAATTATTTTTTATTGTTACTACACTTATAATTACGCTTTTGCATGTCTAACCTTAATCATAATTATAATCATGCACATAACCACTTTGTTTGATAGTTTTTTTCAAATTCATGCGTTCTTATTTTTATATTTTTGTAAAAAAAATTATGATTTATGTGAGACAAAATAAAGTTATTCATTACTCCATATTGTTGATGGAATTTGTTATAAAAGTAGTAATATGTATATGTTTGTTTGTTTCAGGTAATTCAAATTCACTCATTTTAAAATTTATGAAGGTAAGACATTAATGACTCAAACTAATAAAATTTTAAAAATAAATTTAGTTTTATAATATAATAATATAATATTTTATTAATTTTTATTTATAATATACCTGGCCATGTCCGAGAACAAAAATTTGATTTTGCTCACACCACTGAAAATGCCTTTCTCTGCATGAGTCCTGATCTTGTGTTTATTTTAGATTTTTTCAATAAGCCATTTTCGAGTAATAAGCAATCAAAATTTGAAAAAAACAATTTTTTTGCATTTTTCTGCATTTTTTGATCGTTTGTAACTTCTCAGGGTTGCATTTTTAGGAAAAAACTGTAATGAACTTTTTTCTCAAAATTGTCCAAAGAATCAAATTTGATTTCTTAAATTTAATTTTTTTTGCAGCAGACAGTTTTTCTTTCTTTTTTTTTCTCAAATATGGAAAAATTTGTTAAGTTAAAAACTAATTTGATTATATGATTCCGATGAGCATGCTTTAGTTTACATACAGTAGATTTAATTAAAATTTAGTAATTTTTGTTATTACTTATTAATTTACAATAATATGTAAAAAATAGATAACAACGATTCAATAGGTTTACTAATTAATTAATTTAGAATTTAAATGCAGATTCTGAATGATTATTTTATTTGATGACAACGAAATTTCCTGTTTCGATATTAGATTTGCCAGTTAAAATTTATTGTTAAAAATTTGATCTTCAATCACAATAAATTTCTTTAAAATTAAAACAAATTCATTGAATTTATCAAATATTATACTAGATATAAGCAACTACAAAAATAATATAAATGCAAAAACTAATGGGAGTGAAAATTTTAAGGGGACCGTTTCACAAACGGAATGCGGCCATAATATTAATTATATATATTCGGTGTGGGAAATGTTGAAATTTCTCCTTTTACGGAAATTTAATTATTTACAGTGAACCTTGAAATTTGTCTTGGCTTAAACTCTCGTTCATACTATTTATACTTCTTCCGCGTATAAATATAAAGTTTATCGACCAACTTTAATAATAGAAAAGTAAATATCTACGTCAAAATATCTTTAAGTTGTGCCGAAATATTATAACCGTTATAAATTGAATTTGCCCTCCGGTTTAGTTTGATTTATTTATTATAAATTATAAAAATGTTTACTTTAATTAATTAGATTTTACGAATTTAATATAATAAATACTTGATTGTAACAGGCTTGTGGCTATAAATTTATGATTCCGTCATTTTTAATTTATTTAATACTTAATAATTATACCCTCAATGCGCATTGAACCAGGATTACTATCGGTCGCATGTCACTGTGGTGTAATTGTGTCCCGCGGGTGAAATCTTTTATTATCAGTCATAAATACAATACAGATCACGTCATTCTTCAATAATAAAAAATAATAACATTTCACAATTTTGTTTTTTTTGTATATTCAACAACATATTACTGTTTCGAAAAGAAACTGAGTGTGCCCCTTTAGGTGGAATAATTTAATTTCGTGATATTGTAGGGTTCTATTCAAACATTCCCGATAAGGAAACGTTTCTATTGATATGTATTGCGGGCTTTATATACGAAATATAATGTTCTGTGCATATTGACGACGTCTTTTGATCATGTTGAATCGTTATTTATATAATATGATGTTATTTAGTTAGAATACAAAAATAAATAATTATAACTATTTGAAATTGAACATCAGATAAACAGTAATAATAAATTTGATCATCGTTAATTAGTAGGTGTTACACTAATAATAAACTATAATTAATATAAATGAATGAAGTTTTTATCTTGACTGCAGTTTTATAATGCCAAAGATTCTTTTTTCTTAATTTTTTATATAACAACAAAAAACAATTTTATTCTTAGGCTGAGGACACAACTCTATGACCATGGAACACTAGAGATTCTAGAACTATAAAGGGTGATCCATTTAGAGGTACTTTTTTTAATCAAAGAAAAAAACAAAAAAAAACATTTTTATCGGGTAATCTTCTCTAAATTTTCGATGATGCGTTCAAGCATTTTAAGTGATATTTAGCAAATGACGGAAGTAATGTTGGTCTCTAATTTCCCAAACGTAGTCGGCTTATCCATGTAGACTTTACTAAACGTAATCTCAAAAAAAAAAGTCTAGAGTTGCGATATTACAAGATGATAATGGCAGGTCCGAGGCGTTATTTTCAAGCTATGTGGCAAGTAGAGCCGTTTTGTTAGAACCAAATGTTGTCGAGATTAGCGGTTTTAATTTTAAGCAACAAATAGTCTGTTATCAAAATACGTTCCAACCGGCCTTATTTTTAAAGAAATGTTGCACCAGTCCATAAACCACACCAAACCGTTGTTTTGTTTGAATGTAATGGCAGCTCTTGAATCTTTACTGGTTGCTCTTTAGAACAAATAGGGCAATTTTGCCTATTGACGTAGCCATTAAGCCAGAAATGGACCTCACCGCTGAACAAAATTTTTGTCAAAAACAGTTGATCTTCTTGAAACTTTTTAAGAGTCTAAAACTTAAAACGGTGAGGATTTGGAAGGTCGGCCGGCTTCAATTCTTGCACGAGTTTAATTTTGAATTCTTTTAAACCAAGAGTATTACGTAAAATACGCCAAGTTGTTTCATACTACAAGCCAAACTGTTGAGAATAGCACCAAACTGATTTGTCACAGTTATTATGTATACTCTCGGATACCGCCGCTATATTTTATTCACTACGTGCTGGATGTGGTCTGTTTGGTCGAGTATTATCTAATAATGAGTATTGAGTATCAAATTTTTAAATGGTAAAGCAAATTTGTTCGTTTGGTAAGCCAATTATGTAAAGCATAAGATGCTGTATGCGTACAAAACACTTTCCTCATAGAGCGCTGATTTTTGTAATACAGTTGAATAATTTGTAGACGCTGTGCCGGGCTAAATCTTTCCATGATGAAATGTCAAACATTACTGAACAAAAATACCATAACAGTTTTACTCATTGCACGTTTTATCTAACATAAAACCACTATTCAAAAAAGTACCTCTAAATGAATCACCCATTATATATACGAGGATTCAAGCAATGAACAAGAGTACCAACTTAGGTTGAACGATGACATTGGTATGATAACAAATAAAAGTAACAATTAACATTAATGATGTTATTACAAAAAATAAATAAAATTGATTTAACCTTAATGAAAAAAAATAAAAATTATTAATATGTAAGCATCCTCTTACGACAGAGTTAAGGTAGGACCTAACATAACTTTTTTTTTAAGAAAAGAATGCATTTACGCACAGAGTGTGGGACTCGCCAAAACTCTACACACTAAACTTTCCTCTTTACCATTAGTAACATTTTGGTAACGGCATCGCTTTTGGAATTTTTTAGCCCGAGGGGTTAATAAGATATTTTTTCTGATCTCTCTCTTATCTTTCTTTTTCTTTTTCATTGTGTCTCCGATTAGACTTTTAGCAAAGTTTCACTTTTTTCCTTATCTAAGGTTTTCACAAGATTTTCTGCGGTGACTTTGCGTTGTATGTCTGTATTGCATCTTTCTTTTTCTCATAGCCATCTATCTCACCAAAACAGCTATTTCTTCTTTGGCACCGCAGTAGGTACTACTTTTGTACTATTTTTTAGCATTTGGTATCAGGTTGAAAGTCCAGCTTTTGCTTATTTTTCTCTCTCCAGGGTTTTTTATCTCTTCTTTACCTTATATTATTGATTATTTTCCATTGTTCTGTTTTTTAAATGCCAGCAGAATTGCTAAAATAAATCTTGCTAGAACCATTATTGCCTAAGAATGGGTAGTGCGGTATACCCTACTTACGCCCAGTACAAGTTTTTGTTGGGTTTTTGTGACCATTTTCTTGTAGTTGTCGACGTTCGTAGCGTACAGCGCAATTAAAATTTTCTCCGTTTTTGCGTACGTTAATTCTATATAGCCTCTAAAGTTAAGGAATCTATTTATTGTGACTTGGAGTTATTTGATAGATTTATTATAACGATGTTGCTCTTTTTTGTCCTTCCGGAGATCATAATGGCTTTCGTTTTATCTTTCGCTATTTCTAGCTGGTGCTCTTTCATACATTTGCTTACTATTTTTAATATTTTGTTTACTATTTCTATCAACAGCCTTTTGTCTCTCTTGACCCGTATGATGAACAGGTCATCAGCGTATGCTACTAGCAAATGTTTTACAGATTCGAGTTTAGCACTGACACTTCATATACATACCTCATGTTTTTCATTATTTTCATCCACGATCACTTTTTTAATAAAGTAGTTTTTTTAATCATTTATATTACTTGCTTTGAGAACCTCTTTTTCATTTTTTGTACAATCAGCTTTGTTGTTTACTGTTTCTATCAGCAGCTTTTTGTCTTTCTTGACCATTCTGATTACCAGGTTATTACCGTACGCTACTAGCAAATGTTTTACAGGTTCAGGCTTAGTAATGAATGACACTTGTGGAACACCCCCATATACATACTTCATGTTTTCTTTTATTTTCATCCACGACGATTTCTTTAATAAAATAGTTTTTTATCATTTATATTACTTGCTTTAAGAATCTCCTCTTCATTTCTTATACAATCAGCTTTTATGATTGTTGAAAACCTTTATATCGTATATTGTGACATAGCTTTTTTGTATTAAGTATTTTTCTAATTTTCTTTTTATTGATCTACTTTACTTTTGTTTATTTTTTCTCTGAAACTATATTGGCGTTTTGAATTTTTTTTTAAGTTATTTTTTAAGATCTTTACTATCTGTTTGTACATTTATTTTTACAAAAGTTGTTAAAGAGACATTTGGGATGCTATCTGAGATGGAATCTTGATTTTTTTTTCAGGTTTATTTGAGTTTTTTAGGAGAATAGGTTTACCTTTTTTCACTTCTTTAATAATTTTAGTTTTAGGTAATTCTTCAACGGCCATCTTTACTACCTCCGCTAGACCGGATGACAACTTGAAGATTTTCTTGGTTTTTAACTCTAGGCTTGCTTCCCGCAGCTTCTCTAGCGTTATTTTATTTGCCGTTGTCATTTGTTATTGTTTTTCTTTTCCACTTAGTTCCTTATTTCCAGGCTTACTTTTTGTGGTGTTTGCAATGATTTAGTCCTAATTTTTGTGACGGTTATTTTGTACACGTCTCTGCATACATTTTTCTCAAAATTTTCTTCTAACTTTTTTTAGTTTTTTTTTTATTGTAGCATTGGTTTTTGGCGTTTTTATTTGATGTTTTTTTTTCCGTTTCTACTATTGAGTCTTTTTTATTCTGCTTGTACAATGTTAGATTTTGCTTTAGCATTCGTTACCTCTTTTGTCTACCAGAAGACTTGCCTTGTGTTGTTTGTTTTTTTTGACATACACTTAATACAGATGTTTGTGATTTTACTGACTAGAGTTTTAATGTCTGTTGTTTATATGATTTAAGGCGACACTCTTGCTACTACTTTGTCCGTTTTTACTTTTATCGCTAACTTGGCAATAAATTTTTCAAATTCTTTGATGTTACTGTTTGGTGAGACATGACATGACTTTAGTAGAGTTGATTTCTACCCACCCAATTTTTTTAGTCTTTTCTTGTTTTTAACCTAAAGATTTTTGTCTATTATTTTGATTCCAATGTCTTTGTCAAACACGGTAAAACCTTCTTTTTAGCTACTTAACCATTCGGTTTACTCAATATGATGATATCTATTGCAACGTTCATTATTGATATTTCTCGGACATCAGGGGCAGCCACTAATCTGCGTACATTAATATACAGAATTCTTAACATTATCGGGATTTGCAGTATTTCCACCAGTTATCTCCTACTTTTATTATTGGTCTTCTTAAAGTTAAGATTTCTTTTTTTTTTCTGTTTTCTTGAAGCATAGGCATATTGAGCTTGCTTGAAACCATACCGACCGCTACCTTGATTTGCAGTATTTTAACAAAAACGGCAACTTTGGCTTCATTGCTGCTTTTACAAATAATTTAATAATTTTTTTACCAGTACATTTAAAAAGAATTAAACTATGTTATGTCGAAGTCATGGATCAGGTGTAGAACTTGATCCATCTCATCCCAATGTTTTCTTTGCTTATAAATGACTATGTTTTATTGTTTGGTAGCGTAACTACATCTTGTTAAGTATTTTTTCTGATATTATATATTTATTATATCTTTTTTTGTTGCTTTTTTTTGATATTTTTTATATTTTTGTTTCCTCTTTCTTGTTATTTTCTCTGTTTGGATTATATTTCTTATTTATTTTTTTATTGTTTTTTTGAAATCTACTTATCTACAACGAACGTTTTTTTTTTGCATTCAACATGTTTTACTCTAGTTTTCTTTATTTTCTGTATCTAGATACTGGTTTTCTCCAAGTTGTACATTTTTTCATGGCTCTGAGGGTATCTGCGTATATTCTTTCCTCATTCTTTGTGGTTTCAACAATAATCAGTTAACTCTTCCACTTGGCATTTCTTCTTCTTGGTTGAATTCCTCCTTTTTTTTTGTTGATGCTAGATGATGTTGTAGTTTTTAAATATGTATTCTATCTTTTTCTAAGTTTTTTTGTGTGCTGAGGCACCGTTCTAGTAACGGTATATATTTGTATATTTGTGTTATATCTCCTCCTTCTATTTCTTTTTGCAATCAAATAATTGTAGATTTTTTTAAAGGTATTTATTAGATACAATGACCTGTACTTAGTGTCCTCATCTCTTTTTTCACAAGAACCAACTTAGCCTGTTTTTGTATTTTTGGGAGTTTATCTTTTTGAAATTCTCTGTTTATAGCTTTTAGGATTACTTCAAAAAGCTGCCTTTGCCACTTCTTTTGCTATCGTATGGTATATTCTCTCCTGTACTTTATTGTTCTTAAACTGTCTGTCGCAGTTTTTTAATAGTAAAAAGTGTAATTTTTTTTCTCCGTAGTTTTGGGCTATCTTGTTATTAGACATTTAGAGAACATTTGTTTTTCAGTTTTTTTTTTCTTTTAATTTAAAATTACTTTTTCAAAACTTATCCGTCACTATTTCGTAACTGCATTTTGATTTTGCTTCTTAAGATTAATTTTATTTTTTGCTTTGACGCATTTTTCTTTGAGCTCCAAGAATTGTTCCACCAGTAAATGTTTCTTTTATGGCTTTGCAGATTTTTTTTCTCATACGTTTTGTTTGGGGCTTTTTTTATGATCCCCATTTATTCTTTGACGTTTAGATTTTTTTGAAAAAATTTGTCCTGAACTTAGTTTTGTCTTGATTTTTTAATTTTTCTCCACTGTAGTTTTTTGTTTCTATATTTGCCTTTTTCAACTTAAAATTAAAAAAAATTATGCTGACTGAAGTTTATGATATTGCTTGTTTTCTATTATGATATGTGCATAGATTAATATTAATCTGTGAAATTATAATTTTTTTTTGGTGAAAGATAGTTTGTTTCCTGTGTTTATATCAGTTTATAGCCTTTCACATTGTTTAATTTGACTTTCTATAATATCGCCTTCTAGTTAAAGTTACTTGCTTGTGCTTCTTCTTGTGTTTTTTACACTATTATCTGATTTCTGTGAATAACTTTTAAACTTTTTTATTGTCTTGTTTGAAAACTAGTAACATTCTTTTACTATATAATTCATAAATTCAACTTTTACAAAACTCTCTTATCTTTGGTCATACTTAATAGCTTCAATATATTTGTTGTGAATGAATATTGTACCGTCTTGGTTTCTGTCTGTTATTCATTTTTTAATTTTTTGTTCATGTATTTATTTGGTTCTTATACAATACTTATTTATGTATTTTTTCGTGTAGACTGTTTTACTAAGTAAGCTTATGGCCGCTTTTTGTCACCTTCTTTGTTAGTTGGTAGGAATCTTATTATGGTGTGTGGTTGTTTCTTTTGTCTTTCTGCTTTTCTTACTTTTTTGGTATTTTTTAGTGCATGCTTGAATTTGGGGCAAATTCCGTTTTACGCTGTGTGAACTTTCTTGTTGCATATGGAGCAATAGGGTTCATTTTTGCACACTGTAGCAGTGTCGATATCATCTCAATAGATATAGCAGTGCTTAGACCAATCCATTCTGCTGCACTTGTAGTATCCATGATTGTAAACCCAACATTTAAAGCATTTTCTGTTTTTTTTTTTGCGGAGAGTCTATAGTAGTTTAGTTTAGTTTGTTATGTTCTGTATGGTTTGAAGTATTTTATTGTTTTTATTTGCTGTGATAAGGAGTTTGTCCTCTTTTGTGATTTTAATGCTTTTGATAGCTTTAGAGGCTGGGTTGTCTTTTATTATATTTTTAACATTTTTTTGTAGTTAGTTCTTTTGATGGTTTTCTATAAGTAGGGCATATATGCTTCTTTTTTTATTTTATAGTTTTCTCCTATTACCTTGATTTAGTATGTTTTCGATATTTTCTTGATGGTGTATATCCTCATTTTTGTTCTTGCCTTATAGAAAATAAATTCCGTCATTTTTTGTAGGCCTATTGGTATCATTGGGTATCATGCTGTCGTTGATAGGTTTTTCTTTTATATTTTCTAATTGGCCCATATTGCGTCTGTGTTGTTGTGCGCCACCTTAATTGTTTTGAGCGTTATTTGTTGGTTATCACTGGATCTTAATTTTGTTGTTAATTTAACTGCTTTGAAGTTTCCATTAATGTTTGTTAGTTTTGGGCATGTTCCTTTAAATTTTTTTTTATACTCACGTTCATTCTCAAGGCGTCCGGTTTGACGAGTACCATATTTAGCATAGTTTTTTGTCATTTAATTCAATGTTTGTGTATAGTGAGTTCTTCCATCTTTTATTTTTAATTTGGTATGTTTCCATTGTTTTGATGTTGGCAATATTTTAATTATCTTCTTTGTGATATGCCATGGTATGGTTTGTGTTTCCATGTCTGCCCAGTTTGCTTCTAAATTGATTTGCTTCTTTTATTGTTTTCTTTGGCATGTCCCTTTTTATTTTTTGTCATTTTTTTTGTAAATGATTTGATTAGAAAAAAAAAATAAAAAAATAGCTGCAAAAATAGACAGGTCTTAGCCGCTATTTTTATAGTTTTGCATTTTGTGTTCCTGTTCTCATCTGTGATTTCTTTTAGTTTTTTGCATTGTGCTGTGACTTTCTATTTTATTTTAATGATTTGCTTTGGCATTAAGTCTTAGTTTTTTCTGTATGTTTTTGCAGTTTTACCTTTTCTACGTGGTAATAGTTGGAGCTTTTGTTTTTTGTGTATTGCACCTGTCGAGGTGCAACCTCATTAATTTGCTAAACACGTTTAGCAGGCTGTGTATAGGTTCTTTTTTTAAATGTTGTAACGTTTAAATTTTTGTGTTGTTTTCAGGTATTGTCGTTATTACGTTCTCCGCTATTTTTTGCACAATTTTTGCTGTTTCTGCAGCTCCAAAATATAACGTTTTTGTTGCGCATGTTCTGTTTTCTGCCTTGCTTAGCGCTATGAGCTTGGTTGCGTCCAAACAAAGTTTTGTAAGTGATCTTTCAATGCTCTTTTGCTTGCCTTGAATCTGCAGCTGTTTTAATTCTGCTCTCGATAGATTTTTTTTGTTGCTGAGCCGAGCAGGCAGAGGCTCTGCAAATTACTATCTATAATTGTCGTCCGTTTGCATTGTCCATTTTTGTTGCCAAGAACAAGTGTGTTTAGTTTGCTCTACTCAGACTTAGACAGGAAAGAATTTTTCTCCTGGGGTTTTTTAACTTAACCTAACCTAACTTAACCTAATCTAACCTAACAAAATTTCAAACAATTTAAAATCCGCCAATTGTTAATATTTAAGAATTGTCTCAAGACAGAGTTACGATATGTTACTACAAGTTGCGGACGGCGAGCGTTTACGAGCAACACTCAAACATTTTATCATCAACATTATCCAACACCAGTCAACAAAAATTATTAAACTTTCATTAGTTTGGGATCGCTTATTAGAAAAAAATAATAATAATAACGGTCTAAATCTAAGACATAGTAATGGTTTAGAAAATATCGTTTTATTATTTATAAAATAACTACAATAATTAACCATGTTTTTAATTCCTTCTTCCACTGTTGAAAGTTAAGAATACTTCTGTAAGCCACTTTGCTGGTATTATTACGTTTTAAATATAATGATAGCGTAATATCAATAATGAAAAACACGGCACGAAAGAATATACTAATCATACAAGTTTATATGCCAAATAGCAGTTATAAGCATGATGTGGTAGAAGAAGTATATAGCAAAGTATATCTAATATTGTGATGGGAGATTGAAACGCTAGTGTGGGTAAGGAGAAGGAATAGGACAACAAAAAAATAAGGTACAAATACTTGGCAAATAGATTTTATAATGCTTAAAGAAAGGTTATACAAATATATACTACAAATACTTCAAAATAGCATTCTTGGTTTAGTTTCCTTTTTTCATAAAATGAAATAAAGAGAGCACATGAGTTTCCAGGGCAGATATACTCAGTGACAATATACTTGTATTGGCAAAGTTGGATATGAAGTTGGGAGAGCACCAACAATAAAAAAGTAATACTCAAAAAGCTCAAAAGAATACTCAAAACATGTATGAAGGAAAATAATATTGATTATTTCTTTAATGTTTATATTTTTTTAATGTTTTTAGTGTCCTTAGTATATATAGTATGGGTAGGTTATAGGTGGCCAATTAGAACAAACAAAAGTTATGTTATGTAAAAAGTATTTTATTTCATTTTTATACACGGGCAAACGTTTGCCCGGGCAAACGTTTGCCCGGGCAAACGTTTGCCCGTGTATAAGTATAAAATCAAATACTTTTTGCATAACATAACTTTTGTTTGTCCTAATTGGCCACCTTTAACCTACCCATACTGAAAATAATAATATTAAAGTTTTTATACGAAACTAAGAAAAGAAATTTTGATAAAGCAAAAAAAAAAACTCAAAAAGTTGTAAAAGAAAGAGCTTGTGAATAAAAAAAAATAAAGGTGAAAGCATAATGATAAAGCGTCTCCAAGAAAAAAGAGCTAACATTGTTGTGTTATGATATACTACATGATAACGAAAAGTGGTCGAACGATTTCCTGAAGACAAAAATAAACCGAGAGTATAGAACAATCAGTTTGGTAGTGTATACAGCAAAGGTGAGGGTAATAAATAAAAGACTTGAAGAAATCATGAAGAAAAATATAGCAAAAGAACATTTTGGTTTCAGAAAAGGGGTGGTTACAAGAAATGGGATTGGTAATTGAAGAAAATTACGTAGAGAAAGACAAAAGTTTAATTGTTTATACAAGGCACATTGACGAGGTTTGTAGTACCAAAAGAATTGTTTGTGCTTGACTCCTGATTCAGTTTGAATAAATTATTAATTCTTTTAATTTTAACGTTGGTTTCAAAAAAATAAAGAACAATATAGAAAACAGTACAGATTGAAAAATTTCAAATATTGTGTCATTTATTTTATAGCTGATAAATTATAATATTTAAATAACGTTATTTCTATTTCATCGTACTCAGTTTACCTGACAAAATCAATTAAAATACCCATTAATTTAATGCTTAACCATTTTGCGTATTACGTACTTTCAATCTATAAACCTTATATGCCATACCCAACTGCATACATCATATTTTAAAGTTATGGGTAATAAAATAAATATCCATATTACGAGTATATAAAATTATATTAAACTATGCCAGGCCCATATTATTTTTTACTAATAATATAACGATAACATTTCTAGCTATGATGTTTTTCAATCAAATATTTCGTAATATATTTTGCTAGCAAATTATAAATAATAATGTATATTATTATTGAACAATATAAATCAATAATAGAAGTATTATTATATTTACTCTAAGAATTTCAAGCTATAACTATATTTAGAATGTATTGCAAGGTCAATGCTAATAAGTATGTCTTGAGCTCGTTCATCTGATTTGGATCGGTAACATCTCTGCCACCACCTGGAGACCCCGGAGCATAACATTTACAATGAGCACTAAATATGAAACATACCATATAATTATATTAATAACATGTCTCTGCTAATCCCTGTATGGGTTTCACAATATCTTGGCATACCTTTATCTTTTCAAAAGTGGTGTAAAAAGTACGCGGCCTTTTCTATCGAAGAACGTGACGCGCTCGCAACTCTGAAACTACAAACAGCTCTGTAATTATTAGATGCAGTGCCGAGATATATTCATGTATTCGATATTTTTCATTTCTTGTTTAGATTGAAAGTTTATTTTTTTACTTCAAACGTCGGATCTAAGATTTGCATTTCCCATTTTAATGCCTTGCACAATGTTGCATAATTGATTCACGCTATAATTTGCAATGGTAATATCACAATGAACATAAAATGAAATATTTATAATATGCTACTGAGATAGCATATATTATATAATTATGTCATATATTATCCTAAGTATACACTTAGAGGTAATAAAATATGGAATATCATCAGTTTTTTTTTTATAAATAAATGTTATAATGTTATCGACCTCTTCTTATGAGATAATTTTTAATTAATAACTACAGATATAATTTGCATAATATTTCCTATCTAGGACATTACAAAACAATTGGTTAATAATAAATTTATTATATTTGCAGCAATATTTTTCTAGAAAAATACATTTATATCCAATTACGATTCATTCAAGAGTTTATTTTTACGTTATTTCCAATATCATGACATAAACCCGGACAAAGTTATTATGTTCTTGTAGGAATATGAGAAAATTATATCCCACACGACCAATAAGCACCACAGTGACATATTACTTTTATATGGTTTGATAAATCACTTGATAATCGCCCTAATGTTTCCATTCTATCGAATTGTCTTTGATGATTGATGCATGACGAATAAAACGAATGTACTTTAATAAATGTTATGATAAATATGTTTAGATAGTTGTATAATTTATCACTATAATTACTTCTTCTGATAATTTGTGTAATTGAGTTAATTAAATCGTTTATTATTTAATTAAAATGTTGAAAGTTTTATAATAAATGCAATTTTTATCTAATTATATTGGTACAGCTGCAAATTAGTTTTGATTGACATACTCCAAACTAAAAAGACTTACATAGCAAGCAAGCAAAATGCAATTTAAAAATGTGTAATAATTTGCAAGAATTTTGAAAATAATATGACAGATGTAAATTAATATCAAAATCAAAGGATATAAGCCGTATTCTGCAACATATTTTGGTATTAGGTTAAGTGATAGATTTTTTCTACCAGAAAGGATAAGTGATTATTTATTCATTAATTTATAATACTTTTTTTTAGTTCAATTATTTAACGTCTTCTGCCAAGGCTAATCACTAGAGGTTAAGACTACCACATCTGGGAATTTTGCCTCAAATTCAGGAATTCCAACCTAAATGATTGGGTTCTTTAACGTGCACGCAACATCAAGGCAGTACGGGACTTATTAAAGTTGCTCTTTTTATCCGAAAGAAGGCGTAATCATCACAACACATATTTTTTCTTAACTGCAAAACTGTTTATAATACTTAAAACTTAACATTGAGTTTATACTAGATAGAGCTGTAGTACAAAACTAAATTTCCGGCAGAATTTTCTAGTTTTTCTAGTAACGTCAAACGCTATTGCAGTAATGCAGAATAAGAATTCAGAACGACGCAAATAATTTAGCATCCATTTATTATTTGCACTTTCTATTTATTGGTCATCTAGATTTTTATATTACAAATTTGACTGTACTTTGACTTCTAAACTGAGTCTACTGCTAAATCAGTCAGTTATTGAAAACCGTTTTAATAAGTAACAATATTGCATAATATTATTTAAGCAAACTAATAATCTCCTTCTTTGAAACGACATTTTTGATAGTAGGTAAAGATTTAATTTAATTTTTTTTACATTTTTATTTTTTATAACATTAGTCAAATTGTTTAAAAAAAGCGGCCTACGTTCAGAAGGCCGCTTTTTTAGGGCCTGGTCTACAACAACTTAGTCAAATATAAAAGGAACCAACTGTTGTACTTCAAATGGATTATTTGAACTACACGTTTGTGTTGTAGACAATAGACTCACTTGAATTTCTAAACTATTGATTTTTTGTTTTATTATGTTTCGGGCTTTTAAGTTCAGCAGTGCAGCACTTATTCATAACATTAGAAGCTTTAATCAATATACATTTTTTTAAGCGTCGCCAATTCTATAGCTGCCGATGTCTTTACTGATATTTTAGACGCTGTCTTGTATGCTATAGTAGTATTTTTGTTTTAAATCTACCTTGTATAAAGCGCTGGTATTGTATTAGAATAACTTTAAATAATGCGGATAAATACTTTTAAAAAATTTATCTGATATCGGAGTTACTAACAGAAACGTATTGTTTAGTTTAAAGCAAGATTTAATACTAAACAACACATTTAGATACATTTGGTCTATGTTTTTATAGATGCATATTTCATCGTAGTTGTAGATGGCTCATACTTTTATTTACCGTACCACTATGATTTTAATGGTTGTCAATGTTTGAGATGTTTTTTTTTTTTGTTGGGTGCTTTGCACTATTTACTTTGATACTTTTTGCACATTATTTGTACAAACATTCACATGTTGATCCTATACTAGATGATTGAAATACGCTGGTTTTAATATTTGTCAGTTTTGTGTAATTGTTGGTTAAGCTTCATTTTTTTCTTTAACGTTGGGTACAGGTGTTTTTTCTCAATAGTATTTTCTTTTTCTTTCTTAGACTGTTGTGTCTATTCTTTAATTACTTTTTTTTGCCCATTTTGAGATGACGACCATCAATTTAGTAGTATTCCTTTTTTTGATTTAACGGTTTAAATCGTTTCTTGCAAAATGTTTTTTGTAGTTTTATTTTAGAGACGTTGCTCTTTTTGCGATATTTGTTACTTTTTTTTTATATTCATGCTAATCATTGCTCGTTTTATCTATTTTTGAGCAATTTTTAAATGTCTAAGTTGTATTTTGTGTTTGTTCATGTTTCCGCTCCATAAGTAAAAATTGCTAAATTGAACTAGTCGAATAGTCGTGATTTTAGGTGTTGTTCTATGGTTTTGTTTAGAAGAATATAGGCCAGCTTCTTAATGGCTATCTATCCTAGTCGAATTTTCCATTTTTATTTTGCTTTTTATTATTATTATTATTTTCTGTTCAAGGTATCTCCTAGATACGTTAGTTGGGTTTTAGATAGTTTTATTTTTAATCCAACTATACAGATTTTTGTGTGAAGGTCAATTATCACTTTACTAGGTTCTTTGATGCTTTTTGCAGTAAGTATAATAAAAATAGTTAGCAGATTTTTAGTTTGTTAGCCATTGTCCGTCTTAAAACATTATATAATTATTATTTGAGGCGTAGTCATCATTAAAGTCAAATACTGCTTTTCATTTGCTTGGAAGATGGTCAATTATGCGGGAGTAAAAACACTGTTTTTTTTTTTAAATTGTCAAAGACAATAACAAGCGTTATCATAATAAAATACAATTTGCTTTTTTTGCGCGTTTCTTTTAGCTAAATGACAGAATAAAGACAGTTTTGGATTCTGTTTAGATTTAGAGTTAATGGGTAAAGCAAAGTTTACTGCTACTTAGGCCTCATTAAGCACTTTGTACCTCATCTAGTTGTGGCCTCACTCCGTTGTACTGAAACTCAACCACCCTGTGCATGTATTTTTTTAGTTGATAGTGTCCTGTCAAGATCCTTGTTATAATTTTTTTCTTTCTGGACAGTTGGAAGTAGTAATTGGCTGTTTTGGCGTTTGGGGCTGTTATCGCATTCTTTGCCTATCTGCAGCCCGGAGTGTCATTCTAACAACGCCTTCTCAGTAAGTTATGAGTGTTGATTTTTAGTAGGTTATTTAAGCTTTTAGGTGGTAAATCATTTCAGGATTCAGGTCCAAAAGCCACAAGGGTTGACTCTTTACGCGCCAGTCCGTCCGCCTCAATGTTACCTACTTTGTTGGAATGCCTTTTCACCCAGAAAAGCTTGATGTTATTTCTACAGATGAACAGTCTATTTAGATTTATGGTCTGCGTTTTTGTGACGCACGTATGCTATGGTTAGGACAAAGTCAACTGGTTCTAGCTTTGGAAATATTAAAAACAATAATATTGCACTCAGTTTATTTACTTATAGTAAAATATTATTGTTTTGAATAGTTCCAAAGCTAAGAAACAGTTGATTACTGCTGCTGAACTAAACTAGAATTGTACTTCTTACAATAGACTATAAAGAAAGCTAAATTGAAATCATTTTAATGAGTCATTTTAAGCATTAATACTGTCAAATGTGTGACAATAACATAATTTTTTTTTTTTTTTATATACATTTATTAAAATTATTTATACATACATATATATATTTACAAAATTGTTAAAAAATAGTTTTCATATAAATAAAACATTCCTGCAGTACCGCCATCCAGGAATCCTGGGGCCTGGTATTGGAAAAAAAAAATTTCTCATCGTGTGGTGTTATGATGTGTGTTAGTAATAGTTTTAACTTTTATATTTGTTTTTTCATCAGATATTTTTTTAGTTTCATTTGAAAATTATTTATGTTGCATATATTTTTAATTTGTTCTGGTATATTATTGAATTCTTTAATGCCTTTGACAGTTATACTTTGGTTTTTTTATGTTGTTCGGTTTACTTCCATGTTTAAGTGTCCTTTTCTTCGTGTGTTGTGTGTATGCATTTCTTTTCTAGTTGTTGGTTTTAATTCTGTTTTAGTTAGACCAAGTTGTATCTTTTTTATTAAGATAATACATTGTTGTGAGATTTTGTTTTTTATTGTAAGTTGGTTTGTTTTTTTGTGAATTTCATTTGTAGGTGTTAGTTTGTCCATTTTATATATTGTTTTTATTGCCTTGTTTTGTTGTCGTTGTAGCTTGTCTATGTTTCTTATGTTGGTTTGTGACCATACGGTCATCATGTAATTAGTTTGTGAGCTAAAGATAGCATTATAGATAATGTTCCTTGTTTTTTGTGTAGTTAGGTTGCTCAGTTTGTATAGGGCTCCTATAGCTATTGTGTTTTTTCTTATAAGGTTTTGTATGTGTTTGTCCCACTTTAAATTATTGGTAATTGTAATTCCAAGATATTTTGTATGTAAAACTTCGCATAATTGTTGGTTATTTATAGATAGCAAGATGTTGTTATTTCTTTTTTTTCGTGATATTAACATAAAATTTGATTTATGTTCATTAATTGTTAACTGGTTTTTATTATACCAGTCATTAATTTTATTTAAGTCTTCTTGTACTTCGTGTTGCAGTTTTGTTTTGTTTATTTCTGTATGTACTAGAGTTAGTGTCGTCTGCGTATATGTATAGTTTTCCGTTTAGGTTTAACTCAAATATGTCGTTAATATATAAAATATATAGAAGTGGTGCAAGCACACCACCTTGTGGTATACCGTAGTCACTATATTTTACTGCACTCAGTGTATTTTTAATTTTTGTTTGTAAGGTTTTTTGTTTTAAATAAGTTTGAATTAGATTTAGTTCTTTTTTTCGAATTCTCATTTTTTCTAGTTTTGTAATTAGTTTTCGTTTACATACAGTATTAAACGCTTTCTGCATGTCTATAAATACTGTAAGACATTCTTGTCTTACATCAAGTGCATTGTTGTCGTTGAGCATTATGTCAGTAAGGCTCTGCCTGTACCGGTTTGTTTTTGGAATGCGTATTGCCGCACATGATAACATGATTAACTTGGTAATGATATTCTTATATACTGCTATACTTGACGATGTGTTGTGTATTAATAACTCGTATATTTAAAATAGAACACATAAATTCTACACATAAAGTTACAAAAGTGATAAAATAACGTCAGAGTTAATTTAACATACTTCAAATTTAGGTCAAAATAGAACAAGTAGAAGAAATATTGATAATTCTTAGTGAATTTTCATTTTTTCAACTTGAACTGAAAAAAAAAACTTTGTATAATCTTGGCTTTTGACTGTACATTAGGTGGAATAACTTCTTCTATTCTGTTGACCCAAAACTTGGATTTATAAATTAACTTCAAAAAAGTATTTTTCTAAAACTTGGATTGTTTGTTGTTTCTTATTACAATAAAACATTAATTTAAGTTTTTAATAACGACGACAAAAATTAGAGTAGTTTTTAAACAAGATTCTGATTTGCAAACTTTTGATAAATATAATAATGCTTTAAATTTTGCTATAAGCTTGTAATACTTTTTGGTAAACTATTTTTAGAAAGTATTGAATACTGTACGTAAATTTTTATGCAACTTGATTTATTATTATTGATCAATATTTCGATTAAATTTGGTGAAATAATTTTAACAACCTGTTAAATTTAACAATATCTACCAACAATACTACAAATCGGTGCCTAAATATTAAGTTGATTTAACAAATCTGTTTTTAAGCAGCATAGGTGCCATAACTCGCAGTTACAATTAAATTATTCATATTGCGGTAACAAACATTTATAGAGAATAACAATAGTGTTAACTGACTGATGGTCTTATGTGTAGGCCTAGAAATTGTAGTTTTGCATTCTTTGTTGGGTGTTTTACTTTTTATAAACGTTTTTAATCACATTTACCTATTTAACTCTATATTGTCTCAGATTTTCTAACTAGGACATTTGTTTTCTTCAATGTTCTTCTTTTTCTTCTATTTAACTTTGAGGAATCAGTTTTTATATTTTTCCTTCTTATCATGTGACTAATCTAAGACTAGTTATCAGTTTTTATAATTTAGAAGTGTTTAAGACCTTTTTTTTCTTAATTTTTCTAAGATGCGTTTTGTTTCTACGTGATGCCTCTATGATACTTTGAGCATGATTCTGTAGCAGCGTTGTTCAAAGGCTTCTAGACGTTTTATAGTAGCGTTCTGCCTATGCTTCAGCTCCGCAATACAAAAAAAAACTTAGCATTGAAAAGTTTGAATGCTTGGTTTGATATTTAAGAATATGTTGCATAATACATTTTTAGCTTTTTTTATTCTAAGTTTTACATCTTTTGAGTGATTCCAGTTTTAGTCAAAGCTCTCTACTTGCTCTTCTTTATAAAGGAAAGCATGTTTGCATATTGCGTTTGCTAATAATCATGATTTAGGTTTTTTTTGTTAACTTTAGGCCGTTTGTTTTGTTTACTGTGATCACCTAAGTAATTAATAATAATAATAATAAATTTATATAGTTGGTTTTAATAATAAATAATACTCTAGTATGCTTTGTGGTGTTACGATTTTATTAATGCAACATGTTTTGACAATAAGAAATTGTCATCTTCAGGCTCTGCAAGGTTATATTCAGAACATATAAATAAACATAAGATACAGAAGAATATAAAATTATAAAGAAAATGAGAACAGAATGACTTACATTAATACATTATTTATAGACGCTTATGGCGCTGCAGGAGGTCATGTTAGGCGGGATATTATTGTAGCTGCTGCTTAAAGTTATTGATATTTACGTGAGATGGCGTTAGTAGTTTTGTTGGGTGGTTAATATTTATATTTATGATTATCAGTTTTTTTAGGAAAGTGTAGATGTGTTGAAAGTTGTTGTTAAGTTGATCATTTAGGTAGATTATATTTTTATTATTTTTTTTAAATTTTGTTTATTTATAGAGATTTCAAAATGGACATTTTTAGTCTTTTTGTACAATGGTGTAAGAGTTTTAAATTTTGTTTAATGTTGATTTTATGGTTATTAAAATGGATGTGATTTTATAAACTCCTGATTTTTCAAGTATGTCTGTTTTTTGTTTATTATTACAGATAGCGTTCTTGAGAGTATTGGATGATGATAGAGTGGCTTTTATGTCGTATTTGCAAAGAAGTTTTCTAAGCTTTTCACTTGTGTGGTTATGGTATGTGACTTTACGGTATTGAATGTTTTTATGATCGTTGGCTAAGTTAAGTGATAGATCATTTAGTTGTGATCTATGGGAGTGTTTATAGATGATTTTATTAATAGAGACTATTGGGAATTTATTTATTAGGGTTAATTGTCTAATGATGTTAAATTCATGGTTCATACACAGAGCCATCAACATCCCGCTTACTCCTGATATCAAATTATTATTATTTTTTATAATTAATTTTAAACTGCAATAGTAACATTGATTTAAGCTCTAAAGAAATACTATTATACAATACATTGCAGGCAACGTACGAAATTTTTTTTTTAGAATAAACAGTTCAGAATTTTGGAATACTTAGCAGACATTTATTTTTAATATTTATATTATAAATATCTGTACGAAACTGAATTTTGTTATATAAATATGCAGGAGTTTTGTTCAAAATTAATTTAAAAACTACATTGGCTGTGTGGAGCTTTCTTCTAGTTTTCATATTTAACCAGCTGCCTTCGCGGAGTTTGTGCAATATACGTTCGTATTTTCTGATTCCGTAGGTAAATCGGAGACATGAATTTTGTATTTTTATTGTAATGTATGGAATTAATATGAGGATCATAAATGACATCACCAAAATTTAAATGCATAAAACTAAAGCATTACAAAGCAGAAGTTTCAGTTTTGTTGTTAACATATGTAAAAAAAATTTAAGTTATAATATGCCCTTCTAGTTGCTGTGTTTATTTTTTCAATTCCGTATCGATAACTATGACTAAGTCCTTTGCTTTGTTGACGGGTTGTAATGGAATATTATTGATAAATACCTGCTGATTACTAACAATACTTCTATCACACTTTCTTTCAAAAAAATAAAAGTTTAAATTTGTAAGCATTAATTTGCAAATTATAGTTAGTAGATAATTGTACAAGACGTTTAATACCTTGCTCAATTTTGTTTATATCCTCTAAACTATTTGAAGTAAAGGAGTGATAGAGCTGAGTATCATCAGCATAAAAATGCGCCTTGCAAGTTTTAATTGACGTATTTAAACTTTATGTGTAAATTGTAAATAATATTGGACCTAATATTGATTTTTGTGGTACACCTTCTTTAACTTTTAGACTAGATGATTTAGTATTGTTAATATCTACTTGCTGTGAACGTTCAGACAAATAATTATTATAATTATTAAAAAGAAGTAACAGCAGTATAGGATAGTCTAATATGTTTTAATATTGATATTAAAATAGTGTGATCTATAGTATCAAACGCTTTGCTATATTCTAACATTACTAAAGCGGTTATTTTTTTTATCTGTTGCTTTAATAATGTCATCAATTATATTAGTCATTGCTGATATGCAGTTGTAACCTGGCCTAAACCCAGATTGAGTTACTGGAAGTTGATTTATAAGTGTTTATGTGTTTGCGCAGTTGAATACTAATTCGTCTCAAATCAGTCAGGTGTTTTGCTCTTGATATCTTAGAAAAAGTTAAAATTTTGGATTCTTTGCAACTATTAAGAAAGCAACACAATTTTAACAATGACAGCTTGAGCTCATCCGACCCCATAGTTGCACTTTATATTGTTGTTATAGTAATCTATAAGCGTATCAGAATTGTTTGTTTGATTTGGAACATTGTTTATAAAAAAATTGATTATTTCTTTCGTATTTTGTAGATGAGGTGGAATTGAAGTACAATGTTTTGTATAAACATTAATTTTGTTAAGTTCATTTCATACCCCATATGCTGTATTACAAAAATTACGCAATGATTTATAATATTGTCACTTTTCCATACGTTTGTTTTTTTTAACTAATTAAGGCTTTATCTCTCAATTTAATTAAAAGTTTAACATTATCCGTTAACCGTTAACCGTTAAAAAAGTGCAATAATGTATCATTTAAAAACTCAACTTTAAGGTTTATATTATTTAGTTCAGTTATATGATATAATGGCAATCTTTCCAAATCTAACTTAAATTTATTTATTTAAAATTTTTGAAAATCTCTGTATGTATAACTGTAGTTGTTGTTTGTAGTGTTAAGTAGTAATAGTTTGCAATTGATAAGTTCATCGTTAGCAGTATTACTGACATGAACAATCTCACTTTTTGGTATTATACTATCTTTGACAGTTGTTAATATTAGATCAATTAGTGTGGCAGATGTTGGACTGTATTTTAGTTGTTTTAAGCCAGTTGCTTCGCATAAAGACTCTAGTTTGTGTTTGGAATCAGATTCACTCATCCAGTCAATGTTAAAATCTCCCATACATAAAATATCATCTGATATAGGAATGACCTGTGATATCGTTGATTCTTAATTCTATAATTCATTATTTAACAAAGGTGACTTATAAATTATGCCTACATTATATTTTTTTTATTAATATTTGTTTGAAACCAAAGTTGCTCTATATTAGTAGCTATTCTTAGACGTTCGTATTTAAATTTTATCTTAATATAAACACATACTCCTTTTGCACGTCCTAACCGATCGTTGCGAACTATATTGTAGCCATTAATTCTAAGTCATCATCAATATCTTTAGTTAGTCAGGTCTCGGTTATTTCAAATACATCAAAATTATGCTTAAATTCTTTACATGATTAAAATTTGCTAAAAGTGACCACATTTTAAAGTGGCCAAATGTAATACTCATATATACAAAAAAGTTAAAATGGTTAAAATAAACATAAAACAAAAAATTCAATTAAAAAAATGCGGCGATTGACTAGTAAAACATTATGCAAAGTTTAAAATAGTACAACTGATTAGAAATGGTTAAATTGTATACACACAAATAATAAACTAAAATACAGTATTCAATTCAATATAAAAGTAGTGACTAGATTTAATTTAATTAATATATACTTTGTATAAAACATTATTTCATACTTAATTTGGATTAGACACATTTAAATGCATGCAAATGTATTGTATTTCTATTTCTCTGTCTTGTTTCTCTTGGTGCTGGTAGCACTGCCGGTTGTATATGTATAGTTTTTGATTTCGCTACAAGTTGGTTAAATATTCTTTTTGGGGTGCTGGATTTTTGTGGTAGTGAAGTCTTTGTTGTATTTTTCTGTGCGTTTGGCCTAGTATTACGGACCTGTTTAACAATAATATTGCTATCTTTAATTTGTTTACCATCAATTGTTTCTTGCTTATTGACTTCTACGTTGTTTGACAAATCGTGAGTGCTGTCTGAATTATCTAATTCTTTAGTGTAAATATCGCCATTTATTATTAGTGAATTGTTTTTGATACTTGCGTTTAAATTACTTGCACTAGCTGTTTTTGAGTGCAAACGTCAAACTTTCCATTCTTTGCGTTCTTCAGCAATTAGATCATCACTAATAAAAATTCCAGTGCCTTTAAGGTTACGAATATTAATTTTTCACCAAGTAAGTTCAACTTTTACTGGAAGACTTTTACTATTATTAGCGAGCTTCCCGATCCTGTATATGTTGTAAATGTCTTTGACAAGATTGTATTTAAAGAGTCTATAAGTTTAATTACAACATCAGATAAGTTATCCTTAGCGCAAAAACGCAACCCAAAAATAACTATGTTATTACGTTTTTCCGTTTTAGTTAAATGTTGTAATTGTTGGTGTAAGCTACGATTTTCTGATTCCAAATTATTAATCTTATCAGACAGTTCTTAGCATTTTAAAGTTAAATTGTTTTTTTTAGTATTTGCGGACCCATTTTGTTTCTTTATATTAGTGTGGAGTGATCTGCATGGCAAACATTGTTTATGTATACCTCGTTTATTACTAGTCTTTTTTTTATTCTTTCATAAGGACTCAAAATAGATCCTTGTCAACAATCTGCAAAAAACTTCAAGTGCAGTAGTTGAGTTTTTTAAAGGATTTTACAATGTCCCGGAAGGGTTCATATGTCAAACAAAATTTTTCAATGTTTTTAAAAATTTTGCTATGTTTCTAAAATATTCTTATGTCATTTGTATTTCATGTTATCCAAGTATTTCATTATCTACTATCTAAGTGTCTTAAGTCTAGTCAGGTCTCAATATTTATTTTCAGGTTTTCCGATGTCCCTTGAACTATCAAAATGTATATTAAACAGTTTTGATATTTTAATTCACCTCAAGCAGTTCTCATTGTTGTTGGCGCCGTCCGGCTAGAAGCTGATGACAGCGTTGCCGTGCATCAACAAGGCTTGATAAACCTTGTCGATGGAGGTGGAGTGAAACTTTGGTTTAATTGTGTTTTGTGTGGGGACCGTTAAGAAGTTTGCCAGGTGTATGCAAATTCCATCTTTTCTACAGCTGTGATTTATAATCGTAGGCATAGTAAAGATCTAAGGGATCGCTTTCTGTGTACGTGGGCCACCAAACATTTGTTCAATATCTAGCAGAGGAGGTAGTGTGATCTTTCTTTAACAATGATGGCGTTTTGTTGGTGATGCAGTAGCGTCTTCTACTATAACGCGTCAGTGGTGGCAAAGCTGTATGTCAGTTTTGAAGCAATCTGCATCTTCTTTTCTATTTCTATCATTTTAACCTCTCCGCTGCTGTTAGCATTAAGTTTTATTTTATATAGTTTACTTGGTGTTAGTTTTTTGGTTGTTAGTCTGCTTACAATAGTCTTGTATGTAGATAGTTACTGCAATGCTAGGAGTAGCTTGGTTGTATCTTTATAGTAAGTTAGTTTTTAGTTTAGTGGAGCTAGATTTTCTGATTCTGGGTGTGAGTGTTGGCTTCTTTAGGTAGATGTTGGATGTTTGCTGCGTTGGACTAGACTGACTGATTGAACAGAAATGTCCGGCTTTTATAGCGGTGCGTAGTTTTCCATTAGGAATTTGTCAACGCTTTATTATTAAATTTTTGTATACTATTTTTACAATATCAAAATAACCTCTAAATCTTGTAATATCTATCAATAATGTCTTTTCGTATGTCTTTTAAACTTTTTGAATTTTTCTAAGTCATATGCTGTTCTACTATTTGTCACAGTCTACAGTTGTTTTTCAATATAGTTGTGTAATGTCTAACAACGTTTTTTAGATAGGCTTCTTCTAATGTGCGTTTTACAGATATTTTACATCGCAATAAAAATTTTACGAATTGTGAATGGGGTTGAAGGGACCAACGGTTTATTAAGTGACTTCTGAATCTGCTCAAAAAGCATGTTTTTATTTAGTCATTTTTTAGAAAATTCCAAACTGCTATGTTGTTAAGCTTATGATTTACCATTGATCTATTTTACTGTAAAGGTTTATTTTTTTCCAATGTTCAATATTGACTCTTTTTTGATTTTTTTTTTATGTTGCCCAACATATTCGTTATTTCTCTATGTCAACCAAGATCAAATAATGTCAATCAATGACTTAAATAATTTTTAAAAGTTATTTTTAATTTTATTTTGTTGCTTGAGTTAACCGAAAATCAAAAAAATATTTAGATTTTTGTTTATGCAATAAGCCAGCAAAACATATATTACTAGACCAAAACAATCAACTAAAACTTAGTTTTAAAGCGGTATTTTGTTTTAAACAATGTTTCAGTTTCTGGTTGATGTGGATTGGCTAAAGTTATGACTGGTTGACTTTAAATTGTTATTTTGGGTTGATCTATGTGCAAGATAACTTTTTGTTTATAGAGTTGTACGTACAAAGATTAATGAAGCCAGATACCGATGAAAAATCTATTTAATGCACATAAAAATTAATGCTAGAAGATTTGGTTTGTGGTGGTACTTATTGCGTGTGCTTTTGGAATTTTACTACTTTTAGACAGGGACATTAAAACAACAGGATTTGCGCAGAGAAGAAAACCGGAAGGTATTACCATGCGTAAGTTATTCTTAAGGGCCACTTGTTGAGAGCCAAACAACTCACTACGTCCTAAAAAAAAAAAAAAAAAAAAAAAAAAAAAACTACCGCCAAAAAAAATTCTGTTTTGTTTTAAATATTTTAAGCTAGTGTTGAGGCGACCGTAGCACAATGGTCTAGTGCGAGGACTGTTGTGCAGGCAGCTCGGGTTTGATTCCCGGCAGCGGCAATATCTAATTTGTCGAATATATTTCGATGCAGTCGTCTTCTTTGCAAGGCAATGGCAAACTAGCAAAGTATTTGTCTAGTAAACTCCTCTAGTGGTGTGGATCAGATTCCACGTTAAACTGTAGGTCCCGTATGTTTGTGTGGAACTATTATCGCGCACCACAAACATACGAGAGGGGCGCCGAACACTCGTAGCGAGTATAGCACTATAAGAAGAAAAAGCTAGTGTTGCTATAAACCTTACATTTTTGTAATTGTGTCGTAAACAAGTGATAAACAATAAGGACATAAAATATTATTTAGAACCTAATTTGCTTATTTGGATTGCGTTAGTATCCTCTTTATTTTTGTCTTTCTTTAACAATTCAGCATAAGGGTAACATGCTGCAAAGATGCCACAAATTCTGATTTTTCTCTACTGCTAACGTAACTATAGATTTTTTAGAACAAAACAACATTAACCGTTTTGCCTGTCTATCTAGATCACTCGATTTGATCCATTTAAAGCATGTCTGGGATATGACGGACAAAACTTTGCGTTCCTCCAAATACTTTAAATTAATTTCGTCACCAGGTTCAGATAGCCTCAGTCGAGTTGCTTCAAAATGCATTAGACCATCAGCGTTGTGGCACGCCCAGAAGGGTTAATGAGTTTAGAAGAATACGAGGAGATGTAACAGTTTTTTTTTCCTTAGTAATTTATTGTAAAATTCAGATACTTTTTATATAGTCACAATGAGAATTTAAAAAAAGTTTAATCTGGTTAATATTTTTACTGTTTATGATAAAACTCAAAAAATATTCTTTATAATTATAGATTATTTTATTAATAAACATATTTAGTTTGTTTCGTAATATTATGTCAATCGAGTTCGGTATGTACTTATTATTTGCTTAAAAAATTATTTATAATAAAAATTTCAGAAATAAAATATGAAAATAGAAACATCAATCTGTAATTTTTATTCTATCTTATAATTATAATTATAATTATAGGGTTTGATCTGTTCAATACTGAGGTCGAAATATATCGGCGTTTAGTTTGCATGTATCTTTTATATATTAAGATATCTATGTTAGGTATTGTTTTTGCACAAAATACGATACATTGGCAATCTGACAAATACCTCCATCAACTATCATGTTTTAACATTAGTATAACAAATTTCTAATTATTCTAAGTTCAGACACAATATAATTTATTTTAATAAATTGGCATATATTTTAATACAAATAATAATAAAATTATTCGCCGAGTTCTTTCTTTGATCTATTGGTAATATAATCAATGTTAGTGTTAATTATATAAGTCAACAAATAAACATGAATAACTATTCTAGTTTATAGAGAATTATATATATTTCAGCACTCGTAGCAATAAAATATTAGACATTGTAAATATATTTTCTAAATCCCAAAACTTCAAACAATCCTCGTGGAAAATGAATGGTTTGCAAAATAAAACAAAACTTAAAAAAACGCAAATATATAAAGAACAGGTGCAAGATAATATACTGTTACAAATACTAAATAAAGATTAAGAGCTTATTGAATCCATCACCCGTGTGATCATAATTTTCTTCTTGAACAATACAGTTTATCATTCCAGTGTTTTAATTATGCGTACGCGGCGGCTGCCTTTTCATCAGTCTAGACAGTATTTTATTTATATTTTCACTCGAAAGCATTTTAATAAATGGAATTTCGAACATCGTGTAAAACATAACTCATAACATGAGTGGTACACAAAATACCGCAGAGCGGACAATAAATTCGAAGTTATATTTAATCCACAAATTAACCAAAACATATAACTTTTTCTATTGTTAAAAGTACATTTATATAATAAAATTATTAAGGAGAAATAAATTTCCAATTATAAAATGTAAATGGCATTTGGCTTCTATTGGTCGGTAACATGATCATTGCAGATAAATAATGTTTCAATCGCCTAATGTGAACGGCCGCCATAAATACGGCATTAATTAATAAAAATAATATGATTAATTAATAAGTGGGTTCTGGCTCGCTCGTAAAATTTTATTTGCTTTTATAATTTAAATATTAATAAAACATAATTACAGGTGTAAACACACGGCGATAAATCATAAAGCTGGAAAGTTATTTAAATATGTGTGCGTGTTTATTTTTTTAAATAAATGTAATTTTGGTACAATTAGTTGATGTCGGAGACCCATTATACGGTAAGTGTCATCCGGCACTAGAACTATAAAGATGTACAAATACACTTTTTAACTAGTTTTTATTGCTACGAGGAAGCAAAAGTGCTGCGATACAGTTGTTACATTTGTATCCGCACATACGGGAGCGAATCAAACGGTTTAAAGAGGCTAAAAGCATGTCAGGAATTTCCCGAGCGATTAGTGGTTCCCAGAATACTGCACTCTATTATAAATAGCATAGTATCGATATCATTTATTGTTATTTATATTATGTTGTATTAATATCTATCAATTGTTAACATAAATATGTAATAAAAGAAAGATCAACATTTTCAACTATATTGTTGCCTAATCTTTTTTTTAAAAGCTTATGTTATAATTCATTTCTAGCTAAATAACTGACAAATTTTATTTTTGTTTTAATAATAATATCATAAAATAATTAAATAGTTTATTTATGAAAAATATAATTTCTTCTTCAAACGGGACTGTAGCTACAAATTACAAAGAGCTTAGGATGATGGGTAATCAACCTTAAGGGTTTCGAGGTCATAAAGATTGTGCTATTAGTTAAGGCTTTTTAAAGATAACATAACACATTCAACAAACTCTATAATATGTGGTTGGGATTTGAGAGTTTTGTAATTAAATCTAGCCAGAAGTTAATTTAATGTTGTAGAAAAATTTTACACGATTTGTGTCATTGTTAACGTTTGTTTTGGATTAATTAAAAAAACTTAATTTTATTTCATTAATTAATTTCAAATGTGCAACTTTGCAGTACTATGTAACTCTTAAATTTGTAATATTTTGATTGTTTAATATTAAAATGAAGAAGTATAAAAATGTGGTTTGCTCTGTAGTTATTGATATTATAATGAAATTCACATGTTTTAATTATCTCATCATATTTTGCTTGTTTGATCTGTTATTGCCTGATTGAATAATCCATTTTATTTTGATATTTTAAAGATACATTAAGTATACATATAATTTAAAATTTCATTTTTGCAGAGCCACTAAGTAGACATAGATTTTAATTCATATTTTATCAAAAACCTATCAAAACCTTAAACTTATAACGTTTATTTGGTTATAATAAATGCAGATTTTGCTTTTGTGGCTATTTTGTATCGACTAAAACTACCCGTATTTTTGGCACACATGTGTTGTGATGACTGAGTATCAATACGCTAGGCTAGTTGTGGCAGTTCTTGACTAGTACCTGTATTTTTCTGGTTTCTAATCCTTTTCCTTATTCCATTGTCTTCCTAATTCCAGTTTTGCATTTTTTAAATAGTTTTTGCTGCAGTATTTATAAAACAATGTTCAGTGTGTGGTTCATCAAGTTGGTTAGCCTGCATTTGTTGGCATTATTCTTCTTAGATAGATCTCTTTCTATATGCCAGTATTGTAGGATTTATTAATTATTAGTTTGACTATCTCTAGTGGTATATAATCCGGTTCAGATGCTTTGTTAATTCTGGTGAATTTTATGGCTTATTATTTTTTTGTAACTTTTAGACCCGCAAGACAGTTTTTGAATTCTTTATTATACTCTGAGCTATTATCTTTAAATTGTTTTTCTATGTAGTTTTTGCAGATTGCTTTTTTAATAGTTTTGCTATTTGCTTGCCTTTGTCTGTGCTTTTGTGCTGTTACTTTGTGCCGTATTCCTGCTGTCTCTTTAAACTTTTTTTAGACTGAAGTTGTCGTATATTGCTAGAAGTTTTCTCATTTTATTGTTGTTTTAGCCAGTTGTTCTTTTTGTTGTTTGTTTTTAAACCTAATTTGTAACTGTAGTCTCCAGTATTCTTATTTTTGTGTTGATGATTTCGTACATTTGTTCTCATATGAAGAATGAAAATCTTCTAAAGACTGAAAGTGTCGGATTCACCCACAAGAGGCACGCGCTTACTGACTAAAGTCCCCCCACGGTGTAATGCTTGGAAGTTCAAGACCTTAAGCTCATAAACCTTCCGTTGATAATTATTAGACAAAACAGTGTTGAAAAATAAAGGGACATATGCGCCTTATAGCCTGAGGAAAGAGAAAAAGAGTTTTAGAAAATGTTAATCGATTGATTAACTGGGCGCTTATGTGTGAGAAACTTTCTTATCTGGCTCGGCGAGTCGGGCCAGATCAGGATTGGAATGAACCGCGAGATTGTGGAAGTACTTTGCGGCCAAAGCTTCGATATGTCTGCGTAGTGATGGAATCCCGTGATCGCTTTGAATATTGCAATTTCGGACAAACCATGGAGCTCCAGTGAGCCACCGCAAGGTCGTGCCTTGGAACGGTTCTAACCTATCTAGATGCGTATTTGCGGCGGTTCCCCAGACGGGACACGCGTACGTCATCATGGGTCTGATAGTAGACGTGTATAGCCGGACTTTATTCCGGAGAGAGAGACCACTGTTCCGCCGCAGCATCGGAACCAGAAGATTTTTAGCTAATTTAGCCTTATCGAGTATTGCGTGCAGTGCAGTACAACTTGTACGTGAGCCGCTTGTCAAAGGTAATCTCCAGATACTTAGCAGAATCGGACCACGGTATGGGAACGTCGTCAAGACAGACGTTATCATGAGGTGCGTTCCGTCGCCAAGTGAAGAAAATGGCTTTGCTTTTCTCCGGATTGACCTTTACTAGCAAGTCATCTAATCAGCATTCCAAATCGTCTGTGGCTTTTTGTAGCCTAGAAGTGATTACCAAAGGTGACCTTGACGAGTACAAGAGCGCAGTATTGTCTGCGTATTGTGCCATTTTAACCTCGTGCTTTGATCCCAAAGGCATGTCTGCTTCGAAAAGATTTAAAAAGGACCGGAGAGAGAATAAAGCCTTGAGGGACCCCTGTCGTGATATTTTGCGTGGTTGAAACGTGTTTTTGAATTCTAACAGTTAAGGTTCTACGGTTTAGATATGAGGCTATCAACCTGATAAGACGTAGAAGAAATTTTTGACTGTAAAGTTTGTAGAGAAGACTTTTATGCCAGATTTTGTCAAAGGCTTTTTCCATGTCAAAAAGGACCATCCCTGTGGCTTTTTTCAACCTAAAACCTTCCACAATGAAATCAGTCACCCGATTTAACTGGTGGACCGAAGGTTGTTTCCAACGAAATCCGTGCTGATGCGAAGGAAGTAAATTAAATATTCGGTTCATGCAGCGTAGCGAGTAGACGTGTTTCTGCGCTCGTGCTAGTAAATTTACAATCATATTAAAAATCATCTATCAATCAACAAAGTAACTTGTTAATTTATCAACAGTTATTAATAGTGTTATATTGAATAAGTGAACATTGACAAAAATGCCTTTTACGCAATCACAACTTGCCGATATAGAAAACATGATGCAATCCACGTGCGAAACTTTTCTTAAGAGTGAAGAATTTCTTACTTTAATTACTAAAAACCTAACTACGATAATTACAACAACTATGAAACAAGATTTGGATAAACTACGTAATAAAATAGATGGATTAGAGATTAAAACCCGGAAACTCGAGGCTGAAATTGTCGAATTGAAATCCATAAATGATAACAATGAACAATGTAAGAAAAATAAATTCCTGAGATTATATGGGGTCAAAGAGAAATCAAATGAATCAATAAAAGATGTAGCAATGGACATTTTTACGAACAAACTGAAGGTTAATATAAATAAAGAAGCTATTGAAAGTGTATATCGTATTGGAAAAAAGAGCGATAATAATGCTAAACCTAGAATAATTCTAATCGAATTTAATACTAAAGCAAGCCGACAAGCAATATTTAATAACAAGAAAAACCTAAAAGCAAGTGGCATAGTTATTAGAGAAGAATTAACAAAATGTCGATATTTATTGTATCAAGCTACTATGAAAAAATTCTCGATGAAAAGTGTGTGGACTATCAATGGGAATATATACTTAAAGAAGAGCGAGAAGAAAGGAGATGTACAAATAATACACACGATGGATGAATTGGAGGCTTTTAATTAATATTACGCATAACGCGGAATTACGTTCTGTACTAATAATACAAATAATTTAAAGGATTACATACATATTACATAAATTAATACTTACATTCACATACATTTTTTGTAAATAGTTATTCTTTTGTTTACTTATTATTAATTGTCTACACTAAATCTATAAAAAGATTAATTAAGTAAATTTATTTTAAATTTATTTATTTGTCTTTTTTTTTTTTTTTTTTTTGCTTAATAATCTTATATAACCTTTTTTGCTTTAATTTATAAAAATTTACTTATATAATTTGCATATTATACATTACTTGCAAAGTTACTTCATATATCTTACTTTTTGCTTTAATTTATAGAAATTTACTTATATAATTTACATAATATACATTACTTGCACAGTTACTTCAAATATCTTATCTTAGTTTTGGATTATAGTATACAATATTTAGTTATATTAAATGTAAGTGCTTTGTTTCAATAACATGAAGTATATCAGAGCCGCTCACGTAAACATTAGATCTCTATTATGTCATTTTACAACTATTAAAAACATTGTCATTTCAGAGAAACTGGATGTATTAGCTATAACTGAGACTTGGCTTACAAGTGATATAGATGATGAATTTATACATCTTGATGGTTATAACATAATAAGAAATGATAGAGAATCACGAGGTGGAAGTGTAGCTATTTATATTAAAAACTCAATATCGTTTAAAATAATATCAAACTCAATTGATGAACAGTTATGGATTAATATTTTGGTAAGTGGCAATCGATTTTGCTTTGGTGTTGTGTACAGACCTCATGATCTCAATTATAAAACATTTATAGAGTCTATCGAAAACTTGATTCCTTCTTTATTATGCCACTCTGAGCATATTATTTTTGCTGGAGACATTAATATAGATATGTTAGATACTTTATCACCTAAAGCTGTAGCACTTAATAATTTTGCTGAAGCATTTTCATTGTCTCAAAGAGTAGATTTTCCTACACGTATTACTCATAAAAGCGCTACAATGATTGATCTTGTATTTTCTTCAAATAATCAAGTGGTACCTAATTGCTACTCAATATCGCATGGCGTGTCAGACCACGATTTTGTAGGTTTTGAAATCAAGTATCTAATTTGTAAAACTAAAGCAGAAATCAAAACCATCAGAGATTTTAAAAACTTTAACTATTCGGAATTTCATAGTGCTTTATGTAGCATCCCTTGGAAAAATTTGTATGACATTGGGAATATCAATAACAAACTTGATTTTTTAAATGATAACTTGCACATACTATTAAATATTTTTTTACCACTAAAAACTTTTAAATTTACACGACCTTATAAACCATGGATAACAAATAACATTAAATTACTTATTAAAGACAGGGATGCAGCACTGGCAAAATTCAAACGCACCAAGTTAAATGATCACTGGAACACCTACAAAATGCTACGTAATCTTACTACTCAAACTATTAGGCAAGAAAAGTTTAATTACTTAAAAGTTGCTATGCAAAGTAGTCCAAGTTCTACATGGAAAACTTTGTCAAGATTAGGTGTAACTAAAAGACCTAATAGACATCCCGATGCACTTGACCCAAACGAGGTTAATAACCATTTTGTTTCTTCTGTACCAGTTAATAGTATCAATGTTGATGTTTTACACACCTATAATAACTCATTGAATGAAAAAGTTGCCAATCTTTTAAGTTTTCACGAAATAGATGAATTTGAAGTTTTTAAAATAATCAACAATATTAAATCAAACGCTAAAGGTTATGATGAATTGTCAATTAAATTTATTAAACTTTGTTGTCCGTTTTTATTACCTTATATAACGCACATTATTAATGCCTGCATAAAAGGTAATATTTTACCCAACATGTGGAAAGTATCTATGGTTATACCACTTGCAAAAACAAGCAACGTCAATGATATTAACAATCTTAGACCAATTAGCATTCTGTCAGCACTGTCTAAGGTTTTTGAAAAAGTTATAGAATCACTACTAAAAAAACATATAGAGCTATATAATCTGTTACCTGATTGCCAATCTGGTTTTAGAAAAGGGTATAGCTGCGCGTCTGCTTTAGCTAATATTAGTGATGACATATTTAGAGGTATAAATGACAACAAAATCTCAATTCTAGTAATGCTAGATTTTTCTAAAGCGTTCGATACAATAAATCATAAAATGTTAATTGCCAAATTAAGTTGGTTGGGGCTATCTCCAAACGCTTGCCAATTGATTGCCAGTTATTTATTTAACAGGAAACAGTTTGTAGTTGTGCAAGGAAATGTTTCGAATGCTTTGGATTTGACTAAAGGTGTTCCGCAGGGTTCTATTCTTGGCCCGCTTTTGTACTCCATTTATACCTCTGATATGCCACAATCAGTACAATACAATAAAATTCACTTATACGCAGACGATTCGCAGCTCTACTGCACTGTACCAACTGAAAACATTGATAGTGCTGTTATTAATGTGAACAGAGATTTAAATAATATAGCTCAGTATGCTAAAAATCATGCGTTAACTCTGAATCCAAACAAATCTATAGCATTGTTATTTGGAAGAAAGCATAAAATTAATAGTATAATTGACTCTATTCATCTTGAGGTAGATAACATCAATATTCCTAAGAAGCTAAAAACTTAGGATTAATTTTTGATACTCATCTTAGATTCAAATCTCATATCACAGGGTGCATTAGAAAAGCATTTTTAAATTTAAAAATCATATATAATAATCGTCACTTTCTTTGCAAACAGACTAAAATTCTTCTTTGCGAGACGCTAGTGCTTTCACAGTTTACTCATTGTGACACAGTCTATGGATTCTGTTTGGATTCAGAAGATATTGCTAGAATACAAAAAATACAAAATTCGTGTTTAAGATTGATATTTGGTATAAGAAAATATGAAAATATATCCCATAAACTAATTGACATGCAGTGGCTAAACATGACAAACCGCAGAAAACTGCATGCAGCATTATTTTTTCACAAAATTGTGCAGACTAAAGTTCCACCATATCTTTACAACAAAATTTTATTCAGGACAGATGTACACAGTATTAATATCAGATCTAAAGGCCTGCTTACAACACCTATACATAAAACTTCAATTTATTAAAGATCTTTTTCATACAACATAGCTGCGTTATACAACTCTATTCCGTATTCCATAAAAAAACTAAACGATATTGGTTTTAAGAAAAAATATAAAAATCAACTTTATGGTGATCAATGTTTAAGTGTGCGTGCAAGATATAAGTAATATAATTTTATTATAAATTTGGTAACTTTGTAACTGTAAAATAAAATTAATTTGTAACCATAGGTTTAGTATAGACAAAAAATATTTCACAATTATAAACCGAAATTATTTATGCGTGGTTAAATGGAAGAACAGCAGTTTAAACAGTAATGTTTAAACAAGCTGAATTTCGCCACAGCTTTACATATTTTGTAACAAATGTATTCAAATATAATCAAATAAAGACGTTTATTATTATTATTATTATTATTATTATTCGAATCAACGTGATCCTGAATAATATCTAAGATAGCCTTTTCTATGACCTTATTCAAGGTGCATAGTAAACTGATAGGCCGGTAGTTTTGAGGAAACCGCCGGTCTTTGCCATGTTTGGCATTAAGCTTTTCCAAACCGTATGAAAATGCCCAGTGCGAAGGACCGCATTAGCAATATTGGTGAGAACCATTATCGCTTTGTGCGAAAACCATTTTAGCACTCTATTACCAATTCCGTCAGAGCTTGGAACAGACCGGATTTTGCGTCTTTGTATAATCTCTTGTATTCGAGACGGTCTCACGCTTTGCAGCCTAACCTAACCTAACCACTCTTTCAACCCTTTTGACGTGCTCCGAGTCCGAACAATTGTTTAGGGAGCATTGGAGTTCCAGGCTGTCAGCAAATGCTTCGGCCTTTCCCTCAAGCAAGTATTGTTGTACCCCATTTTTGCCATGAATGGGGACCGGCTTGTTCCTTTCTTTCACGTCCCGAAATAGTCCGAGAAGATTATCCACGCGAACCTGATGGGTTTTTGAGGCTTTTTCCGAAGCCTGCTGGTTTTAGCGCGTAAAAAGTTTGACGGCCCCATCGATGTCCGCGGCCGTTCTCACCGGAGTCATGCGTCCGATACTCTCTTCCAGGGATCGTGAGAAGAGGGGCCAATCCGTACGGATGACGGACTTTCCTCCCTCTCCAGGTAACCCTTTTCCGAAGAGCTCTATCAAGACCGGGAGGTGGTCGGAACTCATATCGTTGACTACTCGGATGGTGTAATCAAGGTTGGCGTTCCTGAATACAGCCACATCAAAAACGTTCCCTTGGTGCCCTGCGCTATGATAGAAGGTGGGTTTCCTTGGACCCACTACTTGTAACCTTCTTTGCTCTACAAAGTGGAGCAACGTCCGACTTTTGACGTTAGTCCGTAAACTATTCCACGCCGGGTGTTTACAGTTGAAGTCCCCAGCAATGATGGTGGGGAGAAGGTTAGATAAGACCGATTCGAAATCCGCCGTTTCGATTCGGTTACTCGGTTACTCGGGTTGAGGTAGCCAGATGCGATTTTTAATGTCTCTAAGGCGGACACAATGACCACTATCGCATTTGATTCTAGAGAGACTTGCTCGGGGGTGTCGACCTCGGAGTGATCCAATGATTTTTTTGCAAAAATCAAAGTCTCGTGCCTTAGTCTAATCCCCGACGACCCCAAATACGTAAAAGTAGTCGGTAGTCTTAACGATTGGGTGGGACGGTAGTTTGTCTCGGACACCAGCATGATGTCGATGTTCTCTTTTTTAAAGAAGTGTTCCACCTCACCCATTTTTTTCAACAAACACGAAGTAATGGTTCCTCGTTAGCCATTACTGATTTTGACGAAGAGACGCTATGATTTTCATTTGAAAATCGTTGTTTAACAGAGCGACTATCTTATTATCTTGGCTCGCAACCGGAGGAATTGCCGGAGGAGCGACCGCGTTAGCAAAAGTTTTACCTGCGGGCTTAGAAGGTGGCTGAGCCGGAGCCGGAGCGACAGCGGGAGTTGAAGAGGCTGATTTATTCGCCTTGCCGTGCGAGGTCAACATTCTTTGGTAAAAGAAACATCTTTTAAAATTGGCTGGGTGCAAACCCGCGCAAAGAGCTTTGGAGGTGTGTCTTTGGGGCAGACCATTGATTGATGGGGCCCGGAACAGATGCGGCAAACAGGCGCTTTAGAAAAACAACATTTAGCCGTGTGGCTCAAACGTTGGCATTTGTGGCATTGAGGAATGCCACCACTACGTTTTTTAGGTTCAACTGAGACCTTGAGACCTAGTAGTTGTTTCAACCCCATAATTTCAAATGATTTAGTGCCTTTAGGAAGCTGCACCAAAACCAAGCTAAGCCTAACGTGCTTGATTCTTATATGATGCACGTTGGAAGGGGAGAACCCCAAATCGACGAGAGCCTGACTCACGTTCTGCTTGGTAAAACATTCAGAACGTGTCAAATGACAATCTCTAAACATCTCTCTTTGGCGGTTGACCAAGTGTATAATCCCACACCCGCCGATTTGAGGTAGGCAGTTGCCTTTATGTAGTCTTCGGAGGTGGCTGGAGCCATGCAAATACCTTCTTGAGTAGTACGCGATGAAAGGATAACAACTTGGTTCTTCTTAAACCATTAAGAATTAGCCAGGTATTTGTTTTTGTCATTCAATATAAAAGCCGGCAGACAAAACTTAGACGAGTTATTGATCGCGGGGGTGTCAGCGGGGGGATGGATTTTGTCATTAACCATAATGCCTTTGCCGTCGTGGTTGAGGTCCGCGGTTACAGGCCGAAACTTAACCTTGGCGAAGGGGGTCCTCTTTTGGGCGGGAGCGGCGTTCTTGGTGGCAGAAGATCCTTTTGCCTTTTGGCCTAAAGGGCCGGCGAGAAAAGCCGCTGATGGCTCATTACAAGTGGATGATGGCTGCTGGGGAGTGGCTGAAGGCCTTATTAAAGGAGGAAAAGGCTCACCCGAGATCCAGCTGCGTTTGGCGGTCTTTTTCTTCTTTTTCTTACCAACCTCGGTGAAGCATTTCTCTTTATTGAGAAAGTTGGGGGCATGTCATCGGGTGCACATAAAAATCTGCACAAAGCACGACCACGTTCTTTTTTATGAGTTTCTTACAAATAATTTTGCTACGTATTCTTGTTCATTTGAATGTATGGCAACATTTACTCTATTATCGCAGCTTGGTAGTTGCAATTTACAACTCTCTCTTTACGTGTTCGTACCCTTAGAATGGAAACAAAGCAGTATTGTATGAGGAAAAAGGAACAAATTCTAAATTGTACAAAAATAACTAAATGAGAAAATAAATGACAGATATAAAAAATTAGAGTAAGTAGAAAATACATTACAATAAAAACGGACATAACTGTAAGAAAGTAGAAAAAAATTAGCAAAAATGAAAGTTAATTATAAAAAGAAATTATGGTGTGAGATAGAGATGTAAGAATTCAAGAAAGGAAATCGAGTTAACGATTTAAGGTAATGCACGTAAAAAACAAGTTGCCAAACTATATAGTTAATTAGAGTTTGTTAAAGTTATGCCATGGCACATATGCAGAACATATAATCAAGCTCAAAAAACATTAAACATACGTTATATTATGTGTTTAGTGTATTAGAAAAATGTGGCACCAAAAGAAAGAATATATTTTATTAATCAAATACTCAAATTTAAAAGCTTTGGACCTATGGCAGAAAAAAAAGGATGCAGTACGTTTTTAGTTTCATAGCTTTTTTTTAGTATTGGGAATAAATTGAAATTCTCTAACAAAATCAAAAAAGTTTTAAATTTTTTTTTGGTTTATAAATATCATCTAATATTGTTTGTTGTTGGTATGCAAAACCACTTGCTATTTTTACATTTTTATTTGTTAGTTTAGTACGTTGCTTATAATGCATGTTTTGTTAGTAGTTAATACTATTAGAATACTATTCTTCTTCTTCATGTGCCGTCTTCATTCCGGAGGTTGGCTATCATCATTACTACTTTGATTTTGGAAACTGCCGCCTTAAAAAAGATTAGCTGAATTATTTGTCGGAAAATTTCATATTTCGGACTTTTCATGATGTGGTGTATTTAAGTTTTCTTTTTTTCACTTTCAGTAGGATCTCCCTGTCTTTCTCCATTCTTCTCAGAACCTCCACGTTGGTCGCATGTTCTGTCCATGATATTCTCAACATCCTACGGTAGGCCCATATCTCAAAAGCTTCTAATTTCCTCTCACAATACACGTTGAGGGTCCAAGCTTCCACACCATATAAAAGGACTGGGAATACGTAACATTTGAGCATCCGAGTTCTGAGTTCCAGGCTCAAGTCGCGACTACAGAGCAGTTTTTTAATCTTCACAAAGGATGCACGGGCATTTTCAATGCGAATCCTTATTTCTGCGCAGTAGTCCACGGCGCCGTCGACGTTTGTACCTAGATAGTTATACCTCTCGACTCTTTCCAGCCTTTTGCCTTCCACATACAGATGTTCATTTGGTGCTTCAGTTTTGGTGACAATCATGTATTTGGTCTTTTTAACATTGAGTGTCAGCCCATATTCTCGACTAACTATGACGATGTTATTCAGCATATTTTGAAGGTCTTGCATGTTTACGGCGAGAAATACTGTATTGTCAGCGTAACGCAAGTTGTTCAGTGGGGTGTCGTTAACACGTATTTCGCCGTCCTCTCTTTTAAGTGCCTCGGTGAAGATTTCTTATGAATAGATGTTAAAGAAGAGTGGAGAGAGAACACACCTTTGTCTGACTCCTCTCTTGATCTCAACGCCTTTCGTTAGTTTGGATTAGACGCGAACGGACGCACTTTGGTTTAGGTACAGTTTTACTATTATTTGTATATCTCTTGTGTCGAGGTTTTGTCGTTCAAGTGATTCTATTAGTTGTTTGTGTCTCACTTTATCAAATGCTTTATTATAATCAATAAAACAGAATACTATTAATAGACCCCTATAGAAATCGTTTTATTCTTTAAAAAAAATATATATCTTGTTCTTTGTATAAACTGAAAAATATTAAACACTACTTTAAATCAACTAAGTTTTTTTTTACACCAATGATTGTTTTACTAATTTTTGTTTGTTTCTTGTTTGAATTGCAGTTTGTCGTTTGTTTCTAAGCGTGTGCAAAGTAATAAATCGGTTTTTTAATGCAATAGTTAAGCGTTTTCTTCCTTGATCTTGTCTTTTCTGCTATAGGTTTAGCGGTATTACCACGTTATTTTTAGTTCAAGTTTTTTTTTGTGTGAATTTTATTATTTTCGAATTTCAGGTATTCTGCTCAGACTGATGCACGCCGCACTGGTCTGAGCAGACGCTATAAGATATATTTTTTTTCTGTTAATTTTGCCAAAACCTCTTAACATAGACAGGATTTTTTCTATCTGGGTAGTTATTTTTCTTGTTCTGTTACATACTTTCTTGATGTGGGTATAGAAGAAGATGTTTTTATCAATATTCATTTCCAGGTAGTTTTAGATCTTTATTTACTACCCTCATCAGGACATTTTCTTTCTTTTTAATCACTATTAATCCCAGCACGATATCTGCTGAGACTGTTAAATGCGTTGTTGATGTTTATTGCCCCGGAAAGTATTTAACATTAACAAATTTATTTTTGCCGGAATATTGACCGGCCCAGAAGTTTTTATAATTTTTTTTTTCTAGTTCTTTTGAGCTCTATGGTAAATTTTGTTTAATTTTTATCTGTCTACGCTTCTTTATTGTGTTTTAAGAATAGTGATTTTATTGTCTATATCCTGATTTATTTGGCCAATTTTTGTCATTTTGGCTTTTTTATAGCAATACCTTATGCTTTAGTTTGGTTATCTCTTCTTTTCTTTTTCTTTTTCGTTCCCATTACACCGGAAGAAGTTTTTATTATTTTTTTTTTGTGCGGTTAATTTCTTTGTTCACAATTACTTTTGTCTATTGAGTTTTTTGATCTTTTCAGCATTGTCTGGTCACATGCTTTTTTATAGCCTGCATGAGGTCAGTATTGTGTTGTTGCTTTTTTTTACCTATTGCGCTTTTATTTAACTTTCTCTAGCTTATTTTAGTTCCAACTTTTTTCTTCTTTTTGTTTCTATTTTTTAATGTTTTTCTTTCTCTTTTTTCATACTAGAATATAATATTGATTTTGACCCTTTCCGTTGATAATGATACGTTAATTATCGATTTTGGTTCTTTTCATATGAATATGGTTTTCTTCCTATTATTTTGGACTATCAATCTAACAAAATAAAATAAGTCAATGTTGGGGAACAGTTTGTAAGTATTGAAAAATATTATAAAATAATTTTTGGTTTTAGTTTGAAATGAACTACATTTGCATTACATTATATTTTGCATCATAATCACATAAAAAATGTGGAATGTAAGGATGTCGTTTTAAACAACGTCATCATTTTCTTTGTTATTGTGTGCTTGCCAAAATGCAGTGGTAAGTCTGTCACCATTAACTATAGTAACCAATAGCATCTCGCAAAGCACGCCTAATGTTGCAAAGTTTTTTAATGTCATTAGTTAGTTTTAGATTGGCAATAGTTTGAATAACTTTTTAAACAGAATTTACATTTAGCCCAAAAACCACAAAATACTGAGATGAAAGTGTTATTTACTCATCCAACTACTTCTTTCACTCATTTATACAAATATTTCGATTTACAAAATGTTTTGTTTATTTTGACATTAATAGAATGTTAGGTTTATATTACGGAATGGTCATTATGTAATTGTATATATTTCTATTTTTACTATACTAATACAATCAGCATAACAATAATAATTATACAAAGTGAACATAAATTTTGATACTTAATAGACTAGAAGTCATCACATACAATTTAAACTTTTTTATGTTATAAATCGTATTTCACCATATTATAACAAAACTATTTAACATTATTTATAAAATGATGTTATATTATCAACTTGTTGATTTAATGTAAAAAATCTACTAACACATTGTAATATTGCTAAACTATGAGACCTAAAGCTGACCTTCAAACTTAAATAGACATTTAAAACATTAGGGTTTAATTTCACTCGGGAAAGTTAACTAATTAGTTTACCATATAATTATTAGACAGGGTATTTTGGCACATAGTTATCAACAATTTCAACTTTATTAATAACAGCGACAACAGGGACGGAACTATTTAAAGCGATTTGTGTTGAGCTCATCGTTACTAATATTAATTTTACAAATCAACAAGTAAATTCCAATTAAATTAATTCCTTGCGCAAGCCAATTTCTATATATTATAAATCCAATAAATAAAATCAAATTAAATAATAAATAACAGAAGGATGTTATCGTTGAATAATTTGAAATAAAATTTTTGTTAATTATGATCATATTTGTCCCATTTTGTAAGCATTTTAATTGAAATAACATATAAATTATTAATTTTATAGCCCGCGCACAATGTTTAGGAAGCCATTTTTTCTACAATTATAAATTAAAATCAAGGAATGTTGTTTGTAAATCTTGGCACCAGAAATAATCAAACTTAAAATATCAAAACTGCCGGTAATTTATTATTCGGGATAATTTTTTGACGATAAATTAAATCACTAAATTGGATTTCACTATCATTTAATCGCCCAAAAATTTATTTATCAGACATGTAATAAATCAATAAACAAGAAGCATTTATTATAAAAAAAAGCTTCTATAATAACCCATTTTTACAATATAAAATAAAAGCAAAATCTAATTTATTATAAATGAATAATAAAACTTAATGAAGTTATAAAAATTTCTTATACAGCTATTGTTATGACCGTGTTGTATATTAATTAAGAAATCAATATATATTAGTAAATAATTTTATGTAAACATTGCACAAAAAATATAATTTTGGAATAAATTAATCTCCCACGAAGAATTTTATTCATGAGCCTGTCGAAAACAATTAAATAAGACTTTTGAGTGGGCAGCAGTGAATATTTATTTTTGTTTCTTCGTATGTGTTCCAGACTAATCACATCTCATGTGGATATTAACATCGAGGTAAATATGAGTGTCGTTATTTATTTTATGTAAAATTAGCCCGGAAATGGATACAAAAAAATGTAATCGTGTGGGTGGTTCAATTTCACTGAAACCACTTAGCGAATCAATGTGTGTGGAGTTGCATAAATTTATTTTGAGTGTGTTATTGTGAAGTACAATTAAAATATACATGAAACATACTCTCTCCGAGGAATGTATACGTTTAAAAATTCAAATCGTTTATGATATAAACCATATCATCTACTCTTATGTCTTACGTAAAACTTTAAAAATTAAATCAAATATTTAAATTTGTTATTTTAACTTGTTTCGTTTGTAAGCCTTAATTTTATCATGCATATAATGCAAACCTTGCTTTATTTGAAAGATGTATTTTTTGTTGTAGCCCACATTACGTTATTATTAATTAATAGATTTGTTTATTGTTTTTATTATTCAATTTGTATGAGGCTAAGTATCATTATTTTACATTTTATTGATTATATAATACTAACTACTTAAAATTATGTATGATTATTATATGTGATAATGAGGCATTATGTTCTTGTTTAAACACTACTGTACATTAATTTTAACATCCAATTTACAGTTTGCTTAACACAAAATTCTCACGATTTAAAATTTATACTGCACTCTACAATTTATAATTCATAATTAAATTGAAGTTAAAATATTTTATAGTAAACATTTAACCTTATCTACACAATGACGAACATTTACTATAAAAGAAATTTGTTTTTGTGTAAACATCAATCTTTGGTTGTCTAAAAATTAATTCCTTTTGTGACTAACACAAGATCTGTTGTCAACCGTTTTGATCAATATCCATATTGAGTATCTGAGATCAAGTTAGTTTGCTCAGAAAAATATTTTAGTCAAAGTGGAAGCAAATTGAGCAAATGTTTTATGATTCATAGGTGGAATTTTATTTATACTTAATGTTTTTTTTTATTTAAGAAGTCAACTTTTTACAACTTGTTCCTTACAGTAAATTAGACCTATTATTTTACCGCTAACCGGTATTATAGGTACATCAAAAGGCGAGTTTAGAATAATATAGTTAGATGCAAATTAGTTTGCAAAACAAACTAAATTGTTTTAAACATTTTGAAGAAAAGAATTTGTAAGTTAAGAAAAAAAAACTAGCAATAAATATATTATTTTATAAAATTTTTTGTTGTTTATGGATAAGAAAATCTTTTTAAGATTGTTTTAGATTGTCATAATGATTACGAGCTTTTTTTACTATTCTTAAAAAAATGTTTTATTATTACCATATTTATCTTAGAATAATGAAAAATGAGGCACGGTTTAGAGATGTTCTAACAACAAGCCTAAGTAGTGGTTGTAATAGATTAGAGGAATAGATTAGAGATACATATCTAACAACCTTGGCGCAACAAGATATGAAACGATAACTAAGTTTTTACTACAAATACTGTATTTGTGGTAAAAACTTAGTTATCGTTTTATTTCATCAAACTAATTTTACTTTGAGTTGCATTGTTTAGAAAACGGTAAATAACTATTACAAAAATATATTTTTTTTAATTAAGATTAGAAAATATGTTATAATCAATGCTTTAAATTTTGTACGTCGCCGTCGTCAGTTTACAATTTGCTTGTTTTTGTGGATGTAATCTGTTTGTCAGCAAATGAATGTTTGAGATAATAATCGAAATTTACTATGTTAATACAATTAAAATCTTTATTGTTGATCTTAGATTCAGTCAAAAAGAGAATATGGAATTTTCTATGTTCATGAAGCTGATGCTTTATAATCTTTTTTAAACCACAAACATTAGGGAAATTTACTTTTAAGCCACTAATTTAGTCGATGTTTGGTTGGATAAGACTTAGTTTTGTTCCGCTAAACTTATTTGTATCATAAACTATGTTTGACTTTGTAGGCGGTTTACTTTGTGGATCAGTGCTACCTACAATCTACGTTAGACTGAGCTATGTATTCATTTGAATCCAAACATGTAATGAAACTTTTGCGTCAGTCTTGTTGATGACTTGTTCTAAATAGGCGGCTTCTACTTGCACATCCGAATGAAAAGTTTTACCGCTATACTTCAAGAAGATTTTAAACTGTTGAGGAATGTTTGAAGGTTTCTGTGTGGGCGTTGTTAATTTTGATGAGAAGTACAAATCATCTTAAATAGTTATGATTGAATTTAATTACAAGAAACATAATATTACATATTATCAGTGTGATAACTAGACACCGGATTATATGGAACTTAAAAACGCTAAAATATGCATACAAATATGCAACTATATGCAACATAATATAAACAAATATAGTTTAAAATTTTTATTAAATAAACAATTTATATATTAAATTATATAGGTTAAAAGAGTCAAAATATACAACTTTATATGTACAGGGTGTTAGACAAAAAACGTATGACTAAATAACTCCATTTTGAATGGTTTTTTGAGTAACATAAAGACAGGTACATGTATGTTATAATTTTTAGTACACTTGCAATAACAACCAACTTTAGTTTTTTAAAGAGCAACATGTATTTTTAAATTTTTTTTTTAATCACCAAGATATTTTAAATATAACTTATTAAATTTAAAAAAACATTGTATTTGGTTTCTATTTAAAATTATTGTAATTGAATAGTTGACAGTAAAAATAACTAATTTTTGGGGATATTTTTATGTTAATATGGATAATATAGTAACTTAAAAAATAATGTTTTTAATTTTTTTTTTCTAAAAACTGGTTTAATATGCATAAAAACCGAATTGAAATATGCAACAAAGCCTAAATATGGTCAAAATATCAATCCGGTCCCTAGTGATAACTTAATGGTAGAGCCTTTGCATATCATACATGTTCGATTTCTGACATGACTAATTAAGAACTTCTTTTTTCACCGATGTAGTTCGGAAATCTAATAAGCTGTTGGTCCCATCAAACCTTTTTAACTTTTGTAATACCAAGTGGGGTCAAAACGGACCCCATAACTAGATTATTTGTTATAGTTTTCTTCATATTTGTTTTTAGTTTCATGTTTCTTGACTTTATTTATTTTTTAAATATGCAACTAAAAAGTGTTTTTTGGTTGTTAGTAATTTTTGTTGCATTTATTTTAATCATAATAATATTTATTTTGTCAGTTTTTTTAAAATTATTTATGAGCTGGACAAGCGAAAAACAGTTGTAAGCACCACGAGCAAGAAAAAAATTCCAGCACTTTAATGTCTGTTAGGGCCGCTTCGATTTTGCGGTCAAATATTGGCGTTGCATAAATAATAATTTCCTGTCCTTGAAACCTAATATACTAGTGTTTGTATAAGATAAACAATATTTGTATATCTTATACTGCAAACATAAATATTATTAAAATCACAAAACATTACAATTTACCTATAAAAACCGAATTGTCACATACAATATCATGGGGTTCGTCTGAACCCTTGTTGGCACTCCAAGTTATTTTTCTATGGCGGTATTACAAAGGTTAGCAAGTTGTAGACTTACAGTGACGATGTAAATAGCCGTAAAACTCACAATAAATGATATCTACGTTGTTTTTAATAATAAATATTGTTATAACTAGATAACAATTATGATTCAAACATTTTTTTTTATTTTAGCTTGTTGCAACATGGTCACTTTTAAGTTTAGATTATACTTTTTGACTCACAGTATATGTTATAGAAAAATAAAAGCTTTTGTAACGTTTATAGACTGAAACTGGACTTGTTTAAATTTCAGAATAATTATTAAAAAATTAAATTTATGAAAAAATATTCTAAACTAAAAACATCCATAGACGCGTTTCGAGGTTTACCTCTCATCAGTATGGCTATAATAGGTGATCCTACAATTGCAAACAATTACTCTCTTAAGTAACTTTTCTAAAATTATTGAAAAAGCTGCTGCAAACAGGATTTATGAGTATGCACACAAATTTAACATACTTACAAATGCGCAACATGGATTTTGCGCAGACAGGTTCACAAAAACTGCTACTGCCGAGTTTGTTCAGTGTGTCAATGATTTGTTAGACAAGGCATTTGACAGTGTGAATCATACTTTCTTGCAAGAAAAACTCATAAGCATAAGAGGACTTATCAATTTATGGGTATGCTTTTATCTGTCCAATAGGAAAACTTATGTAACTACTAATAACAATAGGTCAGATGAGTGTGACATAAACCTGGGGGTAAGGCAAGGTTCTGTGATAGGACCTCTGCTATTCTTAATCTTTTGTAGTGTATGTATGCGGATGGCACATCAGTCGTCATATTCGGTCAAAATTGCGATGAGTAAAATGCTAATACACTATCAGTTTTTGCCGATTTTTTAAATTGGTGTTGGAAAAATTCACTTATAATTAATGTTGAAAATACCGTATGTATATATTGTACAAACAAGGGAGGTGTTCCTAATCATAGAATAGATACAACTTAGTCCAAACACTAAGTTTTTAGAAATATACATTGAAGAAAATCTCAACTGGAACACACATATTAATAAACTGTGAAAAAGATTAGCAAAGACCATGTTTGCAGTTTTGTATTTGAAAAAAGAACTACCTTTCAAGTTTTATTATGTCAGTGTATTATGCTTTAGTATACAGTATAATACGTTATAACATAATAGTATGGAGTCAGGCTACAGAGTTGCAGCTGGTCTTTGTTATGCAAAAAAGAATTATTAGATATATTTTTAATATTCCACACCGCAAAACTTGTAGGAATGTATTTAAATCTGAAAACTTGCTTACTGTTTGTTGTATTTATATTTATAAAATACTTGTTTTTGTTTACAAAAGAAAAAATATTTTTAATTTAACTGTTAAAAACAAAACATACAACTCAAGAAACTCAGAAGATATTTATATAAACCATTTTAACTTGACCAAATATAAGAAATCCCTTAATTGCGCAGGTAGTTATATACTCAACAAGCTACCATGTGAACTAAAAGAAATTGGCAATATCCATATATTTAAAAAACGAATAAAAACTTTTTTAATTGAAAACTGCTTCTATACGGTAGATGAGTATATGAAATTTTTTTATTTTATTTTGTGCGTCATTCATATTTTTTTTGTATTTTTTAATGTAATCAGTTGTATTTTACTTGTATTTTAAAATGTTTTTGTTATTAGCTATACCTGTGTTTTTAAAGTGTTTTTATAAATTTATGTATTTTAAAATGTTATGTAATCAGATATACTTACATGTAGCTGACTCTGACTTGTCACTCGAAAGAGTGTTGTGGCCACAATATACAAAATATTATTGTATATTTGCGGACCCGATTGATGCTGGTTCAATGTTAAAATAAACGCTCAACAAACTTGGTTTTACTTTGTTTATTTAATATATAAATTTACCGACAGTTATCACCCAAGTACCGAGAATAACAAAAGTGTAGTGACAAAGTGTACTTGTGCGATGTCGGATTTCAACTGAATCTTATTTACAAATATATTTACAATTACAACTATTTAGGGGTAATAAACAGATTAACAAATGTTTGGGTTCCAAGAAACGAAGCCACCTGGTTGAACATAAGGATTAACTATAGTGGGTAAAATTCCATTTCTAAGAAGCAATAATAAAATAAATGCTACAATCATAAAAGGCTTAAAAGTATAAACATAAAAGGGTAGAACATAATTAATACACGAATAATTTTACAATCATATACAAAATAAATCTCCCATTAATTGAACATATGGTTGTAGGTTTGATTTAAAGCAGATTACGCAGTTCCTCACAATTTGTCTGGTTAGGTTTCTTCCCCCTATTGGCCAATACTTTTGTCTAATTGAAAATAAAAGTTGCTGAGGGCCACAATGTAAATTTATTTTGTGGTAAAATGAACATATAAGTTTTGTGATGTGATGTTAAGGAAGAATGATTTGGTGTACTCGATCGAATGATTGATTTGAATTTCTCAATCTTCACCAACTCTTAATAATTGATTGTTGCCCATGAATGGACAGAGTGCTAAAATTTTAGAATTTGCATTTAAAGGTTAATTTGACTTTAACTGATTAATTTCGGTAGGAAATGTTTGTATTTGTACTGGTTTTACTAAAAATGTTAAAGTTTCGTTATACTCTTGTGCTTCAATTCGATCTGAAAACATGTTATCTTTTTCAATTTGTTAATAAAGTGTACGCAATATGCAAAAATACGAATTGTTTTTGTAAGACATTGAGGAATTATATCGTATTTTATAATTGATGTGTAAGATGCGACTTTTTGTTCTTCGCATAGTTTAACTAAATTAATGCATTCTTCGGGATACTGATTTAAATTTAACCACCGCGGTCCGTGCCACCATAAGTTAAAACAATCTGAATTTTATGGAAAAATGCCACAGGATATCAGATCCGCTGGATTATCTGATGATTGTACGTGGTGCCAATCTTCTGATGACGTTAAATGCTGAATTTTTGCGACTCTATGTGCGACAAATGTTTTCCATCGACTAGGACAAGCCTATATTCATGAGAACGTAATTCTTGAGTCTGACCATAGAAATATTTTATCAAAATTAATGTTTAAAGTATTGCGAACACGATTGAATAATTGCGCTATTAATAGGCTTGCGCACAGCTCAAACTCACTAAACCCAAAGAATCAAACAATTGTGCTGTCTGGCTAAGTATAGACCGTTTAGTGCAAGTTTTTTCGAGAGTAATTTTAAACGTATATCTGAATTCGTCTGCGAGTGTGCTGTAAGAAATGCTAAGTGTTTTGGATTCATTGTCAAATATGTTAATGTCCAATGTGGTTGAATCCAGTCAACAAATCGTCTACATACATGATCTCAGGTATCATTTTTGCTTCTTCCGGAAATTCAATTTTGTGTAAATTTGCTATTTCGAATAAACATCGTAATGCAAGATATGGTGCAGAGGTTTTACCCATACGTAATGATATTTAGCTCATAAGTTTTAAGGTTTTCATTTGGATGAGTTTGCCACAAGATCTTTTTAAATGACAATGGCATCGGCAATTGCAATCCAACGACATTTCCTAAATTTAATTAGTAATGTAAATATATCCGATTGAAGTGTTGGACCTACGTATTGAATATCATTAATGTACTTATTATTTGACGACTTAGCGGATCCATCAAAGACAACTCTGAGTTTTGTTGTGGTGCTATCGTCTTTAATCATACAATGGTGTGGAAGAAAATATTCATTACTGCTACTTGTATCGGAAATTTGTGTCATATGTCCAAGGCGCAAATATTCACTCATAAATTCTGAGTACATTGCCTTTTGACCAGGATTTTTAACCAGACGATTTTCTAACGAATAAAATCTTCTGGCGGCTTGCGATCGTGAATCACCTAAATTATTGGAATTATCTTTGAACGGGATCAAAACAATGAATCTACCTGACTCATTGCGACAAGTGGTTTTTTTGAAATATGTTTCACAAAAATTATTTTCGGGGCTTAACCCTATTAAGTTGTTTTGAATATCTTCTAACTGCCAAAATCTCTTCAATTGTGAGTTAATGGATAAACAAGAGATAACCTTTATATTTGTATTGCTAAGGGGAATCGTTCCGGAAACAACCCAACCAAATTGCGTATTTTGCAATTTTAATTGGGTATTTTGTATCATAACTTGACCATCAGTCAAGATGTTCCAAAATAGAGTAGAGCCTATAAGCATATCAATCGGTTTGGACATATAAATTTCGTCATCAGCGAGTGTAATATTTTCTGGAATATTATAATGAGTATTTTCGAATGTAACTTGTGGTAAATTATCCGTTAATCTATCAAGTATCAAGCAAGATATGTCAGTAGTGTAAAAGGATGTACGGGACGATATCTTTACTATAGTGCAATAATTTAAATTTGACATATTTTGACCTATACCCGTTACTTGGTGGTTTATTTTATGCTTATTTATTTTTAATTTATTTGCTAATGCACTGGTAATAAAATTTGACTGAGATCCGGAATCTAATAGGACACGAACTAAGTGTTTTCTTTTAAACTGATCGAAAATATGCACTTGAGAGGTACATAATAATGTTAAATTATTTTTGATTGTTTTAAAAATGAAGAAGTGTATTATGTGGTGATTTGCACTTGCGACAATGAGAAGACCTGCTTCTATAACATTATGTCCCTTACGCAGACAATTAACGCATAACCCTCGGCATAACCTTAATGATTTTACAGTGTTGAATTGATTATTTATGGTTTTACTGAGAAATTCACTACATTGATTAATGTAATTCCCTTTATTACGTAATGGACATAATTGTAATGAAACTGACTTGCTTGCAAATTACTTTGTTGTGAGCCTCTGTTTATTTTGATTTCCCTGAGATGATTTTCCAGTTTCAAATATAGTTGACTTTTCTAATAGGAACTTAATTAAGTGCTTACAATCTGGCAATTCATCCGCTTTAAAGTTATTGTTTAAATACATATCCCAATCTGTATTTGTACGTCTATCTAATTTTGATAATATGTAGGGAATTACAAAAACATCAAAATTTTTGGCACATAATTTTAAAGATTCTAGGCTACGAATGTATTGTTCAAGGCTATTTGCAGTCGATTTTAATGATGTGTGATTTATATTAAATATATTATTCGCGTGCGCGTAAATTATTCTCCGGCGTTTATTGAACCGTTTCTTTATAATCTTATGTGCAACTAAATAATTTATTTCGGTGGTGTCTAACGCCTCTATCGCATTCAAAGCATCACCAGTCAAGGCTGATCGCAAATAACACAACTTTTGAACATCGGGAATTGAATTGTTATTATGAATTAGTGCGTTAAGTGCATCTTCTAATGGACGCCACTTGGTAAAATCACCATTAAATGATGCCAAATCTATCATCGGGAGTTTCACATTCGGTGGAGATTTAGTTTTACTGGTTATGTCATGATTGGAAATATTCTGAGAGTTTAATAATGCTGTTGCACTACCTAACAGCTGATCAATTAACGACACTAATTTTATGCGAATTTTAAATTCGGTGTTTACATCAATCGCACTTATTTCAATTGCCGATTGATTCAAGTCAAAATGTTCAGAATTACTCTGTGATCGGTTTATACGTCGAGAAATTGTTTCAAAATTGGCTTTATTTAATTCGCGATTTGAATATTCATTTATGAATTCTTCAAACGCAGTCAATTGCGATATAAATGCGTTTCGTTTGTCGATTAATTGTTTTTCGTTAACACGAGGCGGCATTTTGAATCTATACAAAATTCGAAGGGATTGGAAAGATAGGAAAAGCACTTACTCTAATCAACTTTCCTGTAGATGCAGCCTACGAAGACGTGGTATCGACTCGAACTTCTATTTGGACTCGATGCTTGTGTTGCAATTTACGCTTGCTGGTGGTTGTTGTAGTATTGATGAATAAACATCCGGCTCGAAGGACCATTTGTTGTGGCAATAATATACAAAATATTATTGTATATTTGCGGACCCGATTGATGCTGGTTCAATGTTAAAATAAACGCTCAACGAACTTGGTTTTACTTTGTTTATATAATATATAAATTTACTGACAGTTATAACCCAAGTACCAAGAATAACAAAAGTGTAGTGACGAAGTGTACTTGTGCGATATCGGATTTCAACTGAATATTATTTACAAATATATTTTCAATTACAACTATTTAGGGGTAATAAACAGATTAACAAATGTTTGGGTTCTAAGAAACAAGCCACCTGGTTGAACATAGGGATTAACTAAAGTGGGTAAAATTTTATTTCTAAGAAGCAATAATAAAATAAATGCTACAATCATAAAAAGATTAAAACTATAAACATAAAAGGGTAGAACATAATTAATACACGAATAATTTTACAATCATATACAAAATAAATATTTACACTTATAATATGGTCAAGCCTGTAATATAATAATAATTTGGCGGAGCCAACAAAGAGACTATTTTGACCCATAAATTATTCTATTCTATTCTATTCTATTCTACATAATATACGCATAATGTAAGCATGAATTCTCATATCATGTTGAAATGAATTTTAAGCATGTTTTATTAAGACTTAAACAATTTGATTCATTAATAAATTCAAAAATATTAACAGTAAGCAAGGCTAATCTGATATAACTTAATAATGGTAATAATAAAAAGAATAGAAAAGTTTAAGTAAGAAGTATTTTTATTTAAAAAAAATTGATAAAGTAATGATTGTTAAATTTGGTTTAAAATTGGAAAACAACTTTTAATGCAAAATTGTAGATTGGTTTTAGAAAAGTAAATTGTCTCTGATTTATTTGCCTAAAATTGCAACAAAACAAATCCGTCAAATTGTATGATTGTTATATATTAGCACAATAGAGCACCATATTGTTAAAAAATAGCTTGTTTGTATCATCTATATTCAAAGCTTTATTTGCGTTATGTTTGCTGAAGTATGCTATTATTTATAGAGAATTTTCTAACTGTTGCATATTTAAAATACGTATACAAATTTGAGAAAACACATGGAACATATTTTTGATTGGTATTAACGACGTTTGTCAAATATTCGTTAAGCAAGTTTTACAAACGTTATGTTTTTTTAATTTTCTACAAGTTTCTGCTGTTATTCTATTTTTAAAACAGTAGCAAAGTTTGATTTCCATCTTACAAAACACTTTTTTTTTCTCAGCCAGTAATCATCCTCTCTTGAAGGTAAGTCTTCCTAGACTCTTCTATGCTCTTCTGCACAGCGCTTCCTGGGTTCAACAATTTTCAGCCACTTGCTATACGTTGTCCAGCTATCTCTTCTATGGTTTTCTTAGCTCTCTTCTAGTTTCTCTTGGGCGCCTACCAAGATATTACTTTTATTGGTTATTGCTCTTTTCATTGTTCTCTAGGTAGTTCAATCGGGAAAAATATATAAACTTTTTTTATCAGATTAATAGGAATATTTCTGTGCGTTTTAGATTGCCCAAAGCTGTTAACTAGATATAGTATACTCATAAATGTAGTGTCTTTATGATATAAGCTTAAACTATCTCAACGGATTATAGCGGATTATTTCATTGCTATCACTCAGGGAACAATTATATTTGTATTATATTCCTGAAAGCTATTTAGCTATTTAATTTATATATAAATATGCAATGTTTTTACACCTTCCCCCTCCGGGCGGGGTTGCTAATAAAATAATCCGCTAAAATAATTTGTCTATGTTGTAAAAAAACTATATTTATGGCTATACTATAAACATATTTGTCTACATGGTCTATAGTCTGTCATTGCTATAAATACGGACAACGTTATAGGCAAACCTTAGATGACCTTCTCTAGTGCAAACGTGAAATGACTTCTCGTTCAATTGGAATCCGATTCATTGTTAGGTCTTTTATTATTCTTAAAAATGACTATGTTTACAAAACATATATTTTAAACTAAAATTATTTATTACCTAAATTTTTTAATCGCTCTGCAATTATCTATTAGGTACCAACTATATTTTCAATGTTACTTCAATGCGTCTATAAATAATTAAAAACTGAACAAACTGTTGGTTATTGCAACATCTAATTAATTATTTTTATATTAGAGTACAAAAATGTAAACCGTACTTGTAAATGTATTTTGACATTTGAGTGATAATTAATTAATATAAAAATTATTAAACGCATAAAACGTATTTTTGTTTGGCTAATCAGTAAAGTTTAATTCATATGACCTAATCAACACAAACATCTATATCTTACCCAGGATTTGAACCCAGAACATTTTGTAACAATGTCAACTTCTTATAAACGTTGTGCCTTATAACTTGAATGTATAAAATATAAGAGTTAATATTCAATACACTTTTTTTAATAAATTATTTGATATTTTTATTATCAAAATATTCTTCATTATGTGGGTTTCATAAATGACAGTAATATATCTTTATTTAATTAATAATTTAGTTCTCTGATCTTAGGTTTTTCTGTATTATTTATATTCTGCTGCATGTAATTTTTAAAAATTACCTATAGCTTGCGAGTTAGCCTAACTTGCTTTATTTAATGTTATTACGTTGATAGGGCAGTTTTTGGGTAATTTAGGTCACGCGGTTTTAGGAATTTTTGTTTGAGTGTAGTTTTGTCATTATGGTAAAATTGTACTAATATTTTGACCAAGTTAATACATAAATACATTGTTAATGTAGTAAAACTTACAAAAAAACTCCTTGAAATGATTTAACTCGCAACCACATAAAAATATTATTTTACATCAGTTAAGATAAAATAGACTACTATTTTTAGTTCTTCCTTTCCCACATTCAACGAGTACAGATCAATATTTATTTCAAGCAACTTGTCAAATATTTTGAATTTTTTGAATGAAAAATAAATAATATATAAATAACTTTTTGCGTCAAATGTAATTTAACAATAATTAAATTATAATCATATATTAGAAATATTTTTGGATTTGAAACTGACATTTTAGACCAACTGATAAGATCTGCAGATAATTTATTTTTGCAAGTATAAGAGTAGATTTATTGTTTATAGTATTTATATATTTTCTAAAATTATTGGTAAAAAAAACACATGTATAATTTTTTATCAAATGCCATTCGTTAAAACTAATTGTCTCAATAATTTCAATGAATAATAAATATTAAAAAACAAATTTGCCGTGAAATGTTTTGTTGTTAGAAAATAACTAAGTCAGACAAAAATACTTGCCGCAAATAAATTAAAATTTCACATGTAAACATAAGCGTTATTAATAATATCTTAAACATAACTAAGATAGTAATGTTTGTTGTATTCTATGCCAATCCGTCAAAGTAAATGAACACAGAACTAATAGATAGGAATTAGAATATATTTATTTTCGTCGCGTGATTAATCGACGCGTATATAATTGGGCTATTTTCCGAGTTCTTTTTTTCCGGTTTGGCGCACACATTGAAGGTCCGTCGATTTTTCTCTCGCAGATAAAAATCGACAGTCGACTGACAGCTACTTTACTGGGCGGATAGGACTCGTTAATGTTCTGGCCGCAAAATCAACCACCGGCCAAGATAAAAATTAAGACCATCTGATTTATAGTTGATCTTAATTTCAGATTGTAAATTATATTTTCATTATGTAATGATGGAAACTATTAGGTCGCATTTATCATACAGTGGAATAGTATAATTTATTTCACAAAATGAATGATTAGAAATGAAATGATCACTATAATTGGGTTAATCATCACACAATTTATGATGAATAAAAAAAATGTTTTAAGTAGTATTTCGCATGGATGAAATTGTGCGTGGAATTTTTTAAAGTAATTACATTACCCTCTGACATTAATACCTAATGGTGTAGTTAAATTTGATTGAAATAGAAAAATGTGTTTATATATCGGGCTATTAGGTTATGGGTAGTGGAGTATAATAATTAGCACGCAAGTTCTCTTTCACATTTCCGTTTAAACTGGGAAATGGTATTTTCCAAGTTACAAGTAGGACGAAGTTACTCACTTACTTCAATATACATATAACTATAAAGTATTTTCATTAAGAAGCAACGATGTGTATAATTAGCTGGTGTTTATTTCATTATTAGTAAGTTACATGTTAGCAGTATATTGCTGCCAGTTTATAATCTATTTTTTAAATTTGTTCTCGTTACTTCTACTTTTTATCACATCATCACAGATATTAGTCTAATTAACAACAAACTAAAAAAAATATTTTGTATTTAATAGTATTTGTTTATGTTAACTCGATTTTTTTTTTCAGTTTTCTTAATTGAATATTTTCAGTAAAATCTAATTGTGATTATCTGCTTTAAGTTTTTCATTAAATATGTAAAACAGTAAAACAAAAAGGAGGACAGAAAACTCTGTTTCATTTATTGAACCTCCGCGTTTATTGTGATGTGGTTCTTCAAAAGATTATTAATTAATACAGTGGCGGTAATTAAGTTATTAAATTATTGAAATAATTTTTTAAAACTTTTAATTAATTACAAAACACAATATAACTTAACTAATTAAACAATATTAAACAATACAACACAATAATGGTTGTATGCTTATGAGTATTAAGCCAAATCTAATTTGTACATTGTCACAAAGATGACAAAGGTGATAATCATTCAAATATTAGTTGGGATTTACTAAAACTTCTAAAGTACTACTGGATCTATATGATGAGAAAAGGTATTGTGGAAACAAAATCAACAAATCCACAACTATTAATATATGCTTAAGTGACAAAAACAAGAGCACTAAAAAACTATGGAACGACAGTACTGAGGAAAAGGAACGAAAAGCTAAGTGGAAGCAAAAAAAAAGAGGCCAAGACAATTAATTATACCTATCAAGGAATAGACACTAGTCCCAACTGAAATTGCAAAGATAAAGAGAAGAAGACAAAAACTGCTCAAGGTAAGCAAACTAAATGAATTGTCTAGGCAATTTCTATACGGCAGATATGCCATCTCGAAGTTGATAGACAATGCAACTTTTAAAATAGTCAGAGTGTATCTGGCAACCATGAAGAACTAATTCAAAATAAAGATTCTAGAATCCCACTAAACTGGCAAATCTAGGATTACTAAAGGAAATACATGGATACATTTAATGGAGCTACACAAAATATTTATGAAAGAAAAAGGATACAACGAAGGAAAAGTTAATGAAGAAATAAAAAAACTAACAAGATACCTAAGAAAAAAGAAGAGATGAATGTCAATGTAGAAACAGAAAAAGAAGGTATAGAGAGAGATGGACCAAGGACAACATATGTTGCCGCAGTAAACTGTGTGAATTCCGCAAAGCCAAAACCAGCTCACTTCAAACTAGTACCAAATTAGAGACAATGGCAAAAACCAATTTACAGCAGGACCAACGCAGAGAAGAAAACCAAACGGTATTGCTATGCGCTAGTCATTCTTAAGAGTCACTTGTTAAGGCAAACACCTCACTACGTCTTAAAAAAAAATAATGTTGTAGTTGTTTGATTTTGTTTATTTTATGAAATAAAATTTACATCGGTTTTTGATCTTTGTATCTCTTGGTAGCGGAAACATGTATTGGATGTCACCTACTGCTGAATGTATTTTTTAGAAACTTAAGACTGAGTAAGTAGTACAGAAAATATGTTTAAAGAAGTTGTTCTACACAATCTTCGTTAGCTGTTTTTGTGCGGTCTTCTTGATACAAGTTCAGCGGACTGGTATCTTTACATGAGTTTATCACTTATTTATAAAGTAATTTATAGTAAGTATTATTGTTGTATACTTATTAGTTGGACTAGAGAATAAGTAATACTGTTCAAATATTTTAAGATGGGTAATAGGCATTTCAATTAAGAATACCCGGTACCACACGGTAACCCCGGATAGCGCAAAACCACTGGTATGGGGTGTGCAGGAAGAGCTGAGAATCCATCCTGCTAAGATCATGCTGCGCGCGCCATACAGTCTTACCAATACAGTAACTATGCATATAACTATACAGTTAATTTTATTAACAATAATAATAACATATTATTCATCACCCAAATTTACACACAAAAAAAATTTCATTTAATTTTTTTTTTATTGATAATTTAAATTAACTCTAAGACACAGTAGCAAATTCTGACATACAGTAGACAACTATTAAAACACAACAAAAATCTGTCCCGGATCATACTTTATATTTTTTACATGGAATTGACCTTTCAGTTTTCCACTCACAAAGTCTTTTAATTTGTACACATTTTGTCCAATTTTATTTTGCCCTACACATTTTACAAATTTGGGAACCAATTTGCTGGCGTAATAGCCGTTGGCTATAGATAACGTATAATTTTTACACCACACCGTGTCACCTGGAGCAAAAGTAATATCCCGTCTTCTCAAATTGTAATGTTTGCTACTCTGTTCAAACGCTTTTCTTAGATTATTTTGAACTTTTACATAAAAATTTTCTAACTCCCGCAGTTGTTCAGCATATGCGTTTCTATCAGCAAATTCTAAGGCGTCTGTTTCATCAATATCCCTTAACTCATTAGCGGATTTTACCAAATTTTGTCCAAAATTCAAGAAAGCAGGATTATACCCCGTTGAATCGTGAACCGCAATTGGGAGGACAAAAGAAAACTTGGGAAGCAAGATGTCCTAATCACGGTGACTATCATTAATGTATGAGGCAATCATTGTTTTGATTACTCTATTGTGTCTTTCAGTGGGATTTGCCTGAGCATGATAGTAAGCTGTAGGGAGTAACCTGCTACAATATTTGGCCACCATGTCTTTTAAGTTGGTGGAAATATACTGTTTACCATTGTCAGTAATTACACATTGAAGTACCCCGTACACCAAAAATACATCATTTTCCAGATGTTCCACACATTTCTTAGATTTTGCGTTACGTAGAGGAAACATTAGGACATACTTAGTAAAAAGACCTTCTACAACTAACAAGTATTGGTTTTGTTTCCTTGACATCGGAAACGTCTTTCAACAACATGTGTCCCCATTAATTCTTGTGATCGTTTCTGTTCCACTTTGTGAGCTAAACAAACCTTACATTTTTGCACGTGCGCTACCACATCATAAAACAATCGTGGCCAGTACCACTTTTCACCTACTCTACGAAATGTTTTATTGATACCGAAATGACCAGAAAGCTCGGAGTCATGATTTTCAACTAAAATTTGCTTTCTTAATGAGGTTGGTAGAACAACTTTCCATGAATCTCCATGATCAAGTACACTTTTATAATCCTTGATCATTTTATAAAGTGTTTCACCTTTAATTCTCCACGTGGGAAATTTTTAAGGTTTTCGTTGAACTTTACCGATCATTTGACTATACCAATCATCATGATCTTTAACACTTACATGTACAAAACATACATTAAACAAACGAGACAAGCACCTTTCCTGTGGACTATGTCAAAATTGTACTGTTGGAGTTTTAGTATCCATCTACCCAAACGCACAGTACAATCCTTCATAGACCATAACCATTTCATCGACCAGTGGTCAGTAATAACTACAAACTGTGTACCCTCGACGTAGCCTCGAAACTTTTCTATGCCTAAAATGACGGCCAAACATTCTAGTTCGGTCGGGGATTTTTTTTTTGGCATTTGATAATGTCCTACTCGCATATGCAACTACTTTTTCTCCTTCCACAAACTCTTAAAAAAGTACCGCGCCTAATCCTATATTTGACGCGTCAGTTTGTATCGTAAACTGTTTAGAAAAGTCGGGGCAAGTTAGTACAGGTGCTTCAAATAGGCAACCTTTCAAATCGTTTAACAAGTTTGTCGTCGACTCGTTCCAATCCCGCTTTTTGTTTTTCTTTAGTAAAGTTGTTAGTGGAGCTAATCGCGAAGAAAAATTTAGAATAAATCTTCTTTACCACTCAACTAAACCAATAAATCTCCTGAGTTCTTTCACATTTTGCGGTGCTGGGAAATTCGCTATTATATACTATCTACCTTTTCTGCATCGACATGTAACCCGGTTTTGTCCACCTTGTACCCCAATTAACGCAGTTTTTCTCGTGCAAAGTGACATTTCTCTCTGTTGAGCGTAAGTCCAGAATCTAACAACACCTCAAACACTTTTTTGAGTATGCGCAAATGCGAATTTACGTCCCGTGTGCAAATTATTACGTCGTCTTAGTAGACAAAAGCACTAATCGCTGTAACGTAGCTCCTGAGTTTTTTGCGCCAAACGGCATCACGTTAAAGTAAAATAGTCCTCTGCCCGGTACGGTAAAACCTGTAACTTCTTGGCTATCTTTGTGTAGAGGGACTTGCCAGTACGCATGTTTTAAATCTAACGATGTTAGTACTTTTGCATCTCTGAGTCTATCTAATATCGAAGATACGTACAGAAGAGAATAGGCATCGTTTTTTGTAAGTTGATTAACCTTACGGAAAACAACAGGAGACGACCACGGACTTTGTGATGGCTTTACCACACCCAACTCTAACATCTTATTCAATTCTCCGTGCATTACTTTCTGCATGGCAGGCGATATTGGATAATATCGTTGTTTAATATGTTTAGCTTCACCAACATCAATTACGTGTTCGACCCTATTGGTTTTCCTTAACGTGTTTTGCGTTTTACTTAAGTAATATTCAACTAAATCATTAATCTTTTGTTTATCAGTTCCTGACAAACCAAACTCAATTACAACTACATTTTTATTTAAATCAGGAACTACGCCCGTAAATCTTCAAAAATCTACTTTTAATATTAATGGGTATAACAAACTCTAAACAACAATACATTCTACCACAAAACATTTACTCTCCAACACGAACGGGACTGAAGCTAAAAACTGTACACTTATCGCCTGAAACTGATTCAATATAACTGACGTTAGAAGAACTTAATTTTAACTTACATTTTTTTAAAATATTTCAGAGATTACCACCATTGACGGTTCGAGAAGCTCCCGAGTCCAACAGACTTTTACTTTTATGATTAAATATTTCTACTTACAAATATGGTCGTTGATCATTGCCTATCTTGGATATTATCAACGCGATTTTTTCTGTGGCATTTTTGCGGGTAGGGAGTTTATTACTAAAGGCTGGAGAATGCACTCTACTTACATTCTCGGCTGCCTGTTTTCCAAAACTGGTTTGGAACAATATTTACACTGACTACGTCATTTTTGGTACCACAACCAAAACAAAATTTAGAGCATTTTTCAAAATTGTGGCCAACTTTGGAACTATCCTAACATTTGGTAGATGTTTGCAAACCAATTCTTGTGTTACCTGTCGGAGAAACATTTGCTAAGTCAGGTTCCAATAGCATTCTACTATTTCCTTGACGAAACTTATTCGCGTTGTGTCTGGCTGCGCTCAGACGATTTTGCTCTAAAATTTTGCAGATTTTAATTAACTTGCTAGTATTGTTAATTTCCGTAGCACCTAAACTATGAATGAAATAAGAATGTATTTTTTTTTTATATATCTCAATTTTTCAGACTCTGATGTAGGTATAGGCAATTGCGGAAATAATAACCTCACCTTGGTATCTATATTGTCCCACAACTGCAGATTGTAATCCGCGGGCAAATACTCTTCCTTCAACTTCAAAACCAAATCATCCTATGCCACTAAATCGTTTTTGATCGAACGATACCAAATTAGGGCAGGTCCGGTTAGCAGTTTAGAAATTGATAAAAATAATTCATCTTTAACAACGTTACGTGCAAGTCTGTATTCATCATACGTTTCTAAAAATGAACTAACACTTTCGGTAGAACCTTCTTCCAAAAATTTGCTGATACCCTACGCATACACTGGACGTCTATGTAAATGTTCTAGCAAACCCGGAGGATCATTAGTATTTAATAAATTTGCAATTTGAGGTTGTTGTGGAGAGACAGGACTACTAGCAAAATTCATGTATTTGGTTTCAACTTCATCCTCAATACTACTTAATTTTTCTACTAATCGATTTCGTAACAGAACTAATTCAGAGTTGTCAGTAATTATACGCGAAGTTCTTCCCATCAGGTGACATAATTTGGTCCAAAATGTTTTGTAGACGCTAGTACGATTTCCGTCACAAAATTCAGCTAAGTCATATAATTGATCTACTTTGTTTTTACATTCATTTAATTCACCCTGTATATCTACACTAACAGAAAGTTTGTAAATCGCATCGAGCTCCTCTGTTATTAAAATAGAGTTTAATATTTTTTTTCGCATACTTGTAATAGTTGTAGTTGCGGTTACCTTCTGCTTTTGCACAGCTAATTCATAAATTAACTCGAGACGGTTTACTTCCATCGTTATTTTTTTTAAGCACGTATTTAATTTACAATATGAATATCAATTCAAAATTAAACTGTTTATAACGATGAATAAAAGAATGATTGTACAAACGTAGCAGTGACCAGTTAAATACGATAACAACTACACAACTAGATTAATAAATTTGAAAAAGAATAAAAATATACAATAACTTCTTTATCGTATAAAAGAATAAATTTTAAAGTCCACCAAAAAAATTATTTTATTCTATCGACAAAAAAATAATATAAATGTATAAAATATCTAGTGAATAGTTTAAATTAAACAAATAGGAAATATAAAATTATCAATTTTAAATAGTTTTTAATTGTTACTCACTCAGTCCCAAAAACTATTATATTCTTTTCTTTTATTTAGGATTAATAATCCGGTAAATCTAACATAATTTTCTTCCAAGTAATTCACATGCGGCTTCGATCCCGCGATGCTTTGGCGTATAGATGCTGTGGCCTAATTATATTCTGCGGCGTGTAGATGCTGCGGCCTGATTATAGGCTGCGGCGTGGCTCTGGTGCTTTGGCATGAGTTCTATGATGCGGCTTGGATGAAATTAACTTTAATGGCGAATTTCCTTCTTCCACATAGAATTTTTATTTAATTGTTGGACGTCGGTTTTCTGATTTTTTTTCCACTATTTTCCATCTCTCGGTCCCACGCTTGGGCGGCAATTATAACGTCGTACCCTGCTGATGGGGTTGCCTCGGCTAGTCAGGGAGGAAACGGCGAGGTTCTGGGAGATGGATGGACCTTTTGTAGGGCGCCACTTTACTTAATTAAATAAAATGCGTAAAGTCCTTAATGAATGGTTTATTGCAATCACAAATTCTTCTGTCGGACAATCACCGAGGTCCCACAAATTACACTTGGGAACGGGAACACGTGCTTGCCGACTGTAAATTACATATACTTTGTACCCGGTACCACACGGTAACCCCGGATAGCGCAAAATCACTGGTATGGCGTGTGCAGGAAGAGTACCAGTACAGTAACAATACATATGTGGAGTGGCAACACTGGTGACCATAGTGTGGTGAACGTGGGGTTGTGGGCCGCGGGCAGTCGAGACTAAGACGTTGATAAGTGAACATATCCCGACAACGACGCAAGACGAACCATATTTAAAACGTGCTATTTCTATTCATGTGTTATCTTTCATTCTTTTTTAATACATTACTGTTGTAACTTTGTGTAAACTTTAATAAATCCCACAAACTTAGGGGCTCAACCCGGAATAAAAAGTGACCACGTTGACCGCAATCAGTTTTATTTAAAAAAAAAAACAACGTGAAAACAAAGTGTAAAGACGTTAAAACACAAAGTGCAAAGACGTGAAAAACAGAAAGTGCAAAGAAGTGAAGAAGAAAGTGTAAAGACGTTAAAACAGAAAGACAAAGAGTGAAAAGACAAAAGTGCAAAAAATAAGCACGCCGGCAAGTGCGTGAGCAGGTTAGAATACGCCCGAGAAAAAGCAGGCCGCGTGGTATTCTCCCGCGCTGCGAGCGGCATTGGAAATAAGTTCCGAGCGCTACGAGCACACGAAGCGGCGCATAGGAAATAAGTTTCGAGCAAAAAAAGCACATCAACAAATACAAATACAAATACAATTACGCGTTGTATTGCAATGGAGTGCTTAGGACAGATACCCGAAATAAAGGAAAGCATTACATCAGCAAGCAAGGTAACCGCCTACGCGCTTTATAAATTAATATTCGAAGCTGAGGGTGACAGAAGTAGTAGGAAGAAACTCAGAGAATTTAGAGGGTTCGAATACTCGACAGAATCAGACGAATTTAAAGCAAAAGTGGGGTACGTACAGAGAAATTTTTCAATTGGAGATTTGACGGCAATTTGTTTAATGCTGCGATTAAGTTATGAAGGAACCAAAGAAGAAATCAGTACACGAATCTGCGAGTGTCTTACCGATATAAATAGCATTCAAGTGACTGCACCAGAGGATGGCGATAGTGAACCGGAAGACCCACCAGATAGCGACGACGGTGATGATGTCGACAAAGAATCAGATGCACCGTCAATCGCATCATCCAAGCATACGAAAAAAAATACACACGCGTTCGCACTAACCTTTAGAGACGTCGAGGACTCCGTGAGATTTTTCAAAGGCGATGACAACTATCCTGTAGAAAAGTGGATTGAGGAATTTGAAGAAACCGCTATTTTATTGAACTGGGATGACTTACAAAAGCTGATCTTTGCAAAAAGAAGGGTGAGTGGCTTAGCCAAACTTTTTATTAACAGTCAAAATAAAATAAGCACTTGGAGGCAATTAAAAAACTCTTTACTAGACGAGTTTTCTGAACAAATAAACAGTGCAGAGTTGCATGATATGCTTATTAAAAGAAAGATTAAAAAAGATGAGTCACCCCAAGAATACTTGCTTAGCATGAGAGAGCTTGCTAGCAGAGGCAGCATTGAGACGTCAGCTCTTATTCAATACGTTATCGATGGTATGCCAGACAGCAGTGTAAATAAAATAGTCTTATATGAGGCAAAAGATCTCAAATCGTTTAAAGAAAAACTACAGATTTATGCTAGTATTAAAACAAAGTCACGTGAGGTCCCTCAAAAAATTAAAACTGACGGAGTTAAGAGTGAAGCCGTCCAAAACAATTCAAAACCCAGATGTTATAACTGTGGCAAGACAGGGCACAAGTCGTCGGAATGTAGGGATAAGGACAAGGGTCCCAAATGTTTTAAATGTAATCAATACGGCCTTAAAGCGAATCAGTGCAACGTTGGGCAAGACAGAGCAAGCGTCCATTCCTTAAATAAGAAAGCTACTGGAAACATTTCAATGAAGATTGTTATCAGAGGTGTCGCAATCGAAGCATTGTTCGATTCGGGTAGCCAAGTGAACCTGATAAATAAAGGCGTGTACCAATCAATTGGTTGTCCAAAGCTGAAAGAATCAACGTTACTTCTTAATGGTTTTGGGAAAAATTATGTCCAAACATTAGGATACTTCGAGGAAAACCTGATCATAGACGAAGACAATTACCCAGTTGCAATTTACGTAGTTAGCAATGACGTCACGCCCGTAAACGCCATCATCGGACGCGAACTGCTACGACAAGCTGAGGTCATCATGAACGAAGCCAGCATACGAGTTAAGAAGTTGCAAGAAGACAATACCCCATTCCTCCTGAGAATTGAAGCTGAAGAACCAACACTGGATATAGGCAGCCAATCGAGTAAAATGCAAGAGATGCAGTCAAGAACACCGTGGAAGCCTACAAACCAAATAAGACAAAGACCACCGAGATAGAGATGAAGATTATTGTGAAAGATGATGAAGCAATCTCATCACGACCCAGAAGGCTACCATTTCCCGAAAGAGAAGCAGTCGATAAACAAGTAGAAGAATGGTTGGAAGAAGGAGTCATTGAACCAAGCTCATCTGAATATGCAAGCCCAGTGGTAGTAGTAAAAAAGAAAGATGGAACTCCAAGGCTATGTGTCGATTACAGGGGAATAAACAGAAAAATAGTCAAAGATCGTTATCCCCTACCTCTCATTAAAGATGTGCTAGACCGACTTCAAGATGCAACAATATTCAGTACAATAGACCTGAAAAGTGGATTCTTCCATGTAAGCGTTGAAAAAGATAGTCGTAAATACACTTCATTTGTAACTCATCAAGGACAATACGAGTTTAAACAAGTACCCTTTGGATTGTGCAACTCACCAGCAGTGTTTCAGAAGTTCATAAATTGCATTTTTAGAAACTTATCAAGAAATGGAACAGTGCTTACATACATGGACGATCTGATAATACCTGCAACGAACGAAGAGGAAGCTGTATCAAAACTAGAGTTAACACTGAAGACTGCGTCAGAGTATGGATTGGAGGTAAATGTAAAGAAATGCCATTTTTTGAAGAAAAGCGTCGAATTTTTAGGACACACGTTGGAAGAGGGAAAAGTTTTTCCATCCGAAATGAAGACTAGAGCAGTAACCAAATTTCCGGAACCAAGAACAACTAAACAGCTGCAGAGTTTCCTAGGATTGACAGGATATTTCCGAAAATTTATCAAGGGGTATGCCCAAATAGCAAAGCCGTTAAGCGATATGCTAAAGAAGAACGTTACATTTCAATTTGGAACCAATGAAAAGGCGGCATTTAGAAACTTGAAGGAAATACTTGCAGCTAAGCCAGTATTAAATATCTTTAAACAAGAAAGCGAAACCGAACTGCACACAGACGCGAGCAAGCATGGCTATGGTGCAATTCTGCTACAGCGAGGAGATGATAAAATGCTACATCCTGTTCATTATATGAGTCGCAAGACTACAGCTGCTGAAGAGGTCTACTCAAGTTATGAGCTGGAAGTACTAGCAATTATTGAGGCATTGAAGAAATTCCGAGTGTACCTTCTTGGAAGATAATCACCGATTGTTCCGCATTTCAAAAAACTATGGAGAAAAAGGATCTGACGACCAGAGTAGCGCGATGGGTGTTGCTGTTAGAGGAGTTTGACTATAAAATAGAACACAGATCAGGCGCAAGACTCCCACACGTTGATGCTCTTAGCCGATACCCAGTATTGCTATTAGTAGACAGCACAACTGCGAAGTTCAAAGCAGCCCAAGATGATGATGAGACGATCAGAGCGATCAAGCAAATTCTAAGAGAAAGAGATTATGATGACTATTTTATGAAAAACGAACTGTTATACAAAATGATCAAGGATAACGAGTTACTAGTAGTTCCGAATAAGATGAAACCAGAAATCATTCGAATAAATCATGAAAAGGGACATTTTTCCGTCAAAAAGACGAAAGATCTGATCGAACAAGAATACTACATACCAGAGTTAGAGTCGCGTGTAAAGAAAATAATTGGAAACTGTGTGCCATGCATTGTAGTGAATGCGAAGCGAGGAAAACTGGAGGGATACTTAAATCCATTGACGAAAACAGGACCGCTTCATACGTATCACGTGGATCAGTTAGGACCGTTAGACTCCACAAGTAAGAACTACAACCATTTCTTGGCAGTCATAGATAGTTTCACAAAGTTTGTGTGGCTATATCCGACGACGAGTACCACGTCAGCTGAAGTGATAAGTAAGCTAGAAGTTCAGAAGTCCACGTTTGGAAATCCAGTAGAAATCGTGTCTGATAGAGGAACTGCATTTACCTCTAAAGAATTTGAAGACTATTGTTCGCAGGAAGCAATCATACCTGTTTTAGCAAAGTTGTCAATCGAAGACCCATCCAAATGGTACAAGCATGTCGAGAAGTTGCAGCGAGTTATCAACTCAACTCAACAGAGAAGTATTGGAACCAATCCTTTCGAATTGATGATAGGAGTAAAGATGCGCAACAAAGAAGATGCCCGAATCCGAGAATTACTAAACCAGGAAGATGTCAGAGTTTACCAAGAAGAGAGAGAAGAGCAGCGAGAGGCAGCCAAGCAGCAGATCGAAAAGGTCCAATCAGAAAACAAGAAGGGGTACAACCTACGAAGAAGACCAGCATCAATCTATAAGGAAGGAGATCTGGTTGCAATCAAAAGAACGCAATATGGTCCTGGGCTTAAGCTAAAGCTAAAGTATCTGGGTCCGTATAGGATTACAAGGATCAAGACTAACAACACCTACGACGTCGCCAAAGAAGGGACAACCGATGGGCCAAAGAAGACTTCAACCTGCGCAGAATACATCAAGCCATGGTCAAACGAAGGAGCAGAGTCCGAGGCGAACTAGTTCAGGACGGCCGAATGTGGAGTGGCAACACTGGTGACCATAGTGTGGTGAATGTGGGGTTGTGGGCCGCGGGCAGTCGAGACTAAGACGTTGATAAGTAAACATATCCCGACAACGACGCAAGACGAACCATATTTAAAACGTGCTATTTCTATTCATGTGTTTCATTCATCTTTCATTCTTTTTTAATACATTACTGTTGTAACTTCGTGTAAACTTTAATAAATCCTACACATATAACTATACAATTAATTCTATTAACAATAATAATAACATATTACAGCATTTGTAAGGTAGAAAAACATGAGGAAAATTTAGAAAGTAGTTTTTTAAATTGTTTTAAAGGTTGTTTTAATTATTGATAAATAAGTTTCAATATCTTTAGTGTCAAAATAGTAAGCAAAAATGTGTTTTCTAGTTGATGAAATTATAAAGAGATCAATTCCGTGGACAGAGTTTTGAATAAACTTTTGGTCTTTTAATCATCTTTTAAAATTGATATTTAATTGTATTAAATTTTGTGTGGTTGCTTTTTTTAATAATAATCTTATAAAATATTTGTACAATTTAATTTTCCTTGTACTGTAAAGTTTTTTCTAGTTTTTCATATATTTTGTTTAATTGTCGTTGTTTGTTTAATGTCAAACTGTTTGTTTTATTAAAACTTTATTTTGATTTTGTGCGTGGTTATAAACAGCAATTTTCTTTGTAAATAGATTTGGTAACTGAGTAGATTGAATTGTTGTTTCCAGTTGAAATATACAGAAAGAGTGTGAGAATGGGTGATCTTTATGGAAATTTTGAACTATTCTTTAATGTTCTTGGAGAGTTGAATCTTTTAATTATGTTATTGTTTTCTGCGTTGTACAATGTAATTTGATAAGTATTTTTAGAAAAAAAAAATGTTTATGCTGTTAAATACATTTGCTTAGTCTACAACTATCACATTAAAAGCTCTATGTTAGTGGAAGGTTTTTAATAACATTTTTTGTGATATTGATTGTTGATTTATACGTTATTCTATAAGTTAAATCAAAATTTTATATTTGTTTTAATGCATAACATCTATATGTATTGTTTTAAATGGTTTGGAGGGAGTAAATGTTATCATTAACTTTTGTTTGGGATGATTTTGTTTGCATTTAAATAAAAGCAAAACTGTGCATATGGTGTTTAGTTTAAGACAACATAATTTGCTTGGTAGTCCCAGCTCAGTGAAGTTTATAGGAGTTTATATTGATTTTTTGCTGAAGGGGGACGCCACGTAAGTTGACAGCATATTTTGCAGTCTTTCAAACTGTTGCCTGTTACGCCATACTTTCATGGGGGCATTCCGCTCAAGGATATAAAATATTGAAGTTGCAAAGAAGAGCTATTTGTGCCATTTGTAATTTACAATATACAGAAAAAGTAAATGGAAAATTTAAAGAAATAGGATTGCTCACGTTGTCATCCAGTTATGTTTATAAATGTTTATTGCATGTAAAAAACAACAAAGATGAATATGCAACCAATAGAAGTAGTTATAACACTCGATTTGCAAATAATTTATTGCCAGTTTATTCCAGAATAAACAAATCAAGAACTGGTGTTACTTGCTATGGGACAATCTTTTGGAACAAATTGCCAACAAAACTTCAAAATTTGCCATTAAGTTCTTTTAAACCTATGATTAAAAAAATTAGACATTTTTGATATAGCCGAGTTTACAGCTCACAACGTAGCTGGTTTGTTTGAGTCTGAAGTTTCTTTTTTAGTTTCGTAAGTGTATTTTATTATATTTTATTACTTTTTATTACATTTTAACTTAGTCAGAGTTTTATATTATATATTACTGTGTACCTGAGTTTTTTTTGTAATAATTTTAAAAAATTTCTTTTTAGAAAATTTTTTGAGTTTACATCTTTTAGGATTTTGTAGACTTTTGTAATATTAAAAACACTATTTTTGAATATCTGTTGAAGAATGGGGGTTATTTTTTGAAAGTATTTGTTTTTTCGTATAAACATTACGTAATGATTTAAAAATTGAATTATATTTTTTTCAAACTTATTTTGTGAAAATTGTATGAAAAATTCTGCGCAAATATGAAAGATTTGAACATGCACTGGGTTTTTAGATGAATAAAGAACTATGTTTAAATGGAGTTGTTTGGCAAAGTAAATTTTTTTTTTGCAATGGATATATTTAAAATATGGTCTTCTACATAGGTTTGAATTGTATTTAATTCTTCTTTGTTTTTTATATGTTTTATATTCTCTTTTATGTTTTTTATCTTTTTTACTAGTTTTTTTAATTTTTTCTATATCTTCATATTTTTCAAGTTTGTTTTCTTTAAATAAATCATCAAAGTTTACAATCATAAATTCTATTTTTGATAGTTTGGTTTAAAGTTTAAATTGTTCCATAAATTAAAAAAAAAGGTTTGTTAACATTTATTATTATGTGAGAAAAGCCTCGGCGTTACCATTTTTATATACAATATTGTAATTAAACTTTCAAATTTTAATCTTTTGGACGCAAATTCAGCATTAAATTATTTACCAACATTTGATAGTTGATCATTTCTTTTCCAAACTAAGTCGCCCTTCTCAAATTTCAAAGGCTTGCGTCTTCCTTCGGCTAGTGATTTTCTATTAGTTTTGTCAAGCAGTTTATTCTCTTCTAGTAATCTAAACTAGTTACCAGTTAATGGCAACTCTCTTCCAAAAGTTAAAAATGCGGGAGTGAACCCTGTTGTTTTATTTGTGCTTGTGCGTAACGCATAGCCAGGTTTTCATTCCACAATTGATCGTTTTTGTGTACAACTTGGTTATACCTTTCTGTGATATTAATGTACCTAAATTTTATTGAAAAAACAGTATGCATAATTTTAATTTTAAGAAAGCCGATTTAAGATTTTATACTGGCATTGGTGACATAAACTGGGACTTTCTTTACAACTGTGATAAATCTGATGAATCTTGTGATGTGTTTTACAATTTTATTTATGTGTTGTTAGAAAAATTTGTACCTAAGTATAGTAAAAGTAACTTAAACCAGTCTTGCCCAAAATGGTATACAAATGAAATTATAAGAAAAATAAACAAAGATTTTTTGTGATCAGTTTTGAATTAAAGGAAATTAAACGTAACTTATAACATAACATTAAGATAGCATACGCAGATTTTATAAATACATCAAAGAATGATACTAACAAAGATTCTACCAAATTTTGGAATTTTATTTACACTAAACGAAACAATACGAGAATTTCTGGTATTATGAAAAATAATGACAAATATTTCTCATCTGCTCAAAATATTGTCGAAAACTGTAGCTATTTGTTTTGTAAAGATTATCATAACCACAGTTATTATCAAGCTATCAACACAAGTTATGATACTTTTGGTAATTTTACAATTAATGAAGTTCTGAAAGGATTGCATATAATATCTGTGATATTTCCGTATTTGTGTGAACGTGTACAACGTGTTGATTAAAGTGGTTATCAGTCCAAGAAGTATTTTGCAACCAGAGGTGTATCTCAAGGCTCAAATCAGTTAGTACTACTAATACTGCAACATTGAAAGAATAAAATTGAAAAATGATTTAAATTTTAAAAAATAAAAATTAAATTAAACAAAAAGAGGAAATTTAAAAATAAAATATAGATAAAAAAAAATTAATTGGAAGTTAATTAACATTTAGACTATTGCAACATTAGAACAAGTAAAACATGTTTGCTTAAATGTACACAAAGTATCTCAAGTATACTTAATGTAACCTGCAACAATGTCGCACAGTCTAGAAATTACAAAACGTAAATATATAATAAAATAGTCTAAAATCAACCATATACGCGTTTTGAAATTTATTTTTCATCTGTATGGCTTTACTTTAGATTTCTCAGAAGTCATTAATTCTTCAGATAGTATACATAATTTACCTTCTTTTTTTATAAATTTAGTTTGAACGGTGCTACGAGACCGAGTTGACTGACTGAATAAATTAATTTGACTAATTCACATTTATGTTTAAGTTTATTTTACTACTATAAATGAGGTGGTCTCAATATATCCTCGATTCTTTTCAATATTTAAAGCACAGCAAGACATTTTAATTCCGTACTTTGTCTTTTGAGGTGTTAACGAGCGGATTACGTACCTTTATAATACCGTTGACTTAGCACTTGTTGTGCTTCTTCATTACTGAACGTTGGCGACCACTTTACTATATCGCTTCCTATCTCCGGCCATGTGAAACAGTTTTCCCACGCTCATACTAGTCCAGTTATGAATTTTACGTAGCCTTGAATGGATTTTTTTGCCTTTGATACGCTCCTCTATTTTTAGCCGTGGTATGCTGCATTTTTGGTTACGTATTATGTAACCGAGATAATATATGCAGTTTTTCTTTTCTTTATTATTAGCAGTAGCTCTCTTTCTTTATTCATATTCTGTAGAACTGTTTCATTTCGTATTTTTTCCGTCCAAGGTATTTTTAGTATTCGCCTGTATAACCACATCTCAAACGCCTCTACTTTATTCATAGTGTTTGTTTTTAAGGTCTACGTCTGTTCTCTGTGCAGTAGCACCACCCAGATGTAACATTGAGCCGTACGGCATTTTGTCTTTAAGTTTAATGTTCCATCACATAGTAAATGGCCTTTATCTCTTGTTTGGGGTTCAACTTTTCATTTAGGATTGTTCCTAGGTATTTAAATATGAAGTTATACATTGTTTTAATTTGGTAAATGCTATTTTCTGTCTCTGCCTACTTGCACAGTCTTTTGATTTGCAGTTATTCTTGTAATACTGCCAAGCACATTGCAAACTTTAGGATAAACCGTTTGTTTTTGGACATTGCGGAGTTGGAAAATTCTTGACTTTTTTCAGATTGACAATTAGTCCTGCCTGATTAACCACATAACCCAAATAGTGCAGCTTGTTTCTACCAATACAACATTTTTTGCTATCAAGTGTCAACCCCGCGGTCAGTATGTTTGTCAACATTTTTTCTAATATTTTGGCATGTGTTTTAAAATCCTCTGTTGTTATAACAACATAATCTAGATATGTAAAAACGTATGGTTTAACTTTTGTACCTAAAATAGTATCCATTGGCCGTTGAAACGTGCTTGTGCTTAAGAAAACCAAATCGGAGCTTTTATAAAATAGAATATTCTTTGGGATTAAAAAAGCAATAATCTTTTTGTTTTTTTCTGCAAGTTTAACTTGCCAATATGCACTTTTAATGTCCAACAATGACAAGTATTTTGCCGGGCGCAATCGATGAAGTACTGCGGTAACGTAAGTTAGTGCGTAAACGTATTTTTTTTTGTATTATTGTTAATTTTTTGAAAGTCAATTTAAAATCGGTATTCTCCAAACTTTTTCCAAACCAACACTACCGGCAAAAATCACGGGGATTGACATGGCTTCTTTGACATCCTAACTAGTTCCGCATTCATAAGGTCCAACGTTGCAGGTGAAACTGGGTAGTATCTTTGTTTTATAAGGATTGCATTACATAACTTTTGCAAGCTATCGGATTCTGATTTTGTTATCTGTTTTATTTTAATCTTGCATATATGTTTATCATTTAACGCATATACATGTTTTCTAATATTTGGTATTATCTGCTACACTTGCCAAAAGTTTCTCAAGACTATGTTATTCTTTAGACTAAGTACAACTAAACAATTTACTTTATAATTTAAAATTTATAAACACTTTTATTTCACCTAATACCCGCCTGGTGCAGCCATTCATATAAATTTTGTCCACTGGACGATTGTGTTTAATCGCTATCTAAAAACGCTCTTACTGATATTTTTCCCAATTTTAGATTTAAATAAGGCCTTAAATTTTTTGGTAGTCTTGTTGGAAATGATTTAAGTTGTGGCAATTATAGCATTTTATATAAGACTGTTTGAATTTAATCCCGTTACATTTGGTTTCAAAGTGTTTTAGGGGTTGTCACCCAATTTGCTTTTTCAACTAACAACTTTGTTGTTTTAATTTGTTTACAATATTGTCGTAGTTTCTTGACGGAATTGAAATTATCATATCTCAGCCTATCTTTAAAGTAAGGAGTTTTGCTTATATGTGTAAACTTGTTCTGATTCCCGTACTGTAAGCGGTAATAAATTGTATAAAACAAGCACACAAGAAAAATATTCACTTATTGTTTCACTTGCTAATTGCAATTTTCAATATCTTTTTTTAATTTATAAGCATAGTCTGATGGCAATTATTCAGTTTGTAAAATTGTCCTAAATTTATTTCAATTTGTAAAAGTATACCGGTATGCTCTATACTCAGTTAATGCCTTTCTTACAACTAGTTTATGTATATTTAAATAAAGTTCTTGATCTAAAATATCATTAATGCGTTTGAATATCTCTATTTGTTTAAAAGTTTGCAAATGTTTATTTTCAAAATTCTCTTGAATTTAATACCCCACTCTAGAGTATTATTATTCGCAACCCCGATGGAATTCTTAATAAACCTAGAAATATTATATTACACTTTTGAAAAGATGAATTTTTTATAATAAAACTCTGAGGCTTAGTATATTTTAAATGTTTTTACTTATTTTCTGATTTAAATGTTTATTTTTTTTTTAATTATCGGCTCATTTTGATAAACTTTTTTTATATAACATATTATATATTTTTTCAACAGTACTGAAAAACGTGTTTCTGACAAGAGATATTAACTTTGAAAGTAAAAATCAAACTGGAGCAATATCAATTTCTAGAATCTAATTAATGTTACAAAGAAATAACTTTTTATAGTTTTCTCATTTTAATTAACCAAATAGATTTTTTAATATTAGCAATTATTTTGCCAATCACACAGTCTTTCATTAAACAATTTAATTAAATCAAATAAAGACACCTACTTTACCACCCATGATTATAAGTAGTTATACTTATATGTTTGTAAATAATAATTTAATGTGTTTTATATTTTAATAAATAATTATTATTTTTTTCAGGTGAGATGCAATATTCAATTCAGAAAACATAGATACAAGTAAGTCAATCAAATTTACATTCTACGTTTATCAAATAATCAAATATATTATAAAATACGATAGTTGTAACTGATGATCGATATAAAATAAATTATGAGGATCGTGCAGTACACTGAGTACTGAATAGGTAGGAAGCGTAAGTTATAAATGACAACACAAACCAAGAAATATAATAAATATACGTTAGGGAATACATCTGAAACATCCATAAATTTCAACATCACATATCGTTTGAAAACAGATAAATTATTCCTTTCCTTTCAAAGAGGTATTTAATATGCATTTATAATATATAAATCAATAATTCAATCGCTTTAAATTAAATTTTATTTTTTGTTCGTACATTTAATTTTATAAGTGGAATGCAGTGGTAAAATATTTGATGCTTGAAATAGTATAACAACCTTAATCGATTTGGTGTTAATTAATTAATACTTCAAATGCTATTCACATAATGTTCCGGTCTAAAATGGGGTCGATAGGTGAGGGTCGAGATTTTGATTTAATTCATGTAATTAAACTATGTAATGCTAGTAGGTACTAACTCAAGCATCAAATATAAGTTTCTGCTAGGTAAACAATACTGCAGAGGAATTTGTAATTAAGACAGTGTAAAACGAATACGTACATAATATAAGCACGGGTGTATTATTTATTATGCAATACTCAACATAATCCGCATTAAATAACAATAAAAATAATATGTTTATTATCAACTATTTTAAACAGCTAGAACAGTGCTACTATTAACATTTATTTATTTATTATTTCATACTATTCGTTTTACTTTAAAATTTGAAATATTGGCTACAAAAAACAATACAAAAAGACAACCAGAATTCTTAGTAGTACTGATTTTTTTGCTAAGTGATAGAAAGTATGAACTTATTAGCAACAATGTACTAATTGGTATTGTATTTAAAAGTTTTAGTAAACGCTTTTGTTAATTTATTATTATAATTACAGCCGAAATAGTAGTCACGATAAAAGGAGTTTACAACAACTATTTTCAAATATGTAGTTGAATATATTTTTATATAGCATTATTGTTTTTTTTTTATTGCCACCACGTCGGCCATACAAGGGAGTGTTGTAGATGCAAGGCATTCGGGCGCCGGTTTACAATCCCTCTTCCAAGGAGGCTAAAGTGTATTTTTTTATATTGATTGTGTAAAACTTAATAATAGTATATTTACTGTTAAAAAAAGTTTTTGTAAATAACACACCAAAAAATTTACGTCTGCATTTTGAAGCTTTATATTTTTATTTAGGCTTTTTGACTTCTTAGACTTTATTGCTTTTTTTATAGTTATTTAAAATTTGAAAATTTTGTTTTTTTAGTAATCATGCTTTTTTTATTAGCATATTTTTGGGACTACAGTGTAAATTTACAATATTTCTCTGGAATCAAAATGTAACGTTTGTATTTGTGTTTAATTTAAACACACATAACTATTAACGCGTGGTTTATTTTTTTTTTAAGACTCTGCACGTACTAATATGTTATTCATTGTGCATTTAACATTTTAAATGTTTTTTAGGAACTTGATTAATTCTTAAAAAACTTCAGAAGCTAAGCTGAACTTTAACGGAAGTCTTAAGCAGCTATATCTTTCCCATAGAGTTAAAAATATTAAATATTTATGTGCTAGTTCACTTATATTTATTTGCCAAAATCCTCTTATGCAATCAAGTAGTGTGAAAAAGATTGATTTGTTTATTTTGGCTTAATTCTTCAATTATTTTTTAGCAGATAATGCATTTTTAAAATCATTTTGTTAACCTTGGTTTGGATCAACGCAAGTTTTTAATTATTTCTAACTATTACCATCGGGCTTTTAATTGGTGTTAACTTTTCTATTGGTTTTAAAACTTCTAATTTAAACATTAAATGCCAATTATGTTTTGATACGCCTTACACCGAAAGGTAGAAAGGAAATTGAATAAATAAATAAATATGTTTTGATTGCTTTTCTTGTTGAATGTGGTATTCTCTTTGTCAATATTTTTAATTTGTTGTTAACATAGCTTTGAAAGTATCTAGAAAACGAAAATATTTACTTTTTTGTGGTTTAGGAGGGGAATTTTCTAAAAACTTAAAGTGACTGATTTACTTTTAAAAAGAAAGTGCCTACTGACTATACTTACTAATTTTTGAGATATCTGAAAGTTTGAGACCGTAAGCTTATGTACCTTAATTTTTGAGATATTGGAGATAATTAAAGATAAAACGCCTTATAGGCTGTGAAATGATGTTGTGAGGTGAACCACTTTAAGATGATAGTTGGTTTACCGGTCTTAGCTAGTCTGTCCAGATCAGACTTTGAGTAAGTCTTGAGATTTGCAAAGTATTTCTTGGCCAGGGTCTTAAAATACTGATGCAACGGAAGGATGGATGCCTAAGTTGTTTTAAATATTTTTGTTTTAAACTCACTATGAGGCTTGACAATCCAAATATCGACGTTGAAAAGTCTTGAGACGGTTAAGGTAAGTGTTTGCAGATGATCTCTGGATTGGGGATTAAGGTCTGATAAAGCTTGTGTACATCCGGATAAGAGCAACATCTTGCTGTTACGCCGGAGCATTAGCAGGTGTTTTTGCCAATTTAGTTTTATCTACGATGGACTGTCTTTTATCAAAGGTAATCTTTGGATAAATTACAGAATTTGACTACGGAATAGGTACGTCGTTAAGGAAGACGTTTTTATGAGGTGTTGTGCGTTGCTGTGAGAAGAGAACAGCTTTGCTATTCTTTGAATTTATTTTGACTCGTCAGTCATTTAACCAGGCTTAAAGATCACTAGTAATGTTTTGAAGCTCTATGATGATTACTTTGATGTTTTTGAGCTGTATAGTAGTGCTGTGTCGTTAGCGTATTATGCCATTTTAACCCCCTGCTTCCATCCTGAAAGCACGTCGGCGACGTATAATTTGAATAGCATAGGAAAAATAATAGAGCCTTGAGGTAGAGACATGGTTTAGGAGTTTAACTGCTAAAGTTCTGCGTTTTAGATATAAAACTATAAGCTTTACAAGAATGCAGTTTCAGTAGTAGACTTTTGTAGCAGACCTTATTGAAGGCTTGTTTGACGACAAAAAAGACCAACTCTGTAGTTTAAAACTTTTGACAATGTGAAAAGAGTTTATTTTTGCGTGTTCTTGGATTATATTTAGGACTCTTTCTATGACTTTGTTCAAGGTGCATAGGAAATGCTCCAGCATTTTCCTTATTAAAGTATTAAACCTCATTCTTGCTATAAATGACTAGGATGGTGCGTTAAGAATTTTACAATCTTAGGGTCGCGTTGCAAATCAATGCCTTTTGTGCGCTGGATAATCCTACAAAGTTATCCTCGCGAACCTAGTAGGTTTTAGATCCCTTTTCCATTTCAGGTACCCAAAGAAAATAGTCCAATACGTGTGGCTACCAAATCTTTCTGCTTCCTCATTTGATCCCTTTAAATAGAATTCAAGTAATACTGGGTTGTGGTTGGAGCTTACGTCATTGACTTCTGGGTTACCAGCAACGTAATAGTGAGTGGGTTTATCTGGGTCTAGATATCGACGACCTATTAACTTAATAGTCTTGCAATGCTCGACATTTTACGTTGGTTGTAAGACTGTTCCACGCTGCGTGCATAGAATAGGAAGGGGGTCAAAAAACCGTTTTGAAATCTTCCGTTTCAATAAGTTTGGTTGATTTGATATACCCAGATGCGAGCTTGAAGGTGCCCAGCCTTGGCACTTTTGCAACAATCGCATTTGGTTCCAGCATAAAAGTGTCTGGGTGTCCATTTTGGAATGATTCAGCAATCTTTTTGCAAAGATTATTGTCCCACGCCTCAGGTCTATTTCCGACGTCCCTAAATACGTAAACGTGTTTAGGATTTTCAGCATATGTCTGGGTCAGATACAATTTTAGTCAAAGAAGATTTTTTTAACTTTTGTCTGAAATGCTGTTTTTATTCTAGAAGCATACTCTTAATAATACTTCCGCTGTATTCATTGTTTTGGATAGTTAAAGGCTTTATCTTTGAATTTGGTAATAAAATTATCTGCATTTGCCTTTGTTGGTGCTGGTGGGGTAACCATGCTTGCAATCGATTTGATTGCTGATACAACTGCGGTTTTGCGGGATCCGGATTTTTACAAAGTAGATGGATCCTGGACCGTTGCAGGCTTGAGTTTGTTTTTGACTAAAGAAGCCATCATTTTGATATAGGATTTGCAACCTAGATAGTGGCAGAATAAGGGTTAGCAAAAACGCACTAGAGGTGTGCCTTTTAGACAGACCACAGTTTAGTGGAACCCCTAATAGATCCTACAGATAAATGAAGCATTTTTTGGCGGTCTATGTTGAGACCTATTCCGGTTCTTTTTTTTCTTTCATTCCCGCTTTATCCAGCGTTCCTGGATAAATAGTAAATTGTTGTCTACTTGGATGTCGAGCTGCCGTTATTCTGGCTGTGCTATTGCAATTTTGTTAATTGAAAAAAGTTTTATGTTTTGACAAGATTTTTCTTGAAGTAACAAAAAGTAAGTATTAATAAATATTTTATTATTAACACCAATTTGCACTAATAATTATTAACAATGTTCTGCAATAATAATTTCATGTTGCTTGTTTGTTGCCGGATAGTTCAAAATGTTTTTTGGTCGGTTACTTGCTTTTTTATTGTTCTTTCTTTTTAATTTAATGAAAATTATGTTACATAGTATTTACAGTAAATGACCTTTTCTAAAACTAAATATAATATTAGGAACAAAACAAAAATTCTTAAAGCTAACAGTCTACCGAGAAAATGGCTTATTAATCCAAATTTTGAAACATTATAGAAGAACGTTTCAGCTATACATTAATACTTTTTTTATTTTTCTATGACAATTAGTTTTAATGTAATTAATTTTTAAAAACGTAGAATTTTTGGTTGGTTTAATTATTTATTTGCGAGCTAAATATAACTTACAATGTTTGCTCGAAAGTATTAATGTATAGGTTGTATACACTTTATATTTAAAATTAACAATTGGTTGAAAAACTTAATGTTTAAACGTGGAGTTGTCAGAAAATTTCTCCCATAAGAACCAAATTTAATTTAAAAACGGCTCTGTACGTGTTAACAAAAGTTTACCCATATTTTCGTAGATGTAATAGGATTTTAGTATGTAATGTTTGCTAATAATATTTTTTCATCACAATACTACTAGCGGCACCTCATTAGGACGCGGCGACTAATCCCGGAAATTCTCCAGCATTAATTGTTGTAATTCATGCTTATACAAAAAAAAATTATACAAATTAGATTATATGAAACTAAGGAAATAATTATATAAAAGGTTTTGTAGGTCTGGGAGGAGTTTCTATGTCTTCGCACGCTGGAGGATAGTTTTTTAAGAGGTGCTAAACATGTATGATAGGAATCGAGACAAAGACAAAACTTGGAAAAGATTGTATGTTCAAAGAAATGGCAAACTTTTCCTAAAGGTGCTGAAATTGTAACATAATAGGGGAAATATTTGAAAGCGCCGGAAGGGTTTTCATCAAGAAAAAAGTCAATCCGTTTTATGATTTTTTTAAGGCCGGTGATGGGATTTATGTGGTTTTACCGACCAATGGTAAGGGTGATAGCCTAGTAGTTGATCAGAGACCAATTAATCATTATATACGTGTGAAGCAAAGTTTTTAGTTCCAGATGGTGATGCGGATGTGGGATTTGTTATGCCGGATGTAGAGGTTGAGGTAGTAAAATAGGGTTAGTTTTTTTTGGGATTTGCGGTTATTTTCTATTTCTAGAAGAGAGGAGAAGTAGGTTTGGAGGAGCTTGCACGCAAGCTTGTGGTGGTGATGGGATACCCACGCCGCGGGGTCCTCTACGTACTGCGGAAGCTTTGTTCGAGAGTTTTTGGGTTAGGGGATGTTCATAACGTAGATATTGAAAAAGATGGGTGAAAAAACGGAACCTTGTGGTACCTTTGCGTAGAACAAGAATGGGATAGATAAGGATTGTAAGGATCTGTTTTCAAAAAAAGACTTTATCGAGGCCACAGGTGGTCGTTATCCAGGGTAATATTGAAAAAGATGGCAAGAAAGCAATTTTTAGGGATAAGTTAAGGAGGTCATAAAGTTGAGGATAGCGGGTTGGGTTAAGATGTCATTCAGGGAGGACACGCCGATTGTTGCAGAAAGATTGGAAGAAGTTTTATCGTGGTGTTCATGAAGAAGGTGGGGCGATAAGAGTTGGGGTTGTCCGGGTTTTTTGTTGGCTCTTCAATCATGGTTGTGTGGCCTTGCTTAATGCGGGTAAGAAAATATTAGAAAAATATACAAATGATAAAAATGAGGACAAGATATGCAATAGCAAAAATGCAAATTTTTCAAAATTTTGTTAGACTGTCTTGTCCTATGTGCTTGAAAAATGCAACATAAATTGATTTTGTGTGGTCAATGATTGAGAGTGACCGTTTTGAACAACGCCACAAGAAACAATAAAGTACTACCTATGAGAGTATGCACATGGAATGTACGAACATTGTCTCAGGCAGGCAAAATCAATAATGCCATTCAAGAAATGAACAGACTTGGTATAGACATAATGGGAATCAGCGAAATGCGATGGCCCGGATCTGGATACTGTGTAATCAGAGATCACTGAGTCTACCATTCTGGAAACACTGACTACCAACACATACACGGGGTGGGATTAATCTTATCCAAAAAAGTCCAACAAAACGTCACAAACTTTACACCAATATCAGAAAGAATACTACTTATCTAATTAAATAGCACCCCAGTAAGAACAAACATTATTCAAGTATACGCTCCGGCCTCCAGCAGACCTGATGAAGAAGTTGAAGAATTCTTCAACACAATGTCAGATACACTAAGACAACTCAACAAATACGAAGTAATAATGATCATGGGTGACTTAAATGCTAAAATTGAAAAGGGAAAAAGCGTTGAATATATAAGCGAATATGGATTAGGCACAAGAAATGAACGTGGAGAAGCGCTTTGTAGAGGAGGAAGAATACATAATACTAAACACCTTCTTCAAACTTCCACCACAACGTCTATATAGATTGATCTTACCTCAAGACCAACTCAGCAATGTCGTCAGAAATCAGATCGACTATATACTCATCAATAAACGGTTCCACAACAGCTGCCAATCAGTTAAAACCTACCCTAGCGCTGATATAGAATCGGACCACTGCGCACTGGATGGAAGATTTAGAATAAGGATGAAAAGGGTCACTCAAAAAATAAACATAAAAAGATGGAACATGAGAAGATTAAAACAACCTGACATATGAAAAACAGTAACAAGTCTAATAACCCCGAGCTGTAAAGAAATAGAGACACCAAACAACACAGAAAAGACCCTTGAGAAAGTATCAAAAGTTCTCAACAAAATCGGAGACGAACACCTGATAGTCAAAAAATTTAAAAGAAATAGCTGGATGACAGATGAAATATTTATATATGTCATGAAAGAAAGAAGAAAGGCAAAAAACAACACCACAAAGTACAGGAACCTTCAAACACAAATAAGACAAGAGATAAGAACAGCAAAAGCAGACTGGATCAAACAAAATTGTGCAGAAATAGAAACACTACAAGGAAAACACGATTATTTTAACATGCACAAAAAAATCAGAGAAACAACTGGAATACACAAAACCAATGCAACTGGCAAACTGTACAACACAGATGGAAAAATTATCTTTGATAAGACGGAGAAGATAAACACCTGGAAAAAGTATATAGCCGAACTATTCAAAGACAATAGGACAGAACAACTCTCAGAGCCCAACAACCCTGAAGACATAGCAATAACAATAGACAAAGTCACAAAAGCTATAGCACAACTCAAGGACGGCAAATCTCCAGGCCCAGACAACATCTACAGTGAGCTCCTCAAATTATTTAATGTGGAGGGTATCAAACAGTTAACAGAGATATTTAATAACATATTCTCTACAGGAAAAATACCAAAACCATGGTTAAAATCTACATTTATATTACTACCTAAAAAACCGAGTGTCAAATACTGCAACGACTACCGCACGATCAGCTTAATGAGTCACCTTTTAAAACTATTCTTGAAAATAATTCATTAAAGATATTTAAAATATGCAAAAAACACATCAGTCCCACACAGTTTGGATTCAGAAACGCATTAGGTACAAGGGAGGCTCTTTTCAGCGTCCAAGTCCTTATACAGAGATGTAGAGACTTTGACTGCGATGTACACGCATGCTTCATCGATTACCAAAAGGCTTTTGATAACGTACAACACGACAAACTTAAAGAAATAGTAAAAAACATAGGACTCGAGAACAACGATATAAGAGTCATTGGTAACTTGTATTGAAATCAGACAGCGTCAATACGTATCCAGGGGGAAAACGTGGAAGACATCGAAATCAAAAAAGGAGTCAGACAAGGATGCGTTCTATCATCAATCTTATTTAACATATACTCCGAGCGAATCTTCCAAGAAGCACTAGAAGACACAAATATTGGTATCAAAATAAACGGCGAGCATATAAACTATATCAGGTATGCTGATAACACAGGTGTATTTGCGGATAATCTCGAGAACCTCCAGGAGCTGATGACTAAAATAACAGAAACCAGTCAATGCTATGGACTTCCACTTAACATCAAAAAAACAAAATACATGATAATATCAAAAAACGCGAACCATACTGGTCAACTAATAGTGAATAGCAAAGTGATCGAAAAAGTCCAAACATATACATACCTCGGAACAACAATCAACAGCAGTTGGGATTACTCACTGGAAATTAGATGCCGGATAGAGAAGCCTAGAGCCGCATTTTTCAAAATGTCAAAGTTGTTCAGAATTCACGATCTACCCTTGTCAACAAAAATCAGATTATTAAAATGCTATGTTTTACTATTTTTTACTTTAACCGATACCAGTTGTAAGAAATTAGAAGCATTTGAAATGTGGCTATACCGACGCATCTTGAAGATCTCCTGGACAGAACATGTAACCAACAAAGAAGTCTTTGAAAGAATTGGCAGAGAAAAAGAACTAATATTAACAGTAAAATTAAAAAAACTGGAATACCTGGGGCACATATTGAGGAATAATTAACAATACGGACTGCTGCAACTGATTCTACAAGGCAAAGTGGAAAGAAAAAGAGGACCAGGAAGAAGAAGAACGTCTTGGTTGAAGAACCTACGCACATGGTTCAATACATCAACAGTAGAACTCTTCAGAGCAGCAACCGACAAATTTCGAATAGCTATGATGATCGCTAACGTCCGAAACGGACAATCACCATAAGAAGAAGAAGAATGTGTCGGGAATTTATATTGCTAAGGATGGTCGATTTTTTTCTGGCTGGCAATATATTTAAAAAGTTTGATGGAAATGGTTTTTTGGGCTTGATGTAGATGAAAGATAGATATGTTGCCAATTATATTTTGCAGCGTAATCGCTACCACTTCTAGGTTTGTCCATGACGGGTTGAGGTGGTGATTGGAGAGATGGAAAAAAAGCATTATAGGCTTTAGGCTCGTCCTTTAATTGGCCCACCGCATGTTTATGGTGAAATATAAATTTAAGGAGTAAATTTTAGAGAGAATTTTGTTTCCTTAAATGTAATGATAGAGATGTTATTTGTTTGGACGAGGTTCTGGACAAGCGTCCGTTTGCACGTCTACCCGTAGGTATTTAGGGAGGTAATAGTACAAGGTTGTGCAGCCATTATGATTTGGGTTATCAGGTAATGTAATAATAATAAATAATAATAATAATAATAATAATAATAATAATAATAATAATAATGTTTATTGATGCATTTACAAAAATGTATTACATAGATCTAAAATATACATATTAATTGAACGTATTTAAAAAGTTATGGTTTACATATTCTTCAATATTGTATGGTGCTAATTTCAACAATAACGCTTTTACATAGATTAGAAAACGTTTGAATCGCAGCATTTTTAGATTTAGAGGAAGGACATTAAATAGCTGTGGTCTATAGTAATTATTTAATGTTCTAGATTTAATCAACCTCAAAAAATCAGGTCTGATGTTTTGTTTTTTTCTTGTATTATATCCATGAAAGCTTTGAATACTATTGTAGTTGTCTGTGTTTGTTTTCATATATTTTAAACATTCATATTGACAGTGTTGCCGGTGTAGACGATTTCGGTTTGAAAACCGATGAGGAGAGAGTTGTGGCAGTTCACGGTGCTGAAAACTTCTTTTGTTTAGGAAAAAATCCAGTAAAACGTAAAGTAAAGTAAAGTTATGTTGGTTTTTAGGGAACGTAGGTTTATTAATGGTTTTGAGGAGGACCACAGATTCTCCGGAGAGAAGAGCAAATCATTTGTAATGGGGTTATGGGAAGGTTGCAGCTACTTGTAGAATTTAGGAAATGATTCTGTTAAGGCGTTAATAGTCTTATTAGGCTGATACGCCAAAAATCTAAAAAAAGATTCTGTTAAGTGACGTAAGGCAATTGGTGGCACAAAATTTGATTTTAAACGCGTGCATCAAGCTTAGATTTATCTAGTGCTTAGATATTCTCGGCGTCGTTGTCTTGCATAGTTTATGTAAAGATGTTAGGTTAGGTTAGATTGGCGTTTTGAAGGCGGTAGGACGGATGATATGTAAGCCGGGTGCGTAGTGGTCATCTTTCGGAGTTGATGTGGAACGCTCTGCCGTCTTGGGCGTTGGTTTTTATTGCTATCTTAGGTTTACGGGTGATGGCATCAGCAGATTGGGAAGCACCAGGCTGATATGATCCTGTGATGTTTAAGTCGATGGGACCCTGGATCACAAAATTCGATGTAGTTGTGAGTGACTGAGCCAAAATTGTACTTATGGTGGTAGCCGGTGTCGTCAAATTGGTGGTGATGTCGGGATATCCTAGTGCTTAGCAGCAAATGCGTAAGAGAGCGGTTGTTGGCCGGAGCTGTCAGGTTTCAACATAGAGGCGTCTTCGGAAAAATAAGCACTTGCAAATTTACTTCTGTATAAGTTTTACAAAAAACAATTAGCATTTTTTATGAATATTTTCATGGACTTTGTTCAAACAAAATACAAGACAAATTGCCATCTATTTACATATTCACTTATAGTACAAGGCTAAGAATTCTAACAAATATTCAGTAACAGTTCAGAGATGTAGGAGTAAAACTTTTAAAAGATGTTGAAATTCAAAGGAACAACATTGTGATAAATTAATAAAATATATGTATTATTACATCTATTTATTACAAAAAAATTGAATTTATATTATTTTTTAATATTATTTTAGTCTATATTAACTGAGACAGTAGATACAAAGTATAAGATATGGTATTGGATTAAATAAAATATTATAGTATGTTGCTACAATTAGCAGCTTGATGTTATTTTTTATTCATATCAACATGTTTCGACATGTATATGTTATCTTCTGGCTAATTGTATGTATAAACAATGTTTTGTTGTTAGTGGTTGTTGTAATTGCAACATGACGTGTATAAGAATATGTCTTTGTGTGTAAAAATGATTATAACTAAATATTTTTTTTAGGGAATTTTACTTAGAAAATATAGATCAGCTTTTTATTTGTTCACAATATAAAAATGATTTGCGTATATTGAGCCGATTTTTTTATAAATGAGGCGTACAAATTGAAAGCGTACTAGTGTATGTAATTTGTAGCAAGTCCCTTCTACGAAAAAAAGAAACTCATCAAAAGTCGAAATAACTATTGATAATATGCACAGAAAACGCAATAGCTTTAGTAATAGTCGATTCTCATATCCGTCTTTTGTGTGTGTTGTATCAATAGTCAGTCATTACAAATACTGTTTCATTTCTACGTCTTTGTTAACAAAAATACATTTAATTTATGCCTAAATAATAAACCAGTTTACTATGTGATATTACAATTTTATTACTAACATATTACTAGTTTTTGGTTTTCGTAATTAAAGCGAGTATAAACTATTCTTTGATCTATTAATACATATACCGAATTTTGTAACATTCATCACTTTATAAAATTTAATTAAAAAAATCTTCTTCCTTTTTAAAAACTAAATAAATATTTGACAATAATCACAAAATATAAAAACATATAAACACTGTACCATACTAAATAGGCTAAGATAGTCGTCATATTATAGCAAAGGAAAACTAAATAAATTGGATTTTCTCCCCCTTATATCACCCCAAACGCACTTTCCTTCACCATCAGTTCCTTACGTGCACACGTTACATATACATGTATTTTTCTCATTGGTAGCATAATCTAGAAGTTTAATGAATATTGAGATAATGGGTCCTGCGACCTAATAGGTTTATTATGGTAATCCGCGTCTTTATCGCGCGGTTTATGGGAGCACTTTTTCGACGGCCCGAATAACGATACGCAGTTTAGATTAGGTGAACCCCGATGGGCGGTTTTGAAATTCTCAAAAAAACTTAATGGCCGCACGATGCAATTAACGTCAAACACGTGTCATTTAGATTAAGTTTGTACGAAAAGGAATAAATTTTAATCTCGAGCAGTGATTTATGAATGGATTGATTCGACATGTTGTTTGGGTCGTAGATCCGACATCTGAAACTAATTTTGTTTTTATTATATCTAAAGACCATGTTAGGATTTAATTTAATTGCTATATTAGGATTTAATTTATTGTGCAACGCAACTTACAAGATAAATAAAATTATCATTATGAAAGATTCATATTAATTTGCATATAAAAATACACAACAGGAAACATTTGTCACAACATGAGTATTTGCTGTTTATTAGATTAGTCTTGTTGAGTGTTTTAATGCCGCCTTTTTAATTTTTATTATCTATTTCTATATCCGCTCTAGTTTGTGCGTTTAATTTATTATTCAGCAGCAATAAAAATAAGTGGTTCTAATTCTGATTTGATCACTGTTGAGTTTGTCTGTCTCTCCTGCTATTTTTACTGCAGTTATCCACACGTGGGCTGGGCCCTGTTATGATTTACGCCGCCGAATTAAATGCCACCGGTACGAACTGTAGCGTGACATTTTTTCCACATGCTACATGTTCGTATTGCCATTTATCAGGATAAGTGAGAGAATTCTGCGTGTGTGTATGTGTGTGTTTTTGAATAGCTACATGGTTTACATATGGCTGGTATGCGTGACGATTTATCAGGGTATACTTTCAGCACGGTCGCAACTTCGATGTTACAAACTGATAGATTTATTTTTCTCAAGCGTGAATAAATATTCAAAAACAGCGACCACCAATTAAAATTAAAATTAAAGGTTTTAACAGAAAGTGATTTAATTTCAACAATTTCTTTTATAAATACATATATGTATTAATATACGACATTAATAAACATCCTATTAATCTTTTAGAACTCAACTTTATGCACCACATATTAGTTTCTGTTCGACTCTTAAAACACACCCTTAAAGTAGTTATTATTAAACTTTGCCGAGTAAATATATTTCTCACTTATTGTGAATACAAATTAGTGTATTATATATTTGAACAACAATGGCACATAATACATTAAAACGTACTGATTATATTGAAGCTCAACGATGTATTCATAGTTATCTTGTCAAGAATCTGCCTTTTGTCTTTTAATTGCAAAACTAATCATATGATCTGTAATTTGATCACAAAACATACCTCATTTTATTATTACCTACTTCCTAACTTTAAATATTTACTATACATTTGAATGTGTTCCAATAAAGATTTAATCAAACATTATTGTGAAATGGTATATAAAAAATAAAAATAAATAAATAACAAAGACAAAATAAACTATCTCCCCAAAAGTATAATAAAAAGTCACAAAGTCAATGTTCTTCAAAAATAGATAAGCAACGTTTTGCTAGAAGAAAAAGTAAATCTATTGAATTTAGCTTAGTTTATAATGCGGTTGATAGTTATTTGAAGTTGACATTTCAATGTTGGATTTTCAATAAGAGGTTTCATTTTGATATTTAAAAAAAAACGGGTAATTTTTAAGAGAAATCAATAAATGTTTATTTCATTGTAAAGAGGAAGGTATGCCTTTAAAACGATATCAGTCAAATGGCCGCCACGGTTACGGTTGCAGTACCACATTCTTTTCATAAAATTTTCTATGACCAATTTGCACATTTGCGGATGTATGTCCTCGATAACTTTACGAATTCCATCTTTAAGTTCTTGAATCAATTGTGGAGCATTGGCATAGATCTTATCTTTCACGTGGCCCCATAGAAAAAAGTCTAAATGTGTTGAATCACAAGATCTCGGTGGCCAATTGTAATCACCTCTTTGAGAAATAACACGGTCAGGAAACTTTTCTTGCAAAATTGCAATTGTTTCGTTGCTTGTGTAGCACGTAGTGCCGTCTTGCTGAAAATAATCGTCGTCCACATCAATATCTTCCAGTTCCGGCTATAAAAAAATTTTAATCATAGCTCGGTAGTGCCATCCATTTACCGTAACAGTTGCAACAGCCTCATTTTCAAAAAAGTATGGTCCAATCACACCGTCAGCCCAAAAACCGCACCAAACAGTGACACGTTGAGGACTTTTCAACAATTATTCTTAGATTTTCTGAGCCCCAAATGCGACAGTTGACAGTTCTACTTATTAACGTAGCCTCCAAGGTGAAAATGGGCCTCATCACTGAAGATGATTTTTTTATAAAATTCCGGATCATTTTAATGCGTTTGAAGGACCCAATCAGCAAAGATACAACGTTTAGGGAAGATCGACCGGCTTAAGTTCTTGTGTTAACTAAACTTTAAAAGCCTTAAGTCTTAAGTCTTTATGCAAAATACGGTGTAATTTTGTTTATGGAATATCTAATTTTAAAGATCGACTAGGAATCGACAAACCTGGTTTTTTTTTCAACACTACGGACTACATCAGCAATATTCTTATGTGTTCTTGAGCGATGCACACGGTTTTGATTCTTCACATCACAAACTTGTCCCAACAGCTCAAATGTTTCTACCCGATTTACTATTTCCGGCCGAGAAGGTGCTTTACGACGACTAAAAAATGCTTTAGTTTTGCAAACTGTGACTGAAATTTTTTTACCATTTTTGTTTTGTAGTAAATTTTATTAATTTCAATGCGTTGTTGAAGCGTGTATTGTTCCATTTTTTATTGCTCGTAGAACAATGACGCTGTCAACCACATTGAATATCAGCAATTAGAAATCTTGAGTGTAATAACCAAGTAAGACGCTTATTGATCATTCTCTCTAGTAACTTGCATAAGCAGCTAGTTAAGAAGATAGGTTTATAGTTAGTTGGGAGTTTTTTACCTTTACCAGGTTTAAGCACTTGCACTATTATAACCAGTCTCTAAGAACGCAGGGCAGTACCCTGTTGACCATGCTCGCTTAACTGCCAAAAACGAAGTTTGACAGAGCGTCTTAAATGTTTAAGCTTAACATTGTGTATTGAATCGGCACCTGGAGCAGTATTGTGCGCTTTAGATAATGCTGAGTCAAACTTCCAAACACTAAACGGTGCATTTTTTATTTTTTCTTTGTCGGAGACAAATAATAGATTTGTTTTTTGTGTTATTTTTTATTAGTTGGAACTTTTTTTTGTAAATGTCATCATTAGAAGCGTCAAATAAACATTGGCTAGAATATTCGAGATATCGAGGAGATCGGTTGTAATTTGATCACCCGACAATAACCCACTAATAGGTACAGATGCGGTTTTTCCAGATTTTTTTTTTTACTTTTACTCACACTTTTTTGACGGGAGTTCTCAAATTAATAGATATAACGTATTCTGATCTTGATATTTTGTATATACGTATAACATTGTACTTTCACCTCATGTCATATGTTAATGTAATATTATTTTGTGCAAAAGTATTTTTATTTGCCTTTATTTGTGTCAAGCCAAACAAAGAAATCAAACGTAGAACGATGACACTTAGCCACATTATACAGGGGGTTTATAAATGAATGGGATTATGTAATCACTTTAAAAATGCCGCTTTTTTTAAATTGTTTACTATACTACATATGTTCATATGTTTGCTTGACAGCTGTCAAAGTTGATCTGTCAAAACAAATAATATAGTGGACAATTTAAAAAAAGCGGCACATTTAAAGTGATTGCATAATCCCATTCATTTATAAACTCCCTGTACATCAGCAATTCAACCTTTTGCAGTTAATAACTAAATAGGGAAATAGGTCTATAGTTAGTAGGGAGCTTTTTATCATTACCGGGCTCAAGTACTAGTTCTAGGATATCTAGTTTCTATATTTAGGCAACATCCTACTGACCATGCTTAGTTATAAACTATTAATATTTGATATAGTTGATGGAGTTGACCGTTACTACGTGATAATTCATAATACATGATTAAATAAAACAATTACTATGTGGTGATATAAAAACATAGTTATGGTTTTATTTAATCTTGTATTAATATTTGAAGTTTGGTATGTTATTTTATTTTTTTGCAAGTTTTTATTGTAATTATCGTTACTAAAAGTGTGAAAATAAACATAAGCCAAAATATTAAAGATAATAATTTGATCGATTGCCGATTTCTGTACTGTTTTTTGTAAAAAAGCTATATGGGTTTAATTTTTTTAAAGATTTTTAAAGTTTGTTTTTTAATTACTGTACCACAAAAACCTGTGCGTGTACAAAATTTAACTATAATAGTAAAACGTTAACAATATGTGTAATAATGTTGACTCAAAATTTGGTTTAAGTTGATAGGTCCGTGTAGAAGATATTTATTATTTACCACAAACGCATTTTTGGTTTTAACTTCTTATCCAATTAACTAATTGTTGTCCGGAACATTTTAATATTTACTTTGCATGCTTTAAAAGTTTAAAAATCAAAAATGATAAAATGTAAGCTGTTTTTAATATATGTTGAGTATTATTAAGTCACACACAAAATGGCCGCGGTATTATAATTTGCGTCACTTTATAAACGCGAGTCGGGTATCCAGTATATTCATGGTTATTTATTACTTTTTCTGTTAATTTCTGCATTTAATTGTACATCTTGCACCTCTACATAATGATATTTGCAATTCAAATAATTTGGAAACCAGTCCAAAGCAGTACCTCTAATCTAACTCCCTATATTTTAAATTTGTTTATCAAAATGTTGTGATTTACTCAAAATTAAATTGATTGAAATTTGAACTAGTTTCATGTAAGGAATCGCAGATAGGTGAATTTTTGGCTGGCAAAAATAAAACTTTTATTACTTTATATTATTTTATCTGTCAGAGTATGTTGCGGGAAAGTATTTTTTACTTTCATCAACTCAGACGACATGTCAATATTAGGGTTTTTGGGTGCAAGATTGCTAGGAGTTTGCGACGGTAGCTTAGATTGGGCTGCTGTCTTTGCAAGTTTTAATTCAGATTAAGTCTTTGTCTGCTGTGGCTTTAAATGAAATGACCGCCTTAGTTGGTTTTAGCCCTATACTAGCCAAAATGTTTAATAGTTTTGGCTTAAGATTAACTTACTTAAGAATTTTTAGTTGAAATCTTAGTTTTTTTGTCTAGATTGGACCGTAGTCAATAAACAATTTTTGATTTTTTAGATAAAAATTTTGTTTTTCTTTACTGCATTTTGACCATGTAGCAATACCTGTCTAACTGCAGTATGTTTAAATTGTTGGCATTACAAACACCTAATTTTTTTTTAAATTTCAAAATGTGATATTAATATTTAGGTTAGAATAACCAGCTGACCGGGCAAAAATTGTATTCCATTTTGACTTCTTTTGGATGCCGTCCAAAAATGAATGTTAAGATCATAGATGTTGTATTCTTGATCTCGTAGTGTATAACAACTAATACCACGGCATAACTCTTTAAGCTGCCTAACTATCACCGCACAATATTTCCTAACAACGTCCATTCCTGCATTTGACTGCTTTGCTTCTATCCGTAACTTTAATTTGGAAGGTATCATCTCTAAACAATAATATAATGTTTCATTAATGATGTTGGAAGTTGTCTTGTGAGTTAAAAAGGGAAAAACTATGTTTACTTTTCAAACATGTAACCATCGGATACCTTACAAATCTTTTACTTGCAGTACTACAAACTAATATTAGCTTTTTTGTTGTAAACAGAGATCGTTTGGTTGAAAGTTTAGAATCTACTATAATAAACTTTGTCAACTTTAACGTATCTACTACGGAGCCATATATAAGACGCTACATTACAAACTGGTCTAGTTTCCAAGGCTAATCAAGTGATATAGGTTTTGTTAATGTAAATAAAAGACATCCTTAAAAGCAAAAAATATTATTGGGATTCAAACTTTAGCACTGTGTAAACCTTCTATCTATCACTACATAAAAAGTCCATTCTCTGAAGTTAATCACAATGAATTGATAAAAACTTTGTTAAGTTTAACCTTTTATTTTACAATAAGATAAAGCCAAAGTAGTGTGTTAGAACTAACACTTTCAAACATTTGTATTAGCCACACAACTACCAAGATCCTCATTTCTTGCTTTTTGGAACAACGCGCACGCCAATCATGCATGTTAATTTTACAAGATGTTTTGTGAACGTCGAAACTTAAACCACAAATTAATTTGACTTGTCCTAGACAAACTGTAAGTTTTTTAAAAAGTTTATTTCCTTGGTTATGAGTTGCATTTTACGACCAGCGAAGGGGTTAGCGGTAGTATTTTTTTGCATTATTCTTTCCCACAAAAGGAATAAATGTAATTATGTTTACATAGACACTCACCATGTGCCTACTATCTTGAACAAATAAATTATAGCATTTTCTATTTTTCCCAAAATTTAGAAGAAAAAAAGTATTTTTGAACAACCGTAATTATTTTCTTTGCCTAGGCCCTGACCTGGCGTCTTCATTTAACATATCTGAGATCATAATGTGTTTTTGTTTTGGCACTATACTTGCATAAGATGTTAAGTGGACAATTATGGAGAAAGAATCGAAAAACAATGTTAACAAAATTAGTTTTTGGTTGTGGTTATGTTTTGATTACCAATGAATTTTGGACCAACTCTATTGCTAGTTTGTGCTAGGCAGCTAAACCATCATTTTGTTTTTAGCGTAGGGTCTTGACTGTACAACGCAAAACTAAAAACAAAATAAATAAGTTTATACAACATTAGGTTACGGTCACAAAATACTATTTTATAATTTTGAGAAATCTACTAATTGTCTTATTGTCAAGATTATTTTTGTACATTTAAACACCTAATTTGCAATACTCCAATAACGAGAATAAACAAGATAATAACTTTACCAGTTGAGAATTGGGTTGAATTAAAAAAAAAAAGCCAGATATGTAAATACCAACTACGTAGCCTTCTCTACATTCAACTCGCAATGAAAAAATAACAAGTTTGAAAGTCAAAATGTTACATACAAATAAAATAATTATACAATTTACTATCAAGAGTTTGAAACAATTACTGTGAAGAAGGTAGCATGTTTGGCATGCGGATTGTTTGTTGTCGCTTAGAATATATAATTATGTTTTTAAATGTTTACTTTATTTATTAATTACAATTTATATTTGTTTTACATTTGACTTGTTATAATCAAGTGACCCTTAGTGCGCCATTGCAAGTTAATATACCTTGCTGCTTTTGCTGATCATACAAGATCATATATCATTGAAAAACTAAATAACATTTCTTGGTAGAGGTGTGATGGAATGTGCATACACATAATTCCTCCTTTCTTAGGATAAAACGTTCACGTTTGATTGTTTTTAGACTTTCTTTTTGCAACTAATCTATTTCTTTTTATAGTCTATTATTGCTATTAAAATAGTAATTCATACAAAAATTATAATGGTTACTGACAAATGGGTTACATGTACCAATGGCCTTAAATGGATTTCTTTGATTTCTTTCTTTCTTTCATGTCATTTAGTATTTCATTAACATCTTCAAGGTGTTTTGTTCTAAGTGTAGTTCAAATTTGTTCTGAAAACTTACATTTTTAATTTCTGGCATTGTTATATTATATGATGTATTACAATTTTCAAATGTTTTGTTATTAACAATAATTTTGCAATTTGACATAAGTAAGGCATTTTTCTTAACAATAAACTTTTCTACACTAGAACTACATTCTTCAAAAACTTCAATAGTATCAAAGCTTGAGACTAATACTTGTTCAGTATTGAATTGAAAAGAAAACTTAAAATTATTCTTAATTAAAACAAATACGCAATGTTCCGGATGTTCCAAAGAAGATTTATTACTTTGCGGAGTTTCGAGGCACAAAAGTTTATTTTCAATTTTGTTGCACTTCTTGGTAGTCCAGAGTTCTTCGTTTAATCCAATGAGATGAAACTTTGCTGGTGGTACCAAAACCTGCATATTGTTGTTTGGTATGGGATAGATTCTGTGGTATTAGTAAGTTTGAAATTTTACAATAGGAAAGTATAAGATACATACAATTGTGTTTTAAATTGATAAAATTTTGAATATTCTAATATTTTAAAAAGGTGAGTTTTATCTAATTTTAACAATTCGTTCGCAACTTTTGGCTTAGATAAATATAATACTGTAAAATTGATTGTAACTCAAATTCGGTTTTGATTGATATCAGTGCGGATAAAGAAATATTAATCTCGATTTTAATTATTTCTAAATTGTGTGAATACTTAAGTGTTAAACGATTTGTAAATGAGGTGAATTTATCAACCTGTTTGATCTTTTTTTCTTGATTTTGAAACAAAATATTAAGATTTTTATTAATGTCTTGTAAATTATTATCATCTAAATTTCCTGTTATAAATCGAATTCCTTGTCTTAAAGCAGTTATTAAGCTTCGTTTGTTTCTTTGGTGAAACATTAATTTGGTTATTGAATCTAAATCTTCATTTTAACCAAAATTTGGATTTTTAAATCAATGTCGTCGTTTAATTCTTTAGTGTTAATTTCTATACATGACAACGCATCAGCAACGTAATTTTTTTTCCCTTCTTGCAGCGTATTTCATAGTCTAGCTCTTCAAGTTTTAATCGCCATTTTGTCGTCAAACCAAGAAATAATTTAATTACTTTTACCGTTTTTGATAGCGGATAATTTTCTATAGCTATAATTTTATTTGGGTTGAGTTTTATACTTTCTGGTGTGATGACGTGACCAAGAAATTGTACTTCTTTTTTTAAGAACTCACTTTTGCCTAGTTGGGTCTTTAAATTAAAACTTCTAAATTTTTCACACATTTTCTTTAAATGATTTAAATGCTCATGTAATGATTTTGAAAAAATAACAACGTCGTCCATGTAAACGAAACAAAATTTATATAAATATTCTTTCAAAATGTTGTCCATAACACGCTGAAACGTACTAGGAGCATTTTTGAGACCAAAGGGCATTCTGACATACTTAAAATGTCCATTTTTGACTGAAAAAAGCAGTTTTTTCAATTGAGGAAGGATCCATTTTAAGCTGATGAAATCCTTGAGCTAAATCAAGCGTTGAGAAGTAGGTACATTTACCGAGGTTATCAAGAATTTTGTCTATTCTTGGTAAAGGGTATTTATCTTCTATATTTTTTTGTTTAAGTTTTGTTTTTTATTCCTGAGATATCTGACTTCTTAGGGACAATCCACACGGGAGAGCTGTATGGTGATATTGATGGTCTAATAATCTTATTTTCTAACAATTTTCGAATTTGATTTTGAATTTCTTGTTTCAAAGAATTGATATGACTTACTATATACTGGATCTTCGTCAGTTATGCGAATTTTATGTTTAACGGCATTACTAAAGCTTAGATCGACATTTTCATTATAATAAATGTCTCTAAACGATTTACATAATCTTAAAAAATTGTTTGCTTCTTCTTGATTTAAATGTCAAGTTCTTATTATTTTGTCAACATTAATTTTGTTGTTTTGATTGTCAATTTTATGATAATGTAACTCTATATTTGTAAGCGGTGTTACTTCAAGTTGTTTTTTAAAATAAATGTTAATTTTTTGTTCTTCTTCAATTGGAATAGTACAAAATCCATTTTTAAAATTACAGATTGATTCGAAAATTGTAACGTCACTGACTGTGGTTTCTGGAATGAATACTTGTCCTTTGTCAACGTTAACTGGTATTTTTATACAAGTTCTTGATGTTTGTTGAAACGGTTTAAAATTATTTGGGTTTATGTCAAAGAAGAATGGTATCTTTATGTCACCAATTTCTAAACATTCAGTTTTATAGTTAATGCAAGCTTTTAATGCTTTATAATCGTCATTTCCGATCAAAGCATCAAATCTGTCATGCCAATCTATTACTCTAAACTCAATGTCATGATCAATGCTAAATTCTTGAAGTAAAGGGTATCGCATGTTTTTGTCGCTTTTTACAACTCTTTTTAAGTTTTTAACTATAAATGGTTTGTGAAATAAGTAATTAAAAAAAAAGGTTTTAGTAGGGCCTGGATTCATTAAAGAATTTGTTGCGCCACTGTCAATTAAAATTTTTAAGTTGATACTTGTATTGTAATAAATGGTAATTTTGGTTTACTAATTCCTATAGAATTTAAATCAATTATTGTTTCGAGGCAAGTACGCGAAAATTTTTATTCTCGTTTTGTTTGTTCTTGATAAACATTGTTGTTTTCCTTATCCATGTGACCTGGATTAAACTGTGTATTTGCGTGAGAATCATAAATAATATTCTCGGTGTCAATTTCTTCCTCATATTCTAACGTATCAGAGGAAAATAATTCTTCAGAGATAAAATTTGCAGGTGTTGCATTTTTAAAATAATGTGGCCTGTTTTGTATAGGTTGATTTCTCATATGTGAAAAAGTGTTGTTTGTTACTACAGACATAAGGGTACGTTAATTTACTGTTGATTTGCCAAACACTTGAGAATTGGTTAGAAAATTTGTTTTATTTCTTAGCGGTTGAGGCATGTTTATGGGACCTCTGGAGAAGCTATAATTTGGTTTTTGAAAATATTGAAAATTTTCATTTGGTCTTTGAAAGTTTTGGAAATTGCTTTGGTGCAACATAATTTTTATTTGCAAAATTTTCATTATTTTTATATAAAGCATTTGAATTTTTGTTTGGTTTCAAATAATTTTGTTGTGTTTTTGCTTTTCCGCGAAGAAAATGCATAAACAATATTTGAGTCGCGTGGTTATCATAACGCCTACATTAATAGAGACATGCTTTAATTGTGTTGCAGGTGGTAAGGAGATGCGCTTGATGTTCGTACATGTTTCTTTTGTGTAATAAAATATCATTATTTAATTCTCGCAGACTTACATGTTCTACTACTAATCGCAATTTACGTTTTAATTTTTCAAAATAAATCTCATAAGATTTGTTTTGATTTTGGTAACATGTTGTTAAGTCATGTACCAATAATTCTTCCGATCTTGGGTCTCCGTATTTTTGTATCAGAGCGTCTTTTAATTGTCCCCAAGTCGTACAATTTGAACTTATTGATATTTCTCTAGCCTCACCTTATGTTTTAGCTTTTACAATGTCAAAAACTATTTTATTAAATAAACATTCCGGTGGATTTTTCCTTAATAAATTAATAAAACTTTCAGATTGCTTTAAAAAATAAGGGAGATCTTTTGATCCTCCTTTATAATCGGGGACCATGTTCTTCGCAAGTTGAACTTCTATATTAGTCGGTTCAGCCATTGTGTTATTGCTCAAAATATTTTCTGAATTATTAATATTATTGTCGATATTATTTTCGGTATCGATTTCGATATCACTTTCAGTATCGTCTGAAATGTTATTTTCAATATTGCTAAAGTTATTTGAACTAGGGAGATTTATTGGACTTCTATCTCTCGACATAAATAAAACATTGTATGTTTCTTAAAAAGTATAGGGATAGAAATAAATGGGATCGACTTACAGTGTTATCGGTGCAAATAGCATTTCTGATGCGATGATGTCTTGCGGTGATGAGTAAGCGGTGGCGGTCTCGATGTCGGTCTCCGTCAAATACTTCGAGAAGATGAGCTTCTTGGTAGATGAGCGGTGTCTTCAAGTATTCCTGTGGATTAAACAACGATACGCACAAATCCGTTTATTATTCCAGTTAAAAATTTAAAAATTACCAGCTTTTTTTTAAATTGCTTTAAATTTTAACAATCATTTGTGCCGTACTGGAATCCTGTTTGCAGCGCCAATTATGTTTTTAAATGTTTACTTTGTTTATTAATTACAATTTATATTTGTTTTACATTTAACTTGTTGTAATAAAGTGACGCTTAGTGCGCCATTGCAAGTTAATATACCTTGCTGCTTTTGCTGTACATACAAGATCATATATCATTGAAAAACTAAATAACATTTCTTGGTAGAGGTGTGATGGAATGTGCATATACATAATTGTATGAAGAAGATAAGTTGGTATGTCCTATTTGCAAGCTACCGGCAATTTTTATGTTATCACAAAGATCTTATTGTCATTTTTTGATAGTATTTAAATTGACGTATTACAGAAATATTGTACGTAGTATCCGCGTCTTTACCGGATTATCGGTTTTATTGGCCACTTTGTTAGCTTTAATACCAACATGACTCGGCGTCCAGACATAGATAAATCTTTGTCGAAACATGGCTAGGCAAAATATTGAAGTTTGTACGAGGTGGGCCCGCGGATGAAGCTAGTACATAAACTTTATACTCATAATGGCATTTAGCAAGTAAAAACAAACAAAAAAACAAACTGTGAGATGACGTTTTACAGTTCAGCAGAGTGTGAAAGGCTATCAATTTGCTTTATTATCTCAAGCAAATGCATTTTCTCTTACCCGATCTGTTTTCAAGCGTCAGTTTACACCATCAAATAGTTTACATTGAGATTCTTCTCCAATTCTTGCGTTTGAACGTTGCTGCGACAATCATCGAGAATGAGACCGCGCAACCGTAGTTAATTCTGAACAAAACCAGTACCTTTCATGTTGATATTGGCCAAGCAATTAATTTCGTTTAAGGTTTTTTGCCTTTTTTGACAAATTAATCAATGTAAGGCCGATAGGAAAGGCACTAGCACAGTTCGTAGTTCCAACCTTACGTCTTTTAAAATGCCCGTACGATGTTTTTGTTGTAAAATAAACAAAATTTTATTGCTTCTGCTTCTCTGTCCACTTGTTCTACGATAATCTGAAGTTGACGTATTATGGTGGGTATGCTGTCTTCTGCCATGTTAATTACTAAATTATTGATGTACTGGCATTTATGTATAGGTGTAACTACCAAAGCCGCAATATTATTTATCACATTTACGAAAAAAGTGACGCTATTTGTCGACCCTTGGGAAACACCTTTCTTTAGTCATAATGTTTTTTAAATTAGCGGTTTGCACTTTTACTTTAAGTTTGCAATCTTGCATGAAAGATTTAACAAAGAGGTGCATACGGCCCCTGAGTTCCAATTCGTGCAGCTTCTGAAAAATTTTACACGGTTAAGTTATGTCAAATGCCTTTTCCAGATTGAATAAACACCGTCACACGGTGTTTTTTGTCAAGAAAGCGTCTTGGATGAACATTTTTAGGTAAGTTAAGTGATCAACTGTATTGTGGTTTTGTCTGAAACTCGCTGGTGTTTAGCTAACAGACAGTTACTTTCCAACATCTACATCAGGCGGTTGTTAATAACTTTTTCTAATATTTTTTTGAGGCTGCAGATAAGCAAGAAGGTCTGTAACTGATGATGTTGGTTAAATATTTGCCCGGTTGTGTCAGGTTGTAGGTTTTCAGCAACCGCTCGCTTATGCTAGAAGGAGGTTGCTGAATAACTTGATAAAGCACGGCGTCTGGTCACGTTGTAGAAAAAGTTCCCATTGATGTTGATAGCCTTTTCACTTTCACAGCGGTTTTGGCATCTTTATCATTTGACTCTGGTTTGAAAACCAGCCAGACTGTCTGAATTTGTTAATTGTTCAAATTGTGATGTTGAAAGTTATTACTGCTCTAAAGGTTTTCTAAAACCTGCCACGCTAAATGTATGGCTGGATGTAGAGGAAACAAATTAATTGTCAAAAATTTGCCCGTTTTACTTTTACTGTGTGCGAGAGAGTGTTGAAGAGGACAGCATAGTTTTATAAAGAAGATTTTTTAACAAACAACCTATTAACTTTTTTTTATTATTTTTGTTGCTGTTACTGTTGACAACAGAACGTTCTGATGCCAAATTGGATCCGTCATCACCGTTGTTAGTAAATGGATTATCTTGCTATTGTTTACCCGGATCAGACTGTTTAACAACCATCTGTTTTGACGTATTTTTTAAAATAGATTGCCACTGTTTGATGCTGGTCAGTAGATATTTCCTCTCTTCTGTAGAAATTTACTAGCAAATTTTATGCCGTCACGGAGAGCTTGATTTGTTTTAGTTTGCTCTTAAAGCTGTATTATATTGTTTGCCAATGTTTGATCACCTTTAATCTAACGTATCGTTTGGGGTCATTGGGTTTTATAGGAATGTTGTCCGTAGAAGAAGTGTGTGCGGAAAGTGCTTCTCTTACGTTTTAAAATAAAAAAGCTCGAGTTTTTTTTAATTGTTGTTACTCCGGAGAATTTGGCGGGGGAATATTAGATTTAATTGACGGTTTTAATGATTTTTTTGCTGCAGCGGTCTCACTAAACCTACTTAGTGCGGTAAAACTTTGTTTAATGACTTATTAAAGTCCACTGAGCTTTATGATGCAGTTGCAGCTTTTGCGTAAGCTGTTCCGGCTATTAGTGTAGATTTTGGTACCAATTTACGTGCTTCAGAATACAATATTTTGGATAATTACCTGATCTTGCGGTTACTTTTGCAATTGATGCACTTAATTAGCTGTTAACAATCGCTACAGTTATGCAAAGATTTTAAACATGCGCACATCTGCCTTTTACGTTTAAAATGCATTGGCACCGGAAAATATACCCGATTGCAAAATTATAAAAAGCTCTTGTTACCTTAGTAGGATGTTGTGGACGGTTAAACGACAGTATATACAGCCAGACACGAATAATGTGGCCTCTATAATAGACAACTTAGTATACACAAAAATTATGTTAAATGTGGTTAACTAATGCCTTTGCCCGTTTAAAAAAACCTTATGCAATCTGTAATTTGATTTATTATAATTTATTGATCATATTAATTTAAATTCATAACAATGTTAGCAAATGTTTTTTAAATAACTCAATACGCACAGAAATCAGTTTTAAGAATTATTTTAGTTGTGACAGTTTTTTAAAGTTTCTTAAAAATTGATTACGGTGGAGATTGTACCTTTTGAAACTATACCCCTCATATATCCTTAAATGTATATTATGGATGAAAGAAAATGCTCTTAATTAATATATGAAATAATTCTGATTGCGCATATAATACTAGAAGATCTTCGACCGATTTCTATGTTATCACAAAATTGAAATATATAATTTACTTCCTCAAGAAACTATAAACTAGTTCAATAAAAAAAAAAAAATATGCCGTTAAATATAATTTAACAAATAAAGCCTATACATTATTGCCTATTTTATTATTTTATTCATTAAAAGAATACACATAACAGTATAATTGAATAAATAAAATAATATTCAAGACATAAGTTTTAAGCTTTCATTGCCCATTGCCAAGTTCACAATAAATCCCTCTGGGATGTTGTAAACACCAACGATTAAATTTTATCCATCCGCTATTTTATGAGCCAGGAGTATTATTCTTCACCTCGTAACGTTACGTTTTATTTCTCTGTTCCAGGTGATAAAGCAACAAGTGTCGAACGAAATCGTCGGTGCGGATCTGTGCCGAAAATCGCGTGTAAAATGTCCGCGGGAACATTTCGGACACATCCTATATACACCAGCAACGGAACGGCCACTTAAATAGAAGGTGTTTGAAGTGTCGTGGCCGAAATGAGTTTCCCTCTTGATATCTTGGTAAAGTTGAACGGCAGCAGCGAGGAAAGCACTCCGTTCGAATCGTTGTTGTTGCTTCCGGAGATCCCAGTAGGAGTTGGCAGCAATTCAACGGATGGGACACTTTTTAATCTGGCCAGTACTTCCAATCCAAATGGGAATGTTATAAATTCATTTTATTTTTATAAGGTAAGATAAATTTATTTTCTGTTACATTTAAAAATGTATTTTTCTCAGTACGCACATACAATTTGCTGAATGAATTATTTACAACAGTTTCATTCAAGTTATAATGAAATAATACTAAAAATGGTAATGATATTAGTGTGCTACAACTTTATAATACGTTAATAAAATTCTAGTATTATAAAGTACCTACTTGAATTTCCATGTAAGGGTAATAAGATGCAAATTGTTAGAAAACCTATACGAAACACGACTGTGGCACTATGCATAAATATGTAATGTACCATAAACAGTAATTTTACATAATTTTATTATTCATAAAATGACAATATATTACTACCATATAGTTAAAATACTTGCTTGGATTAAAGTATTAATAATATTTTTTTTGTATATTGCAGACTGTCTGTTATATAAATTGTAAATTAGTTGGGCGAGGAACTCTCATTAATCTCAATTTAAATCAGAACAGGCCATTAATATTAAACAGAAAGCATTCAACACATTCATCAAAAATCGTTTCATCTGACAAGACTGAAACATATCTATCAACAATTGTAACAAATCAATACCAACTACGAATACAGAGTTTTTTAGACTATATCAAACTAAATCTTCTAAACTTTCTATAGAAACTTTAATTTATGTAATATTAAATATTAAATATTAAATATCTTCTCTTTGTAGAATCAGAACAACCTAAACAAATAGATCGACGCAAAGGTTCATTATTGGTATATATAAGATAAAATACGCATATTATCGTCATTTAAATTTACACGTTTCTTTAAAAAATAAATACAAAGTTTAGTTTCTAGAAAATGAAAACTATCTGATTATCTAATACGTAATTATACAAAAGCTTTAATGTTTTTTATAAGATAATTTTTTTTGTGAATCTAATGCAGGCTATTACTGGTTTATGGCTTTATTACAACTTATAATTACAATAAAGATTCTATTATATATTTTTAATTTCAAAACTTTGTAGATTTACTTTAGGTACATCATTAATCAGGAACACTGCAGCTGCGTATCCCGTAATACAAAAAATGGTTGGGTTTTTATTTAATTTATTTTAGTTTATTTTCAAATAGACTGCAACTAACTTTGTAGTTTTCTAATGTAAACTGTATTAAACAATACTTATATTTGTTTATTTTAGTTGATTTATTTGTATTAACAAAAATTTTATAAAATTTTAGATTGGGTTTTAATATTACTCTAGTTTAATCAACTAAGGTTTTTATTAACACGTTTTTTAGACTATTGATCAGACATTTAGTGATTGTAAATGGCTACACTAAATGTGACACGAGCTCGGAGCTTGAATTGGAATGCTTTGTGTCAGCCGGAACCGGTTATTATTCTATCTAATAAGTTTTAAGTGTAGTGTTGATCAAATATCTACTAAATTATTAAATATTGGATAAATATAGTTAATCAAATCTATAAAACAATAATAAAAAGTTTGTCTAGTATTTAAAAAAAATAATAGTAGCAGAGCTTACATTTCAATTGATATTTATAGTACATTATGGTATACAGTAGGATCTATAGTTAAAGTCTTTCAAATAACACAATATGACCCTGAGAAGTAAGAGGCTTGTACCACCTCCTTCTAAGAAACAGTACAGAAGGCGGTAATGTCTATAGTGTGGTTAGCATACATACGTTTTTGTAGACTGCTTTTTAAGCTTCTCTATGTCAATTATCTTTAGTATAGCATATATTGTGGACTTTCCTTTTCAAAATCCAATCTGATTTTCAGTTTTTATTTTTCTTTAATTTTTAATCTCTTTCCTGTTAGGTGTTTATAGATTTTATCCATGATGTTTATAAGGTATTTTAATCTGTATTTTGTGTCATCTTTTTTGGGTTTCTTTGTATTTTTAGCAGCACTAATTAGTTCTTGTGAAACTTACCCACCAAATTCTCTATACATCATTTTTAAGATGATTTTTTCGGCCACCTTCACTACCTCTTTTGCAATTTTGCAAGTAACACGTCTGACCCCAGCGTGTTGTTGTTCTTTAATTTTGCCGATGTTTTTTGTAGTTCATAAAGTGTGAAAGTTGCTGCAGCTTTATCTAATTTTTGTTCACTTTGTTATTGCATCTGCCAATTTGAGCTTATCTATGACAGTTTTGAATCCCAACCTTTACACTTTGCGACGTGAATCGTTTTTAATTTTATCTATTAACTTTTTCAAGCTTTTCTTTTTGGCTTACATGAATGTTTTTTCTTGAATTTTGCAGTTTTATTATCCAACATTTTACACAATCTTTGCATTGTGGATCTATATTTTTCTGTTTTCTTTTTTTTGTTTACTCTTTTAGCTTTTATACACTTGGCTTTCAAAACAGTGAATTGATATGACAACCAGTATAGGTTTCTGTTTGCTTTGTCGTTTGTTTCGTTCTTATCTTTTTTAGGCATCTATTGTGTCGTTTGCACTTAGGTTCGCATATTTAGCTAACTCTATGCACAGCTTATCTTTTAAATAAATTTCAACTTAAAGTATATGATTTTGTGCAGGTTGAAATTTAACTTGATTTTTTGAAGGTATATTTTCTACATAACGTAACGTCAATGTGCTATTTGGACTTATTTCTTTTGAAAGTTTACTGACAACGATGTTTGCCGTCAACTGTGCATTTTTCTTATCTAATAAATCTAATACTAGATGGTTTTGAAAAGAAGGAATTTACTATAGCTTCTTTCTTAGACCTGTTATAAGCATTCAGCTGTGTTTTTCATGATTTCCTATTAATCAAACTTAGATTATACAATTTTGCTAATAATAGCTATAATATAATGCAAATTTACCTGTTTATTTGTTACCAGTATGTTCTACTAAATGGTAATAGTTCTAGTAAACAAATTGTTAAACAAGGTGTCCTACAAGGTTCATTGTTGTTTTTCATTTTTATCAATGACTTGTCTCAATATATTGGAGAATCCAATACTATATTATTTGCATACAATACTACTCTTATAAAAAAAAATCAAATGTTTGAAACGGCAATGTACAAATCTACAGAACAAAGCAACAATATGGTTTAACGCAAATAAATTATGTCTTAATTCTGCTAAGACAGCTACTATTTGTTTTTTATTAAAAAAATGAATCTAAATATTGAAATAAATGCGTTTTTAGGTACTTTTAAATGCATTTTAATCCTATTTGCAAATATAATTTGACTAAAATACTTTGACAAAATATAATTTAATTCTTTCTCAATTTATTGGTGAAAACATAAATAAATTATCAAATTATATGTGGAAATAAGAATGACACTAAAGTAGCTGTTTTCAATACAATCTTGGAAATCAAGGCAGCGGTGGGTATGCTCTTAAGCTATTATGATGTCACAGTACATTGCATCACCAAATATTTGGTTTACAACGTCATGCTATCCGCATCATAGCTAATATTGGATTTAGGGATGATACACTCAATTACTTTAAAGAGTTGAATATATTAAATGTGAACTGTTTGTTTGTACTTGATTGTTTAAAACATGTAAAACTTTATTTAATGAGTTATACTGGTTTTGTAGACATACACAAGAAATAAAAAAAATCTTGTTAACAGTTACTCTAGACTCAAAACGTGACAAATTGGACCGAATTATTTAGGAATAAAATAATTTAATTATCTTCCAACGGCGGTGAAAGATTTTTCGTTTAATACATTCATCAACGTTGTCAAAAAGCATTTGTAAAAAAAAAGCTTTTCTTACTTTTGAGGATTATTTAAGTAACGATTTTTCCAATCTTTTATGTTAATGCAAAATTTGTTTAAGTTGTAAGTATAATGTGTTTGTACTTGTTTTTAACTGCAGTCAGTTGATTATATTACAACCACATTAGAAAGTCAAAATGACATTTCAACGGTTCAGTATTATTACTAGTTCGGCATTTCCTCTAATAACACGTTACAGTACTTGAAACTTAGGAAATAAGTAAACTACAATCAACAAATTTTAATATACTAATATCGAAACTGATCAAGATATAAGATTTTGGGGTTAAATTTTTATACAGATAAAGTGATAAGAATTAAAAAAAATATTTTGATTGTAAAAATTTAAGCATCGTTGATTGTAACTCTGATAATATAATTGTCACAAATTCAATTATAACAACTTGATAAAATCATATATATTTTTTTATATCTTTAATTAGCTTGAAACTAGTGATTATGCTAACCTAAATGTAAATGTTGTAGAGCTATTCAAGAAGAGTTGTATGTTAGTAAGGAAAGGTTGAATGCTAGTAGTCTATATTGTTTTTGTGTCATTATATTTCTCTTATTGAAAATAAGGAACAATTTTGTACCTTGCTCTGATTTAGAAATACAAAGTATTGTTGCTTGTTTTTTATTTGTTTGTTTTTACTTTACTAAGCGTAAAATTGTGTAAAAGTGTAACAGTTTTATGCTTTGAAATTGACAGTTTTTTTTAAATTAATTACACAAATACTAAAATAAGCGATATGCATTTTGTGCATGGTCTGGCTAATGATAGTGCATTAGCAGCTAGGCAAATTTATAAGCAAAGATTGTGTAATACTACATCATTTAATGTTTTCATTACCGATTCAATAAAACTGGAAGTTTTAATAAATTTACTGCTGAAAAAGTGGCGCTTTCGTACAGGTAGAAGTGTTTCATGAAATTGATGAATGTCCTACACTAAGTACAACAAAGGTTGATTAGTTAGTCAACAGTTTTTAGGATATTATTATAGGATATTGAAAAATTAGCTTTTGTATCCATATTTTATCTAAGACTTTTACTAGGCAATTTTTTTTAAGAAGCGGTTTTCTGTTGATGGATGTTAGAAAGCAGTGTACAAAATCTTCAGTTTTTAGTAAAAACACTTTTTTTTATTGAGGTTAATTTTTCTGGAAAGCCCATAATAAACTTTTACAATAACCGTATGAGAATCCATATAGTTGAAAGTTCAATCAATATAAATTTGCTGCCAATGTTGGGGCCGAAATAGTTGAAAACCACTTGGTCTTTTTACCGGTGAGGCTAACTGAAAAAGCTTATTCTAGTTTTCCGAAGAATGGTTTGTCAAAACTATTGAAAAAAGTTTCGCTTTAGTTGCGCGTAACTAAATGAATAGTACCTACATTGTTGAATAATTTAAATTTATTAAGTTTTTTTTGGGAGCTTCCAAAACAACTGCACATTATGGGCAATTTTATTTTAAACAAACAGAGCAGGGGGGTGCATTACCGTCTATATAACTAAAAAACGCAAAAAATAATTTTGCTATTGACATCGATCAGAAATTTTCCGTAGAATCTAATTTTATTTTGAGTCCACACTCTTTTTATACGCAGCAAAACCCAAAAAAACGATATTTTGGTTCAAGTGGTCTGAACAAAAAGCATTTTTGTAATTTTTTTAATCGCCGAAGTTGACGTATTTCAGAACAATTCTACATAAAAAATAGTCATATAATAATAATAGTCGTGCTTATCGGACAAAGAAAAGTCAATCTAGAAAAAAAATAAAAATAAAAAAAATTTCTTTATTTTAAAAAATATTTTTTTATATCTTTTGTCGCTTGAACCAATTTTGTGTCAATTTTACTCTTTGTCCGATAGTTTTTGCAATTGCGGCACAAATTTAGACTCAATCTATCGGCGCTAAAATTTAAGAACTACTATTATTTTTGGCATTCAAACAAATCCGTCTGGAGCTCATCAAAATTTGACAAACAAAATTTAAACCTTACCTTAGTGAGTTTATAATATTTTTTGTGAATATGAAAAAATAATTAATTTTTAACGCATTTTATACCTGAAAATTTTGATAATTTAGAATATTTGTATGCAAAAATCAATTTTTTATAATATTTGGTGTATTGTTCTTCTGAGCGCTGCTAAACGTGTATTTCTAAAAGTTTATGTTCAATCTAAGTCTATTTTTGCAGTTTTTTTCAAGTCTTAGACCTCTAAAATCCAAATACACAAAACAAATTTATATTTTTTGACGGTTAAAAAAAATTACAAGAATGCTCCTTTTTGTTCAGACTACTGGGATCTGATCAATTCCACGCGCAATTTTTTTTTGCAAAAAAACTCAAAAAACTTGTTGGCTTTGATTAATTCTACTATTTTAGTGATGTACATTAATACCCAGAATAAAATAATAGCAGATCAAATGTTATTTTGTTTTTTTCTTCACTCACATAAATTCTGTAAGTTTTAATTTTGATTGCATTTTTTTTTGCGAAAGATTTGTCTCGCAGAATGTAGAATTTTTACTAAGCTAAGCTCTAAATAACCGGATTAACAAGGTATAGTTCAACAGCTGTATGAGCAATGAAGCTCAACGCTTTATTTAATTAGTCAAATATAGCACATCATTTACAATCGTACTTATTGTAGCAACTAAAAACCACCAAAAAAATGCATCACACTTATATATGCCAAAACATATGCCATTCTTTAAATTGAACCTACATTTTAATAGAAGAAATGAATCAGAAAGTATACTTTTGGAAAGACTTGAGAAAACCAATATTGTCAGAAGATTCTCAAAACAGAAGTTGTACGAACTTGTTTTGGACTTACAGAAAAAGCATTGCTATGATTTAGGTCGGCAAAATTATGGGCACACTTGTAGGAAGAAATTGTACAGACGTTGAGAGAGGATTTATTGTCTGGGATATAATCAAGAACAAAAATTAAAATTAAGGAAAAAGGTCAAGTTTGTATATCGAATTATGGACAATTTATTTAGAAGGTTAATAAAAATGTTTGAAAAAAAAATACAAACTAAACATATAGAAATATTATTACCTATTTTAGTAACTTGTTTAAAATTATTGAAGGTCTAGAACTTCCAAGAGCTAAGCATACTGTGCAAAAAAATAAATAAACATTGCACCGATTAATAACAACAAGAAACTGAAATAAAAATGATGGAACTGTAAAACTGTAATTAGTTACGACATAACTTTAAAGACTGTATGGAAAAGAAAATAAATTTTGTTTCAAATGTGGTGTAATTGATCAAATCTCTACAAATTGGTCTAGGAGTAAACCAAAAAATAAGTAAAGGAACGAGCTATGTAGGTTTTTATGTAAACTTTGCAACACTTTACATCAATGAACAATAACAAATTAAAAAAATATAATATTAAAAAAAAAAACAATAATGATAGCAGATCTTAAACTTCAATTGATATTTATGGCACATTATAAATATAATGCGTTGACAGATACTAAAATTTTTGTAATAAAGTCAGAAGCAAAATACAAAATAAATAAACTCAGTCTGATTATAGAAAGATGAATGTTAAGTGATGTCCGAACAGCAGATGGTAAAAGTTAATCAGTTTCTGGTGTTGTCAAAATATATTCAAGCTTTGGTGGTTATAAAAGAGATTTTTAAAGTTCCTACTTTTTCTATCGGCATTGTGTTATGGAATGGATTTTGTTTTGAGACCATAATTGAAATTAATTTATTTTTAGAAAAAGCAGATTCAGCATTCCGATTAGTCTAATCTCGGTTTGGCTGCTTTATGATCAATTTTTATATATCTTTAAGACCTCAGGAGAAATACTACTTTTCTTAGCTTTTGCCTGTTTTATCTTTTGTCAATTTTTTTTTTATTGGCAAGGTCTGTTTATTATATTAGACATATTTATTTTGCCTATATTTAGGTGTTTTCATTTATATCCATGATTTAATATTTGTCTGCTTGAATTTTATTTCTGTACTCGTTAAATTTCTTACTGTTTGGCCAAACAATTCTTTTAAGTTGATCGTAGATTCTTCTTTCTTTCCTGTTAGACGCTTTCATTTTTTTTTATTTTGGTGACGTTGCCTACTAATACTTTCTCTGCAGTTACTTGACTTTTTTTTAATAGTTTTTGCTTGAAAACTTAAAAATAATAGCTTCTACTATTTTTTTTCCGGTTCTGAACTTTTGTTGCTAGTTGGCTAATTTCTTGCTCACTCATGTTTGATTTATTTGTGTTCAGGTTTTTATTAGCGTTATACATGCTTCTATGTTTCTGAAGACGCATTTTATTAAGTTTTTATGTTTTTGCGTGTAAGCATTTTTTGTGATTGCACACACCATTTTGATTATTTTATTTTCTGAATCAATTTTCTGAATATGCCTTAGTGATTTCTGTAGGTTTTAGTATCTTCTTTTGATTGCCCCTTTTTGGTTGCAATCATAAAGACATGCTTTTCGCTACTATCACTAATTATTCTTTTGCCGGTTATGAAGCCACTTGGTAATGTTGCATACGGTGCCGAGTTATCAAAGTAGACATTTTTACTCATAATCAATCAAGTTGTCTGTTTTATTATGCAAAATGTCTTCTTATATCTTTAAAAGCTTCTTTACTACATTTGCTATTTAATATAAAAAGGGTTTGTTTTTTTAAACCTGTTTTTTTTGCAGTTGCCTTGAGTTTCATTTTCAGATTCTCTACAAATGCTAATATCCTTTTTTTGTTTTTTATTTTGGTAGTTAAACTTTGTAGCCCACATTTTTTCATATCTTTCTTTATGTTTGTGTTTTAATTAAGAAGTTAGCTCTTTCTTAACACTTTTCGAAAAATTTTCAATCAACATCTTCATCCTGTTGCGAAGCTTGTGAGAATTTTCAAGAGTTTCTACTTGCCTAATTGCGTCCGAAGATATAGAAAGCGATCTTAGAATGTTCTCTTGCTTGCTATGAATTCGCAAGAGTTCAGACTCTGTCTCGAAAAGATCTTTTGGTCTGGCTGAACTTAGTTTCTACCTATCCAGCAAAATGCCATATATGTTTGTAGTTGCTGTGCGTTGTTCGTTTTTATTGAGATTGTCACGTGTGCTTAGATTAATATGCCATATATAAAATTTAAAAATAAAAAAAAAAAAAACACAAAGCTAATGCTTCTATAGGCGCTAAAACACGCAGCGGTATTGTTTTTATAATATAGTAAAAACAAAAGATTTTATCCTCTATCTGTCTGTTTATACATCCGTCACTGCTAATATAGCCGAATGCATTTATAAAATAAAACATACATTTGTATTTAATTGCGTTTATTGAAACACAATACTTGCATGACATAATCGGATTATAAACTCTATTAACGTCATTTAAACACTTGCATACGTTTTGACAAGCTTTATGAAAATAAACTCACGTTTTTATAAAGGGTCGGGTAAATTAGACAGTTATTCAAATGCAATAATATCCAATATTTCAATTTGTATTTTAGTTATAACGTATTTTCTAATAATGGACAAATTAAATATTAATTTTTTCAATAAAAATCATATTAAAATACAATTTGAAATTTGCTTCTCAAGAATGGATTCAGTTCAGTTGAAAGTTCAGTGAAGCATAAGTAATCGTGGATGAAAGCAGTGTGCACCCCTCGACTTAATATTGCCGGCAAATATTATTTAAAAGTGCGCTGTGAGGCTCCGGAATTTACGGCCTCTGGCACTAAGGATGCATGCGGCGAGCTGCGAGTTCCGGGGCTTATTCGGTTATTCGCTCCGGTTTTTATTTCCCAGCGTCTTGTCCCTATATTTGTTTACGGAAAATATCATCCGAACGAGATTTACATCCACTCGGCATAGATGCAGTAAAGTACACACTCTCATTGTCTTTCTGTCGCGTAAATCATGGCGAATAAAAATGATACAGGGACTTTTGTTGGAAGATTCATCGGGTGAATGTAACTTAATGGAGAACGGAAATTATGGTGAAATAAAATATATATTGTTTTATTTTATTACCATGCAGTATAAAATATACTTTGTTTTAAAAGCGACGTATATAACATATTATAACGTAAACATTCTAAATTATTTAAATGTATAATTCGATTCTAATTGCAAAGAAACATTTAAATTAAATCAAATCAAATTAGATTTTAATATTGGTGGATTAATGCATGGTACTATTTAATACATCTATGTAAAAAAACTCTTGCTCCGCTTTTATTATCTTACGACTTAACTACCGTATAACACGTTTTGTAGTCTTGTTGGTGGTGTATAGTACGACCGAATTACACTGCAAGAAATTATACTAGCGAGATGTCAAACTGGTCTACAAATTAAATGACAACAATAGAATCAAAAGCTATGTATCTACAAATAGCAATTAGTGTTTGGTGGTGAATATTGTCAAAATGCTTACTATAATCTTCAAGCACCACTGCCAGTGTGAATTTAATTTATTATCATCAAATGATTTAAGAGTATTATCTGTCAGATTTAGCAGAGTACTCGTATAGCTATAACTCACGCAAAAAACAATCTGGTTTTTTAATATTATGTTTTATCTTTTTTGCGTGGGAAGAGAATAATCAATCTTTAAAAGACACTGGATAGTTTGTACTGTCAGTAGTGTAAGGTTTTTACTGACTAAAAACCTTATCATTCTTTTTCTTTTTTTTTTTAGGGGGTTTGCATGACGCCCTTTGCTCTGCGGTCTTGCTGGTCGTATTCACTCAGCAGATGCAGCAAAATCTTTTTTTCTTAGAAATATTCTCATCATAGGTAATTTTTTTGGATTTTTATTCTATGCATATGTTTGTTCAAGCCACAGTGTACGGTTATCAGTCTTGTAAGCTTTTGCGGTTTTGTTTGAACTTTTTGTTTTTTTTATAATTTAGATTGTTTATGATGGTTTTGTTAGGAATATTAATAACAATATAAAATAGTTACACACATTTATTTGAGACTAACTAGTACACATTAAGATGATTGAAGAGCAACATTTAGATGCTATAACCTCCTTATTTGATAAGATCTATGAAACAGAAATAATACCACAAGAATGGCTTCAGTCAACGTTTGTCACAATTCCTAAGAAGCATGATGCCATAAAATGCAAAGAAGACTGTACGATTAGCCTAATGAGCCACAGTCTAAAGATCTTTCTCAAAGTCAACCACCGTAGGATTTACAAGAAACTGGAAGAAGGAATAGGAAATACCCAGTTTGGCTTTAGAAAAGGAGTTGGAACAAGGGAAGGCTTGTTTGCCTACAACGTCTTGATGCAGCGGTGTCTGGATGTCAACCAAAAGGTATACGCCTGTTTTATAGATTATAATAAAGCATTTGATAAAGTGAGACACAAACAACTAATAGAAGCACTTGAACAAAAAAACCTCGACACAAGAGATATACAAATAATAGTAAAACTGTACCTAAACCAAAGTGCGTCCGTTCAAGTCCAATCCAAACTAACGAAAGCCGTTGAGATCAAGAGAGGAGTCTTTAACATCTATTTAGAAAAAATCTTCACCGAGGCCCTCGAAAGAGAGGACGGCGGAATACGTGTTAACGGCACCCCACTGAACAACTTGCGTTACGCTGACGATACAGTACTTCTTGCCGAAAACATGCAAGATCTTCAAAATATGCTGAACAACGTCGTCATAGTTAGTCGAGAATATGGGCTGACACTCAATGTTAAAAAGACCAAATACATGATTGTCAACAAAACTGAAGCACCAAATGAACATCTGTATGTGGAAAGCAAAAGGCTGGAAAGAGTCGAAAGGTATAACTATCTAGGTACAAACGTCGACGGCGCCGTGGACTACTGCGCAGAAATAAGGATTTGCATTGAGAAAGCCCATGCATCCTTTATGAAGATTAAAAAACTGCTCTGTAGTCGCGACTTGAGCCTGGAACTCAGAACTCGGATGCTCAAATGATACGTATTCCCAGTCTTTTTATATGGTGTAGAAGCTTGGACCCTCAACGTGTATTGTGAGCGGAAATTAGAAGCCTTTAAGATGAGGGCCTACCGTAGGATGTTGAGAATATCATGGACAGAAGATGCGACCAACGTGGAGGTTCTGAGAAGAATGGAAAAAGACAGAGAGATCCTACTGGAAGTGAAAAAAGAAAACTGCAATATCTCGGCCAAATCATGAGAGGTCCGAAATTTGAGATTCTCCGACTCATAATCCAAGGAAAAATTGTGGGAAAAAGATCTATCGGAGCGAAAAGAATGTCTTGGCTTAGTAATGTAAGAAAATGGTTTAAGGTCACGTCAGCTGATTTGTTTAGGGCGGCAGTTTCCAAAATCAAAGTAGTAATGATGATAGCCAACCTCCGGAATGGAGACGGCACATGAAAAAGAAGAAGAAGTTCACATTGTCAGATTAATTGTGCACAACCGACTCAATTTAGTTCTATAAGATAAATAAATAACTATATTTACCTTATTCATATTGCTGTACCAGCAACAGAAAACATCGAAAAAATTAAAAAGATGTGGAAATAAAATTCAGTTTTAATTATACCGATAATTATTTCTGCTACAGGAGTATTCTCCAATGAAACTATTAAAAATATTTAAAAAATAACGTTGAAGTATTAAATCTTATCACCATCCAGAGCCTTTATGGCTTTATAATGTATATTCTTGGGAAATCCGCGTTTAGATTTAAACGACATACAGTCTAAAACAAAGTAATACAAATATTTATTTGTTAAAGAAACTATACTCAACAAATAAATACATTTACAGTAAAAATATAAAGAACGTCAAAAGTTTGATATAAATTACAATAGATTTAAATAGTTATTTTGTTTAAATATTTTACTTGTTGCTCATTTTATGTCTTAAGATTTGTTTGAAAAAGTTGAATAGCACTTATACTTCAATGCCATTTGTAGTTATATTTTTCAGTTAAGTATAAAAAGTTAGTTTTTTGTCTAGCGTGAGCTCCAGATATTTTACTTCTTACATCATGCGGAGTATGGCTCCATACATTTCCAATTGTTTTAACTTTTTGGTTTTTTGTTGTTTTGTAAAAATGATAATTAACGTTTTAGTTGGGTTCACACCCTATTTAATTTTATAAAAATTTAAAAGAGATGAAGGAAACTCTGTGTCTTATAAACGAAGCTTGCAAAAAACAAATCAATCCAGACTTAGTCAATCAAAGAAACTTATACAATTTGAAATATAAAAATGCTATCAGAAATGCAAAAATTGCAGCTAATAATAAGTTTATCAATTACCACAAGAATGCTCAATCAGTTTTGTGGAAAGTAATAAAACAATTAAGCCAAAAACCAATTTAACTTCAGACTACTTTAATACGTTCTACAAAAACGTTCCTAATCTTGTGTTAGACTCAGTGCCTGAATCTGATATTGATCCAATTCTTTTAACGTGTTGTGCTGTCAGTTGTGTAAACGTTCCATTCAAGTTTTGTGAGGTTAGTATAAATGATGTTAAATTTACAATCGATACACTAAAACCTAGCAAGAGTCTTGATGTGTATGAGTTGAATGTTGTTTTAATTAAATTGATAAAGAATTTAATTATTATCCCTTTTACAAAGTGTTTTAAGAAACAGTATATTTCTAAATTGCATGGAAGTTGCATCAGTAGTACCAATTTATAAAAAAGGTGATATAAATGAGCCCACAAACTATAGACCTATAAGTCTACTGCCTATATTGTCTAAAATTGTTGAAAAGGTGCTGGCAGAACAGCTAATATGTCACCTAGAACATAACAATGTGGTATATAATGAACAATTTGGGTTTAGGAAAAAAGATCTACTACTGATGCTGTGAGTAAATTTATTGACCAAACATTAATTGGATTTAATTTGTAATAACGAGTCTAAATCTGTATCATTAATGTTCACTCTACGATTAACAACAGAAAATTGCAACAACTCTACCAAATTTTTGGGACTGCATATTGACTCCGAACTAGCATGGCAACAACATGGTGGTTCTGTGGCAAAAAGATTATTGTCTAATATTTTTTTACAAAAGAATTTATCTAACAAAACGCAATACTTTACTTTATGCTATAGTCACATTTCATCTAGCATAATTGTATAGTTCCATTCTGAAATCAAGGAGCAAATTTTTGCGTTGCAACGGAGAGCAATCAGACTAATTACGGGACTAAAACATAAAAACGATTGCAAATTATCTTTTATAACATTAAAAATACTCACTCTGTCTAGCATATACATACTAGAATGCTTGATGTATATTCGAGTTAATTCAGAGGTCTTCTCTACTCACGAAGAGAAACATTGTTACAATACCAGAGGCAAAGGCAATGTCTGTCCAAGTTATTTGAGACTTAATAAAAGACAAACATGGATCAATTACTATTGTATTAAATTTTATAATGTTTTACAAAGCATATAAAGGATCTTCCGAGCAAGAAGTTTAATAACTTAATGAAACAATACATGATTGATAAAGCATTTTATAGTTTTGAAGATTATTTAAATAAGGATTTTTATTACTTATAGGTTTTTTTTGTTTTTAATTTGTATGTGTTTGTTTTGCAATATGCTATCTTTATTTATCATTTTATAAAAATTTTAAGGCATTTCTATGTTTGTTAAACTTTTAAATATTTTAAGTAGCACTATTTTCTATTATTTTAAATGTGTTGTTACTACAAAAGTACCTGTGATATTCAAGAACGTAACAAACATATCTAGTCTTATTTGTTTTTTAGATAATTTTTTTTTTTAATATTATTTTTTACATATATTTTTTTTATATTTTTATATATATTTTATAATTTTATTATTTTTTATATTTATTTATCTTTCTTTTATTCATTGTATCTAACTTTACAATAGATTTGTAAATTTTAATTATGGTATTATGCAGTTTGTAAATATTACACATACATGTACTTTCCCGGAATTATGTAAACAATTGATTTTGTAATAACATGAAATAAGTTATTATTGTTATTATATTTTTTCACTACTTTTTGACTGTGTTTAGTGCATTCTGCATCATGTTAGATACAGTTTTTTCAACTTTATCAGGTGTAGCGTGTTATTTGACAAGTTTCGTTGTAATATTGAAACAACGCTTGCCTAATAGTGTTTAGTAATCTATCTGTCGGTACTTCTTAACCGGGTCGGCCATTACGTAACGTAATTTTTAAGTGAGCGTGGTTTTATCATGGTCACTACAATTGAAGCTCTTTTCAAATGCGAGAAACGATCTGTGATCCATTTTCTCCAAGCTAAAACGACATAATTATTTAATCTATCTGCCAGTTTGGCCAAATGGAAACATGATAGACTTAATTAAATTTTATTGCTCTCTTGTTCAATCTTTTGGAGACCGTATACGGGAACCTAGGAACAGAAAATAAAACAATATTAAAATTAAAACAATTGGCGCTCTTATATTGCTACAACCTAGTGAGTTATTTTTTTATTAATCCAACCATAACTCATTGCTTATTAAAGGAACTATGACTTACACAGTCTGAGCTTGCCGGCCTGCCACATCTACTTACTGAGGCAGTATATAATCTCAACATCATAAATACAAAAAAAAACAAAAGAGAGTTTTTTTCTAGTAGTTTTTTTAGGACATCGTCTGATGATTTGTTTTTAATGTTTATTCAGGGCATATAAGGGTTGGACTGGCTTAAGTATAAACATTATCTTAACTACTTTCCAGCAGATTGGCACATGTGAAAGTATCAAGTTGGCTTTAAGGGTTTTATATAGTGGTTCTTTTAAAGTTGCCAGCTTTTTCTATAACATGGTATTAACATCCACCCAGTTCATTTTGTTTACTTTTTTATTTGACATATCAAGGTGGGAGGCTTCTGACATCGTAGAGCTTAGAAAGTGTATCTGCAATAGATCTTACAGACTTTCTTTGACCGTCTCTGTATAGCTACCTTCTTTTGTTTGAAGAGATCTAATGTAAGCAGTACAATTTTTGATTTGAGCTTTTTAAAGGGAAAAACATATAGTTTGCTTTTATTATATTATAAATTTATTGTAAAAATATAGGGTTGAGTGGAAGAACAGCTTTATAGCTGAACTTCGCCTTTTTGTACATTTTAATGACAAATAAAGAATGTAATAATAATAATAATAATAATAATAATGAGGCGTGTTTTGTATAAGGTTTAGTTTTTATTTCTATTTTTTTTTTTTTTTGGTTTTGTATCTAGTTCTATATTTCTGTAGGAGCAAATGTATGCGTGGTCTGACAGCGAACGCTTATTCGACGTATGCCACTTTGTCATTTGCATGTTAGGTCGATAACTTTACTCTGCATTGCGTTTCTGCAGTGATGTACATTGATTTGCACAACCCTCAATATATTACTTACTGTCATTTTTGTTATCTTTGCTAGTTTGCCCTTTTCATTTCTCCAAAAGACTTTTTGAAAACATCTATCTTGTTGATAAATTTTCTCGATTGTGTATGTGAAATTCAATTAAAAGTGCAAAAATTATGCGTTGAATTGTAGGTCCAACTATTTGTGTATCATTGAGAGATATTCCTGTGGTGGTTTTTGCTGATGCGCCAAACACCACTCCTAACTTTGTTGTCGTGCTACCTTCTTTGAGCACCTCGTAGTGTGGTAGATAATATCCTTTTTTGTCTATAATATGTTTTATTCTTGACATATGCACTAAACGTTTATGTTCTTTGAATACCGCTGGGTATTGTTTTTTTTTTTAATTCTGCGTTATGTTCAAATTTTTGTTCTAATGTGCGAAATCTTTTTATGTAATACCCTTTGACTTGCCAAGTTTGTTTAGCCGTTCATTAAAGGGTAGTGCTACTACATAGCGTCCCGATGAGTTTCTATAATGATTTTTTTGAAAAGATTGTTCTACGGCCAATTTCTTCTTTGTATAATAATGTTGAAATGGTTATTCTTTAATTTTAAAAAAAAATTCTAAGTTGAACTTTGCACTTGTGATGTGACACACTTGTTTCCTTTATTGAACTTTTGTTTAAACGGCCCCGATGACCTATCCTAATAACGTTTTTTGTAATAATACTTTTGAAGTTTGTTTTGTGGAAAAATCGTGTTGTCCAATACTAAAAAATGAAAGAGTTGGTCTTGCTTCAAGAGGAATGTCTATTGGTGCTAGCTTGAAAAATTTAGGATCAGCTAACATTATGTTTTTTCGTATATTATATATCGTATCGTATATATTTTTGTGGTTATGTTGAGCTAGTGTTTTTTTATAAATTGTTGTCAATTGTTAAAAATTGAAGCGTTTTTTTTTTACTTTTCTGTTATGGTAGCGGATTGTTGTCTTGAATATGCTTTTTGTTCTGGTAGCTAGATTGTTCCTATTTAAATTGAAGTTATGCTAAGTTTATTGTGTTCTCAGCATGTGATGTGGACTTATTTTGTGTATGCAGCAATGTATTATGGTTTGCATTGCAGTGTTAACAACTTCCTCACTTGCAATCGTTGCCTGATGATTTCCAACTTTTAGGCAACTGAAACATTGTAAAGCCTCCTTCAATAATTGTACTTGCTGTAAAATTGACATATCCAGAAATTTGTTGCATCTATATAGAGCATGGGTTTCTTTTTTGCAAACCGGACAGGTATTTTTTTTCATTGTAGCAAAGGTGAGTTCTATCATTTCTGTTATCTTTAAGTTCGTTTATCATTTGGTTGGGAACTGTAGTTTTTTCTTTGATGCGATTGACTATACGAGCGGCTCGTCAAGATGTCTTCTAGTTTTGGAAATGTTACTTTCTCTAATGTTTTGTCCCATGCGCTTAATGTGTTTTGGTACAATTTTCTATCCAACATATGATAAATTTATTGGGAGTTTCAATTTGCATGGCGTTTAACAATTCTAGATGTTGACGTGTATCATCAACTAATTTTGTTAAATTTTCTGCACTTTTTGCGTTTTTGCACTGGAAGATTTAACTATAGATAAATGTGACGTGATAATATTATTTGTTCATCTGAATACGTTTTTTCTAATAGATCTCAAGCGCGAGTGTAATTGATTTTGCTGTTCGTTTTCATATGTATTTTGCGAAGTGGGCCCTCTCTCAATGCAGCTTTGAGATATATTAGTTTATGAGTGTTGCTGAAGTCATCCCAAGTTTACCATTGACTCGAACTTGGCTTTGAATAATAGCCAGTCTTTGCTAAGTTTCTTTACACGTCCCTCAATGTTTAGAATGTCTATAATTCCATGTATATTTTCAAGAAATTAGATGCGACAATGGTTTATTATTTGAAGCTTCGTATCTTAATTGTTATGGTTTTAAGTTGTGTGTAGAATGTTGAATATATGTTCTGATTGTGTTGTGAACTATATTTTGATAACAACTTTTGGTAACTTGGGTTTTTTTTAAATGGTCTATCAACAATAGCGCCAGATTTGAATTTTTTGTCATTTTGTTTGTGCGAGTAGTACGGTAATTATTTGTTGACAGTTGTCAAGTACAGACCACGCGATTAAAAGTTTCAAAGAAGTGATTTTTTATATAAATTTATTTTCAAAGAAAGAACAGTCTCGACCGCAAACCGATTTATCTTTCCTGAAAATTATTGTGCAACCATTTAATTGGAAGCATTTGTTTTCTCTAACTTTTAATAGCATGTAGTTTTTAAAAAATTGATTTCCAAAAAATCATCCCATTCAAAAACTTACATGATCTTGTACGGCGTTAAGCTTTTGTGCTCCCAAATGTAAGCGTATTATGCTGATTAAAGTTACCAGCGCTAGTAAAAGTTGTCTGTATAAATCACCGCTCGATGAAAGAAAGCATTATTTATTGTTTGCTGCAAGAATTATTTCCAAAGAACATCTTAGCCTGCTGATACGAGGGGCACTGCTAAAGTTTGCGGAATCAAGTACTGCCTGTATTGCCAGCGTTTTGCAATTGTCATATTCGTAAAATTTGTCTCTAAAACTACGTTCAGAAGTCAGCTAAGTCATGCTGACTAATGTTTAATATGTGCGCTTTTATGTATTCTTTATTTTTGTATTGTAAAACATCATTGTTTATGTATATTTGATGTAGATGTAAATGGTAAGATTATACCGTGAATAAAGTATTATTATTATTATTTCTTATTGGTATTTTACGTAGTTTGTCTAGTTTAAAATAGTAATTTGTTTTTTTTTTCCTATTAACAGCCATACTTTAACTTTGATTGCATGCCTTATTATCAATTTTACTCGATTAGTGTCTACAGTATAAGTCTGCTTAGACTGATTGAGTATTCCAGCATAACAAATTTTTTGAATTTAAAAAAAAAATCGTACCTACATGTGACAAATGTAATTGCATTAAATAATTCTATTTTATTACATCAAACATCAAAATAAATTTTATGTTTTAGCTGCTGTTTGTGTACAATATTAAATAGCTAGTGCTTTCTATAACATTACAATCGAAGGAATTGAATTCTATTAGCAAAGGGAAAGTATATCATTAAATGTATTAATATTTAGCTTCCTGCAATAATAAGTCATCCGAGTAACAAACGAATAGAGAGACAGTAAATAATAGTTTTTAATAAAATAAATCCATCCAAATGAAACGAAAGGGAATGTTGGGAGCGCCGAAGATGTTTATAAATCTGTCATTTCTAGAATAAATAGAATATATGCCCGGAGATATTTTCCCTCGGGATAATGCTATTAAGCCAAATTGTCTCGGGCCAAAGGAAATATCTCTTTTACATTGTTTGAACGGCTGCGTCTTGATATACGACCGCGAAACCACGGGCGACGACTATAAGACAATGGAATGGATTAGCTTTGACATGCCAGGGGATTATTAGTGGTATGTTAATTATACAGACTAGAGTTAAAAGTTAAAAGAGGGAAAGCATGTTTCTGTCATTTCAGGTCAACAAAGTTTTTATTAACTAAAGCTTAGTTTATATAATTAATTTAAACAAAACTTGCTATAACAGACCAAATTTAAGTAAAAAAAAACAATTATTATAAAAAATAAATATATTTAAATATTTATTAAGTGCTTAACAATTAATTATATTAATCCAGGCTGCTTACTAAAACATTAAATTATAATAAATGGCCTCTTAAGTCGAACACAACTTTAATTGTACAATTTCCAAACTGATCCCTGAGCTACAATTTCATGACACCGATTAAAACGTCGTGCTCTTTTAATGAGTTCAGAATGAATAATTGTTGAAAATGCAAATGGATAAAAAAGTAAGACGTGTCTTAATCCCGCGGATAATTTCATGAAAAATCCACGCGGCTATTTCGAGCCTTGGGAATTTAAGCGTTCGCTTTATGGACAATAAACTTTATTACGTGAATAAAATCGAACTCGCCTCCACATCTCAGTCCAATGAAAATAAATAATCTACTCATTACTGAGAACGGGCCTCAGGTTCAAAGTAAATTTTATTACCACGATCAAAAGTTAATTAGTGGAGGAGTGAATATAATTTTAAGGATAAGCAAATATTGTACATAGTAAATTTATAATAAAATTGTAAAGGAATGAAAACAGTCATGCTTACTTCATATGTTCTATAAAACCAGAGGATTTTATTTAAATAAAAGATAAATATTTAAAATCGTCGCTTTTTCATCTTTAGAGAAGTAGATTAATATTCGTTTATATAATTCTTTATGGTTTTGCAAAAACTTTTTGATCATAATAATTTTTGCAAGTAGTTATAAAGTTTGTATATTAATTCTAGAAATCTCATTGATCATGATTGGTATTTTTGCAGCATACTTAATTAATGTTAATAAATTTGATCGAGATGGTTGTGACGGTTACTATAAATAAAGCAAATACTATGTTTTTACCACTAATTTAAATTAGTGGTAAAAACATAGTAGTTGCTTTATTTTCTTATTTAATAAATTTGATATATTTATACTCGTTTTTGTTAAAACCATGAATATTGTAAGACTACGATATCATTTTTTCAACTAATAAGTAAATTAGTAAATAAATAATTTAGGCTAATTTCACAGTGAGTATCTAAAAGCTAATAAAATACGAAATAAACTTCAATTTTCGGTGTAAAAAACTTTGATGTCAGAACTGCAGCTGAACAAAATATCAGTATCAGGGCATTGGTGTTGCAACAAGATTTACGTACTTTAAATTTATAAAAATAAACGTGTTGGTACTTTGGATTACACAACAACTGACAAACCTGACTAATGATACATAAATTAACATATTTAATTTTAAAACACAAAAGTCATAACTTTTGTAGCAATTTTAAGCACATTTATACTAAATCATTTATCTTACGAAATACGATAAGAAAATTTGACTTGGTATTTCTACAGAATATGCTTTATTTATAGTAAGAACTTTATTAAAATCTATTAGTAAATATCTTGCCTAATGTTTTATTGTCTCTCAATAACGTACGAAGGGCTGAGTAGTAAAATTCAACCCTATTAAAGACAAAATAAAAGTTATAAAAATAACCAATAAAGTTAAAAGGATATTTATATATGATAAACTGTTTTTCTTAAGTAACTCGGTAATATTTAAGTAAGACAGCTAAGATGATTAAAAATTAAACAAAAAATTAAGCAATCAAAATACTACAGATAGAAAAACAAAAACAAAAACAAGAAGATGAATAGAATAGTGGTTAATTTGCAAAACAAACACAAAATACATATATAAAAAGTCAGTTACATCTTCTTTTTTTAATTTTATCAGCCTTAATCTACCCAATGCTGGATATAAGCTTCTTCCAGGTTTCTCCATGTTATTCTATTTTGCGCGACTTGGAACCATCTTTTTCCTGCGATTATTTTTATATCATCAAGCAACCTTTTTTGTGGTCTACGGACACTTATTTTTGTTCTTTTTGGTCTCTATTGTAGTATCTTGATGGTCCATCTATTACAGTTGTGTCTGGCAACGTTGCCAGCCCATCTCCATTTTAGTTAAGCCACTCGTGTCATTACATCTGTAAGTTTTGTTTGCCGCCTTATTTCTTCAATTCGTATTCTGTCTCTAAGGCTCACCCCCAACATAAACCGTTTCATTGACCTTTTTTGTTGTTCTTAATTTATTGACGTTTTTCTGAGTTAGAGTCGTAGTCTCTTTTCTTGTTAGATTTGTTGAAATAGCTGTATTCTTGAATATATGTTTAAAGTTCCCAAAGGCTGCCCATCTTAGGCCTACACTGCGCATGATTTCTGCCTTTTGATTGTCTTTCCCCAGCTTTTGGTCAGTTACATATAGTAATAAATTAAATAATATAAACATACTAAACAACATTAAAAAAACATTCTAATTCTTTTAAAGTTATTTTTTTTAATAAACAGTTTACCTTTTTTTATTGACAGTTGTCTAATATTATTGGCAAGTAATTAAACATTTTAATTTAAAATAAACAGTAAACCAAAAACACTATGACAGGTTACTCCTGAGACAAAATTGAGAACTTCCTATTACCGGTCACACTGTTTTTGGTGTACTGTAGTTATATGACTTTATTGTTTTGCTTTACCTACAATAAAATAGACAAACATTTATATTGGTCTTAGATTGATAAAAATGTTGTTGTGATTGATATTTGTAAATATTAAGCACAACACCCTCACTCATATGTATTAGACATGACAAAACATATTAGACTACAACAGTTACAATGCCCAATCTTTTAAAACGAAATTTACAAGAGTCTTTAAATTCTAATACAGCAATCATGCAAACATATTTTTTTTTAATATAGCAATTTGTATACTATGGTAGAAGCTATCTTATAACAGAGTAACATTGTTAAAAAAAATATTGAAAATGGCGCAAGGCTAATAAATTTGTGCATACACATTCCGCTGCTATAGACGTAATTTGTCCTCTTCACACACTAGTTATTGCCTATCCGCCATTTCCAAATCTGGGAACGGTCCTAAAATTGGTTCTGAGAGAAAAGATGATGAATATCCAATCGCTAGTGTGTGATGAAAACAATTACACAGATAGCAGCGGCATATACGAGTACGGACAAATTTATTGGCCTTGCCTCTATATCTAATATTCTTTCACTCAACGGTAGCATATTAATATATAATAGGCTTTCTAGACATTCATAAAGCTTTTAACAATACTGTTTTTGCACCTATTGCTCCTTCAATTTGTACAGTATTTTTTTTAGATTTAGTTAGTCAAATGCTTTGCTATGATCTACAAAGCATGCTAACATTGAACTCTTCCTTTTAAATGCAGATTCTGTATGTAAAATAAGTTGTATGTTGAAAATTAAAAAAAAATAGGAAAAAAAAATACAAGAAGCCTTTAGAGTACTGCTAAGGTATAAAAATTTATGACATTACAATAAAAAAATGCTGAAAAGATAGTGAATTCATGACTAACAAGAAAAGGAGAATCAAATGAAAGATATGCAAAGATAGAAAAAAAAAATAGGTAAACAATATCAAACAAAAATTAAAAAGAAAAGATAAAACAAAAAAACATACTTATTCCAAAATGCAGTCAGTAATACATTATCTAATTAGTAATGAAAAAGTGTGGCATTATGTAAAAAATGTGAAAGAGAAAGTATAGTTAGACTAGCAACTTTTAGAGGTAAAAATGGAGACATTAGGTAAGGTAAAGTGAACGCAATACACTAAATAGAATGAAAAAAAAAGAACTGAAAAAAAAGGATTGAATTGACAGTAAAAATTACTTACATATATATAAAAAAAAAAATTAGGAAATGTAGTGAAATATTAAATTCACCTAAAAAAGAAAGACAAAAATGCAGAACAATGAAAGTTGAAAGCAACTAAAGTAATAGTAGTATGAAGATGCACAAAAGATAGTCAAGATTCAATAGCAGAGAATCACTTATTGTAAGAAACAAATAATTGTGATAAAAATAACACACACTGAGAAAAAAAGACAGTATATAAATAAAGTAAGAAAAAGATCAACAAACAAGACAATTTTAGAACAGACATTTTTAAAACTGTATAAAGAAGGAATACATCATATAAAACAAAAAATTATCAAACAAACAGAACAAAAATCAGACAAAATCATAAAAAAAATATAATGAAAAGATTAAATTAATGAAAAGGTGAACGATGAAATTCAAAAGGAAACACGGAATAGAGAAAAACTGTGATATGATGAGAAAAAATGGAAAAAGTATACGTGTAAATAACGAACAAAGTGTAAATGAGAAAATTTGTAAAATATTTTGGACTAAAAAAAATAACTAAAATTGATTTAATTGAATTAAGATTGCCGTTATTAGGAAGGTGTGGTCATTAGCGTATGGATATGTCATAGATTGTTAGAAAAAAGACACATAAAATAAAAAAGATAAGGTTTGAAAAAGTAAAAAAAAAAAATAATTTTTACAAAAGAAAAAATCAAAAATGTAAGTGACAAGAGGTTGGGTAAGTAAAAACATTTAAACGTTTAGATTATGCATAAAAAATTACAAATACGCTAATAAAGTAGTAAGAATAAGGATATTTAAAAACATGAAAATAAAGTGAATGGTTATTAATAATAAGAAGTATAACGCCGCATAAAACAGAAATTTCAATAGAAAACAAAAATTAGAAGTACAAACCAAGTGAGATAGCTCAGTTATAGAGCGCTAGCATAGCACGCTGACAATCCGGGGTTCGATACCCAAAATATCACTAAAATAATAACTTGCTCTTTATCCACCGGGGTGATTTGGAAGTTACCTAATAAGACCTTGGTCCTATCAAACCCCTTCAAACAAGTCGTAAGACTTCTGAGGCAATGTAAAAAGCTGTAAAATAAATAAAGCACAAAGCACAATAAAGACAAATTGTTAGTGGTTGATTTTAATATTAATTTAGGAATTATTAGCATGCAACGTACGAGAAGAAGTATTGAAAGATAAGATAACTTGCAATAAGGTATAAAATACTAAAACAAAAAAGTTAATGTAAGATTTTAAATAGTGTTTGAAAGAAAAGATGAATGAAAAAATTATAAAAATCAATCGTTAATTTTATAGAAAAATTCGATTTTGGAAATGTCAATAATGTAATAGAAATAATGACTTAAAAAATTATTTAAATTAATTTTTAGATTTGGATAAGAAAATGAAGAAATGGGGAGAATTTGTTAAAATTGTAGATAAATATAAATAAAAACATGTAGGTTGTAGTTATTAAAACAAAGATAAAGTAAATAGGAAGAAAAGAAATGAATGGATTAAAAAAACAACAAAAAATGAAATAGATGACGGGAATTGCAAAAAGAAAAAATGAAAATCAGAAAGCGTAACTAACTAATATTATTTTATTAAAATAAAGCGTAAGTTATTTTATGTAGAAATTATGTTATATATATTATTTTCGAAGGTAAAAGGCACAACATAAAAATGTATTATTATTATCATCAATAACTTATATGCAGAGAACCTATACCGGTTTAATAAAAATTAAAGAAATGATAGTTTTACAATATTTTTATCACATTCTTACAATGGGGAGATCAGATATTTTTTCTGTAAAAGAAGATCAGTTATTGTCTTTTTAAAATGTATAGATTTTAAGGAAATTGTGCAAAAAGTAGTTAATAGTAAGGTGAAACCATTAAAAGAAACCAGTTACATTAAGTTAATGCAATTAAAAAAGAAAATATAATAATTTAATATTTGAAAAACGTCTTTCAAAAATCCCGATAGATTATTTGTCTTTTAAAATCACCACCCTCATGTTATATGACAATACTATTACTAATCTTAACACCTGGTCGAAAATGTAAAAACTATACCCTAGGATTTATTAATATCTTTAATTCATAATTGCGGGAAAACGCAAAAATTTAAAACGAGAGTTAAAGGCCAAAAATTCAGCAAATAATAAGTCATTTATTAATAGCAGTAATAACAAAAAAAAAAAAAAATGCTTGGAAAATCATAAATACTACTACCTCAAATCAACTTATTTTATTATTGCCTGTGATATTTCTGTAAATAATTTTAATGATTTTTGTTACAATTCCTGTAAGATTATCAAATTGTTGCCAGCACCTGATATTGATCAATTGCTTTTAATGTGTAACTCTTGGCAATTTTTCTAATTATTTTATTTTTTATGTTGTGTCGTACAATGAAAACAGAAATGCAATCGATAGCAAACTAAGCAAAAGTTTTGATAGTTACCTACAGTAAATAAACTAATTAAAATTGAAAAAATAAAAATTGAACTGCTAACTAGACTTCTTTACTTATGCATTGAAAGTAACAATTTTACAAGTGTTTTCAAAAATAATTCCAATTTTAAGAAAAGAAATAAATAAGAAGAGCAATTAGTTTTCTTCCAGTTTTATTAGTATTAGTAAAATTATTAGGGCAGCAATTATCTTTTATTTACAAAGTTGCAAACAACAACTAAAAGTCGATAATAATTTATCCGAATTTGGTAATATTATTTATGGTGTACCACAAGGATCTGTACTTAAGCTATTACTTTTTTTATTTACATTAACGATCTACTAAATTTAGTTAATAATGCTAACGTTAGAGCTGTCTTACACGATGCTTATTTTAGTGTTAAATTTAATATTAAATAATGCGCGCGCTACTTTATAATAAGAATTTAGAATTTTTCTTAAGTAGCTGTATTACACGAAAGTTTATAAAATAAGTACGTGAGCATGCTGAGCATGCGCATTGAACTAACTTTTCAATAAAAGTGAAGTGTCAAATATCTGAAATAACCTCATAATATTTTAGTTAACGCACTATTTCTAGCATGCTTATTTTTATAATCGACGTTCTTCACTGCGTATAAGCACGGGAATGTTTTATAAATGTCAATTAGCAATTAAACCTGTACTTTGGACCATAAGCTTAGAATTAGATTATTAAAAGTTAGTTACATTAAAAAAAATCTAGGATTATAAATTTTTATCATATAGTTTGTTATAATTTTTTTTTTTTTTTTTATTTATTTATTTAACCTTTCGTCACTGGCGCGGTCTCTCACTTTGCACAGACTTTACTTTTTTAATATCTTTAAACTCTGAAACTTGATATAATTTTTTTTTGCAATTATTAAATATTTTACAAATTAATACACATGTTCTCACATTTTAAACTAAAATAATCTTTAAGGTTAGTGTATTCTTGATTTATATTTTATATTCTAAGAACACCGGAAATTCCAGGCAGTTTTGAGATTCTAATTAGTGTTTAATCTTGTACCTGAGGGCTTATATTTTTATTTTAAATGATAAATATGTTTTGTTTATTTTTATGAATTTTACCCATATCAATACCAATTTTATATTTTTTACAAAACCGCGGAAAAAACACTCCTCAGTCCGCTGCCAGTAACTGTGTAGCAAGGATCAAGTGCCAGTGACGAAAGATTAAATAATAAATTTAATTTTAAAATTCATGTAATAATGTTTAAATATAATTAATTAATTTTAGGTTAAGTAAAAGAATTCGGCAAATATATTTCTGTAGACATAATTAGGCACTTGCTAATAATGTAATAACAAATAAAATTATCAATTACAAATCGATAGATAAAACCAAACAAGCAAAGAAACGTGCTCTTTTCATGCGAAGGCATATAAAGTCATACTTTGTCCAAAAAATTAGAACAGGTTCTATTTTCTTGCATCAAAACATATTAACTGGGCGCGCGCATCATTTAATATTATATTTAATATTAAAATAAGCATCGTGTAAGACGGTTCTTATATTATATGCTGATGATACGATTAACCATGTTTTACTAATGACTTTTATTTCAAAGTGGTTTAACAGTAAACGACTTAGTTTAAATGACACCAAGACTGACAGTTTAAAATTTAATTTACAAGCTAGTAACAATACTATAAATAGTATTTTTTTTTTAATTTGCAAATAGATTCTGCTCTGAAATGAAATGGTCATAGTAAAGTCACACAAAAGAAACAATGTTCCAATTTATTTGTTTTGCGTAACCTTAAAGAATCGATTGACATACATCTTTTAAAAACTACATGCAATATTTTAATCTAATTTAACGTTAATCGATTTCTTAGTTGGGAGCATTTACCTGCTTGTTATAAACTTTTTTCTCTGCAACGCCGAACAATTAGGGTTTAGAGAAGACTGTAAGCATCAATTCAAAACTTAAAAAGTAATGACACTGTCAAGTTTATTTATTTATGATTATCTTAAATATATTAAAATGCATCATCAACACGCATGTTTCAATTCAGAAGCACAATACAAGAAATTAAATAAAATTTTGCCCAAAAATGCTTAAGCTTGCAAAGAGCAAAGATTTTGTTAATTTTTATTGCATCACATGTTTTAATGTATTACCTACAAAAGTATTTGATTTACAATATAAGCTGTTTAAAAAAATGTGTTTGTTTTGGAATTTTATCATATTTTGTTTTCCAAATTTTAAGATTTTATTCAAAACTTATGATGATAAAATAGTGATCAATTGTGGAATTGGTTTAAAATAGCACGTCATTCTACTCTGTTCTTGGTTGATGTCTTCATTTATTTATAGTTGTTGCTTCCTAAATCTTTTTTTATCTGTTTTATGTAGTTCAATCTTTGCTTCTGCATGTATTTCACTTTGCCATGCCTTCTATAACTCGCTGCATAATTCCTCCATGTCAAAGATTATTTCCTACCATTCTGTCTCTCTTTTATTGTAATACTTTCCATATGTTTCTTTTTTTTTAACTAGTTCTAACACTTCTTCATTTGTTATTTTATCATTTCAGCTAATTTTCATCATTCTCCTGTAGCACCACATTTTAAACGCTTCTATTTTTTGTTTAACTTGCTTTCCTATTATCCAAGTCTTGCAACCATATAGTGCTACACTCCATACGTATGTTTTTACTAATCTTTTCTTGATTTTTAAATCAATATTAGATTTAACGATTTTTTTTCTACAAATTTTTTTGCCGTTGAGCCATTCTACATTTAATATAAAACTTAGTTTTATTGTCATTTGTAACTTATAATTAAAAAAGAACTACAAGAAGTTACTTTTAAAGTCTGAAACTCATTTTGAAATACTAAAAGGAGCTGTTATAGAATTATAGAAGGTTAATCTGTCAACTAAAATTTTATAATTAATTAAAGACAAAATAAAGATTTTATTATAAATTTTTTTTTGTATTTTTATATTTTGTATTTGATTATTAATAATCATAACTTTGCGTACTAAACAAGTACGCCTAAACAATTTATACTTTTATTAGATACCACTTTTAGAATCTGCGCTGAATTATTTATTTAACCACAACATGTTCGTTTACTATATCTAATTTGCAAGTTTTGACAAGATAAGTAGTATCTTAAAAAAATATTTTTTAGTTGTATGAAGTACATCTGTGGTAATAAATTTTCCGCAGTTTGTTTTTTTGGGGTTGCAATCTCACAAAAACATCTTTGAGAAAATTACATTTTTTATAGATAATCACATTTTTTAAAAGAAATATAAGATATAAACTATACATTTTTACTTGCACTACAAGGCTTACTAAAAATTTTAATATTAATTTACTGAGAGCTTATAGATGATTGAAATCTTTTTATTATTGATAATTAATAATAATAATTATCTTTATTTTATAAAATTAAAAAAATGTTTTTCCACTTAACCTTAATTTCAACATTTGATACATAAATATAAATATTAATAAACGGGTATTTCTTGATGTTTAGTAGATGGCTGAATTATCTACTTCCATTCTGTAGTTATTTTGCATTTCTAGATCTTGTATCATACGTTGTAGTTTATTTTTTAAAACAATCTTTTTATTTTAGAGTTTATTTTAAGTTTATTATTTTTAGACTATAATCGCCAACTATTTAAGGTCAATGTTTACAGACTCATTGTTATAAGGATATTATTATAATATTTTGACATTTTAAGTTATTATAAAATATTTTGTTTTACTAGCTTGTATTTTCCAGTAATATTTAATAATAAATTTAGTTGAATACAAAATTCACATTTCTATATTTAATTTAGTTATGCAAGAAGTAAATAAAACCACCAAAGCACAAACAATGTTATAGCGTCTCAAAGATAACATTAAATGCGCTCACAATAGAATATTCTTGTCTACCACATTTTAAAAAGATGTACATATCAAAGGATGTTTATTATATTGTAAAGACCTTTTTCATGCTTGTCTTCATTTATATTATCAAAAAGCTTTTTTAGATGTTTACACATAAGTTAAAACAACTTTTTTTGTAGTTATAATTTTAATTTAAACATTATTCTATGTTTTCTTTAAAAAAATTCAATTTATTTAACTTTGATATCTAACAAATAGCTAAATCTGATTAACAATGAAGATATGTTTTTATTAATAAATACTTAATTAAATTCAATTCAAATAAAGTTGTTATCTTATTTGATTCACAAATTGAACTATATTCTATATAAGCTTTTATATTTATAACACGTATTATAGAGCTTTAACGACTTTAAACAGTTCATCTTAAAAGAATTTCTCTTTTTATTTCCTATAACAATTTTAAACCTCATATATTTCCGTAATTTTGTGCTTTTATGTTAAAGATTTTATAGTACTCTATTTTATTAACATGCTTTCAACCAAGTATTTGTTATTTGTATAATAAATAGTAAATATATTCCTTTGTGTTTGAGTTTTACATAATAATATTTACACATTTGAAGTTTTATTTATGTATTCTTTAACAAAGTATGGATATATAGATAGTTTGCAAAAAAAATTATTTATAAAATGTTATAATTTGATAAATGTGATTGATCATTTTTTTAATGCATTATGCGTAATATAACGTATGAATTCCTTAGCAGTACTAATAGCACAATGAACACATTGGATTAGAACAAACATTTATTGCACAGACAGAGACACGTATTTGCAATTAATAACACAAATTTAATTACATTGATTCTGTTAATCACTTCAAGAGAATAGTCAACATCATAACATTTTTTAATTAATTGCTGATTTAATTTGTTGGCATTGATAGATAATAATTTAAACAGAAGGAAACAAATTTCAATAATATTATTGAGAAAGCGACTAATTTTGTAAAGTCTATATTGCCAATTGATAAAAAATATTCTTAAAAATGTATGTATGCTATGTTAATAAATAAATGTCTACACAAATTTAATGCTCATTTTAATTTATTAGCTGTTAACTGCGAATCAATAATGGATTATTTTTAGGAAAAATATTAATATTATTGTCACCTGGTGAAGGTGCCGGGCGTACATAATATTAAAACAGTAAGCAGGCAGAACGTACCCTATTATAGCGCTTTATTGCGCCAAGCTCGCTAAAATGAAATATCTTATAAATACACCAAACGACTTAACTATATTGGTATTTAACTTCTGGGGTCATATTTCGTTACGTCCATCTCATAATATTACTCAGATTATTCAATAGTCATTAAATTATTTGTCATATTTGTGACTTTGAAATGGCTCAATTATAAAAGAAAATTGCTAGAATTTTGGAAAAAAACAAAAATAATACTGTACAGAACTGGAATAATAATTGTTACACTCAACAGCTGCTTCTTAATAAAACCTCAAAAATTAAATCAAAGATTCAAAAAGTATTTAAAATAAATCAATTTTTAGTTTATACTTACTTAAAACTTACGACCTTCTGTCTGTAAGTCTGTAACTGATGATTGATATTTAGGGTGATTTATTATTTTTAAGTTTATTTTAGGCAAACAATATATAAAAATGCTTACTTACTCTCGCTTATAGACGCTATAGTTAACAAGATAAAAAAAATTGAATGCCGTTTGGATTCTATTCAGCTATCTTCCAACGTTAATTAGATAAAATCATTGTCGCAGACATGGATTCCAAAACGTGTTTACATAGATAATATTATAATTTTGGGTTCAACGTTTCAAGAACACCTAGAGAATTTGAAAGAAGTTTTTAAAAATTTAAAAAAAACAAACTAGACTAATTTTGATTTAATTTAATTTTAAAAACTTTGATTTTTGAAAACAAACTAAATACTTAGGTCATGTTGTCACCTGTAAAGATATTAAAACAAACCTAAAACATGTGGGATCAGTTTTTCAAATATAAAAGAACTTCAAACGTTTATAAGTGCTGCTTTATGTTATAGTTTGTTAAAACAATTAAAAGTTTATATGGACATACAAAACAATAATGCGTTTTTAAAACTCAAGGTAATGCTGCCCACATCTCCTATTCTTACATACCTTAATGTTAAAAATATTTTTTTAGTTTAAACGGGTGCTAGTGATTAGGGATTAAAAGTAACGTTGTGATAAATACAAAATGTTGAAAGAAAAAAGTATTTATGTTAGCAGGTTGCAAAGTGGAAAAAAACTACTTAATAATGTCTAGCTATTGTATGGGCTATAAGAAATTTAAAGCACTCAAACAAAAATTATTTTTTTATTGTGCAATTAGACTATCAAAGTCTTAAATGATTACATTTATTAAAGAATACTGTTAAAAGTTTTGCAAAATGGATTTAAAATGAAACTAGGACCAAGAAGAAATCGTAAACTTTTTTGCAAATTTTTTTAGTCGTTTTTACAAAACTTAAAAATTACTAAACAATTTGTCAATAATACTATTTTATTTGAAATTAAATCTACAGTTTGTCTAGCTTCTAAATGCCTAAAGATGTCAATTGCTCAATTCTGTTAGGCAGATTAAATTTCTATGCACCAAGACTAGCAGCAAAAACCTCACCAACATTTACTTGTAATAAACGCTGTAAATTTTGGTAGCGCCCAATCAACATTTTGTTCATTTTTGTTCATTCATAATTTTTCTTTATTTTTAACTTATGTAATCCTATTATAATTATTTATTTTTGTTACTGTATCTATCTATCTATTATGTCTGTAGATTATCTTCATGTTAGAACTAGTTCTGTTGGTAAAATAATTTAATAATAAGTAACTAAATAAATGATTCAATGTAAAAAATGTACTACAAATCAGTTGGCAAACATACTCTTCAAAGAACCACATTAACCTGCTCTAAATAAGATATCTTATTGATTAGCGATATTTTAAACTGGGGCAGTTTACAAACTAATTTGTTACAGAGAAGCTCAATAAAATATGAAAATTTTAAGTTAATATATAGACGATGCAGCTCAAAGAGATACAAAGAGTGATTTGACACAATTTAAAGCAAATTTTTAGAATGACAAGTCTATTACTATAAACTCTGTAGAAAATATTATACACCTAAACTGGGATAAAATCTAATGAAGAAGTTAGTTTAGCAATTAACCGGACTCTTTTTCCCTCTAACTCTAGCTGCGGTTATTATCTCAATTTATAAAATGAAACTCTTGCACAATACATTGAATCTGATAACAAGATTACTTTTTTTGGAGAGAAGAAAATACTTTATGCATTGCCAGTCTACCAAGGCCTGTGGGACTGTGGCCGCCTATTTGAACGAGCCATACAAACTAAAACTTCTTTTTTCATTTTTCTGGGTCTCGCAAGGAATCACCTTTTGGTACTGCATCTTGTGGACGCTGTCTTGTCAGATACGAACCATCACTTCTTTTTGTCTTTTTTCTTTTTGCTGATTATGCTCTGTATGATAACTATCATGCTAGTTTTTGCTATTTGCAAGCATGTGGTTGACGATTTTGTTAAGTTGCCACTAAAAATCTGTCTTGGCTTTCTCATTTACTATTCTAGTGCGGAATATAGATTAGTATTGTTTGTTTGGCAGTATCTTCTGTATTACAATATCTGCACGTCTTGTTTTTTTTAGAATTTTAAATATATCCAAAGCACCCATGTCCCGTGAGAATGTTCTTCTTATCCATTCTGCTATTAATTCTTTTGTCTACTAGAAAGTCTGTGTTTTATTTTTTCATTTTATTTCTTACAGTTTCATCATGGTTTCTGTTCTCTCGTCTTTTATGTTTAAAGTGAATTTTCACGTGAGGTTTTTTCTAAGCTAGCAGGTGGATGTGGATTGAGCCTGTAATAACCTGCGTTTGTTGGAGCCGCACGGTATGCTGAGCCGTTTTCTCGGTCTTTCTGCTGCTTTTACAAAGTGGTAGCCCATGTTTTTGTTCCCGATTAGGTGAACTCTTTTTTATTTTACAATTTGATTGCTAACAAATTTCTTTTTTCTTCTAGGATAATCATTCCTGTTTTTTGGGGAGCAATTTTTAGATGTTTATCTTTTATTTATTATTATTATTATTATTATTATTATTATGCTTTTTACGGCTATTTTACATCGCCACAGTAAGTCTACGACTTGTTTAATGTGGTTTGATGGGACCAACAGCTTAATACGTGACTTCCGAACCACGCTGGTGGATATAGAGCAAGTTATCATTTCAGTCATATTTCGGGGATCGAACTCCGGACTGCTCGCATGATACGCAAGTGCTCTACCATTGAGCTATCACACCATTTATCTTTCAATACCGCAAGAGATTTCTATGACGTCATCAATAATGTCTTTTTTATTTTTATATATTCTACAGAACTAGGCCGGCAACTAAACTTTGTGGGCCACTGTATGTCATTTCTAGCGTCTTTTTTCCCAATTTTAATTATTAATTAATTTAATTAACGTTTATTAGGTATTTTGGTATTTTGCGACTGTCTAGTTCTTTTACTATGTCTTGCCACAAGGCTGTGTTAAAGACATTCTCTACGTCAAAAATTGCATACTTTCCGTGTTCTTTCTCTACAGATGCTTTTAGGACTGCGTCAATGGCGTCAATGATCAATCTACTTTTTTTAAATTAATATTGTTGTCGGAAAGGTTTTTGGAGATCTTTATGCTATCTGTAATTCTGCCAATGATTATCTGCTTGCAGAACTTAGACATTGAATACAGAAAGCAAAATGGTTTGTAAATTATTTATTTTGCTTATTTTTTTCTTTAGTTTTTTTACTAAGACAAGAGTACATTGTTTTTAGCTTTCAGGGATCCGGCCTTTCTTCAAGACTTTGTCCAGCGTCTGCCAGAGGATATCCGGGCAGTTTTTTGAATAAGTTTGATTATTTCTGGCAATATGCCGTCTGGACCAGATGCTTTCTTAGTCTTTATTTTTAGTGTAGCTTTGCGAATTTCTTTGACTGCAGTTTGTTACATTCTGTCTAGTAACAATGTCCCTTTTTTAAATCTTCTTTTGCTTAAAGAAATTTGTTGTTACTTCCAGTTTGTTCAATTAGCTCCGTTGGCTGCTTTGCGCTTATTTTTGCAGATATTCTATGTCAGCGTTATGCCTTCCGACAACCAGTATACCACTTTCTGTCCGTTATACTTGCGTTTCTTTTTGAAAGTAATGTCACAGGCGTTGTGATATTTTTTTACAATACTGCCACCTCCTGCTGCTGTGCGTGGATTGATTTTTGTCTTGTTTTAATTTCCTTAGCTTCATCTGCATATGGATGTTATTGTGCAGGCTCAGGTTTACCTTTTTGTTGACTTACCATTTTGTCATTGCGCGGGCTACATCTTTGGTTCCTAGCGTAACGTCGATATGCAAGAACCCACCCTTCCTTTCAAAGGTCGGTGTTTTATTATTATTTAAGATATGTAAATCTTTGCTTGCTGTCCATTCCGCAAATATGGTTTCCTTGACATCTTTGGTTTTTCCAGCTGCAGTTTTCTTTCTTTTTCGATCATCCTCTTAGTCTAGTTTTTTTTAATGTTTTTACCTCAGTTTGTCAAAAAAATGTTGCAGCTACTGGCCGTCAACTTTAGATGATAGGTAGCTTTTTTTATAATTTTTTTTTTTTGGGGGGGCTAGGCGGTAAAATCTTGTATAAGACTGGCAAGTGTCGGATCCATTTCCTCAGCATAATAGTGAATGCCAAATGGAAGTTCGAGATAGATTTCTATAGGCTGCGGAGAGATGGTGGGTTAACCTTATCCCAGTTAGTATTGTTAAAGTTAGAGTGCGGCTACTTGGTTCACCGGGCGTTTATAAAAAAAAGTCTCCCTGTCTGGCTCGGCGAGTCGTGCCAAATCAGGGTTCGGATAAAACGCGAGATTATCGAAGTACTTTACGGTGATAGGTAGCAAGAGGAGACCCGAATTCCATTTATTTACGCCTATGTATAATCTTCTCTTGCACCATGCGCTTCATCAGATTTGGCATATAGGACAAATATATCCGCATTTTCTATTCCATACAAAAATTATCTAAAGTTGTTTTTTGCCATGAATTTATTTGGTTTTGCAATAATAGATAAATCTATATTGTTTTTAGATCAACGTTCTTTTAGATAGTCCATTGCCCCTTTGCAATTGTCTACATTTACTTTTTTAGGTTTATAATTGTTTCGGATTGCCTCTTTTGTTTTTCTTCTTTTTTTTATTAATTTTTTGTACTTCGCCACAAGTCACTTCAAATTCAGGAGACAAAAAAAAAACAATGAAATCAGCATAATACATCAGAATATTCAGTCGATAGGAAATAACGCAAATCATGCTTTCTTGAAAGAACACCCGAGAAATGAGTTCCTTTGCGTAACAGAACATTGGAAGAGTGAAGATGAGTTAAGTGTACATCAATTATTGGACTATAATCTGGTTAACAGTTATTGCAGAAATTCTGGCGAACGAGGGGGATTTGCCATATACTGTAAAAACAACTCTACTTTTATACAAAAACAACAGTGTCGAAATGACTTAAACAAGTTTGCAGTAAAAACAGATTTTGAATGCGCAGCCGCAAAGTTTGTATGTGGAGTAAATAAAATAATTATTTTAAGTGTATATAGATGTCCAGATGGTAACATAGATTTATTTTTTAGTAAACTTGCAGCTGTAATAGAACTTATTCATAGTGAAAGTACTTGAATTTTAATTTGTGAAAATTTTAATATCAACTTTAACATTGAAAGCAGGAGTAAATCTGAATTCATATTATTATTACTCTCATATGGTTTTAGACAATCCATATTTGAAAATACTAGGATTACAGCAAACACTCGCAGCTGTATTGATAATATATTTACAAATATTACCAAATTAGAATTTAATTCAAAAGTCATAGATTCTCAGATATCTGATCATACTGCACAAAAGCTAGTGCTATATATAGACATCAAAAATAAACAAAATATGTATATTTATGTTAGGACGTTCAGTGATATAAATACTAACAATTTTATTGAGTTATTACAAAAACAAGACGGGAAGCAGGTTTATGAGATAGATATAGAAGATGTTAATTTTCAGTGGTCTAAATTTATAGAAATAATTTTGCAATGTTTTAACTCTTCATTTTCGATAACAAACAGAAATAAAACTAAACATTTCATCACACCTGTAACAAAACAAATAAAAGACAACATGGATGGATTATATACTATTTATGCAGTAAGTAAAAATGACAACATAAAAAAATTATACCAAGATGCAAAAAAGAGTACAACTTAGCTCTTGCAAATGATGAACGCAGCATGTACGATAAACAGTTAAATGCATCAAATAACAAATCAAAGTGTGAACGGAATATAATAAACACAATAATAGGCAAAAACAACGCAAAATCTTCTATAAACTATTTTCAGAACCGTCGGTAGGTCTAGCGAGAGAGATGCTTTAAATCAGCTAGGTTACATACCATATGCTGACATTATAAACAATAGACATTTTTTTTAATTTATAACACCGGTCACACCTCTCGAGATTGGTGATATCACCAACAACCTTAAAAAAAAGTGCGGGAATAGATAATATTCCAGTTACTATAGTAAAAGCATGAGTAAACTTTATATTAGATCCATAGACTTATATTATTAATAATTTTTAAAGCGGAATATTTCCGCGGCAGTTAAAAATAGCGTTAGTTCGTCCGATACATAAAAAAGGGAATATAGACGATATTAAAAACTATCGTCCGATCAATTTGTTACTTGTTTTCTCAAAAATATTTGAGTCAGTAATGCATAAAAAATAACTCATTATATGGAAAGCAAAAAAGGTTTTCATACATCGCAACACGCATATCAGATAAATAAATCGATTGATACTGCCATGTTTTAATATACCAACTCTATAATAGCTGCTTTAGAAGAACAATGTATTTGTGTAGGAATAGTTTTGAATTTATATAAAGCCTTTGACAGTATTGACCATAGAATTTTGCTAACAAAACTAGAAAAATTTGGAGTCAGAGGAATAGCTTTAAAATGGATTAAATCTTATCTTAATTTTTGCCTCCAAAAAGTTTGTATTTTCAAGACATAATAAATTTTAATCAGAAATGTTGAATGTAAATGTTGGTATTCCTCAGGGTAGCTTACTAGGGCCACTGCTATTTATCATTTACACAAACGATATTTATTTATCTCTGATTCAAAATGACGCTGAAATAGTCAGTTACGCTGATGATACTAATATTCTTGTCAAAGCAGAAAACTATCCTTTGTTGTTGCTAACAATCAACAAAGTTATGAAAGCATGCACACATTGGTTTACCAGAAATTGTTTATTATTAAACAAAGATGAAACAAATCTGGTGTTATTTAAAATTTGTAAAAGTCATTTTAAGACAACTGTGAATATCAAAATAAAAAATATGAACTACAAATTTACACAACGTAAAATTTCTTGGAATTTTTATTGATGAAATACTTAGCTGGAAAAAGCTTGTTAAATTTTTATCTCAAAAATTAAATAGTGTATGTTATACAATAACATCAAAAAGTTTAAACACGGAAACAAGAAAACAAATCTACCATGCAAATTTTGGTAGTATTCCAAGATTTGGACTAATGTTTTAAAGACTATGCGCAGATATTGAATCACTGTTTATTATCCAAAAGAAAACTGTGCATTACTGGGCATGAAATACAACGAGTCCTGCCGAGGAAAATTTTGAGATAATAATATATTAACATAACACAGAAATGAATACGTACATCTCTATAATACGAGACTTATAAATTATAAGTATCCAAGAAACCGCCTGACTTCGTCACAAATGGGATCGTTTTACTCCTGCATTCGATGTTTTAATGCTTTACCAGATAATATAAAACAAGAAAAAATATATTTTACATTTAAACGTAAGGTACAAAATTTCCTAGTACAAATAGAACCGAACACTATTTCAGAATTTATTTAATGTTTTTCAATAATTATATATTAGCTATTACTAGGACCAATTTCAACTTGATTGCATTTTATTTTTATTTTATCTATTCTTGTAATAAAATTATTATTATCATTATTATTATAAAGACGGAAGTTGATGAGTTTAAAACCAATAGTTCAAAACAAATGGACAATTCCAAAAGGTTTTTGTAACGCCAGATGTGTTAAATATAACAATGCTACCTGCATATTTGCAGTTTTTTACAATTATCTGATTCAGTTTTGGCCATGTTATTGTTATTTATTCTCATGCCCTGTTATGTACTACGTTCGCACTAATTAGATAGTAGTGCAAATTTACTAATTAGTTTTATTATATTTATAGTTTACGTACATTTTATTTGTTTTTTTTTTAAAGTTTGGTTATATAAATTTGCAAATTTAAAATAATTGTTGCACAACTGTGATGTTGAAAACTTATGCTTTTTTTAGTTGATTGAATCATCCTATGAACTTCTTTCTTTTTCAATTAAGGAGACGGTGCTGGTAAAGATATTTGGTAGCAAATTTCAAGAGCGCCAAATTGGGCTAATATACCGAACTTTGTTTATTTTAAATAACTCACGAGTATAACTGTTAGAGAAGTAAACTACAACTATAGTATCAAAAGGGTAAGTAATGTCTTTTCAAAGTAGATAACATTAAAACCGGGTTTAAAAAAAAATTGAAGTAATATTTTTTTAATAATACGATTTGTTCAGTATCATATATGCATTTTTTTCTTAAACTTAATTTAACATTTTTTTTTAATTTAAAATGTGATATTTATTAATTACTTAATATGTCACATCTTTTTACTTTACTTCAATAAATATAAATGTTCAGTGTTCTATATTTTATATAACAAAACATTGCTAGAGGAGACAATTATGGATACGAAAGCAGATTACAATATGAATTCTTGCGATGACAACTTGTTTTAAGTTTAATATTGAAATTACATTCTTAAGAGTTATTAAGTTTACATTGAAAACTGTTTGTAGTAGGAAATAATATTTCCAGTAATCTTAAATTACGTCGAATAAAAATATTTACCTATACTAACAAAACAAATTAAATCAAATTATTTATACAATTATTTTATAATTAAATTTATACGTATTCTTAAGTAACTCGTAATTCAAAGGTAATTCAAAGGTGCAATTTCAATTTTATTTTTTTTATCTTCCCACGCAATTTCATCCGTTTCGTATTTCCGTGCCACTCGCCTCCAGGAGATGATTTCTCCGCTCGACTGGGTCGTGTTAAAATTCCCAGCCAGACTATGCAATTTATTATGAAATATAGTTATTAGTGTTTGCGTGCATATAGTTCCCGTATAAAAGTAAATTAGCGAGGGAATTTATTTGAGTTATATCAGTTCCGTCCCGATTACGGGGTGTCGTCGCGCGTTCAGATGGGAAGTGGAAAATGAGAAGCGCCAAGAAAATGGGAACATTTCACGGCGTTTCGCTTCAATGACGACCCGTACCAAACGCTCAAACAAAGAATGCGAAAGGGGCGATTGGCGATTGTTTGTCAGAAGCCTTCTTTTTTAAGAAAGCTTTTTAAAATTAATTTTTAATTTGAATCACAAAAATTAACCATTCAACTTTTTTTTTTAATTCGGATAATCGATTTATAATTTTAATTATCCGTAACTAATTTAAACTCAAGTAATCTGTAATAAGTAGATTAATATTACAAATATATAACATGGTCGAGTCGATTTTTTTGCCTGTTCTCATTTACCTTGTATCTTAATACATCATTATTATGAATTACATACGACATAATATACTATATCTTTACTTTCTATGATCTATAGAACATCTTTGGCTTTGTTCTCCTGTCAAATCCTGATAACATTAATAACTACTAACGTGAATTATTTAATTTGTCCATAATGTCATGTATAAATAATAATACATTACAATAATTACATTATTGAGACAGACACAGACGAGTTTAACTTTTTATCTAGATAGATAAATTTTGTAGAAAATTGATTTATGTTTTTAGTAGAAAAGGTAGATCAATATTTTCTAGCTATTTTTATAATTCTGTCTATAAAATAAAAAAACAAGTGCTGTTTGTTGGCATTGCGAGTTGTTACATCTTTCCTTTCAATATTTTGTTTTGTTTTTATTAATAATAATGATACTGTAACATATTCCACAAATAAATATATTAATTTAAAATAACGCAACAGAATAAAGTCAGTAGAATAGATAAGAGATTTATTGTGATAATATAGTAATACATTAAGACCATACCGACCTCTACCTTGATTTGTAGTTTTTAACAAAAACGACAACTTTCCCTTCATCGCTGCTTCTACAAATAATTTGATAATCGATTTATTTTTTTACCAGTAAATTTAGAAAGGATTAAACTATGATATCTCGAAGTCTTTTTTGTGAAATTGTATTTGCAAATAGCAACAAAATGCATTCAAAAATACAGAAAAACGCATTTATTTCTATATTTGATGGGTTTTTTCGGCTATTTCCTAACTTATATTTGACTAAAAAACTTCATCATAGTTTAATCCTTTCTAAACGTACTGGTAAAAAAATTAATCGATTATGAAATTATTTGTAGAAGCAGTGATGAAGGGGAAGTTGCCGTTTTTGTTAAAATACTACACATCAACGTAGCGGTCGGTATGCTCTTAATACAAATAATATAAATTTCGTACGTTTATTAATTTAAAGAACAGCATTAGAAAAATCATTCTAATCATATTTCCATAATTAGTTTTAATCTAACATATATTTGCAAATGAAAAGTAATTATAAGATCTTGTTTTATTTAACCTATAATAAGATATGCAAATATTTGAATTGCTCTGCATTCTCGTAAGAACGTTGTTGTGATTAATATTTGTAAATATATATTTTAATAAAAACCGGAAGCATATTTCATTCCGACAGGCAATTCAATCACATACTCTTGAATCTGAAGCACTTATAAACAATTTTGTTTCGTAAGTACGCTTTGAAGTTGTAATTTATACTGTAATAGCAATTTAACAATTCTCGAATAAGCAACCTAGAAATAAACATTAACAAGTAGAATTTTGCAAAATGTTTTGCACAAACTGTAGATTTATTTAATTTCCCGCACGTGTTTTATAAATAAGATTTTGTAGATATATTTGTTGTTTCTTCTAACTTTATAAGTACACATTACTATAACAAATTGTTATTTATGAAAAATAAAATATTTATACAAATATTTTAACAAAACAATTACATATTTAATAAACATTTAATGATTTGGCTCATGTATTTTACACTAACAATTCAATTTGCTACACGTTGTAAAAAAACTAATTTTAAAATAATTATGTTGCGCAAAATGTGCTAGAATGGCTTTTATGATTTACAAAATATTACGTTTTTAATTAAAAAATAAGTATATATAAGTATGCTTGCACAAAAAAAAGTAAAATAATCTATTTCAACTAAACTAAAAATTTATAAAAATCAAATTATTATGGTAAATAATTATAATTGAATCAATCGATCAATTGATGTAAAAACTTGTTATTATTGTTACAGTATTCCAACCTTGCAAAGTTATTTCTTATCCCGATATGCTGAAGGCATACATTGATTTTTCTGTTTTTTTTTTTTTTTTAATTTGGATTTTCAATTTTCTGTTTTGGTTCTTTTATAAATAGTTTTAGTTAGTTTTTTTTTCAATTAGTGGTTAGTGTTTTTATCAAGTTTAGCTACGTTTATAAGTTTGTTTTTTTTATAATATTGGGATATCTTTTTGTCAATGTACATTTTATACAAAATTTGTTTCTGTTTTAAGAACAGATATTTTGCAGTTTTACTCCGTTTAGCTCTATAAAATTTTGTTTGGTGCATCATGATGAATTTAATTATATTTTGTAGCTCATAAATTTTTATATATTATTTTTGTTTTTCTGTTAAATTTTTTTAGTTTTTCATTATACGTTCCTGTCTATTTGCTTTGTTAATTCTTTTTTTTTGCAGTATCGCAAGTTTATGATGTTATCCCACAAGTATACACGTGTTTTGCTCATGCTGGTGACCGGTTTTTATATTGATAATTTTGATATTTTTTGTTTAAATTAGTAGCAAACTTATCTTCTTCTTTGGGTATGTCAAACTTGTTGCATATGTTTTGATGGAACCTTAAATTTTCTTTTTAGATAATTTTTATTTGGTTATTTTGCAATATTTTGTTTGAAGTTGTAGTGTTTACAAGATGAATTTTATATAGCAAAATACGTAAACGATTGCCATATCTGTACTAAGCAAATGCCTGAACAACAAAGCCAGCAGAATTAATGAAAAGTAGACCTGTAGTGTTTCAGTATTTGCAAATGATTAGTATAGAATTGGCAGGTTTGTCTTCAAGCAGTTCTAAAAAAAACTTGTATATGTTGATGGTCACAAACCAATTTAAAATTTCAGAAAGGTAGTAAAAGACAAATTGCATCAATCTTAAACTAGAAGTAGGAATTGATTTAACTTGCAAAGTAGACAAGTCCAATTAAGTGTTGGGAATAAAGTATTCTAGGCTTTATTGAGTTAAGTTATTTAAGTTAAGTTTATTATTATAATTAAGGGTAATTGGTATATTCAAAATTTGAAGTCTATGAAATAGTTACATTCTTATTTAGGCATTTGTTTGAATAGTTATTTTTGTCTATTTACTAACAAATTTACTATTAATTGCGACTTGACAGCAGGTATCAAACGCGTTAATATTATATAAAAATTTGCTCTGGATTAATTAATTTCGCACATAAAAGAGCCACTTATTTTTATGTGCAGGTAGGAGCCAATTTGAAACGAGTCACCAAAAAATATTTTAACGCTGTTGGTGGTTGCATTAGATGCTTGCATTAAAGTAAAGCAAGTAGCACTAATCTACGAGTTGGTAACCTGCTTACAAGGTTGAACACAGCTTATTATACAATTAAGTTTGCAAAACAAAGTTTACTCTGCTTTAGCAAATAATTTAATTAACTTGGCACTGACTTAAATTTTTATTTAAAAAATTAACTTTACTAATGTGTGTTGTTTAAACATAATTTGATGTGAACATATCAAATATAAGAAACTAAAGAAATCTACCAAAACTAAGGTACTCAGTAAAAATATTTGTCTCTTGAAACAAGTCTTTTTGTTTGAACCAATAATATAAAGTTTATTTTTTGCAAAGTTTTGAACCATCTAATGTACGTTTGTGCCGCTCTAGTGAAATGCGTAAATAAAGTTGCCTATCTTAGGATCCAATAATTAAAATATTTTCATATGTTTACATTGTTTACATGTTTATAATTATCAGTTGTGAACTTTTGAACACAATCCGGAATAGAATAGAGCCATTCCCCATTATCAAACCGCCCATTTCTAAAGTCGGATTCAATAATTAAAATATTCTCTTCATTTGTATACATTCTTATAACCTTGCTTGCTTGACAGCTGTCAAAGTTGAACTGTCAAAACAAATGGTATAGTAGACAGTTTAAAAAAAGCGGAATATTTAAAGTTATCACATAATCCCATTAATTTATAGAAACCTTGTAAAATGTTTGTAAATCCACTACTACATACAGTGTTTTTTTGGGTTGCAGCCTCTGTGCATGTAGCATTGATTTTGTCTATTTATTTATTTTTCAGGCAATTTACTAAGATTGACAAAATCAATTAAAATAAATTTGTTTGTCCAAAAAAGATAAAATTGTTTTTGTAAAATTGCAGGTTTGGTTCTTGTATGGAAAGGTTTTATGCTTACACATTATTTTGCTGTTTTGTGAAAGGCAAAGCAAATATTTAGAAAATGAATTCAGCAATATCTAGTAGTTTTCAAAATTTCTTATTAGGGTGTTTTATTAGTATTAATTGGGGAACACGGAAGGCACTCAAATCAAGATTAAAAAACTTAAGCTATACCACAGGATCTTCCGTACAAACCAAGCATTTACCTGTTGGGTATCACGTTGATATAATAACGGTGAGATAGCTCAGTTATAGAGCGTTGGCGTAGCACGCTAACAGTCCGGGTTCGACCCCCAAATACGACTAAAAATAATAACTTTTTATCTACCGGGGTGATTCGGAAGTCACCTAATAAGCCGTTGGTCCCATCAACCCCCTTCTCCAAACAAGTCGTATGACTTCTGGGCGTAAAATAGCTGTAAAACGCGCAATAAATAATATAACAAAAATAACTAGATATTTAGTAACAGGACATTGCCTGACACACTTATAACATTTTCGTAAAGTTTAATAATTTAATACCGTACGTTATTAATAAAAAGGTTCATTTAGAGGTACTTATTTTAGCAGAGGTTTTATGTTGTTTGACATTTTATTATGGAAAGAATTAGGTTGGCACAGCGTCTACAAATTATTCAGCTCTATGAGGAAAGTGTTTTGTACGTTTACAGCAACTTATGGTTTACATAATCGGTCTACCAACAAAAACTTTAAAACTCAATATTCATTATTAGATAATACGCGACCAAATAGACTACATTCAGCACGTAGTGAAGAATGGCTACGTCAATAGGCAAAATTGCTATATTTAAGCTGAAGAGCAACCAGAAAAGATTCAAGAGCTGCTATTACATTCAAACAAAACAACGGTTTGGTATGGTTTATGGGCTGGTGCAACATTTCTTAAAAAATAAAGCCTTTTTCTTTTGTAACTAAGTGTAGTCCAAAGTTTATATGAATAAGCCACTACGATTGGGGAATTAGAGACCAATTTTACTTCCGTCTTTTGCCAAATACTACTCAAAATGCTTTAACGCGTTATCAAGAATTGGAACTTCTGAATGGACCATGTATAATCTTTAAAAAATAAATGTACAATATGGTTCATTTGATTGATCATAAAAATTACCTAATAAAAATGATTGTTTTTTTTTTAATTAAAAAAAAGTACTTCTAAATCGATCACCCTTTATAACACTGATGGTACTGTTTCACTGTTAGAAGTTATATTGTGCTTTAAAAATGTTTTGAGCGTATTTTGGATTTAAAATTTATATTCAAAATATTATTTATGAGCAGTGAATTTTCACACTAGTTTGTAATTCGCAATTTTCTTAAAAAGTATTATTCATAACAAATTTAAAAAACAAAATTTATATGTAGAAATGAACAATGAAAGGCATGAATATATTATTTCTTAAAAAAAAAAATTATTTAAAATTTTATTATTGTTTCTAAATGAATAAATTTACTATAAAAAATTATTTTAGTTTTATGCTCTAGAAAACAATTTGTACTTGAGTATCAATTCCAAAATTTAAATCTATATGTTGATAATGATTGAAGTTATTTGCGAAATTAAATATTAATAACAATTGGATGCATGCGTCGAAATTTAGTTTATCGCGTTGCTCCCATGTAGCGCTCCAACAAACTTCAGCGAATTTTATAGAAGACGACCACGTGTGAATATATTGGGGGCGTGTTTTCGTGTTTGCATGGGCAAAACATTTTTATAGTGATATTATAATAATATTATAGTCAATAATAATATTATACTGGGCTATTCTCTATGCACATTGCTAGAAGTAAGCAAGGTATATACTGCTAGCTAAAGATTTTTGTGTTACTTAACAAGCCTCTAAAAAAGAATTTAATTTTCTAAAAAAAAATTTATTTTTGTTTTTCTAATTTGCAAAATAAATTTAAGAAAATAAATTTTCAAAATAAAAAAAAATTGTAAAAAAAAATTAAAATTTTGATAAATAATGATTTTTTATTTTGTTTGGTTAAAAAAACAAAAAAAAAATCTACAAAAAATTCTTGTTTTTGTTACGTGGTAACAAAACTACTATCTAGCAATATCTTTTTTATTGTGCGTTTTACAGCTATTTTACATCGGCCCAAAAATCTTACGACAAAGAGGGTTGATGGAACCAACGGCTTATTAGGTGATTTCCGAATCACCCCGGTAGATAAAATGCAAGTTATTATTTTTAGTCATATTTGGGTCGAACCCGGACTGTTAGCGTGCTACGCCAACGCTCTATAACTGAGCTATTATTATAAGTTATTATTTTAGTTATATTTGGGGATCGAACCCCGGACTGTTGGCGTGCTACGCTAACGCTCTATCACTAAGCCTTCTTACCGTTCAATATCCATAAAAAATTAGACAGAATATCTAATCAATTAAATTATTAGATTATAAATATATGTATTATATGCATTATACATACTTATTCTTTGTTAAAATTTATAATTATTTTTATTGCATACGTAAATAATAATGTTAAATTATGTAGTAGTAACAGAAACGGAACGAACACTACAAAACACGCATACAAATGTAACATGATGCCGATGCGACCACTTCTATCTATTCTAGAACCGCTCCCATCGTTCGTTCGTTCTCTTTTCGGGCGGTCGTCTAGCAAGCACTTGCCAGATTTTGGTACCCTTATCTTAAAGGTTTTATTTATTATTCTATGTAGTTGGTTTCATTCTATAAAAGTAAAATTTAATATTAATTTTTTTTTTTTATATTAGAACATAATTACTTTCCAATAAGAAGTTTTATTTTGAATAGCACGTTATTTGGGCAGCTGTCAATTTTGAAGCTATTATCTTTTGACATTTGACAAGTAAAAACTACGTCATTATTAAAAATGAAGCGATACACGCTTCAACAAATAACGCATTGAAATTATTAAAATTTACTACAAAAATAGTGAAAATTATTCAGTCACAGTTTGCAAAACTAATCTTGTGATTTAACACTTTTACATTTTTTTTTTTGGGGGTCACGTGAAAGATATGGTCTATGCCAATGCTCCACAATCGATTCAAGACCTTAAAGATGGGATTCGTGAAGTTATCGAGGACATACAGCCGCAAATGTGCAAATTTGTCATGGAAAATTTTAGTGAGATCTTTGAAGTACTTATAGCTAAAGCAGGGGTGGCCAACCCAAATGATCTTGCGGGCCACTTTGGAAATGCTTTATAACTCAGCGGGCCGCATGTAAAATTAAATATCCATATATTAGATTTACACCCACTATAGACATTTTATTGAAGTGAAAAATTAAAGCAGAATATAATTTAACTGTTTTGCAAACTTATTAATAGACGAGGCTATAAAGAATAGTCAAAAAGAGCCAAAAACACAAAGATACAGAAAAATGAAACAAATTGGTAGTCAAATCCTAATGTTTGCGGATGAATAAATAATTGAACAAGTAAAATATTACTACCTTGGTACAATAATAGATGAAACAAGAAACATAGACATGTAAATAAGTGCAAGAACTGGAAAAGGATGAAGAATATTCAATGCATTCAAAATACAATTTTTGGTTAAGAAAGAAATTACAAAGACAATAAAAACAGAAATACAAAAGGTAATAAGGCCAGCCCTAATATACTCAAGCAAATCTAGACAACAACAGAAAGAATTGAAATGCAATGGAGATAAGATTTCTAATGATAATTAATGAAATAACAAAAAAAGATTAAGTGAAGAGCTCGGAAGTAGGAAATAAACTAAATAATAAACCTATAGAAATATTAATAGAGGAGAGACAGCTAGGAAGGCTAGGACTCATACACAGACTGGATAGAACCAGAATAACAAAAAAATACATAAATTGAGATTACAGGCTCACAAAGCAGCAGAAAAAAGGAATAGAGTGGAGCCAGATAGCAAAAATGGTCCAAGATAGACATGCTTGGAAAAAAGAATAAAGTAATTATAAAATAATACAGTCCGAAACACATATCTGTCATATATGCACAAAAATATTATTTTAAAATCAAAGTTAATTTTTGTCATAATTTTTACAGTTAATTTTTTAATATATGAATGCACAAATAATGTATTTTTTAAATAAATTGGTTTTCACTACGTTGGCCTTTATTAAATATATATATTTTGTAAAAGTGTTATAAGTTTTGCGGGCCGCAAAAATGTTCTAGGCGGGCCGCGGGTTGGCCACCCCTGAGCTAAAGCATGCTTGGAGGATTGTAAATTATTGTTATTTGCACACTGGCAGTTGAAGTTTTGGGGTTGTGTGATAACACTGCATCTGGCAGTAAAGCCTTACGGTACAAACGCGTAGAAAGCTGGCGATTATTGCTTATACTATAAATTATTTATTATAAGCGTTTACAAGCATGAACACACACGAACACGTAGAAAAGCGCTAGTATAAATGCTTTTTGAGTCTTTTGTCCTATACCTCCCGATTTTCATACATTATCAAAATTAACTGTTTGGTATCATTTGAATCAGTCATGGTACAATTTAATAAACAAAAAGGCAATGAACTCAAATGACCATAAACAATATAAAACAAAATATAAACTTTTTTGAAAAGACGCACAAATTTAAACCAATAACAATAACGATTATATCGAGTCAAAATAATTAGCAAGCAGTCAGTGGATATAGTAAAAAGATCAAACACACACACACTCCCAAGGACATTCTACTATGATTTACCCTTTGATACAGTGTGACGTAACTTAGGGTACGCAACAGCAATCACATTTTCGCTTTTTGAGGCAACTGGTTTGAAATATTGTGACTGAGAGATTGCTATAACTTTCCGCGTCACAGGCAGGACACAATACATATCGAGGAGTCTTCTACGTATTTTGTTCTTGACACACACCTACTCTACTCCGCAAAAAAAAATCGTTCAAAAGTTGATTTTTTTTTAACATGCTTGCTGCTTATAAGCGCGATTTGTTAGTTGCTACAATTACAACAAGCTTGCTACATTCTCGGGTTTATTTAAATATATGATAACATTTACTCTAATCTTAACTTATTAATTAATATTATATATTAATATTAGTCTCAACTTACAATAAGTTTTCTAAGTGTTTGTACCTTTATACATAACAGCAAAAACATGTTGTGCACTGGCAGTTAAAATCTTGAATAACTGCATACAATTGTGAAGCTTTTACAGGCTAGTTGGGACTTGAAGTTATATGCAGGGCACATTTTATTAGTAAGGAATAGTTATAAACACACTGGTATTAAAGTAGGTCTTGGGTTTGTGTTTATTAAGTGACTAGTATTGTGATGTATTATGTATTGATGTTATAATGGGGATTTTAGCATAACGACTTATTGGGTCGTAGCTAATTTTACAAAATATATTAGTAATTGTGTGCAAATTAAATTTATGGAGAATCGCTCGAGAGTCATAAATAGACCGTACTAACCCGAGCGCAGCGTAGTGGGGCAAGACTGGGACGAACAAAGAAGTATCAGTAATTATATTGCACTAATGAGATGCAGTCAAACGATTTAACGGCAAGTTAATTAATAAACGACGTATACTCACTGTGTGGTTGATAGGAAGTTTAGAGTTTTTGCGTCAATTATTAAAAAAAAAACAAAATTATACAACCCTGCTTAACAAACGTTTGCGTTGTACGTATTTTACATTTAGTCTATGATCTAGCAACTTTTTGGAATTAGTGATCCAATCAAACTTGATATTTTGTGTGTGTTTTATTTAGTGTCAAAAGTAAGCAAAATAACATTCAACTGGCGTATTAGCAATGGGCAAAGCGGCGACAGCTTTTCAAAGACGCAAAATAATAATTAAAAAAAAACCGCAATTAATGAAACAAAATTTTTGTTTACATGTTTACAATAATATACATTAACCGATGTCACCACTTGATTTTAATGCAGAGGCTTATGTAAACAAGCAAAAAATGTAAGCTAAGTAATCTGATACTAGTAAAGCTTATATTTAGTAAAGTAATTGTTTTGCTAAGTGTTTATCCAGAGATAAATGCTCAGTTGACCCAGTTAAAGATGCAAGTCTATCGACTGCCCCAAAAAGGCAAACAAAACGTTAAAATAAAAAAGGTGTGGCAGCTACTTACGGAATCAATAAATATTATAAATATGTTATGAAGTGATAGTTTAAATAGTCGCTTTTGATCGCTTTTGATCTGTATATTTTTCTTTCAAGATTATGATCATTGTTTGAGGAACCCGATCAAATACATATTTTAATTTTAATAATGATTTAAAAACCATCACGCCATTTCGCTATTAATTGATAATAAAACTAATTATATAAATTACGATCAGTGTTACAAATATGTTGTAAATAACGGCTAGTTAGAACACCATGCTTATGTCACAATGGGTGGGTATAGGAATGCGTGATCGGTTTTGCTTTCCTGAACGGTTTTTATAACATTATTACCACCCATGTAATAAATCAATAAATAATATTTATATAATAATATGTATTTGTGGGTGATTTTTCCTATTATCTACTACATTATTTATTATCATATGTATAAGGTAATTCAATAATATTATTTATAGTTTGTTGCAAAGAATTATTTTTGACGTGACAATTACTGTTGTGAATTTTAAATTAACACCTAATTCTCGCTGCTACCAAACGAGCGTAACAAAGAAAGCTCCAAAAAATTACAAAATAGCAACCTTCCGTCACAAAATGGTAGAGGTGAGGTGACATTTTGTTGTTTATTTTTTGTTGGAGCAACAAGTACCGCTTCAAAAAGAACGGTCCGCTCACGCTTTCCTCTACGCACTCAATAAGCTTTGATACTGACGTGGCCGTCATAATGCTTGGTAAAATGAGTGCTACTAACAAAAACATAAACATTTCAATGGAATCAGAGTTGGTAATAATCAGCGTTTTATTAACTAAGAAGTGATGTCAATACAGAAGCTTTCATGAAAAACGGACAAAGCAGTAGCGTGCTCTAGCGTGAACATTAATTACCTGATTTTTAAAAATAAGGTATTGTATTAAATGTTGCAGGAATGCCGTTCTATTGTGTTGTGGAAGTTTTGGGTTTGAAAACAATATCCTAAATAATACATGCATGCAATTTAATGAAGTTTAAGAATCCATTTTTTTAAATATGTGAAAATTATATAAAATAATTATCAAAATAAAAAATACAGGGAGTTTGTCAAATTATTTATATAAGAGCTTGCACGAAAAACGGATAAAGCTGTAGCGTAATTTGACTTCAAACTTTTAATTATCATAGCAACAGCCTCCATATAATGAGGTTGCACAAAGTTTGAGTAAAAGAGCTTCATAGTTATCACTTTTGTTAAATTTATTAAAAAATATTTATGTATTCAATAACACAAAGTAGTCTCTTGAAACATATCCACGATAGATTTTAATACACAAACATTTTGAATTTACTGCGTTAACAATGAATAATGACTTGAATTCAAAAATAAATATTCAAAAAGCACCCAAGATGTCTATAAAACAATTTGTACAAAATTCTACTTCGGAAAAAAATGTTATTGCTGTTTTACAAACACATAAATACAAGTAATCGTTAAATGCGTGTAATTGTGCGTCAATAATGTCAGATAAAACTAAAAATCATTTTTTGCATTTTTTTGTCCAGGAAATATTATAGATTTTACAGACAAAATTATCTGGTTCGACAGAAGAAATAGTATTTTCAATTAAAAGAAACCATAGATATTGTTTCTAAAAGAATTCCCACGCTTTTCGTATGTTGTTTAAATTAGTATAAGTATTTTGATTTATTCTCTGAAAGGTTACACATTTTTGTGGATAAAATTCCTGCACGATATTATTTTTGAACAAGATGAAGCGCTACTAATAATACGCATTTATTTGCAAACTATTTACATACACAATTTCACAAAAGATGGATGCAAATCCATAAGCCTATTTTGTGGTTTACAGTCCCAATTTGTTGCCTTTGAACTCTGGGGCCATTTCAAATGTATATAACTCCACCATGAAAACGCGATCTACCGCAAATTTATCAAATCAATGCCATATCTCATTGAAAAAAAATTCGGATAACTTGAACATTTGTTATAGATTTTTGTTGTTGTTTTTTTTTCGCTATATGTTTCTATTGGTATCCTAGACAAGATGTAGTATTTGTTGTCGATAATATTTTTAAAATAAATTTAATGAAGGTGGATCACTTTGAAGCAATTTTGTATATTTAAATATGCCTTTATTGTGCGTTTTTACGGCTATTTTACATTGCACCAAAAATCTTAATATTTATGTCATTTAATTTAATACATCATTTTTGAAAATCGGATAATAAATAAGCACTCTACAGCTATAAATCATTTGAATAATTTCTATGTATATTTTTACTTTGATAATCTTATATATTTTATAATATTTGTTTACATTATTTGTTATATTATAATATATTAATTTCATTCGACTTGGTTTTAAAAAATTTCAGGTTCTTAAACTGTATTAAATTGTATTTACTATCGAGGAAGTCGTTTTCAAACCCAAAAATTCCACAACACAATGGAGCAGCAAACAATCCAGCAACATTTGGTATTCTGTCAGCGGGATGCGAATCAGTGATATCGTGGCGTCCGGTCACGTAAAACGAATAGATAATAAACGAACGGGGAATACTGGATGACAGCCGCCCCCTTCTTTAGGAATAAAGGGTGCCGGATGTCACCATACTTCCGCGGCCGTCGGATCCAAAAAAACCGTCTTACGAATCGACAAAATGAAACGGACCCTAAAACCAGGATATTAGAATACTTATTGAAAACTGGACTGCAAAATTCACTGCACGAGGCAATTTGCACCCCCTTAAATATTAAATTAAAAAATAAGCGGTGGGAAAAGGCGTATCAAGTTTTTTAATTAAGGATGTGCGTGGATGTTGGGGCGAGTGCGTTTAATCGCGTGCGTCCGGAAACTTTTCCGCGAAAAAACGGACACAGTTGTGTGATATCACATTTACTTTTTCAACTTGATTTTTAAATTTTCTACTTAAATACGGAAATAGATAAAAGGATTTATTATTAAACAAAACATTTTAATTTACTATTAACTAAAATTATTTACTGTTAATAAAATTTATTTTTGATTACACTAAAAACTTGTTTATTTTACTTACATTTTGTGCCCTGAACTTTGCTCACAATTTGTGAAAGTAGTAAAAGCTTTATTGTAATTATGATTCTTCGTGGGATGAATGAACCGTGGCGTCCTTTCAAAGTAGGGGGTCGCCATCCTTAATTAAATCTGGGACATTCACAGTTTTGATTCGAATGTAGGGTTGGGATTGTACAGAAACCGATATGGAATCGTTTATGGCGACCGCTGATAAACTGAAATCACTGTAATTAAAGCAATAATCTAAATTAATCCACATATACCACCAATGTTAATAAATCAGTATTAACGATAAAATTTTATTTAAAATTATAAATTTTGTGTGAATCGCTTGCAATAAATTAGCAATCCTTACATTAAGTCAATGAATGCCATAATTGATAGCGTCCAATTTTTGGGAATCTGGAGTTTTCATTTTAGCCCTGAACTTTTAAAATGAATTACCATATTTTTCCTCTGGGGTTGATGTGACGGCGGCTCCGTCACGCTATCTTTGACGTCACATATCCCACCCTTTAGACCAGATTGCTTGCTACATCACATTACATCTACCCCCATATATAAAGATAAACTTCTTCATTATTAAGTTCTTGCACTTTATGAAATTTTATCATTTGATTTATTAAACAGTACACTGCATTATTTTTTACTAGTTTGTAATAGAGTACATCTATTTATAACATAACGAAATAAATTGTTATGTAATTAACTAAATTAAATTGTCTAAAAAGATTTATCGAATATGTCTAATGTCTAAATTTGTATTTAAAAATTTAAAGTGATTTAATACTTTTAAATGTGATTGCCGCAACGGAACTCAACGGCAATTTGATCGTTGTATATGAGATTTCCCTTATAATATATTATGGTGTCAGTTCAAGACCTCGCAAGTTGAGAAAGTGATTTTTCAGTAGATAAAAACCGCTTATTATAGGGTTATGCAGTCAGATGGAAAATAAACAAACGGCCAGTTATTTTAATTTTTTTAGTATTTTTGTTCTTTGTGGTTATCTGAATTAAACAATTGATGATTTATTTCTTTAAATGAACAATTGCAATTTTAATAAATGTAAATTAATCTAAAACCTGTATGACACTGTCTATACTTATGTCTTGAATTATATATATATAATTATAGATCGACCATTTCCGTGTGTAAAACACACAAATTATCAAGGTCACAATTATATCTTGAAAAATTTAGAACATGTTCTATTTTCCTATCTATAATCGACGCGAACGTGATGTGCGCATATTATTTTGTATTTTGTAATTTTTTTTCAATTTTACCACTGCAGCTCTACATATAGCAATTGCTACCACTTTTTTAATTTGTTCTGCTTCCATTTTTTATTATTTTCATTAATTGTTTAACAAACTGTAGCAATAATCAATTCAAAACAAATGACATAACCTGCAAAGTGTAGTAAATATTGAAACTTGATTTGACAGATCATAGATAAGGCGCAGGCGTGGTTTTATAATTATATAAAGAATTATTTACAGTGTCATACAGGATATAAATTTTATATATGGAATTATGGAACAAATTCTAATAAAAATTATATATATAATTCAAGACATAATTATAGACAGTGTCAAACGGGTTTAAACAGTACATTTTGCTGAAGAAAAATTGTAACTTGAACTGTTTGGCTTAACTAAACAGCTGATGTAAATATGCAAAAAAATAATGTGAATAACCAAACAATAATACATATTTATACTAAATAAAATATATATACATACTTTTATGATAAAAAAACAATTTTTGATTAAAATAGTGCACAAAATTAGTTATTTATATATTATTTTTGTTATAATATAATTTTTATTTAATTAAGTCTAATTTACAGTCCGGATTAACCAAATGTTTAGTTTGATACATACAACCGGAATTAAATATGATATATACATTAGTCAATAAAATTTATTAAAAATGTTAATCTATTATTTATTAATAATTAATTATTTTATTAAAAAAAAAAAAATTCTATTTATTTTATGAAAAATAGACATTAACAAAGTTAATAATTGCATAAAATTTTGCAAAACATTTGTCATGCAACAGAACTTAATTGTATTTCTTCAAGTGGCATATTTTTAGGAGGTTTGCAATTATCATCGTTATTTTTGAGCATTTCGAAATAGTTCTATTATATATAGGTAACTTCATTAATTTTCGACTAAATTGAAAAGGTCGACCTTTTTGATTTTGCTCAAATTTTCAGGGATCAATATATGAATAAAAAATATGAGATTCCTAAAATTTTGAATCTTAAAATATTGCTTGTTCAAAATGACACACATTTGAAGGTCAGAAATTTTACAATAAAACGTCTTTTTTAGCTTATTTTGTATCTCAATTTTTAAGTTTTTAAAAAATATAAAAAGGTCTACGATGGCACAAAATATTCCTTGATACATGTACTTAAAACCCATATTCGTTTATTTAATGTTGGGGCAGTCATTTTTATATATTAAGCTTCAAACATTATTAAAAAAAAAAAACCGTAAATTTAGCAAAATTGCAAAATTATGCTTTGTTTAAACCGTTCTAACTTTGTCAAACTTTATAGAAATTTGATCCACGAGGTCTAAATTTCTTTGTGTTTAATCTTTCTTTAAAGTAATCATGCAAGATTTATAGAATCAATTTATATTTGCCACTATTTTGATGCATAAAGTTGCACATGTTTTCGCGACCTTCAAATGTTGTAATTTTGAAGTTCCAAAGAAACGCTGTCACCCTATGTCGATTTTAGTCAAAATTTTAGTAAAAACTTTTCAGACCACAAGAAAAAAGGTTATTTATATGAAAAATGGTATTTCGGGCATTTTGAGCCATCGTGGACCTTCTTACCTTTTTTCAGAGGCCCAAAAATTGAGATACCAACATGTGCGGTTAGCCCATTATGACAATTTTTGAATATTAAAAAATTCTTGATAATGCCCGATATACCATTTCTTATATAGATAACCTTTTTTCTTGTGTTCTAAAAAGTATTTACTGAAATTTTGACTAAATTGACATAGTGCGCTTTTTCGGGACCTGAAAATTACAAGTTTTGAAGATTGCGAAAACATGTGCAACTTCCTGCATCAAAATAGTGGTGTATACGTATTGATTCTATGATGTGATTACTTTAAAAAGAGATTAAACACAAAGAAATTTAGACCTTGTGGATCAAATTTTGTTTTGATTTGACATAGGTAGAACAGTTTAAAAAAGCAAAGTTTTGCAATTTTGCTAAATTTACGAGTTTTTTGGAATAATGTTTGAAGTTTAATATATCAAAATGACTGCCACAAAATTATCATAACAGCTAAAAAAGAAGTTTTATTGTTAAATTTTTGACTTTCAAATGTGTGTCATTTTAAACAGGCAATATTCTAAGGTCCAAAATTTTGAAAATTTTATTTTTTTTATCCATATATAGTTTCCTGAAAGTTTGATCAAAATCAAAGAAGTTGACTTTTTCAAATTAGTCGAAAAGTAATGGAATTATCCATATATATAAAACAATTTATAACATTCTGAAATCCAAAACGTCAAAGCAGTTCCTGAAATGCAGTAATCCGGTTAAACACTTAATACCAATTTAGGTATTTTTAGCCGAAAATATTCAATATATAAGCAATTTATATATTTTAATACTAAGTTATTATTAACATTAATCGATGCTTGTACATTTACGCTTTTGCAAATAGACAAACCAACAGTGAATCATTATTATTACTACAAAGGTGCATTTTTATGAAATCACAAGTATTTGCATCTGCAAGTTTGTTTATGACAACATATTGATTCTGATGAAACAGCTTTGCAGTTTTTTGCCAAATATTTAACAAATAGAGCTAAAAAAAACAATGTTAAAAAATAATGTATCTTTATATGCTTTACTCAGACCTGTTATACTACACGGATCAATCTTAAGACCTATGCTGTATAGTATATACACAGGTTTTTTATAAAAAAAGTATTATTTATTGCAATTGTCACAGTTACGCAGGTGATACTCAAATATACAATTATTTTTGTCCTGATGAAGTACAGGGTTAGCTAACAGGTATTGACGGTTTTTAAAGTAGTATTGTAAGCTTAATAATTAAAACACAAAAGTGAGCATGGTATATATTAATTATACACATAATGCAGTTTATATTGGTAGTTAAGTTTTAAATACGAGGGACACTGCCAAAGTTTGCGGAAAATGTAAAGCAAAACACAAATAACGTTATTTAAATAGATTCCAAAACAAGTGATTTAAATGCTTCAACGGCCTCTTCATGCAATGAAAAACGCTCGCTATGCATTTTATTTTTGATATGTCAAAATAAGAAAAAGTCATTGGGCAATAAATCAGGCGAATATCGGCAATAAGTCATTAATTGGATGTTGTTACTGGTCAAAAACTCTACAGTTTGTCGTGTCATGATAAACAATGATTCGCCGGTTTATGTTGTTCCTTCTGATTTCAGCGATAACTTCCGGCAAACAAATTGAAGTATACCAGTCAGCATTATCTGTCCTTTGATCCTTTAATGCAACAGTTGCAACATGACCCGTTTTTCCGAAGAAACAAGCAATCAATCATTTTGAAACGCTTTGTGAACTCACCAATTTTGTGGGTTTAGGTTCATTTTGAAACACCCATACAGTCGATTGCTGTTTAGTTTCAGGCTGATATGAATATATCCAAGATTCGTCAGCTGATACGATGTTACATACCAAATTTGAACGACCCCCTTCAAATTTCTTTAGCATTTCCTTGAACCACTTGGCACGTGCCTGTTTCTGTTCTTCTTTCAAATTGTGTGGGATCCAACGACTGCAAAGCTTCCTGACATGCAAATGATCGTGCAAAATCGTATGTATTTGTTTTGCTGCAATGCCTAAGGATGTCTTTATCTCATTATACGTCACATACCGATCTGACAAAATGATTTCACGCACAGCATTGATATTTTTTGCTACAACAGAGATCCAAACCATTTGTAAACAATAGTTTTGGATGGTGTTTTATCTCCAAATAACGAATTAAATTTTTCCACACATTGCTGCGGTGTTAAACCGTATCGAAAATCATAAAAAATCATCACTTGGAAGTCGCGATTCAAAATTTCCATTTTTCGTTAAATTTTGTTGAAACGAAACCGAGCAGTTTGAAATCAAACTGTCAACTGAATTATAAGTGAATAACGTTAAATTTTACGAATATGACAATCGCAGAACGCTGGCAATACAGGCAGTATTTGATTCCGCAAACTTTAGCAGTGCCCCTTGTACTACGTTTAGCAAATGTGTTCCATTCAATCTTTTGCGTCTTTGGAGCCGATTGCAAAATGATTGCAACATATCCGGACTAATTGCTCTTATTTCTAGTTTAATGTTTTGTCTTAACACTTCTAATATATTGGGTTTGTTAATGTACACTTTTGACTTCAAATATCCCCATAAAAAGAAATCACAGGGAGTTAAATCCGAAGATCTTACAGACAAATTAACATCGCCGTTTTGTGAAATCAATTTTCCTGGAAACATTTGCTTCAAGGCTCTGATACACACTTGTGCAGAGTGATTTGTTGTTCCATCTTGCTGAATGTACAAGTCATGTATGTCCTTTTCCAATTGCTTGAATTGCACGGGGTTGTTCAGACGACTAGTAACGCATGTTTTGTTTGTTATATTGTCGCACAAATTCCTCTAAACTTCAATTATGGATTCGGTTCTGACAAATGCCGTAACACAAAAAATACGTGGCCGGTGCAGCAACGTATTTTTTGTGTAACAAATCCATGATTACTAAAACTGCATTATATTCTAAACAAGTTACCCACTTGATTTTTTTTGTATCTTTTTTAGTTTCTCTACCACAATGTTCCGAAATTTGTCAATAACTATTTGAAGACCTCTAAAGTATTGAAGAATTTTTTAAATCATGTCATTAAACAAAAACTGTGTAATTATATCAATACTAAATTAAAATTTAAAAAATATGTGGGTATACTGACCCAAAGAGCTTACGGAAATTTAATAACAATTTATTCAAGTAAGAACTACCTCAACATAAAAACTAAATTAATATTAGCCGAATCTATGGTATTATCATGCATGAATTATTGTATAGCCTCTTTATCAATAAACAAGACTCACTTTTAGAAAATTTAAAATTTTTGTTGACGTTTAATTTTTGGAGTAAGCAATCCCATGAGCTCAAGGAAATAAAATGGTTAAATATGTGTCAACGTCGAATGGTACATAGTGTCTGTTTATTTTACAAAGTTGTCACAACCCACAAACCAGCTTATCTGTAAAGTAAGTTAACTTTCCCCACTGATGTTCATAATCTGAATATTAAGTTCAAAAGTACTCCACCAACTCATAAAATAGGTTTTTTATACCTATTACCAAACGCGTATAACTCGGTACTCCCTTAATTTAAATATTTGTCACCATCAAATTTTAAAGAAAAAATTAAAGCTTTTTTGATGTTTTAATAAATTATTATTTTTTAATGTATATTAAATAAAATGTTGGAATTGCACCTTAAGTTATTTAAATCAGAACTTTAGTTGTTAACAAATTATAAGAGCAAATAGTAAAACAGATTCTATCAATTTGGATCTGATTTGTCCTATTTACTTATACCAGTCACCATTACTGCTAAACTTGTAGGAGTTAAAGCTTAAAATTGGGATAAATCTATCTCTGTAAGAATCTCCATTCAATATAGGCAACATATGAGGAACAACTTATTGGACTAAGTCAAGATTCCAAGAAGGGCAATGAAAGAAAATGACGAGGACAGAGAATGGTTTTTGTGACGGTTCAGAAAAAGCGTATGAAGCAAGTATATAAGTTAGAACTAAAAATGGCCAGTAAAAATACATCTACTTTATTTAAAATCAAGAGTAACTTTTCTAAAGGTACCTTAATTGTTATTTCAGCTAATGGTGACAACAAAAAAAAGCTACAAACAACCATATTGTTGAGGTTTTAGTGGGTCAGAGCTGGTAGAGTTTTTATTAAAACCACGTATTAAAAAAAAAGATGACATAATTTAAATAAGCATTAGCTGAATTAGTATCATTCTCTTCATAGTGGCATGAACCAGATTTCTTAAAAAAAAGACTTAATGTAAAATTACCTTGTATTTCAAAAAGGAAGCAGTTTAGACTATAACTTTATAAGAATTTTTTATGTTAAGATCAGACTAGGAGTTTTACAGTGTAAAATCTTCCGACATTGTTAACACCCTGTTTATGTACTCACAACAGCAACGTTATTGATCTGCCTATTGTTTACGATTTACATCAAATTGCAAAATTAACTACAAATCCAAACAAGCTGATGGATCACTATTAGTTGACGAATTGGAGAATGATTTCACCTTATACGGCTGGCACAACAAACCAAATTTTCAAAAAATATTATTGATTGAATATCAAGCAATGTGAGAAGATTAAACATATTTCTTGACACGGATTATATCATACGAGTCGGAGGACAACTCCTACATTTAGGACTACGATATAATGAACGACATTTAATAGTGTAATTGACGTGTTTTTTATAAAGAGTTACTAGTAATATTAACTTGTTTTTTGGATTTAAGAGAATTGTTATACAATTGTAATTTAAATGTATGGTCTATGTTTGTTTTTAGTAGAGTGTTAAGTCGTTTTAGTGTTTTTTGTAGCTCAAGGCTCACATTTACTTATCTTGAAAGTTGACCTTTCGCGCATCAAGTCATTCACTTTTGTTTTCTAGTTTATTAAAGTGTTCTTTTATACAGCGCATGATGATATACATGGGAGTTGCCCGATGGTAATTACAGAAGTCAAATCGACTTCATTCTAATTAGAAGTAGATAGCGTACGTTGATAAGACTTTTTCTGGGGGCAGATAGTGAGAAGAATTACAGACTACCGGTATTACAGTCTAAGGTAAAACTAAAAGTGCTATATAAGACAAGAACAACAAAAACCTAAAATTGATGATAAGGATAAATGAAAAACTAGAATTAAAAAATTCCTTCCTAAACAAGACTACCAGAAATGTTAAACATAGAGGTCACTATCCCAAGATAGTTTATAAAGTTACTGCTCACAACAATAAAACATGATCCAACTCTTCAGCCAAGAAGATAACAAAACGGAATAGATAATAGATGAAATCTCGGGTTTATTTATAGCTAAGATTGAAGTTGAAGAATGCTGTTTGTTAGAAACAAACTTTTAAAGTATTTAAAAAAATACCGCAAGGGTCAATTTTGCGTTTTTTTTTGTATAATATTGTATATAACAAAATTCTTTGACTCTCAACTGCTAATAATCTCAAAGAAGTTATAACAATTCCGCATGAACGCTATTGTATTAGATCAAATAGCAGATTGTTAACACAAAGAACGTAAAAAATATATTACATTATATTTATTGAAATAAAATTTATTTTACAAAAAAAAAATTATATATATATATATATATATATATATATATATATATTAGCTGGCTCTCAGAATTATTGATGAGTCACAAGTGTTTTTGAGTTTATTTAAAGCGGATTGGCAAAATCAACTTAGAAATAGACAGTCCCGGAAAAGTAGACATTGTCGAGCGCACGCGCTTGTTAAAAAACAACTAAATTCAATCTCAATAGTGCTGCATGTGACATTAAATGCGTATAAGTAGAAAATTGTGGCACGTTTTGCTCAAAAAGTTATTACTGCCGAAGGCAATTTGCAGAGTGAATAGTTTTACTGCTACGTTTTTTGTTTTAAAAAGATGAGAAAGCTGCCAAGAAAAATATTATTAGTAATGACACGATCATGTTTTTGTGGTCAAACTAATTGTTAAACCCATTGCAAACTACGCAAAATAATTTAGATTGCGTTAGTTTAGGTTATAAGTTAATACCGATTATTTGGTTTGAAGGGCGGTAATATTTGTCTTTAAAGGCATGGATATCTACATTTTGCAAATAGTCTTGCTTTAAGAGATTTGAGTCATAGATATAGATTTTAGAGAATTTATCTTTGTCTACAATTTGTTTTTGTTTTTATTATTTACATGTTCACTAGAGTAATAATTTTTATGCAAAAAACTAAGCACTTAAGATTGAAAAGAACACGTGGTGCACTGTTTTTGAAGTAACAAAAGTAAGGGGTTACTATCAAAACACTATTAGAATGCTTTACTACAAATATTGAATGATCAAAATAAAAAGTTTAAGTACGTCATTTTATAGGTTGTTGTCTGAATTTTTAGAAAAAACAATAAACATAAGCCTGAAACTTAATAACTTTTGTTAACGAGCTAAGTTGTAAATATAAATTTTGAGAAAAAACATAAAATTCACGTTTCTACTCTTGAAGAACCATTTCTATCACAACATGCGTTACGAGCAAAATAAAATATAATAATTAACCTATGTTTTTTAAATTAATAATTTAAATATGTAAACAATAAAAACAAGTATTCAGTAAGTACCAATTTTATTGATGAACATAAACTGAAAAATGGTAAAACCAATCTTAAAAGTATTAACGTAATTACAGCAACACAAAGAAGTTGATAATTTAACCATTCAATTTTGTTCTATTAAAAAGAATGTAAAATACTTGTAAGTTTAATCAGCTTTGATTTGCTAAGTTAACTCATAAGGAAGTTAATGGCAAAGAACGTCAATATGTAAAAACTATTTTTTATCAAACTAAACTGAAAAAAAAAACGTTTATTGAGATGTGAAGCCGTAAGTATGTCTTGATCCAAAGGAGACGTAGTTATTCTTTAGATGACGATAATAAAAACACGTCAATATTTTAGGCTTAGTATCCAATTTTGGATTATTAAACAAAGAAAATGTAAGCCATGTTAAAAATAAAAAACATGTAACTGTAAGAGCTCAGATTTACTGCATACTTTTGTTGCAAATAAGAAATTTGAAGTTCATTTCCTGCAGCGTTTGATACATAAAAAAATAATCTTTATCATAATCTACAATTATCTACAATTATATTTATCATAAAAGATACCGCATTTGGTTAACTTGAACTATTTGCCATATCTAATGCCAATGTCATTGCTCCAGACCGTGACTTGACTAATGTGCTCCACCTCAAGTGATATACATTTTTTTTGCATATGCATTTAACAAATTACCCAGTGACATAAATCAGCTTATTATTCCGCTACAAACTTTGCGATGAGCAAAATTGAAACTTAAAAAACAATGTTGAGTACTACCAGGAACAACTTTTTGTTATGTTGCATTTTTTATTTAAATTAAATTATAATTATAAAAAAAAGTCAGACACCAATAATTGTTTTGGTTTTACAGATATTGTTAATGTATCTTTTACGACTTTACACAATTCTTCTCTTGGTGTATTGTATTTGTTTGGGCTTTTGGAGAAATAATTTACAAGACACTGATGTAAAATAAATTATGTCTATTTAGAATATTCAAATGATAAAAATTGCTAATACAACTAAAGTTATGTAGATGATTTATTGCACATTTGATAAAAAATGGTTTTTGTGATGAATATAAATTTACTATTATAAAATCAAATATTAATTTGATCAAAAAGTAATGTTGATGTGAATTCACACTAAACTTGATAAAGATTTTTTTTTTAAATACTTTGGCATTTGGTCATAATTTGGGTTGGAATTACAGCGTAGTTGGTCCACACATTTTGCAAAATTTCTTAACTTTTGTATTATAATATGAATTTTTAAACAAAAATAATATTTTTATAGTCACTAAGCAGCATGGTTGGTATTAACACACTAGAGTTTTAAAATTAAATATTTAGGAATTACTCAATGCCATTGCAAACAAATTTGCATGGTTAAACACTTACTTTTTCGACAAATACATTTAAAGAGATTGACCAGTACTTTGGCTTGCTAAATCATCACTACCATGTAAATTCATAGGCCCAGCAAATGTCATTATTGACTGTATGTATTAAGCTATAATAAATAAAAACATGGTAAGAGTTCTAGTTTAACAGAGTGATACCATTGAATCTACTACATTTAAAATTAATATTGTGTTATTATCTTTTGACATTATACCAATGAAGAAAGCCAATTGAAAATAATAATTAATTTATTATTTAGTTTTGCTTCTAACGATACGTGCGCTACTTTTTTTATACAATATAAACCAAACTAATATATATATATTTTAAAAAGTAAACTAAGAAAAAGGTCATTAATTAATTTGCAAACATGATTATAAACTTAAAGCTTAATTACATTAATCCTTAATGGCTTCAGTAATCCATCAAAAATATCGACAGAAAATAATTCAAGCCAAACGTGTTAATGTCCGCCATCAAGATGATATCTGTTTCTTTTAGATTAGTAAAGATAGATGAGTTCACCACAGAGCAATCTTTACCCATTTAATGAAAAATATAAAGTAACATTTACAAAATACTTTTAACTTTGTTTATTACGGGCAATTTTATATAAGCGAATTTCTAAACTTATATTTGATAAAAATTTTACAATTATTTTTTATATTTATTTCAACGACTTTAACCAGACTGCATTGTAAATAGGATTATTTTATTATTCTATTTACAATTGAATGAATTGTTTGAGTATGCACGCAAATATGTTGTTCCGGTTTTCTCAAGAAATAAGGGCTTTTCAGAGTTGTTTGTTCTCATAAAGATATGAAAGTTGTTCCCTATGCTAACATTAAAATATTATGAAGGCTGTTAAAAGAACTTTATATGTTTGCTTGATTCTACTTTTTGATATCTTATTTTTTTATTAAATATTATATATAATGAGGTTAGGTTATGTTTTAAATTTAATTTGTATACTTTTATATACTGAATGTTTTATTGTTTACAGACCGGTTTCGTCTATTAGGCCATAGCCGGTGTAATATAATATAAAGTGTTACATATTATGATTATTATATATTTTAATCATAATATATAACAATATAATAATATATGCATAAGATCAACACAGTTATTATATTTTATTGTTTTTTTTTATTACAGGTAAGCGTACTACAATTTACAGGTATGTTAATCAATTATTATAAAAAACAGAATTTATTAAAAAACGTCTCAAAATTTAATTAAATATACAGTAATAGCAATTTAATATTAATATTTTGGAATTAAACATCTTGTTTTTATTATTGTTTGAAAATTTTTTTTGTACTCTGGTAGATAAAATAAAGAAAATTGATGACATTCAAAAAACTTTAAAGTTTATTATAAACTGTAAAATTTTAAGATCATCTGAAATCGTGATTTACACCCAGCTCAAATACCATATACATACTAACTTTATAGATGGTTTTGGTAGAGGCAGACAAAAATGATTTTAAATTAAGTAATTGCTTTCTAAATAAGTAAAATTTCAAAAAAAAAACTTAATTTAAATTAAGTAATTGCTTTTTAAATGATTAATCTTTAAAATACAAAAAACATAATAATACAAACACATGGCAGTTAGCTGCATTTATGACCTTGCTAGTTATACTATATTCGTCTTTTGAAAATTATATTAGTTTTTACATTATCAAGTTTTTAGAACAAAATAATTTTATCTCAAATACTTAATATGGATTTCGATCGAACGTTCGACAACAGATCTTCACAAATAATATTAGTCACAAATAGAATTCTACTTTAGACAAACATGGAGCAAATTTTGCAGTAGCTCTAGACAAAAAAGACAAAAAACTCAACTTGTAACTGTTTTAAAATCTAAATCTGAGGTATCTTCAGTACCAAATATTAAACTATACAACGAATGCATATCTAAATCTTCTTCAATTTGTCTTCTAGGGGTTACAATCTTGCATAATCTTTTCTGAGACGACCATGTTGTTGACATAGCTATAATATTTAAAAAGCTAAGATTTCTTAATAGCTGTAAAAGTCGTTTACTTCTGTTCAACTTTTGTATAAATACAAAACTTAAATTTGTCTTTGCATTGAATATTGTTCTTAAGTATGGGGAGGAACATCGGAAACTACACTATCTCTTCTAAACTTTATTTTAAAAACGAGCTATTTGGATCATTGCCGATCCAAAATTGACTAATGACTTAGATAATTACACTGGCGTAATGTTGCAGGTCATTGCATTTTATAGATATTTTAATGGACATTGTTCAAAAAAAATAAAAAACATACTGGCATATAAATAATAATAAATATTTACTCGTAGTACAAGGCTTGCTAAGAATTCTAACAAATATTTACTGACAGTTCATAGATAAACTTTTATAAAATATTTTTTTAGCCGTACTATTGACATATGGAATGAACTTCCAAATTCAGTATTTCCCAAGATTTATAAGCCATAAATATTTAAGGTAAATGTTCACAGACTGCTTAAATCTAGTCTTTAATGTGATGTTTTAATGCGTGAGATTTCACCCTTTGAAATTTAAATGTATTTTTTTGGTTTTGTGACGTATTAAGTAATTCTTAAATATCACATTTAAAAAATAAATTTAAAAAAAACGCTTTATTATTGGTCTAATATGTAAATAACAATAATATTAGATTGATGCATAATTGTTAGGTCGTTTTTGTGTGTTGTATTGTTAGTTGAATTTGGCGTTTAATTAACTTTTGTCATAACTCGAGACAGAGTGGAAAGCCGTTGAGTCATTTTGTAATCTCAACAATCTTTTTGGCAAAGGAACGATTAAGGAAAAGGCATACCGAGAATGGTTTATTTGTTTCAAAAAAGGTACAAATACCAGCGTAGACTACGAAGTCAGGAAGGGGTCGATCTTTGAATTTTGATGACCAGGCCCCTTCAGCGGCTGTAGAAAAAAAAAATGTAAATTACACCACACTGGCTGAAAACTTTAATACCGATCAGAGGAATAGGAAAAACCCAATAATGGCGGACAGTTATGCATCGACCTAATAATAAGTCATTTTCATTAACCTATTATCAATAACTGTTTTTAAGTTTTGTGTTTTTAATAATTGCTGTAGATCAATAAATCTATCTACTTATCTACTTTTCACATTTACTGTTGTTTAGAATTTGAACTCCTGGTATAAAAACAGCCAAGGAATTGAAAAATATTTATTATATAATTTTGTCTTTTTAATCTCGCTTTCTGTATTACTGATATATTTGTCTTTGGATTAGGAAAATTATATTGGTATATATTTGACTTTGGAACATTTCTTAACAAATGCAAAAACTTATTGTAACTTTAGCATATTCGGGTAATTTTGATCAAAATAAAAAAAAACAATTCAATAAACACAGATTTCATTATTAATAGTTTTTAAAACCAAAACAACTACAAAATCAATAATACATTTAATTATGTATGTGGCAAAAATATTATTTTTTAAATATGCGCAAACAAACAAATTTTGAAAAGTTAAGTCTGGTAATTTTGTTGATCATGTTGCAAGGTTTTCCAACTAAGACTTGTTTCACATGTATACGGTTTCCATTCGGTTCGATTTGTTTGTTTTCAGTTTGTTTTCGGTTCGTTATTAGTTCATTTTTGGTTTCTATTCGGTACCTAATAGAAACAGTATAGCACCGAATACTCCCTTGTGAAGTGATGAGAGGGTGCTCCTAATGAATTCCTCCTTCGTTTTTTTTTTAATTTTTCTATAAAGAAACAACACGATTTCTGTTTTCAAACCGTTAATTTTTAATATTTTTTGCAATATGCAAAAAGTGGAGTGGGGTTTTATATGCATAAAATACATGTTAATAATAACATTAAACGTCACTTTGTTTAAAATTTCACGTAAAAGTCTCACTAGGATTTACTATTTAAACAAGTTTTTGATTGCTTTCATTGCTGGTGTTTGTTCTAGTTCTATTGTGGTTTTATTTGTAGGCGTTTATATGTTCTCAATGAGTTTCTGTATATACGTTTTTTAATGTTTTTTAAAGTTTTTTTGGGTCTAAGATGGTTTAGTTTTCTTTAATAACTATGTTTAATGTATGATGATAATTTTTTCTTGCTTTTATCTATTTTTTTTTTGCTTGATTTACCTTTCAATTTTTTTTATTTATTTGTTGGTATTTCTTTCGGACTCTATTCTTTTTTACTTTTTATTATATTTCTAATTTGCAATGTTTCTTCCTAGCTTTGAGAATACTTTGTTGGTTTTCTTCTTGATTTTTATCAGCATAGTTGAATCTTTTAATTTTGTTATACAATTTTATTTTATTTTGTTCTGACGTTTTCTACTACCGGGTTGTGGTTAGAGCCGACATCCGTGCCTGGGCAGGTTTTCACGCCATGTATTTCGTTCCTGTTTTTTTTTTGTTAATTAAGATAAAATTGATTCGGTTTCTGACTATGTATATTTTTCTAAACATCTTATGATTTTTGCTCCAAAACATTTTAATCATTTTTCCATTTACACAAACAATGCTTACCGCTTCTGCATATACTTCTTCTATTCTTTTTTAATACAAACATACAGTTTTTTCTAATTAAATTTAAATCAAATATAGTCCAATAATCATATTTATCTTGTATGCCGTTTTTAATGGTGTTACATGTTTTTTTCTAGATTGGGCATACAAAACTTACTCTTCATTGAGTAGGAAACTATTTTTTCTTCTTTTATTTATTGTTTCATTGGCTGTCTTAATTAAACGGTTTGTTTTATACATCCGTGGTACATGTATAAAATATTATGTTTTGTAAATTTAGTCCGAATGATATTTCTGGAAACAATCACTTATGCATGCAAGGCTCTCATGGGCAAGTTTCACAACATTTACTAGTTTCAGAAGCTGAAGTTGAAAATCTTGGCTGACCGACTAATCGTTTAACGTAATTCAGATGTGCTATTCATTTTTGAAAAACATTTTTTGCTACCACTTTAGCAATTTTTGCAAAAAAAAACATAACTAGCAGCGTATTGGTCAGCGCAATCAATTCTACCCATTGTTGTCTTATAATTTACAACTATTATTGGTTTTTTATATTTTATTCTCCGCCTCCACTTACGAATCTTGTTTTTGTAACAAATCATGCGGTATCACTAGTGCTCAATAGCGTCACTATTTGTTTATCTATCTAAGATAATAACATTGTATTCCCTCTTTTGTAGGCAACCGAATTATTCTTGGAAAATTTTGGTTTCATCACTGAATTAGGTTCACCCTTTCTATTAATTTTTATGGTTCCTGTTAAATGATACTTTGTTTTCATCAATTCTTCTGCTAATGGAATACTGGTGTAGTGCCAGTTGGTGTACATATGATAAATTTGTGCACTTGGTATGTTGTTCAATAATTTGTCATCTAAATGTAAAGGAATTTTTGTACTAACTGGTAATTTCTGTTTTATCAGATTATAGGAAGTAATACTGACGTAATATGGTAGAATATTGTATACATCCAGTTTCTGAATCCGCTAAAACGTATATTCTTATGCACCATTAGGACAGATTCGTTTACACAAATGTTTTTTTCCTGGCACAATATACTCGGAAAATTTTGAATTAGGGTATTCCAAAAAATTACTAATCCGTTTGATACATGATCTAATGACTGTCTTTTAAGGATCTATTGTTTTTTTTTTTGCAACATCCAAAAAAATTTATTAAATCGTTTTCTAGTAAACACATTCGAAAAAAAATGGGATTCTAGAATTATCATTAGTTGACCAATAGTGTAGCATATTTGGCTAAGGCATTGTTCCCATATTCAGGATAATTCCGAGAAAAGCCCAAAATTCTTCTTTATTTGTATTTTTTCATGTGTGCCTTATAAAATATTTTCTAAGAATTCTATCCCTCAATTTGTTTTTGGCGTAGTTTTTTGTTTCCATAACAATTTTGTACACAAGCTCATCAGTGCAGTACAATTTGAAAAATTGTATTGGTTCTTGGATATTGGCAATTTGCGGCCCTGCTATTTTATAACCCTATAAAAAAATTAGATTCTGAACATCTTTATCTTCGAAATCATAATCTAATTTGAATTCTTTGATTTTTTGCTTTAGTATTATATCACTATTGTCTGTTCCCGAATTATTTTTATCGGGTAATCTTTATGATCATACAAAAGAACCATTTACCATTTATTTTTTTTAAATTAATTTTTTCAAATGTTGGAACATGATCTATTTAGAAGTTCCAATTTTTGATGATTAGTTCAAGCATCTTTAGTAGTATTTGGCAAATGACGGAAGTAATGTTGGTTTTCAATTCCCCAATTGTCGTCGGCTTATCCATGCAGACTTTGGACTATACGTAATCCTAAAAGAAAAAGTCTAAAGGTGCAATATTACATGATCTAGGCGGTCAATTCACAGGTCCGAGGAGTGAAGTTAACTGTTCACCGAATTGTTGTCGCAATGAAGCCATGGTTTCACGGCTATGTGGCAAGTAGTGCCGTTTTGTTAGAACCAAATTTTGTAAAGTTACCGGTTTCAATTTTAAGCAGCACATAGTGTGCGATAACGGGCGCCATTTACTAATATGTTCCGGCCGGCCTTATTTAAAGAAAAATGTTGCACCAGCTCATAAACTACACTAAACCGTTGTTTTGTTTGAATGTAATTGCAGCTCTTGAATATTTTCTGGTTGCATTTTAGCTCAAATAAGGCAATTTTGCCTATTGACGTAGCCATTAAGCCAGAAATGAGCCTCATCGCTGAACAAAATTTTGGTCGAAAACAGTAGATCTTTTTGAAGCTTTTCAAGAACCCAAAGCCTGAAACGTTGACGATTTGGAAGGTCGGTCGGCTTCAAATTTAGCATAAGTTAATTTTTGTATGCTTTTAAATCAAGATTCTTACGTAAAATACGCCAAGTTGTTCTAAACAACAAGCCAAACAGTTGAGATTAGCGTCAAATTTATTCACCACGGTCATCGCGTACACTCTTAGCTACCGCCGTTATATTGCCTTTACTACGTGCTGGATGTGGTTTATTTAGTAGCGTATTATCTAGTAATGTATATTGAGTTTTACATTTTTTAATAGTTCAGCGAATTGTGCATTCTGTAGGATGATTATGTCAACCATAAGTTGCTCTAAGCATATAAAACACTTTCCTCATAAAGAGCTGATTTTCGTAACACAGCTGAATAATTGTAGACGCTGTGCCGAGCTAATTTTTTCCATGATAAAATGTCAAACATTACTGAACAAAAATAATATAACAGTTTGACTCAGCGCACGCTTTATCTAACATAAAACCCCTAATGAAAAAAGTACCTCTAAATGAATCACCTATTACAAGCTGATTCAGAGGAACCGCATGGTTTTGAAATAATGAGTACACAATTAATTATACATGATTTTTTTTATTAACATTAAAATCTTTGTTACAAAATGCCATTTTGTTTAAGTAAGTGCAAAAATAACATCACTTAAAGACGACCTCTTTTTTTAATGCAAATTTCAAGCATAAATTTGCTAATTATTTCTTTGCAATTTACGGCGAATGGCGTCCTTTCACTCTTTTTAGAAAACTTTACAAGAGATCAAAATGGAAAGGGCACATTGCCAAAACGTTAAATTATTCGTTCATGAAAATTTTTACTAAAAACTTTTATTGAAGCACTTGCTGTGTGGGCCGAGATGTTTCTTAAAAAAATAAGAGCCGATTACACCACATTACTTGTGGTTTATCCATGGCTCAATATTGGCAGTTTGTTTTTATAACCGAACTGTTTAACTGGAACTGCGCTTCATTTTATATTTTATGTAAATTGTAAACGTTGTCACGTTTACCTAATTCTTTGACAATTGCTATCTGATACAGATGAAATTTTAAATCTAATCGTAACATGAGTTTTACAGAACTATGACAATGTGCTTACAAACAAGTTTTGTGTTTAAATAGACTCATTCTAGCAGGTGACTTAAATGGTAGGACAGAAAGAAATGACAAAGATACCGTTATAGGAAGGTTTGGTGAAGCAACAATAAACAATAATGGCAATCGACTAACGGAACTATGTGAACTGCAAAGGATATTAAACGGATTCTACAAACACAAGAACATCCACAAATACACATAGACACAGGAGATCAGGAACCTTTGATCTATAATTGACATGATATAATAATTAAATAGAATACAACCTTACGAGTAAAAGACAAACGGGTAAAAAGGGGCCCAGAATGTGGATCCGACCATAAGCAAAAATAAAATATCCTTGGAGCTGACACCAAAATAACAACTCTAAAAACTCAAATAACACCAAAGTGAAAAACACGGCTAAAGAACAAAAAAATATAAGCTATATCTGTTACAAGACAAAACAGTGAGAGAACTCTATAAAAGATGATTGGACCAGAAGCTGACGAAGCACTAAGTAAAATAGAAAAACAAAAAAAGAAATACATATATAATCTGAAAGAATCCACTAGGCATGAAGTAAGGAACAAATAGACACTGCAAAAATAAATGGTTAAGTACAAAGAAGATAGTCGATTATCTACAATATAAGAACAAATCGACCAATATGTAGGAGGCGCGAGGAGCTTGGAGTCCTGGAAAGTAATAAAAAGTCTGCAAACCAACTGGAAAAAGAAAGTAAAAATATTACAAATAAAACCTACGGACGAGGAAAAATACTAAAGTAACCTGCTAACGGAAAGAATTTTTAGAGAACATAACACCAAAAAATTAAGAAGAAGTTCTGCTATTAACTCAAGAGGATATAAAAAAAGTTGCAAAAACAGCCTTGATGTCATCAATATTTAAAAAAGGAAACTAAGGAAAATGTGAAAATTATCAGGATATAGCAGATAGCAGTTACATCTACAATAGCCAGAATATATGGAAAACTTCTAAAAAATAAACTAGAGGAAGTTTTTAAAGGGCAAGATAGGTGACGAACAAGCGGGCTTTACAGCGGGAAAGTCATGTGTAGACTATATATATATACTTTCCAACAAGTAATAGAGAAAAAAGTAAAAAACCGATCGGTGCACCTGGCTTTTGTAGACCTCAGAAAGAAGAACTCAAAAATCCAAACATGCTTAATAAATGCAGTAATGAATTTATATAAAGGAAACAAAATAGCCATAAAAGTGGGTGATATACGAACAACTTCTTTTGAAACATCGAAAGGACTACTCCAGGAATCCTGTACGTCCCCAACGCTCTTTAAAATATATTTAGAAGACACTGTAAGAAAATGGAAAAGGAAATGTTAAGGGATGGGACTACCCATTCAAAACGAACTCTTATTCACCTTAGGTTTTGCCAATGACCAAGTAATCATTGTCCAGGATGAAGAAGATCTAAGCTATATGTTAAGCAAACTGAAAAAGGAATACCAAAAAGCCGGAATGGAGATAAAATAGCTTTAACAGTGGGTAATATATGAACAACTTCTTTTGAAACATCGAAAGGACTACTTTAGCGATGCTGTACGTCCCCAACACTTTTTACGATATATTTAGAAGACACCTTAAGAAAATGGAAAAGAAAATGTTTAAGGGATGGGACTATCCATTCAGAACGAACTCTTATTCACCTTAGGTTTCGCCAATGACCAAGTAATCATATCACAGGATGAAGAAGATCTAAGCTATACGTTAAGAAAACTGAAAGAAGAATACCAGAAAGCCGGAATGGAGATAAACTATAGCAAAACAGAATATCTTGAAACGGGCAGCGACGTGATTTAAAATCTAACCATTGACGATAACATCGAGATAAATGGAACGTCAAAGTTTAAATACCTGGGCATCACCATAACAAGAAACGCGAACAATGACAAAGAAATACAAATTAGACTAGGACAAACGAGAACATGCATAAGAAAATTACTTCCCATTATATGAAATAGGAACGTACATAAAGAGACGAAACATTAAATATACAACACACTAATCAGGAGCATAATGACGTATGAGGCGGAAATCTGAGTGACAAACAAAAAGATTAGAGACGAAAATACCTGCAGTGAAAATGGAATACTGGAGAAGATGCTATGAAGTGACAAGGATGGACAAAATAAGGAACGAAGAGATAGGATGGGCGTGGAATCCGACATAATAAAATACAAAGAACAAAAGAGATTAATGTGGTATGTACACACAAGAAGAGCAAGCGCTAGAAAATAAATAGGAATAGTAAGCGATTGGACCCCGAAGGGGAAACGAAAAAGGGGTAGGGCAAGGAAATTATGGCGAAATGAAGTAGATGAAGCGATGGAAACAAGAGACCTACGGGATGGAGAATGGGAAGACCGACAGATGTAGAGAACCTGGCTAAAAGAAGAAAAGCAGTGATACACTGTAATATCCTAATAATTAAAAAAAAATATATACCAACATTACTTCAATTTTTGCAAAATAATGCTTACTGTAAGCTGCACACATTTAAGACCGAATATTTCTTGAAAAGGTATTTTCAAATTATTCATACGTTTGAACGTAATGTAATTGATTTGAATCAAACTTACATTTTTCTTAGTAGTATCAATCATCAATTTTACTAGCAAATTAGATAGACTGGAACGCAACGCAAGATTACTAAATTATTTAAGTTAAATATTCAGCTACATCTGTATTGCACCATTTTAGGTTCTTTATAGGCCATGTACCTGTACATATATTATCTAGGTTTTCCAGATCATACACTACATTGAATTGCACAGATTTTACTTTATTTTTAACATACTTTGCCGTCAATTTTGCCAAAACTCCTTCTGTTTTACTTGAAAAACTCATATTCTTTTTTTGCAATTTTAGGCTACATCAGGCCGGATGCTTAATCGTGAAAACTTTTTATTACCACAATGTACGCAGTAATTTTTTTCCTTTTCTCTGATGTTTTGTTCTTAATTGTTTACACAGCCTTTATCAAAATTGGGAGTTAAGAAATCAAGTTTTAATGCTTGAACTAATTGATTCTTGAATTTGCAACTCTGGTTTTGGAAGACCGGAACCACGCAATGGCATTTCCTCCAGAAAATAGATCTACGGGCTTTCTAAAAATTTAATTTTTTTGGATCCCGAATTCCAACTAACTGTTATTTTGTTTATACACCGCAACTGTTTGTCTTTTAACAGAACGTAATAATCTTCGAGTGTTGTTTTCAGACATGGTAGAACCACAGCTACATTTACTAAATCAAATTTTTGGTCTTGCTAAAAGAAAAGTTATCATATCATATTACAATATAAAGAACTGAGATATTTTACACCTTGTAGAAATACTTCAAAAAGAAAAAGTTGTATTTAAAGAAATATATAATTTTTTACAACAAAGAGTTGGCAAATGCGCCTGTGTAGACTTTAACTGTTTTTCATATTTGTTTTGAATTTTTTTTATAATTTCATTGTTAAAAACTAAAATACTATATTTTTGGTCGTATAGCCCACTTACATTTTTGGAACAATGTGGTTTACCGTTTTATTAATTTTTGGTGTCATAATACAACGCAGTGACAGCTATCTCTTTAGATAAGAAACTTTTACACAGCTAGAGTTTCTTATGCAAGCAAGTCGCCTTACAGCATGCAGCCAATGATGCACCATGTACAAAGAACAATTGACATATGACTACAATTCTAGTCGGTAAAATCAATACCAATCTTGTTTCTAAATAATTTTAATTGCATTACATATGAAGGTAAAATAAGTTAAAAATATGTATATTTATTAAGAAAAGATTTTTTTTTCTACTTATTAAAACAAAACTTAAATATTTTTTTTTTATAGTATTTACTGCAGCATCTAATACTTGTCAGTTTCAGTATTTCTATTTGTTTTTGAAATTATTATTATTCAAAGAACATATTTTTTTGCTTTTTATTTATTTTATTGTATTCATAATTTGCAGTAATTCTTCTTTCTTAGTTAAGAAAATAGTTGTATCGTTTGGAAGCCATTTAAGATTTTGTTTAAAATCGTATTTTCAATCATTATTTCGATTATCGCTTCACAACATAAACGAAATGTCTTCCAACACATCTGGCGCCAACGGCGTTAGCATCAAGGAGTGTTAGTCGTACCGTTCCTTGCGCAAGGGGTAGTCACAACACGTGCAAGGCTGCTACACAAAGCAAACTCACTTTTCAACCTATATTCGACAGTATTTTTCAACCAGGTCGAATAAGATTGATAAATAGAGCAATTTATTTATAATAATAATTTTCCCGCATGTATGTATCATGTGTTAACAACTACAATTCATAATAATGAGTATAATTCTCTTATTACAGACATATTGGCAATGGATATATGGATATTCCCTCAAGAAATAAATTATAAATGGTTTTCCATTGATCACACGGATTATTAACAATTTTTTTCTTTTATTGTCCCCACTATGTTGAGAACTTTTGAAACCGAATATAATTTAATTTGTAAATTTATAACTGTTTTATTATTCTACCCTACACAATCAAGATATATAAAATCATTCTTGCGAATAACAACTTTCCCCCTTTATGACTGCATGCGTACCCGGTCTTCCGTATTTTTTTAAGTTATTATTTATTAAAACACAGACTGGATGATTCAATAGAAAAGCCAAATTTCATTATTTTATAATTAAACTTAAACATGTCACTCATTCATCCAACTCATTTAAATGCATCTCAAAATTCCAAAATTTCATTACTTTATAATTAAACTTAAACATGTGACACTCATTCATTCAACCCATTTAAATACATCTCAAATAAATTTTGAGGTTATTCCATATATAATCCCATCATTGCAAACATTAAAGTAATCCACATCTGTCATAAAACCGTAAAGGAATTTTAATAAACTCGTCCATAAAATCCCACAATGTGGAGAGTGACATTAACAGGCCCGCGTTCGATGTCTATTAGACTATGCCACGTTTTATAATACGAATGCAACTCCACTGTTTGTAAACACGATCGTTAACCAGCAGGAACCTCATGTATTCCAACATGCTGCCAACAAATATATAAGCCTGTTTTCAGATGGCGAATTAAAGCAGTGAATTGGCCTTTTCTTGCAGCAATTGATGAATATAGATCGTGGTGGAGGAACAAAAACGGGGGAGAAAACTTGTCGGAGAATTTGCGGATTGATCGTCCTGTCGCTTGGAAGTATTCTTATGTGGTGAATGTATTGTCGCGACTTCCAAACTTTCACGCGAAAGAAAACTTAAAGCTTTATTTTCTTATGCATGATTGGTTGTTAAGCTATTCAAACTTTTAGAAAGTTAGTAATAAAGTGATAAATTGATTATTAATTACTTTATCTACACTGAATATAAATATGATTAATTTATATTTTATTATTTTATATCATTGTACTATTTGTTGTTTTTATAAAATATTATTTTACTAGTCTCTAGGGCCTAGAGATTAATTTGCGTAATATATTTCCTAACAAGTTTACACAAGGTATGCAATAATGTTAACTTAAGCAGTTTAGGTGTTATCGCAGCAAAACATGGAATATTACTTATGCGAATCAAATACATCGCGCTTAGAAATTGTTGTGTAGCATATTCTATAATAAGTACATTGTCGTTCTATTTATGAAGATTAGTAACATTTCAGTGATTTTATAATAACAGTCTTACGTAGCCGATTCTAAATAACATTATTTACATTAAAACAACTAAGTATTTTACATTTATTTAGTTTTAGTACAAATTTCTCAATAAATGAATTGTAATCTCGGTTTCTGTTAATGGTATTATCGTTGATTGACATATTAAATTATAATGTCAATCAGCGGTATTATTGTTATAATAATATAATTATTAAGTACTCCATATAACTTTTATTTTATTAAATATTGCACAAGCCGGAGGTTTTATGTTATATACTGAGCTATGAAAACAGAGGACAAACAAAATTTTATTTTTAACACAAACAATAACACACAACTTTAATTTAAATTTAAATTTTTTTTGGTAACGCTGTTTTAAAAAAAACTTTTTAGTATTTCTGAAAAATACTACTTCACAGCGTTTTCCAAGTTGTCATTCGGTAAAAAGCAAAACGACGGTGTTTTTTTTTAGAAAAAGATAATATTAGTGACAGGAGGCAAAGTTGGTACTGTACTGTACTATGGATGTTGTAATTCTTTAATGCCGCATCTATTGACTACTTCTTGAACACTTTGTGTTTTATGCACCATGCAGTTTTCTAATAATTGTGAAATCTGATTTGTAGATATTTCTTGTTATTGTAGACTTTTTTATCATATACTCAATTAAAAAATGTCTTTAGTGTTCTATAAAAATGTGGCCATTAGTTTTTGTCTTCTTGGGCAGTGGAGAGCCTTTATTAACTCATTGCAAGGACTGTCCATACTTGTTGTTGTGTGTAAAGATTCTAGTAGTATACCCAGGTCTCATCTTCAGCTACAATTTTATAAAAAAAAAAAGCTATATAAGTTATATTTTTCTTGCAAGTGTGTCGTCTACACAGCTTTTGTTTGCGACTGAACAACTTGAAAATCCATTGTGCCGACGAATTGCTTATTTTCAAATTTTGATGTAGAAATTTTCTTTATTTTGAGTCATTATGAATGGATCCTCTATTTAAACTGCTTGTACTGATCTGATCTCAATACTGCCACAATTCTCTTATTCTTTGGGCTTTCTTTTGATATAAAATTCATGACGTTTCTGTGTGTTAGTTGCACTGTTGCTTCTTTTAACTGATATAAAAACGACAAATGTTAAGCAATTGGAACCTGATATATAAATGACTACAAAACATAAAAAACTCCCATTGTACTAAAAATTCATTTATTTGTTGTATCTAGACAGTAGTTTATGAAGTTTAACATTTTCTATTAATTTATTTTGAAGTACTTTAGTTTTTAGAAGTATTTTTTATTTGTTATAAACTTGCAGGTGTTTGAATTGAATTTAGGGTAATCTTATTTGTGATTACCCTAAATCCAATTCAAACTTAAATGAAATGTTTATTTTTAATGATACCGCAAGGATGCGTTTTTTACTAAATAAATAGTGGCATTAGTGGCAATAAAATTTACTAAATTACCAACAGAGATTTAAGGTTATGGTCATATTCTGGACAAATTTTAACATTGACGCGAATTAACATTACTATTAAAACCAGGTACCAAGTTTTTCAAATATTACTTAGCAACGTTCAAAATGTTAATTAACATTGCTGTAAAAAAATGTTTAGAATATGCACATTAAATTCTTTTTTTAAGTCAGTTTTTTCTATCTTTAAAGATTTTTTGTGGTACGTCTTAAAACTTATAAAAGTTTTAAAATTTTTTTTGACTGTCAAGTTCTTTGAGAGGCATTTGTTGTAAGAATATTTGCAAACTTCTTAAAATAAATTTGTAGATTTTTTACTTGCAATGTTTTTTTTATTAAAGTTAGAAAAAATAAGTTTTTTCAAGTTTTAATTGCACGTACATAAGTAAGAATTGTAAGTTAAACAAACTTTGTAAGGTGAATATTGTTGTTTTAAAAATTGAAGATTGTTTAGAACTATTATTTTAGATTTCTAACACAAAGTGACTTGAGAACCGTTAAAGCTCCTTAAACAATTTTTGGTTTCTTGTATCAATATTTATCAAGTTTTCAAAATTTGTCTGAAAGTTAATGAAAACTTGTTTTATTTGTTCTTGAAACAATATAGTTTTTTCATAACTTTTTTTAATTTTTAATTACCATATGGCTTGTGACCTGAAACTGTTGGTTGGCTACGCTTAATGTATCTATTACATATTAATATTATTAATTCTATTGATTTGCAGTTTTATACGCAAATACAGCTGCTTATAATTAAATTTTGTATCAGGTATGGTTTACAACATTTTTGTTCTTAATGCTTTTGTAAATTGTTTTATTTTACTTTGTTAATGAGCTACCTTAAGCTACAGCATATTGATTTTTTACAGCAATATTTTTCCGTTTTTATTATGCGTATTTAACATTTTATTTTAGAACAGTTGTGCAGCGTTATTTGGTTTTTGCAGTTGCAATTTTTAAATTTGAGCAGGGGGGGCATTGAGAAATTTGCTTTAGTTTTTTTCAATTTTTATAATTTATTAGTAATTAGTAATCTTTTGATCGGTTTATGAGGGTTTAAAACCCTTAAAAAAATTCTAAGATTTTTTTTAGTTTTTTGTCGTTTTTTAACTTTTTTGGTTATCGCAAATTTAACTAAAAAAAATAATAATATTTACTATTGAAATACCTTGCCTATAAGCCGCAAAAGCCATAAAACTATGTTTTTGTTTTCAGTGGACTGCGCAAAAAGGATCTTTTTTTTAAATTTTGTTTAACCTGCAAAATTGACGTATTTTGATGTAAATTAATTGGTAAATATAAATTTGTTTTGTGTATTTGGGTTTTAAAAGTTCTCCAACATAAACTCATACAAATACACGTTTAGCTGCGCTCAGAGAAACAATACACCAAATATTATTAAAAATTTGAATTCTGGAGACAATTTTACATGGAAAATAGTCAGTGTTGTACTCATTAGAAAAGTCCATCTAGAAAAAAATGTTTAAAAAATTTTCAGGCAAAAAATGCACTAAAGTGTGGTTTAAAACTTTTTTTATCAAATTTTGATAAACGCCGGTTTGAATGCGACAAATAATAATATTCTCAAATTTTGGCGCGCGCCGATAGATCGAGTCTAAATTTGTGCCAAAACTATCAAATAAGATTAAAATCGCCCAAAATTGTTTCAAGCGACAAAAGATGTCTTTGTTCTGAAATAAGCTTAAAAAAATATAAGTTAAATAATTAAAAAAAAAAAAATTAAGAAAAATATTTTTTAAATAAAGAAAAAAATTTCCATGTAGAATTGTTTGCAAAACTCAAATTTTTAATATTATTTTTGAGTTTTATACCCTTAAAACCAAAACACACAAAAAAAATTATATTTTTCAATTTAATTTACATAAAAATACGTCAACTTTGGCGGTAAAAAAAAATAAAAATGCTCCTTTTTGCGCAGCCCATTAAGAACAAAAACATGTAAGCTTTGCAGCTTATAGACACGGTATAGACTTGAAATGGCGCCAGATTTGGATGATTCCACGAAAAATTTCTGATTGATTCCACTAGTTTTTTTTGCTTAGATAAATTTGCAATTTTTTAACAAAAAAACCTATTAAGCTAAAAAACAACAAAAAAATCGTAGAATTATTTTTAAGGGTTTCATACCCTCATGAACCGATCAAAAGACTACTAATAAGTTATAAAAACTAAAAAAATAGTACAAATTTTTCAATGCTCTGGTCCTTTTGAATTGGAATGCAGGACATTTGAGCAGTTAAGTGCCCAAAAATGTTTGTCGTAACAATATTTTACATGATTGGCCGTAGTACTAATCTTTACAAAATACAAATATAAATGATATATTGATGTTTCTCTAAGACAATATATTCTACTCTATCTTTATGCTTTATTTAATAGAAGTTTAACCCTCTAAATCTAATTGATAACTTTTTGCATCATTTATGTTAATTATTTGAACAGTTTTTCTATTGTATTTTTTTATTGTATTATTGCTTCATTGAATAACAGGAACAATATAATTATTTTATTGCGTACTTAAGTATGCAAATAATATATGTATAAGATTTGATTTTACGCAAGCTAGCAACTAATTGATTGAATCCCGGAGATGATTCAGAATAATTTCCAAGATTTGGATATGGCAGACATATAGTTGTGCGTGAGCAAGGCATAATCAGAAATAAAAAGTACAATTTTGATAAGTAATGTATGTATTATAGTTTAAGGCCCTTCTTTTTTTCAAAGTAACTAGTAATAATTTTATTTTATTGCAATTCTATTATTTTTACATTGTCAAGTTTTTAGAACAATATAACTTCATCTCAGATACTCAATATGGATATTGATCAAAACGTTTGACAACAGATTTTCTGACTTTATTTTTGATTTACATTAATGAACTTCTTTAAATAACTAAAAGTACTATTTATAGTTTTGCAAATGATAGCACTCTTTATACTTCCAAAGATCATTTCGACAAATATGACTGAGCTTTTTAAAATTTCTAGATTAGAATCTGTAGCATCTACAAACGAAAACCTCAAAATAATATCTGAATGGGGCACTCTTAACATGGTCAAGTTTAACTCTAAAAAAACTTCTTACTATTTCAAAATCCAAATCCGAGATATCATCAGTACCAAATATTAAACTAAACAACAAATTCATATTTAAATTTTCTTCAGTTTGTCTTCTAGATGTTACAATCTCACATAATCTTCTTTGGAACGACCATGTTGTTGGCATAGCTTCGGAAATATCTAAAAAACTTTCTCCTTATATAGAATATTGTTCTTAAGTATGGGGAGGAGCATTGGAAACTACACTATCTCTCCTAACCTTTTTTCAAAAACGAGTTTTTTGGATCACTGCCGATCCAAAATGTGGTTTCACTCGTTGAAATTTAAAAGTATTTTTATGTTGTTGTGGCATATTATGAAATTTCATTTTGAAATTTAAAAAAAAAGTTGGATTTTATCAATTTGAAGATTCTGTGTTTGTGCAAAAAAAATATTTTGTTTTTAGTTTTTGTTCTATCTAGGTATTCTAGATAGAAGTTGATGTTATTTTTTTTTTCTTTTTGGTAAAAGAATCTAATTTTTATTGTCATTATTGATCATGATTTCGAGTTTGTTGTTTACAGTAAATTATTGTTATGTATATCTACATATATTTATACATTTGTTAATAAAAATCCAGCATTTTTTGGCGTAATGAAAAGACAGTTTGTCGGTCTAAAAGATATAATGAACATCAGATTAATATTTCTCAATGAAAGGAAGCGAGACAATGTTCAAATAATGTTTTTTAAAAACTTCTTGGTTAATGGCACACCACTTGGTTTGAGTCAGAGATGAGAAATCCCCTTTTTGGATATTACAATGCACAACATACTTGGGGTCAAATTTTGTTAACTATATTTTCCACTAGAACTTGTTTTCAAAATGTTGTTTGTTTCAAATATGTTATTTCCAGGCATTTGCAAACGACTAAACAAGAAATAAATTTTGTCGTCTGAAATTTAACTTTTTTTTATAATTTAACCATTGTAATCTGTTTTTTGTTTTGTTTGTGTAATTTGGAGACCTTTGTTTTTTCTTGCAGTATCTGACAGATATATGGTTGTGAGCAATTTTAACTTTTTGCGGCTTTGCATAGCTAATTTTGTCTTGGTTGTTAAATCATCTTTTTACTTATGCAATTTTTTTTTTAATTTTGGAAACATTTTTGTCGCTAATAAAGGACACTGCCAAAGTTTGCAAAAAATGTAAAGCAAAACACAAATTACGTTATGTAAATCGTTTTATTGCTTCTCAAAATAGTTTCTTTTAAAATCTACACACTTTTGCATCCGATGAAACCAATCTTCAAAACAATTTTGCCGCTTTGAGCGAGGTGCCTCCAAAACAAGTGATTTAAATTTTTTAACGGCCTCTTCAGGCGATGAAAAACGCGATAAATCAGCCGAATATAGGCAATGAATCATTAATTGGATATTGTTACTAAGCAAAAACTACAGTTTGTCGTGCTTTGTGAGCGCTTGCATTGTCATGATGAACAATGATTCGCCGGTTTATGTTGTTTCTTCTGATTTCAGCAATAACTTTTGGCAAACAATGTATGATGTATACCAGTCAGCATTAACTGTCCTTTAATCTTCTAATGCAACCGTTGCAACATGATGCGTATTTCCAAAGAAACAAGCAATCTTCTTTTCGAAACGCTTTGTGAACGCACCACTTTTGTGGGTTTAGGTTTATTTTAAAACACTCATACAGTCGATTGCTATTCAGTTTCAGGTTCATATAATAATATCCAAGACTTGTCACCTGTTACGATGTTATATACCGAATTTGAACGACTCCCTTACAATTGGTATGCAATTTCTTGCACCACTTGACACGTGCCTGTTTTTGTTCTTCTTTCAAATTGAGTGGGATCCAACGACTGAAAAGCTGACATGCAAATGATTGTGCAAAATCGTACGTATTTGTTTTGCTGCAATGCCTAAGGATGCCTCTATATCTCTATAAGTCACATGCCGATCTGACAAAATCATTTCACGCACAGCACCAATATTTTTCGCGACAACAGAGGTGCACGGACAACCTTCGCGAAGATCGTCATCAAACGTTGGTCTTCCACGCTTGAATTTTGCGAACCATTTGTAAACCATAGTTTTGGATAGTGCTTCATCTCCAATTAACAAACAAGTTTTTCCATACATTGCTGCAGTGTTAAACCGTATCGAAAATCATAAAAAATCATCACTCGGAAGTCACGATTTGAAATTTCCATTTTTTACACAATTATTACTCTCGTTAAGTTTTGTTGAAGCAAAACCGAGCAGTTTGAAATCGAACTGTCAACTGAATTATGGGTGACAAACGTCAAATTACGAATATGGCAATCACAGAACGCTGGCAATACAGGCAGTACTTGATTCCGCAAACTTTTAGCAGTGCCCCTCGTATTAATTGCTTCCTTAGCCAGTTACAACTTTGCTAACAATGCATTTGTTTGGCATACTATTTTGATCCATTAAGTCAACAACGGTCGTAGGTAATAAAGTTTTTTTGATGTTAATCGATGCTTGATAGCAATGTTTGGATGTTGGAGGTTTTGTAGATAGATAGATCCAATATGCAACTACATAAGTCGATAGGACATGTCATTTAAATAAGCTTCAATACAAGAATTACAAATAAACATTACAAAACATTTTAAAAATATAAACAGTATAAGTACAAGGTATTTAAAACTTAAAAATGTAATTAATAAATATGAAAACACACGCATACACTTAATTATAATTACAAAACTCTTCAATTGTATAAAAACACTGTTCAATTAAGAAGTTTTTTAAATTATTTTTAAATATTTTTATGTTAGTACAGTTTTTTAGTGAGTCGTTTAATAAATTTTAAAAATGTGCCCCTGCATGTTTTGCGACTTCTTGAAACTTGTGGTTCGAGCTTTGTTAGTTCGTAGCTTGCTGCAATACCTTGTATCATAATGATAATGATGATGAAAAACGTAACGAAAAAGTTTGAACAAATAAATTGAAGTAACAGTTAAAAGACAGTTGGTTTTAAATGTGTTGCGACAAGATTCAGTAGATTTTAGATTGAACATCAGTTGGATCAATCGTTTTAGTTAGATAAACACTCTATTAATGTCTGAAGCAAGACCCTACACTATGATATTATAACTGATTATAGAGTATATTAATCTATAATAAACATTGATAATAGATTCAGTTGGAAGTGAGCTTATTACGTTTTTAATGGCAAAATAAGGACTACTGATTTTAGAACACAGTTTCAATATGTGATGACCAGTTTAAGTGTGAGTCTGAGGTTACACCTAGAAATTTGGCTTCAGATTGAATGGTTAATTCGTTATTTAAAAAACTGTAACTTTCTGATAGAGGTGTAGCATTATAGTTTCTAAAATTAACAGTTACTGTCTTGTTTATGTTTATTAAAAGATTGTTACAACTGCACCAATCTGAAACTTCTGTTAATACACTTCTAACTAAGTGGTTTACTTTTTCAACATGAATCCGCAAATACTAAAATAGATGTATCATCTGCATAGAGAAAACATTGTCAGCTTTTAATAAAATGTGGTAAATCATTTATGAACATTAATGAAAAGTATTATTGGTCCGGTGACACTACCTTGAGGCACTTCCATATTTACTTGATACTGGTCTGAAGTAACGTTTGACTTGAACACAAAGTTTTTGGACTTTTAAGTAATTTTTCAGAATCTTTAGCTTATTTCCTCGTATTCCTAATCTGGACATTTTGTACGCGACAAACTGTAATTTCAGACTATCAAATGCACTTGTCAAGTCAAAAAATATACCTACAACAATTTTCTTTGCATGTAACTTGTCCATTATATGTTGAACAAAGTCAATTGTTGCTGTTTTGGTGGATTTGTTCTGCCTAAACCCATACTGTTCTTTTGCAAACAGTTTATGTTTTTCCACAATATTATTTTGGAAATAACACTTAAAAGCGCAATTGGATGGTAATTGTTTATGTTTTGTTTATTTCCTTTTTTTATAAATGGGTACAAATTTGCTTTGTTTGAGTATATCGGAAAATTGGCCTAATAATACTGTTTTATTAATAATACAGCATAAATCACTCAACAATATGTCTACCGCAAATTTAACAAGTTTTATAGGAATATTGTCGAGTCCACTTGAACTTTTGTTCTTTAGAGATAAAATAACTTTTTAAATTTTATATGGTGTTGTTTCATAAAAATAGAAAGAATCTTGAAACAATTCGACGGTATGAGAGTATGATGCCTTCTCTAACAACGCGCGCAATTTTGTTTTGAGTAGCATTTCTTTATCGAATGTGTATATATGATGTAGTGTAGTTATGCTTGAATTGTTGCGTGTTATCAGATGAGATTTGTGATACCAATTTTAACGTGTTTGTCTTATGGTTTAAGAATTCTATCAACATTGACAAGCTAGGAATTTCCTATATGGAATTTTTAAATTCTTTAGCAGTGAATGGATTCATTTTTTCCGATAGCAGTTTTGGTTAATATGGCATAATATTTGTTTATGCCTACGGCCGGCGTCGAGAGCTCGATTGTACTTTTCTATGCCGTTTTCAAGTTTTATTAATTTTTTTAATGAGTCTTGTTTTGAATCAATAATGTCAAAAATAGCAAACATATCAATCGCTTGTTCTCGTATCGATCCTTTAGTAATTGCCAAGCAATTAAATAATTAAATGAAGTAACATCCAGGGTAGCAATAATTTCCGCTGGTTCACTACCCAAGGAAGATTTTTAGTAGTGCAGCCGTTATCCGTCGCTGATGATTTCGTTTTTGTCTACCAATTGAATAAACGTGTCTTGAAATCCGTACCAATCTTTAAGATTACCCATGGATTTGGGCAGAGATATAAGTAGCAATTTTATTATTGAGTCTGGGTTGCTTGCGGATTTAACAGAAACTTCAGTTTGGCTTCTGCAACATAAGATTTTCTTTGAGTGCATCTTCTCTCTTGGTTTTTTTTATTAAAATGAATTGTGCAGAATTCATAGTATCAAGGATTAAATTGTAACTTTGCAGTGATCGTCTTCAGAACCTTGTTTGGTTTTATGGTGGTGTTTTTGTCATTGTTAGACATGTTATCTTCCAGTTATTTGCGGAAATTCTTTATATTTTGAATCTTAGTAAAATCCGGTTTAAAGGACCAATGTTTTGTACTGTGAAGTTGTATGATGCAGCACTAGAGGAATTCCACTTGATCGAGAGTTTGTAAGACGCTTGCCTCTTATCAAGCGAACGAATACTTTCTTAGAGTATTGTTTATAAACTAAGATGTAGAGTGTTGCAAAGTATGCAGATATAATTTATTCATTATTTAGAAGAAAAAAAATTACCTTATTTATTGTTAGATTGTGGACATCATTAATAATTATTGCTTATAATTCTGTTATTGTTAGTGTTTGATACTTCTGCTGGCTTTAATGTACGTTTACATTGTGCCATGAGTCATGTACCGCCATGACTGATGACTGCCTCATTAAAAGTTAATTTTGATTTTGGAACATGCTACTGGGTAATTGCCTTAGTTTAAGTTTAAATTTTAAAGTTTATGTTAGGTGCTTGGACTGCAATTTTATTTTTAAATATTTGCTTGTTTTTGAAGTGATTTATATTTTTTAATGTGTTGCTGTTTGTTTAGTCTAGGTTGGTTAGGAAATTATGTTGGAGTTAGTATAAAGTGGTGCATGATGTTTTAATAGTATAGTAGCTTTGTACTTTTATTGTGTTGAAACTGAGGTTAGGTTATAAGTGAACAATTTTAAAACATATGAAACATCAAGTTTGTGTTTTTTGTTATGTTAATATGTTAACAGTGATCTACGTTGTTAACATATATTAAGTCGTAATTGAAGCATTGTATAGAGCGTTATACTAAAAAATGAGTTTTGAGATAATCAAGCATAAAGATTATGAAACAATATAACAGAAGTTTAAGAAAAAACAAGTAATTTGACTTATATTAGCTTCGTTATTACACATTTTGATCTTTAAGTTTTATTGTTAAAGATGTACAGTTTGTTAGAAAAAGACATTGCAAAAAAATATTTAGAACTTTTTCTTTTCCACCCAACAACTTAAACATAAAAGTAATAAATATTAAAAAAACTAAATTAAAATTATTTAAAATTTTACAACAAAAAAAAATCATATTTTATACTAACAATCTTTATCAAAAATCCAGTTTAAAAACATCAATATTCTGCCAAGCTACCTGTTAAGGTGGCAACGCTTTTCAGCTAAGTTGCATTTTTTTTTAGTTATTACCTGGTAATACCAACATGTCTTTTTTATCTTTTTTTATAGTTATGAAACAAGTTTGGTAGTTTAAGTTGGTCTTTAGTTAATTTTGATTGATAATGTATTTATTAGATTGATGTATTTTAAAAATTTGTTGAATACCAAATACAATACTTTTTGCAGCGTCCAAATTTGCAAAAAAACACATCGTAGAGTTTGTAAGAAATAAGCCGCAATAATAACATTAAGTAAACTGGGATTTTTTTGACAATTGAACATAATTTAAAAATTTTGTTCTACTGTTTTAACAGTTTTTGTTTTTTTAACAATATTTCCAAAATTAAAGTTGCATTGGCTATAAAAGTATCCTCAACTTTTGCAAGCTATATTGCAAACTGGTTATATTTTTATTTTATTTCAAATAAATCTTTGAAACTTAAAACCATCTTTGTTTTAATTAATACTATAAATAATTGTTAGTTTTGGAAAAGATATTAGTCAAAGCGAAAAAGTTGTGACTGTAAATTGAATGTTGTAATAACAAAATTTAAAAAAGTTTTCTTAGTCTCACAAAAAAACTGAGGCCATCACTTTTTGTGCAGAAAATTTTGTCTTTGTTTTTAGATTGGTAAAGAGCTCTTATAGGTCTTATCTCTAGTCAATCAACATCAAATTTTTAACATAGTTGATATTTTGTTAGTTTGATTTTCTGCCCTATTTCAAGTTGCAAATTAATCATTTTGACTCTTAAAACTGATAAAATAATGACAAATGTTAAGCAATTGGAATCAAACGTAGAGATGACACTATAAAATGTCACATAAGACAATTTTTGCGACAAAATATTGTTTTTATTTTAAGTACTTGGACGATAAACGACGTAATGTTTTATTTATCATATCTCAGACATGTTCTTAAAAGTGTTGACGGCTTTTGCAAACAATCAATGATGTTTTGTTCTAGGAATTCTGTAGTTATCTTAGCGGTATAAAGTTGCACAATCTCTTGCTGGAAAACTGCTTTTGAAAGGTCTTAGATCATTAAGACTGTATCAACGTAACGGAGCACGTTTAATGTGCCCGGAATAAATATGAAAGGGCATTCTTTTTCTTAGTATATTGCTGCCCAATACACCAGAAGTTAATAGTATGTGATGCTCTTACCCAATTTATTGCAATTGTTTTTATTTTAAGTACTTGGAAGATGCGGTAAACGACGTAATGTTTTGTCCATCATATCTTACACATGTTCTATAGGATCTTGACGGCTTTTGCAAACAATTAATGTTGTTTTGTTCTAGGAATTTTTTAGTTATCTGAGCGGTATAATGTTGCGCATACTCTTGCTGGAAAACTGCTTTTGGAAGGTCTTGGATTATTAAGACTGTATCAACGTAACGCAGCACGTTTGATGTGCACGGAATAAATATTAAAAGGCATTATTTTTCTTAGCATATTGCTACCCATTACACAAGGAGTTAATGCCGAGTGATGCTCTTACCCAATTTATTTATTTTTTTTTTTTTATACATTTATTAAAATTATTTATACATACATATATATATTTACAAAATTGTTAAAAAATAGTTTTCATATAAATATAACATTCCAGCAGTACCGCCATCCATCCGTAAGAAATCCTGGGGCCTGGTATTGGATTTTTTTTTCTCATCGTGTGGTCTTATGATGTGTGTTAGTAGTTTTAACTTTTATATTTGTTTTTTCATCAGATATTCTTTTAGTTTCATTTTAAAATTATTTAGGTTGCATATATTTTTAATTTCTTCTAGTATATTATTGAATTCTATAATGCCTTTGACAGTTATACTTTGGTTTTTTGATGTTGTTCGGTTTACTTCCATGTTTAAGTGTCCTTTTCTTTGTGTGTTGTGTGTATGAATTTCTTTTCTAGTTGTTGGTTTTAATTCTGTTTTAGTTAGACCAAGTTGTATCTTTTTTACTAAGATAATACATTGTTGTGACATTTTGTTTTTTATTGTAAGTTGGTTTGTTTTTTTGTGAATTTCATTTGTAGGTGTTAGTTTGTCCATTTGATATAGTGTTTTTATTGCCTTGTTTTGTTGTCGTTGTAGCTTGTCTATGTTTCTTATGTTGGTATGTGACCATACGGTCATCATGTAATTAGTTTGTGAGCTAAAGATAGCATTATAGATAATGTTCCTTGTTTTTTGTGTAGTTAGGTTGCTCAGTTTGTATAGAGCTCCTATAGCTATTGTGTTTTTTCTTATAAGGTTTTGTATGTGTTTGTCACACTTTAAATTATTGGTAATTGTAATTCCAAGATATTTTGTATGTGAAACTTCGCATAATTTGCGTTGGTTATTTATAGATAGCAAGATGTTGTTATTTCTTTTTTTTCGTGATATTATCATAAAATTTGTTTTATGTTCATTAATTGTTAACAGGTTTTTAATATACCAGTCATTAATTTTATTTAAGTCTTCTTGTACTTCGTGTTGCAGTTTTGTTTTGTTTATTTCTGTATGTGCTAGAGTTGTGTTGTCTGCGTATATGTATAGTTTTCCGTTTAGCTTTAACTCAAATATGTCGTTAATATATAAAATATATAGAAGTGGTGCAAGCACACCACCTTGTGGTATACCGTAGTCACTATGTTTTACTGCACTCAGTGTATTTTTAATTTTTGTTTGTAAGGTTCTTTGTTTTAAATAAGTTTGAATTAGATTTAGTTCTTTTTTTCAAATTCCCATTTTTTCTAGTTTTGTAATTAGTTTTCGTTTACATACAGTATCAAACGCTTTCTGCATGTCTATAAATACTGTAAGACATTCTTTTCTTACATCAAGTGCATTGTTGACGTTGTGCATTATGTCAGTAAGTGCAGAGCTTGTACCGGTTTGTTTTTGGAATGCGTATTGCCGAGTGTTTATAATATTATGTGATTCTACATGTTTTAATATTCGTTCATAAATTATTTTATCGACTATCTTGGCTACAATAGAGAGTATTGCAATAGGCCTATAGTTTTCCGGTAGATGTTTGTTTCCTTTTTTAAATATAGGTATAATAACAGTTGGTTTTAGACACTCTGGATATATACCTTGTAATATTGTATTGTTGATTAATTTAGTTAGTAGCGGTATCAACTCATTTTTTACAGTTTTAATAACTTCTGATGTTATTATATCTTTTCCAGGTGCTTTTCCATCTTTAAGTTTGTTTATAATGTTTTCAATTTCTGCGTCCGTCGTTGGGTTAAATGTTACGTTTGAGTCTATATTCTTTTGTAATGTAATAGTTTTGAGTGATGTGGAATTATTTGGTTTTTTGTTTGCAAGGTTTTTTTCAATGTTTGCAAAATATATATTAATTGTATTAAATATGTCTTCAGGATTTGTGAGTATTGTTCCATTTTCGTCGGTGATTGTTGATATATCTTTGCTTCTTTTTTTATTTTTTATAATTTGCCGGATTTTAATTTGCACTGCCTTTTTGACAAACTTTTAGACTTTATTTGCTAATTTTTCTGAATTCAGTTTACAATAGCGCGTGGCCATTGCGTGACTAACACCATGCCAATTTTACAGAATCCTAAATTACTTTTATGCTTTTCAATAAATTGTCCTTTTTCAAATGGTGTAATTTGTTAAAAAATTGCATGTCTTTGCACTCGCGGCATTCTTTAAAGCAATAAGAAGCTTTAAGAAAATAAAGAAAAAGTTTCAAACTAATACTATAAATAAGGTAAACGAAAATAAATTTTCTGATCATATAAAAAAGATAAATGAAATTTTTTTTAACTGACACATGGGATTTAATTAATTGTATCTAAATATATACCAACTACATATTTCCAATAAATTTCAAAGTTCTACATCAACTTGTTAATTCAATAAACATGTGCATCTGCGTGTAAAAGGTTGTTAAACAAAAATTGGTTGTATTGCAACAATTTTAAGTCAATTCAATTTTTTTTGAGGCAAATTTTCTTTTGCTCGGCTATTAAATGTGCATTTAAAGAAAAACTCTAAATGTTAAACTCTAAGACCAAATGTATGTAAAGGTCAGTGCATAACCATGTATCATCTGTTAGCTTCCAAAATTGCTAGATATTACGCGATTATTTTTTGTAAAACTACTTAAAAATCACACCCAACAAGTAATTAAAAATCAAGGTTTGTATTAATAAGTTAAGTTATCTTTAGAAACTTAAAAAATAAACTAATAAAAAATATTCTAGAATTAGAAATGATGTGTACCCATCGCTTCAAGACCTTCCAGTTTGTATATTTTTAGGAAATAGAACATTTATTACATACTTGCTTTAAATAATTACAATTATTTTTAAAAGTATACAACAATTTCAAAACTTTACACTCCAACTACTTTGTATTAAAAGAAATGGCATTAAACAGTTTTTACAAGTATATTTATTAAAAGGAAATAAATTCTAGATATAGTAGATACTTTGTAAATGTAGAAACATCGAAACAAAGAATAAATCAAAAACTTTCTATCCAACTAACATAACATTCTAATGCAATATTTACTAACAACTGGTCCATCATATATTATAGGTGTAACTAATAACAAAACAGAAGAAAATTGAAATATTATTTTAAAATTTAAATAATTTATATTATATAATAATATCTTTCATTGTAAATAAAAATAATTAAATACAATCATGAAATAAGTGAGTTGTAACTTAAAATAAAATCAGTATATTTTTATCATATACTATTATAATCAAAACACAGAAAAAGTGTTATTAGCATATAAAAACATATTTTAATTAACAAATAATTCAGCTTTGAGAACTCTTACATTAGTTTTATTTTAACCACAACATTTGCGTTGCGATAAATTCAAAGAAAAAGTTGGCTCTATACATTTATCGTCTTTATAAATAATATTTATGTTCTAAATATATTGTCACTTAAAAACTTATTTATACCATACTTACCTTACATTACATCCGGTAAACCAAACAAGTATTAACCAACATCAAGGAAATTTTAATAAACATACAGATACAATCTCATGTCGTGAAAAGTGACAGTAAGTGGCTACCGTTCAATGTCTATTAGTTTCAGTCGCACCAATAAAATAATATAAACGAATGCAAGTCTAATGATGTTTGTAAACACGATCGTTAAACAGCAGGAGCACCTTCGCAACCAGAAGAAACTACACTCGACCTGTTTGCACATTTGAAATTAAAGCGCGTTTCTATCGGCAATTGATAAATGATGATAAAAAACGGGGAACAAAAGGAATTCTATTAAAATTCAATTCTATTCCTTTGTGGTGGAACAATAGAAAGTGAAAATAGGGTTTCAATGTTGTTTAAGATGTTATACAGTGGTAAGTAACAAAAAGCCATGACTGTAATAAAGACATTCATAGAACATTAGGAGTAAGTCGCGTGTAAGCAAATGTGGGTCTTTGAAAGCTCAACAATCTTCTATTAGAAATCTTAGTAATTACAATCATTTAATTAGCGATGCTGTGTTGTTAGTTACAACATTACCTCATTACTGTACTTCCTCTTCATTATTTACTTAGCAACCACAAAGTAAATAGAGGGGTTTCATTTTAATCCTAGTTAATTTACAATATAAGCACTGTTTGTTTTCGTATTGCATCGTAAAGAACTATTTTTATTTTCTCTTAAATTATGCCTTCTTGTGTATAAAAAAAGATAAAACTATAAAGTTGGCCCATTTATCATTGACATTTGTAAGAAGGAAAAAAAAGTAGTAGGGAGTAGTTTGTCGTACGAAATTTCAATGCATTCTTCTTGTTTCCCTCGTTTTGTTCGGCAGGCCATAAAAGACATTACGCGAAAACTTCCTCCGATCGATCTGGCCCGCTGATCTTCCGGATGTACTCCAGACTGCGGACAATTGCATAAATACAAGTCCTTTCAACTTTAGTTACATTGAAACTCCCAGTTAATGGATATGAGTTTTTTTTAACTAAATCGATTAAGAGTTGTGTTTGTTAACGATTGAAAATGTACACATATTACAAAATAAATTGCAATCAATTTATGAAAAAAATATTTAATTATTGAACGTTTTTATAATTTTTAATTACTCCTATAAACATATTAATTTGTCAATAGTGGGGTGGGTTAAACTTCTGTTTGGCCATTCATTTTTTATTGTTTTAACAATATCTGCCATTTTAATATAATTAAAAAAAAAATGTTGTGTTATAAATTCTATTATGCAATGCGGATTAACAATTTTAGTAATAAAAAAAAACTTTGTATTACGCATACAGGTTTTTAATTAAAAATTTTCATACTACTTTTTTTTTTTGTAATAAGTATAATTACTTGAATTAAATGTTTAAACTGTTGTATTGCTTTGCAAAGAAAGGCAGCGCCGTATCTCGAACAAAATTTGAAGGAAAGGTGGTCCGGTCCGATGATAAAAATAAAACTTTTCATTTTATTTCTAGAACATTTGCAATTTTAATTATAATACATAGCATTACCAAATGATAAATTTTGTATTGACGTAACATGCCGATTGGATGTAGTCGCCATTTGCTCAAGTGTTGGTCATTGAGAGATTAGATATTGGATACTTTCTTCTTCTCTGACTAATGGATTTTTAACACTTGCAGAGAGAAGATACTTCTAATTATGTGTTAACAAACACTCATTTTATTTTAAACCACTAGATAATAAATATGATTAGGAGTGACCTACTAACCAGCACAAGTGCTAGTTATCAAAAAATTGAACACTACCTCCTCCTTTTTTAACAAAGAGACTTTTAACGGTTGCAAAGAATTTTTTTTTTATAACAAATTTTTGAAAGTGGGGTTGGGCACTCTAACTCAAATTTCTCAATAGTAATCATGATCTGGATAATTTGAGAAAATTGAATTTAAAACAATTTCAGTCTGAATTTTTGTTAAATTTAAGAAATTTGCAATTAAAAGGTTAAATTGGTCATTTATTATATTTATATATTATATTTTGATTGGCGTAGTCATATATACAACTGTATTATAAATACGTTTTACATGAAAAAAAAAATAAAGAAGTTTTGAGAAAATTAGATTTGAAATATTCAGACTTCGTATTTTTGTTAAATTTAAAGAATTAACATTTTTAAGGTTATATTGATTTATCAGACAATACCATTGGAATTCAAAACAAATCCTGAAAATAAAATAATTAAAGAACTTAAAAATAAAATTAATAATAATAACATCACTGCAATGATTGCTGACAAAGGAGCTGGCTTAGTATTAATGAAAAAAGAAGAATACAACAACAAAGTTCTTCAATATATTAATGATAACAAATTTATAGAAATTACATCAACATACACCAATACCCTCAACCAACTTGTTCTCCGTACCAAAAATATTTTAATATCAACTGAACAAACAATCAATAAATATAACCCTACCTACAATACATTAATACCAATGAATCCACAACTTCCTAAATTATATGGCCAACCTAAATTACATAAATTAAATATACCTATAAGACCAATAGTATCAACAATAGAATCACCAACTAACAAAATTGACAAATTACTTACTAACATACTAACTAAACATTTCCAAATTACTCATAAACACACTACCATAAACTCAATCGACTTAACAAATAAACTGAAAAACATAATATTAGACCCAAATGATTAAATTATCTCTTTTGACATAATAAATTTATACACAAACATTCCTATACCAGAAACTATCACTGCACTTCACAACACCTTAACATCAAAAAACATAGACAAAAACGACATTAATGACATTATGCTTTTAACAAAATTTTTAACTTCTGAAACAATATTCACATACAATGACAAAATCTACAAATTAACAAACGGTTTACCTATGGGAGCTTCTAGCTCAACATTTCTAGCAAACATTTTTTTTAAATACACTCGAAGAGGACATTATTATTAATAATAACAATCCATTTAATAATAACATCATTCTATGGCAAAGATATATTGATGACATAATTTGCATATTTAGAGGACCATTATCAACCATAACAAACTTTCATAATTTTTTAAACACTATACATCCTAACATACAATTTACTCTAGAACTAGAAAACAATAAACAAATTAATTTTCTCGACCTTACAATATCTAAAATTTACAACAAATTAGACTTTCAAATTTATAGAAAACCCACAAACCCTGGAATAATTATTCCATTTGATTCAAACCATAGTAATAACCATAAATTTTCAACTTTTCACTCACTTTCACATAGAGCACTAAATTTACCACTATCACCTAAAAATTTAAAAATTGAAATTAACATCATTAAACAATTAGCTATTTCTAATAATTTTCCAATCAAAACAATTAACAAAATTATAAACAAACATAAACAAAAAATTAAATTAAGAAACAACACAACACTTATAATCATCAACAAACACAATAAAACACAATACAGAAAACTAACATACTATAATAACAGCAACAAAATTAAAAAACTATTATTCAAATATGACATTAACGGATCTTTTTCTACTACCAACACAATTAAAAACATATTTTGTAACAACAAACAGAAAACAGACATTTTAATGAAATCAGGAATTTATAAATTAGACTGCCAAGACTGTAACGCTACTTACATTGGACAAACAGGACGAGCATTAAAACACAGAATAAAAGAACACAATACTAAAAACAACAAATCAACTTTCTCCAAACATCTTCAAATACATAAACATAACTTTAACCACAACAACAATACAAAATTAATACACGAATGTAAAAAAGGCTTAAAAATGTCTATTTTAGAATCTTTCGAAATTGATAATATAAAAAATAACAAAAAATATACATGCCTAAATGAACAAATTAACACAAAATACCAACACATTTACACTTTTCTTAAATCAAACATAAACACAATAAATAACACTTAAAAAATTTTATTAATCAATATTACATAAACATAAACATATTTGTCAATCATATTAATGTCAAAAATATTTTTTATATATTTATACACGTAAGTTTTTATTTATATAATATTTTAATTTTAATTTAATACAATTATATTTATAGTTACTGATGATGCCTTAAACGGCGAAACCGGTTTATATATTAAAAATAAAAATAAAGCATATAAAAGTATAAAAAAATTTAATTATACAATTTAAAATATACAAAATTGTTTTTTAAAGACGTTATATATGAAAATAAAAATGGTTTATTTGAAGAAATTTTGAAAAATTTTGATGTGAAACAGCTTTACGCAGTATGTTTATTAAATCAAAATGTTTTGGAAATTAAATTGATCATTTAGATAATACCAATAAGTAGATTCATTTGTAGAATTCACTTATAAAGACATTCTAGATAAAGAAAAAAACTAGGTTATTGGAAAAAAAATTAAGACTTAGGTTTTGAATTTAAATCTAAGAAACATTTAAATTTTTAATTATTCAAAATTACGAAAACATCTTATATAAAATCTTTAACCAACAAATATTTTTTGTGTTTTACCGTATACGGCCGCCAAGGAAGACGTTTTGTATTATTTAAAAAAATTTCCCTAAGATACGGTTTTGTATAAAAGTGCAGTCATTGTTGAAAAGATTAAGATAAAACTCATCGTACACAATAGCTGTTTTACGGATATTTCAAAAATTGAAATTAATGCTTTTCAAGTTGAAGTCCGAGAAGTTTTTATTTGTTCATTTATGCAGATAATGAAAATAAAAAAAATAAACATTTTTAGAACAGGCTTTCATTGTAAACATACTTTTTTCTAAAGAAATCTGAATTTAAATTTTGTTTGTCTATGAGCCATCAGAAAAACTGAATAAGCAAAATCTTCAATGACAAAATTTTGTTACATGATTTACGTCTAAAGCTGTACTTATTTACATAATTTTTACACTACAAGATTATTATGTACAGTTTTTGAAATATGTTTAATGTTTTATGTATGTTCCATTGATTTAAATTTGGTGCAGAAGTATAGTGGATGTTTATCTTTACATGCATGAATGCTTGCCGTAAAGTCCGTGTTGTGATGTATTTAGTTGCAGCATATTTACTGGTTTCTGAAAAGGTTCTATATTATTTTAGGATATTTTTCTTGATTTTAATGTCTTTACCTTTTTTCTTATGAATTCCACCAATAATGTGTCTTTATTTTGCATCAAATTTTTCTATTTCTTGGTAGTTATTGTATTTATTTTAGTATATTATTGGAGCATCATACTTGTTGATGCATAGTGCATCTAAAACACAATCATGTTTTGATAGGCTATTTCTTAGTTTGGCACGATTGTTTAATATTTCTCGTCTGAACTCGGGAGTATTCAGAATTGCATAAACGTGTTTGAGATCGTTTTTCCCATTCGAGTTGTTTTTAAATAATGAAGCTTTTGTTTGTCAGTAAAATTTTCACTGGTGTCAATTATTTTACCAAATGAGTCTTTGAACACATTCTTACTAAATTTGGGTAACGTAATAGCTGTAATCACCGCATCTTGTCTATTTTTTATGTAATTGAATCAAGTTTGTTAGCTGTTGCAAACTTAGTTAAGAGTATTTTAGCTTTGGTTTTTGCATTATTGTAGGCATCTTTAAAAGTGGCAAGTATTTTATCATATTTATCTTCTTCTTCTTTCACTTGATTGTCAATTTTTTTTTACGCTATTAACCCTTTTAATATCATTGTTGAGGAAACAAATATTTAGAAAAATGACAAAATGTTTTAATTTTATAAACTTTTTTTTTTGAAGAGATCATTCAGTTTTGCTGATTTTGGCATTTTGATACAATGTTGGTGTCGCCTTACAACCGCATGGTTAAATAACTCAATTACTTTAGTGCTGTCATGATTATAAAGTGTCCACACAAAACAATTTATGTATTTTTGGTAATTACATAGATTAGATTGTTGAGTTCTAGAGAGTATCATGTATAGATGTATTTTGGTCACAGTCGATAACCACTTTGTAATAACGGAACTCATCAGTAAAGCAAAAAGTGCGTAAATAAAATATCAAATATAAATTAAAAGTGTAACAGTGACAAAAACAAGCTATAACAACATTAAATTCCAAGCGGATAAAAATTGCCAGTCAGTGAAGAAGAGAGGACGACATATAGCAAGTGAGCACGGTAGAAAGAGACAGGTGCGAGTTGTACGGCGCAAAGTCACGCCACGCGCAACGAGGAGAAGGAAGCACAGGATCTATATTTATATTTAAGTTAAATTAACAAAATTGAATTAAAATACAAAAAAAAACAAGGGAATGAATAAAAAAACAAGAGAAAGAAAAAAGCCATAGTATATTTAACAGAAGTAAAAAAACCATTAGATCACCAGATCAAAAGAAAAGAGGAGGAAAAGAATTGAGTAAGACAGAAAAAATTAAGAAAGCAGAAGAGATCCCTACAGACACAAAAGAGATGGAGGAATTAAAGAAAATGGTTCAAACAGTGATGAATAAGATAGATGAAAATATGAATGAAATAAAACAAGAGATAAGGTCAATAAAAGTAGAAACAGAGAAAAAAGAAGAAATCTGGAAAACAAAAGTGAAAAGCTTAAGAATAGAAAATATTGTACAAAAAATTGAAAGAGAGAAAAAATAAAAAATAAAAACAACATTATAATAAAAGGCTTGAATTTAACAGAGAACACAGAAGGAGAGATTGAACAGTGGATAAAAGAAAAACTACAAGTAAATGTAGACATTAAGAAAATAAGAAAATAACATGGCTAAACAAAAATACAAAGAACGAAATCATCAAATTGGAAATATCAATATTTGGATAACGGAAAAGCAATGAAAGGGAAAATGAGTACAAAAAGAGCAAAAATTAAACTGGGTACATGGAATTTACGAAACATAAAGGGCAAAGAGGAAGAGTTGGTAGAAGAAATGATAAAACATAAAATAGAAATTTTAGGAATTACAGAAACAAAAAAAAGAACTTAGAAAAATACACAAAGGATACTGGATGTTCTGGTCATGAGTAGATGAAAAAGAAAGAGCAAAAGGGGGAGTTGGTATAATAATAGCACCAATCAAAATAAAAAACTTTACGAAACAAAGATACATAAACGAAAGAATCTTGTCAGTAGAAATGATGCTATATGGAAAGGAAATATGGACTATAATAACAGCCTATGGAGAAAACGAAAATGCTAAAAAGACATTCTTTTCTAAAATTACAGAATGAAATAGATGAAGGACTTGAAAATGTAGTAATCATGGGAGACTTAAACGGACGAGTAGGAAACCAAAACGCAGGAACAGAAGAATACATGGGAAAATAGGGAGAAAAAACCAGAAACAATAATGGGGAAAGAATTATAGAACTGAGCGTAGAAAACAACCTTATTATAACAAACACAAAATTTGAACACAAAAGGATACATAAATTTACAAGAGAAAAACCGACTAGAAACAAGAAATCAATAATAAACTACTTTATAGTAAGCAAACAAATATGAAAAAATGTATCAAGAGAGGCAGAAATCGGAAGCGACCATTACCTGGTAAAAATGGACTTGAGAAAAATGGAAGAAAAAACAGATAAGAGAAGAAAGAAGGTAAAAAAGAAAATAAAAAGTTACAAACTTAAAGAAAAAGAATACAGAGATAGATTCTAAGAGATAGTAAAAAAAAAATGTAGTAAAATTAGAGAAACAAAGGAAGTAGACAAAAAATGGAAAACATTCAAGAACATCATACTAGAAACAGCAAAAAAAAGCTGTGGAACAACAAAAATAGAGAACAAACACAATAAAAAAATTAAATGGTGGACAAATGGAATAAAATTGAAAATTAAAGAGAAAAAATAAAAATGGAAAAAATACATTGGTACAACAAAGTAAGAAGGCTATAAAGAATACAAAATTAAAATAAAAGAAGTAAATAATGAGGTCCAAAAAGCTAAAAAAGAATCATGGAATCAATTCACTAAAAAAAACAAAAACTATTCTATGGAACACTAAAACAGATAAAAAGGAAGAAAGAATATAATATGATCGATCTAGAGAAGGCATTTGACCGGATAAGAAGAGAATATATATGGAAAATACTTTAAAAGTGAGGCATAGACGGAAAAACTATAGAACTATTAGAAGCTTTATACAAAGAAAATAAGAACATTATTAGAACCAACAATGAAGAATCTCAAGAGTTTGAAACCAAGATGTGTACTGAGTCCAATACTATTTACAATAGTATAAAATATATAAAGAAGAGACGCAATGTCCTCAAATGAGACAGTTGTAAAAGCAATAATTTCGAATAAAGCCTAGTTAAATAGGTGAATTTATACGAATGCCACAACGACATATGTAGCGCTCGTTACTATTTGTTCAATCGGACAACCCAATAATAAAATTAAAAAATTAAATTTATGAAAAAATATTCTAAACTAAAAAACATCCATAGACGCGTTTCGAGGTTTACCTCTCATCAGTATGGCTTTATTTAATTAAACTAATTGATTTTTAACTTACTTCGTCAACATTGTTCACCACCACAATTCAAAGTGAATATTTTAAAGGGTGTATTGACTATTTATACTAACTGACTTGATGACTTTATTTAATGGCTATGGTTAATAGCATTCTGAGAATGAACAAATAAACTAATTATTTCTGGATATTAAGCTGATGGTAATGACATGAAAGAATTAAAACAGAAATTTGAAAATTAAAAATAGAATAAATTTTTTGCATAAATTATAATTACTATTATACAATTTCGTGTATATCAGAACATATATAAAATATATAAAGAAGAGACGCAATGTCCTCAAATGAGACAGTTGGCATTCGTATAAATTTATTTATTTAACTAGGCTTTATTCGAAATTATTGCTTTTACAACTGTCTCATTTGAGGAAAGAAGAAACGGAAAGAAAGGGAATACAGTGAGAAGGAATCAAACAACCAACTCAAGACAGGAAAAAATTGAGAGAACTCTATCAAACGAAATAATGTAAAAAGCCATACACCGAAATGGAGAATGGCATATGTTTAAATAAATAAATAAAATAACATTTTTTAAGAAAAAGTTTTTTGTTAAATCTTGCTTTTTTACTTTGCTTTTGAGTATAAGTTTACTATAACTTTTTTAATTTTTTTTAACGTTTTGTCATATAATTTGTTCTATGGTCTATTGTAACTGTTAAGATGTTTTATTTATTATACTTATTTAATTTGGACTTTTATTTCTATAACGCATGCATTTGGTTTGAAGCCATTTAATAGTATTTTTGTTTTTATTTTTGAGCTAACATAATATAGGGTTTTCCAATAAGAAATTATATTTTGATATTAAAAAAAAACGGGTATTTTTTAATAGAAATCAATAAATGTTTATTTCATTGTAAAGAAGAAGGTATGTCATTAACATTTGAAAACGATATCAGTCAAATGGCCGCCACGCTTACGGTTGCAGTACCACATTCATTTCATAAAAATTTTCTTGACCAATTTGCACAATTGCGGCTCTGTGTCCTCGATAACTTTACGAATTCCATCTATAGGGTCTTGAATCGATTGTGAAGCATTGGCATAGACCTTAATTTTCACTTGGCCCTAAAAAAAAATCTAAAGGTGTTATATCACAAGATCTGAGTTGTGTAGCACGTAGCGCCGTCTTGCTAAAAATAAACGTCGTCCACATTAATATCTTCCAATTCCGGCCATAAAAAAATCATTAATCTTAGCTCAGTAGTGCCATCAATATACAGTTGCACCAGCCTCATTTTCGAAAAAGTAGGGTCCAATCACACCGCCAGCCCCAAAACAGTACTAAACAGTGACACGTTGAAGATGCAAAAACTTTTCAACATTCATTCTTGAATTTTTTAAGCCCCAAATGCGACAATTATGCTTATTACCGTAGCCTCTGGTGTGAAAATGGGCCAAATCACTAAAGATTTTCAGTGAAATTTTCGATCACTTTGATGCATTTAAAAGACCCAATCAGAGAAGATACGACGTTTATAGTGATCAACCGGCTTGAGTTCATGTGTTAACTGAACTTTAAATGCCTTAAGACTTAAGTCTTTATACAAAATACGGTGTAATGTCGTTTGTGGAATGTCTAATTTCAAAAATCGACGAGGAATCAACAAACCTGGGTTTTCTTCAACAATAGTGTTGCTACATCAGCAATATTCTCATGTGTTCTTGAGCAATGCACACGGTTTTGATTTTTTGCATCACAAACTTGTCCCAACAGCTCAAATTTTTTCACCAGGTTTACTATCGCCGGCCGAAAAGGTGCTTTACGACGACCAAAAAGTGCTTTAGATTTGCAAACTGTGACTGAATTTTTTTTATCATTTTTGTAGTGTATTTTAATAATTTTAAAGCGTTGTTGAAGCGTGTATTGTTCTATTTTTAATAATGGCGTTGTTTTTACTTGCCAAATGTCAATAGATAATAGCTTCAAAATTGACAGTTGCCCAAATAGCTTGCTATTTAAAATGAAACTTCTTATAGGGAAACCCTTTAGTTAAATTGTTTATTTTTAATAAAAGGTGATTTTTTTTTTAAACCAAACGCATAAAGCGTTTCGTTTTTAAAAATTAAAAAAAAAACAGAAAATTTTCATTAATGAATGAAATATTTATTTCCAGCAATACATCAATGTCTGCCATTTACTTTTTAAATTATATTTTATGTAAATGTTGCCTGAGGCTACGCCTAAGATGGTCTATCAGTAAGCTCCAATTTTGGCATACTTTTTCCAGCATTTTGGCTGGTATTTTACCAACGGTAGCTGTTATGTTGTCTTCTAGGATTGCAATTGTGGCTGGCTTGTCCTTGTACACTAAAGATTTTACGTAGCCCCACAAAACATAGTCTAGTGGGATCAAATCGCATGATCTTGGCGGCCAATGGACTGCTCCAAAACGTGAGATTAATTGCTCACCAAACTTGCTTCTCAATTGGTCCATGGTATTGCGTGCCGTGTGGCATGTGGCATGAACCACATATCAACCAAGTTCAATTTTTCCATTTTGGGCAAAAAATGTCGGTAAGGATCGCACGGTACCTTACTCCATTGACTTTTATCTGCAATGTTCATTATTTTTTGAAAAAGTACGAGCCAATGATGCCGTCGTCAAACAAACCGCACCAAACAGTGCATTTTTTAGAGCAGCTTTTGAACTGCCTTTTGTTGCTCTTTAGACCAAATTTGGCAATTATGTTTGTTTACGTAATTTTTGGAGCCAAAAATGAGCTTCGTCGCTGAAGATAATTTTTCGATAAAAAAATGGATCATAAGAAAGGCACAAACAACAAAATGAATGAATCAAAACAAAGTGAAAAAAACCAAAACACCAAAAATACGCAAAATACTGATAGCATCGAAGCAAAAAACAAAAAGTCTAAACCTACAAAAAAAATATATACTGGACACAATACAAAGACAATGACATAAAAACTTACAAAAGTATACAACAACATCAGAAAAGAAACAAGACAAGTTAAAGATGTATGAATAGTAGACAAATGACAAGAAATAGAAATCAACAAAAACAAATACGATTTTTTCAATATGCACAAAAATTAAAAAAAACTAAGCGGCGGAACAAAAACTTGCTAACTCAAGGTATTACTAAACAAAGACGGTAATATGATTAACGAACCAAAAAAAAAAATTAGCAGGTTGGTGCAACTAAATACAAAAACTATTAAATAACAATCGAACAAGACCGATAAACTTTAAATCAAAATGCACTGTTCCCAAAATTTTGAGAAAATAATTTGCAATCACGCAATCAAGAGTTCCAAATCTAAAAAAAAAAAACAATTAGACCCGGCTGAATAAAACCTATTGATAAAGACTATAGAAATCTTACTAACAGTTTTTAACAACATGTACAAGAATGACAACATACCTAATGCTACCAACAAAGAAAAATGGAGCCAAGGAACGCTCTGACTACCGGATTATTGCCCTGTTAAACCACACTCTAAAAATTTCTTTAAAAAACTAAAAGAAGGCATCAGTGATACACAAATGGGATTTAGAAAAGGCATCAAAACCAGAAAAACACTGTTTAGTTTAAATGAATTTAAGCAAAGATATTTTACATGCATCATAATATGTATATCTGCTTTTTTGATTTTCAAAAAACATTTAATTGTATCTAGCTGTATCTAGAGATACTAAAAAGAAAAAAAATAACATTGATATTAAAAATATACAAACGATTTCTAACCTCTACTTGCACCAAACAGCAAAAATCAAAGTTGGTGAAGTCTTAAGCAAAGATGCGTTCTGTCAGCTCTCATAGTTAATATATACAACAAAAATATATTTGTAAAACACTGTCAGAATAAACGAAAAATATCATAACTAATGAAATAATACCAGCATTATTACAAACAATACGGCTTAGACATAAGAATATAAACAAACCACATTTATATACTGATTACAAAACTATAGAAAGTGTATACTCCTATAAATATCTGGCTACATGGATAACGGGAAATACAGAACACACAAAAGATATTAAATGCTGTGTAGAAATACCCCGAAGTGTCTTTACAAAAATGAAGAAAATTCTAGAGCAAACAAAGAATTAGAGCACTGAGGTGTTTATTTTTTTCACCTACTTTTACAGGATAGAAGCCTGAATGACGAAGACAAACATCAAGAATCCTAGATTTTTAAAATTTTATGGACCGACAGTCGAAGAAGTACTTTACCCAATCAATAAAACCAGAGAGATTAATAACACAAAAAAACCTTATTCTGAAAGGAATATAGCTTTTTTAAACTAATAATTTAACGAAAAATTAAATTTTGAATCATTGGTAGCTGTAGAATCTAGTGGCATCAAAACCTAAAGCATAGTTTATTTATAGTATAAAATCAGCTGTTTGTTTAACTTTGTGAAACAATACTCGTTAAAACGTAGCACATTGAGTATTTGCGGTTTATAAGTTTTGGGAAACTATTTAAAAGCTTGATGTGTTAATAATCCGGTTAAAAAATCTGTTTTAAAAGTTTTGGTTGTACATCCTTGAATTGTCAGTAAATATATTTGTTAGTATTTCTATTAAACTTTAGGACAAATTATAAATTTTACAGTCACACTTTCGTTAATGCGGCAAATGTTTAAATATCCTGATTGCATTAATTTATTTATGTTATCTACATTGTCTTCTAAATATCATTGCAGTAGTATTAATTTTAACTTGTATTTTAATCAAATGGATTTTATTGTTACTTTATTGTTTTTTTACAACTATGCACTATTGATGTTTCAATTTCTCATTTTAAAGTTCTCAACTTCTATTTTATCTTTTAAGATGTTATTCAAAACTAATTAGGAGGTGAGGTACTTGCTTTATTTAATTTCTGCATAATTTATATTTCTATAATATTGGCAGTTTTTCCCTAATTATAATAAATGAAATGAACATTTTTATATATTTTATTATTTGGTTTCAAAAAAATAAAAAATTCCACTTTATATAAAAATCCACATCAACATGTTTTTTTATATACAAAATAAAATAGTATTGAATTAACTCAAGAAAAACTAGTTTCATCGGTTGTTTTCCATGGTCAGTTTAAGTTTCCTGTTTGCGGTCCGCTGCGGACAGATTGCAGTGGCAAGTTGCAATCGGTCCGCGGGGCATTCTTTCTCTGTTTAGGGTGTCGTCACATCCCCTGCCGAGGGTAAATATTGCCGCCGGGTACCGTCTCCGCCACAAACCTTATCGCTTCACTTCTACATCTTTTCACATTTATCCCGTTATTTATGCACGAATAACGTCCTAATAACCATTGGGTGCGCAAAATAAACCCATCGCCAGTCATCACAATTTTTATACATTTCTACCCCCTTTATGGTTATCGAATTAAATATTGACGGTTTATGAGAAAGATGTTTATTGTTAAAAATTGATAAAGGGATAAAAGTTTGAGAAAACATATGATAAAAATGAGTTAAAAATTATGTTTTATTATTCTAATTCAATTCTTATCTTGATACAACAAACTCTTTATAATAGGGTGCTATACATTCTGCACATTACAGGTTAATGTTAAATGCATTATGGTATGAATTCATACACCTGAAATAACTTCCGTGAACAAGATAAGCACACCGCAATGTTGATGTAGCAGATTGTTTATCAATAATTTCCAAGTTCTGGAATATTGTAGGTACATTATATGAGTAAATATTTTATGCAAAATTGTGTTGTTAGTAGAGAATGTCGGTTTGATTAAAAAAATTTATTACTTAATTCAAGAACGCAATAATGTAATTGAGATCAAATTTGAGTAAAAACCGTGTTGACAAAAAAAATACAATTTAATTTTAAAATATACAATTAAAGATTTTAGGTTCTCATTTATTTACTGGAAATTTCTGGAATATCTTTACAAGTTGCAAACCAATTTAAAGAAGTTGAATTGCGCTAGTTCTGCTGAAAGTTTTATAACACACAAATTATCGCGCCAGTAAGCTTCAAATTACAATTTAATTAAATGTTTTTTAACGCTTTAAAGGTATTTTCTGTGCTTTATAATAATTTCTTTCTGTAGCTCATTTATTGTCCTAAATATTAAAAGAAGTTTTGTACATGTAACTAAAATTTAACAATTGAAAGTTGATGAAACGTATATTTTATTGTTATGAGTAACTTTTTGATGTAGTATTCGTACTCGGCATTGCTATAAGAAAACTGTTTGTATCTGTTGTTTTTTTACTTATACATACATATAATAAATTGCTGGTCGATTATTTATTAAAGTTTACATATTAAATGCTAATTCATCACCACGTCTCAATTAAATAATAGTATATTGTATTTAAAAAAAGTAGAATACATCTATGATTATTCAATAATAAAATTAATAATGTTTTATACTTATAAAAAATTAATTTGTTATTAATAAACGTTTTTATTAGATTTTAGTACAGTTGTTAATAAAACAGCTTATTTAGACATTCTTTTAATTTTCTTTTTTTTTATTTAACCACGCATAAAGATTTGCACATCTATAGTATTTTTTGTTATACTCAATTTTACAGCTACAAATTTATTTCAAATTTTATTTACAAAATGTACTCTTACATAATTATATTATCTGTATCTTGCATGCAATCATAAATATAGATCACCATAATTAAATTCTATATTTTACCTTAAAACCAATATTATTTAGTTTTCTTATAGAATAAAGAAGTGGGTTATACAATGCAACTATGTTGTATGAAATCATCATTGATAAATTGCAGTTTTATAAATAAATGTCGAAAGACAGGTTTTAGCCTGCAAAATTTTGAAAAAAAAGTACTGATATTTTTGCAGGATTTGAAAATATGATATTTATATCAAAATATCGGATATATATCAACTCAAACAAACATTAATTTTGATATTTATTTATCAATCTGTTTTTAATAAACTAATGATAAAATAAATATGAATTTTACTACTAATAATTTAAACTAATAAAAATAATAATTATTAAATCAAAAAAGTTAAAATAGTAATTTATCAGATGCATATGTGATTAGTGATTTGGGCAAACAATCCTCAGTTTCTGTTGCTGCTGGTCTTGTTGGTGTCTCCAATATTCATTCTAAATTATTACATCTGTTTTGGGCTGATTGCTGATTAAAATATTTAAAGAAGATAACAAGTTTTAAAGCCTTTTTATCACCTAGCCAATTTTTCACTTTAGAATGAACTAATCCAAATGACAATATATCTCTACGGCTGCTGTAGCTGCATTAGCTGTCAACTGAGCACAGAATCTAAGAAATTTTTCTTGTTCTACAAGTCAGTCATCAATTATAATTGAATGACACTATAGTACTGGTAATGTTTTATTTTCTAAAATGAGACTTAAACATATATTTGAAAAATGAATTTATTTGTTTATAAATGCAATTACAAGATATTTGCAACATTACGAAATCTTTTTAAGCCTATATTTTTTTTTATAAAATGAATTTCTTATTTTTTATAGTTGAGGTTTTGGAGGTTTTTTGTACACAGTCAAGTGTTATTGCAATTGGTGCAACTCTACTTAGTAAATCAACAGCATTTATTGTAATCTCATTATCGTTAACTATTCTTACAATATTATCATTGATGTTTATTACATGGACTTGGCACAATAGCACAACGATACCTCTGTTAAGTATGATTGAATGAAGTTTATATAGTTCTAAAAGCATTACAAATTTCTTTCTTTTTTTTGTATACTGAAATCAATAAATTGACAACGACAACTCTCTCTTCCAACTTAATGACATCTGTCAGACATTCTGTCATGTTTGTTAGCTGCAAAAACGCGAAAGGTTGTAGTAATATCAAATTTCTTTACACCAAAATCTTGTGCCGGAGGGTGGGAACACATTACTAACTACCGGTCCAATATTCTTAAACTGTGTTTTCGCCCACCCACCTAAGTGTTTATTATCAAGAAATTGACAACGTCAACTCCCTCTTTAAACCTTATGACATCTTTCAATCAATTTGTCATGTTTGTTACTTGCAAAAACGCGGTAGGTGGTACTAATATCAAATTTCTTTATACCAAACACTTGGGCGGTTGGGCGGGAACTTAATATCAAACTTACGGCCTAGTATTTATAAACTGTGTTCCCGGCCATCCGCCCTAGTGTTTACTATCATGAAATTTGACAATTGTTTTTTAAACCTAATGATATATGTCAATAAATCTGTCATGCTTGTTACCTGCAAAAACACGGTAGGTAGTATTAATGTCTAATTTATTTATACCAAACATTTAAGGGAGTGGGCGAGAACTCATTACCAAATTATTGATCTAACATTTATAAACTGTGTTCCCGCCCACCTACCCGAATGTTTATTATCAAGAAATTGACAACGACGACTTCCTATTTAAACTTAATGAGATCTGTCAGTCAATCTGTCATGTTAAATGTGGTACTAATATCAAATTTTTTTAAAACAAAAACTTGCCGGGTAAGCGGAAACACATAATAGTATTCATAAACTGTGTTCCCGCCCACTCGCCCGAATGATGATTATCAAGAAATTGACGACGTCAATTCCCTTTTTAAACCTAATGACTTCTGTCAATCTATCTGTCTTGTTTGTTACCTTGAAAATATTAAATTTCTTTACACCAAACACTTAAGCGGGTGAGCGGAAACACAATATAAAACAACCCGCTCAATACTTATAAACTATGTTCCCGCCCACCTGCTCGAGTGTTTATTACCAAGAAATTGACAACGGCAACTAACTCTTTAAACCTAATGACTTCTGTCAATCATTTTGTCATGTTTGTTACCTTGAAAATATCAAATTTCTTTACACCAAACATTTGGGTTGATGGGCGTGAACACAATATAAAACTATCGGCTCAGTACTTATAAACTGTGTTCCCGCCCACCCGACCGTGTGTTTATTATTAAGAATTTGACAAAGTCAACTTCCTCTTCAAACTTAATCTGTCGGTCAATCTGACATATAAGTCAAAAACCATTTTAAATGGTTTTTAAGGAATTATCAATTCAGGTACACACATGTATGTTTTTATTTTTAGTATAGTTGCTAAGACAATCAACTTTATTTTTTTAAATGGCAAAATACATTTTTTATTTTTTTTCAAATCTTTGTAATATTCTTAATACAACCATGTAAAATATTAATATAAATTTCATTTTTTTGATAAATTTGAAAAACATAATATTTGTTTTTTATTTAAAATGATTGTAATTGAAACTGAAAATAACTAATGTTTATTTTTTTGAACATTTTTATGTTATTATGCATAATATAGTAACTTAAAAAATTACGTTTTTGAAATTTAAAAAATTTTACATATTTTTTTTTTTTTTAATTTTATAACGCGATATATATCGTGATATATATTAGCAATATATATGCTTTGAACCCTGTTTTGCTGTCAAATCCAAACCAGTCATAACATTTCTCTGCATTATATCTGTTTTTTATTTAGATAAGATAAATTAAATCAATTTAATTTGGCAAATAGCATTTTTTACCGTGCTTTGGAGAAGAACATTATAAAAACTGTATCAAAATCTTATTTGTATAATTAGTAGTTCAAAAACATTTGATCAACAAATGACAACAAAGATGAAGAAAATAATACTCAAAAGCAAACTGTTTTTATTAGTCTAAATAATAGCATACAAAGTAATAAACATAAGAAATTTATAAAAAAAATATGCATTACTAAAGAGAAAAATAAGATTTTATTTTACAGTAGGTCTTACGGAATGTACAAATTTTAAGTGATAATGATGGTAAAGATTTATGATCAATTTTAAATAGAACAAAATGTGTTTTGACTTTTTGAATTGACTGAAAATAATCCATATTGTCTGGAACATGTTATTACTTTTGGATGTTTAAGTGAGAGCATGGAATGGCACGGTACAACTTCTTCAAGGACTGAACAAACAAGAAGGAGCAAATTGAAGATTAAATGCATGCTAATTTGTTTTTTTGATAGCCAAAGAATTGTTTACAGAATTTATGCCTCAATGCCAAACTACCAATTGCCAAAAAAATTGAAAAAGGGTTATGAATGTAAGACCAAATTAACTGGGTATTTCATCCGAGAATATACCTATACACAACAATTTCAATAATACTTTCGGCCAGTAAATACATTTTTGTGGATTCTCAGTTTCTTTATTTACCTGACTTGAGTCTTTGTGACTTTTTCCTTGTTTCAAAATTAAAAATTCACTTGAAAAGCCGTCATTTTAGGACACTAAAAAACATTCAAACGGCTAAACCAGCTGAGGGCTATCTAATATTTGAGTTTAGCACTGCTACAAAAATTGAAGAAAATGTTTCCAGCGATGTGTGCCTTACTAAAAAAGCTATTTTAAGAGAAATAATATTGAATTGAAATTTGGTTTGAATAAAATAAATTGTATAAAGTGTTGTATACTTAATTGCAACTACTTTAAAAAATCTGCACATTATAACGTAAAAATAGTTTTTTATTATAAAAATTTGTTGACATAATTTCCTTATAAAATTTATGTAATTTTGTATTCAATCCTTAAATTTATTTTATTTTCTTATTTTTATTTTTATAGAGAAGGAAAAATGCTTTATGCATTTGCGGTGGCTTGGATGTCCAGCCACCAGTGTGGGACTCCGTTTGTGTACCCACTAAAAACCTTTCAACCTCTCTTTGCTTTTATCTCCATCCGGCTTGCCTCTCAGCATTCCTTTAGATAAGGTAGCGGTTTTTTGTCGCAGTTATTAAAATTTTTTCCGTTAATCTTTTAGATAGACTTTTTCAATTAAGATTTTCTCTAAACCCTCTTTTGCCATTTTCCAATTTTTTCTCCCTTGTTATTGTAGTAACTGTTACATTTTTAATTTTTTCCAACTTCGGCTTCCATTTTACAAACTCGAACATGTGTCCGGAGTCATCTTTGTATAGGCAGTACATACATTGCTCATTCTGTTGCAGTCCGAACCTTTTAAAATACGTGCCAAAACATCCATGCCTAGTCATCACTTGTGTTAAGTGGTAACTTAGGTTTCTCTCTTTTCTGTTGTGCCATTTTTCAATATCTTTTATGAGTGTTTTTGTTCATTTGCCCTTTTTGTTTTTGTTCCACATGTCTTACCATTTCTTAAGTGTGTTTTTTTAGGGTTCTTTCTTCTTTATGTTTTTGGAAAGTTGCTTCTTTTTCCGTCGCCATCAGTTTTGTGGGTATTATTCTTGCTAATATCTTTGCGGCTTCTAGTGATGTGGTTCTACATGCTGCTATAACTCTGACTGCCAGCTATCTTTGCAGTCTTTTAAGTTTCTTTCTGTACGCCTCTATTTCCAGTGCACTCTTCCAAACTTGGGCACCATATAAAATCACCGATTCCACAACTGATCCATTTGTTGTCTTTGCTGCCTTATTATATATATATATATATATATATATATATATATATATATAATAAGGTGCACTCTTCCAAACTTGGGCACCATATAAAATCAATCACCGATTCCACAACTGATCCATTTGTTGTCTTTGCTGCCTTATTATATATATATATATATATATATATATATGAGGCAGCAAAGACAACAAATGGATCAGTTGTGGAATCGGTGATTTTATATGGTGCCCAAGTTTGGAAGAGTGCACCTTATTATATATATATATATATATATATATATATATATATATATATATATATATATAAGGCAGCAAAGACAACAAATGGATCAGTTGTGGAATCGGTGATTTTATATGGTGCCCAAGTTTGGAAGAGTGCACTGGAATATATATATATATATATATATATATATATAGAGAGATGTTAACTCCCTTATAGAGGCGTTTTCGCGCACAATTTTAACCTGATCGAGGCGTTGAAATTTTAGAAGCGAGCGCCAGCGCACATAAACAGCCAGTTCGAGGCGTCTAGCGGTTAGTACTAATTTTGCTCGACTAGATGGCTACTGCAGCAGGTTTTAAGAAATATGCACAAATCTCAATAACATATGTTGTTTTCATTGAATCTTGGGAGTTGCAGCGTAGATAAATATTTCGTAATATTATATATTTTTTCTAAATAAAAATGTTTGTTTATAAATAATTCAATTGATTAATAAACAAAATAATAAATAGTAAAGTACAATCAAAAAGTAGTTTGATGCAAACGATTTAGTTATTAGAAATAAATAATTACTCAATTGTACTGAAACAACTGCTATATATTGAATTAAAAAAAAAGAATAAATATTAAATATTTTATTAAAAATTGTTTAATAAAAAAACAAAAAATTGCTAATTTCAAAAATTAATTACTAGAATTAGTCAGTAAGTGAACGATTTACTTACGTTACAATGTCAGTTGTTTTGATTATTAATAATATAATAAATTTAATAAAACATAACTATTATTATTTAAATTTAATAAATAAATGGGGGGCATTGCGTTACTATCTCTGACGATAACTATTATGCATAAAAACAAACAATCTTACATTCCTATCACTTTCAAACTTTTTTATAGAGGCGTTTTGCGCATACTTTTAACCTGATCGAGGCGTTGAAGTTTTTGATAAAAGCGCCCGGTCCAGGCGCACAAAAACACCCAGTTTGAGGCTTCTAGCGATTTTTCACGCTTATTTTTGACTGGTTCGAGGCGTCTAAGCTTCTAATAAGTTGTTTGTATGCGCTGCTAGACGCATCAGTAGGCATCCACAAATCAAAATCATTGTTTGAATATTATTTGTAAATGATTATAAGAAGCTCTAATTAGATTTAGAACTATTTAATATACATAATTATTTAAAACAACAGTAACAATGTTATTTTAACAAAAAAAATAATTTAAAAAAAATGTTAGTAACTTTTTTTTAATCACAAAAAAAAATTATAAAAAATATAGTTGTCAATGAATATCGTCATCAGTTTTATAAAATATCCACAGTTTTACATTTTTGTACATGTTTATGTCTGAAACATACAGATATTTTAGAAAAAATAATTAATATTATAAAATGCAAACCTTATATTTTGCGGTTTATAACATATTTAAATAGTCAATGTGTATCTGTAACCATAGTAATAATTGTACATTTATACAATAGCCGCATTAACTATCTCGTAAAAGCAAAATTTTATGCACATTTTACCGTTAAAATTTAAGGTAAGCTAAGCTCCCGCTTCAGGCGCACATAAACATCTAGTTTGAGGCGTCTATAGCGGTCATTCACGCACATTAAGGTGTTACATGACCTTGACCATGACTACAACAAAAATTATTTGTGTTTTATAAATGTCCCTTACTTTATCTTTCTTTATAGAAATAGTTTTTGTAGCATCTAGCACACTTTTGATCAGTTTCAGGAGTTTTAAGTTTTTATACATTGTTTATATGCGTAATAGCACTTAATAATTAATTTAAAAAAATGTATACCATTGTTTATAAATGGATAACTTATTTGTTTTTTATAAATCATTACATAATTATTATTTAATACTTAAATTATTAAAATTTAATTTTAGTGTAGCTAAATAGTGGGTGGTTTATAAAAAAAACAGTATTAATTATTAAATATTATTTTTTATTTGTATTTTTTATAAATGCATATAATTGGGCAGATGTGTGTTCTACGGAAATAGAAATAGTTGCATCTTTGACTACATTGTCACACACTTTCCTCTGGGCACTTACTGTATATAACTCCTTCTTTAGAAATATCAATATTATCATTAGTATTTAATTTTTTGACAATGTCAATATTTCTTTCTTCGGAAATTTCAAATTTTTTTTCTTTTGGTAATATTTCTTTTGAATGTCAAGATATATTTTGTAAAATGTTAATTTTATTTGTGGCGTTTACGTTTTCCAAACTTTCCTGAGAATCATCTTCTACAATAGAAATAACACAATAATTAAAAAAAATTAAATATATTTATAAAATTATAAATTACCTTGATGATTTGGAATAATTTTGTCTTCCTGGGACGTAGCTGCTTCTATCTCGTTCATTTTCAGCACCATCTCATCTTTTTCTAAAAATAATATTACAGAATTTATTATTAAATAAATTAGTGAATTATTAAGTTATTATTTTAAATAATTTGATATTACTTACCACCGCGAAATAATACTTTCGCGTCATACGTTCCCAAATTTTCGTAGCAAACTTTCCTTACAGAATTGTTCTCGTTACGATCCATTTGCCGTTGATTACAAATGTAATACAATCCATCTTCTAAAAACTTTACTAAATAAAACATCGCTAAATTATATTCTTCACTCTATCACAAATTTACTAAACAGTAAACACTTTTTCTTAAATTACAATATATATATATATATATATATATATCCTAATAATTAATGAAAAAGGGTAGGAGTAAAGCAATAAATGCTATTTTTCGTATTATTATATGTACCCTTTCAGTCGCACCCGGATTAGAATTAATGCTTTCTAATGAGATTTTAATAAACATTTGTTTCATCTTTTCTAAAATGATTTATTATCATAGTATTATGTTACAAATTAGGTTATATTGCTAAATAAAAAATCTTGATATTATCTATTTCATTAGTTAAATCTAATAAACATAATGATTTTACAATAAATTAAACAAAATCTATTACTAAAAACTTTATAATCAAATTAAAAAAATATATAATTTAGTTAGATTATTAAATAAGTGACCAGATGGCGGTCGCTATTGTGCGCGTATGCCGTTTTTAGCACAAATTAGAATTTTTTGAAAAATTATATATTGGTTCCATCGCCATAATTAAAATTTAAGCCATGTGCGTTCTCTTTTCACTACAAGTTTATAACGTGCGATCGTCATCATAAGATTCGTAATTACTAGTTCTCTGAAATAATATTAGTTTATTTTTGGATTGATGTTGTTTTAGCAAATATGATAAAGAAATATGCAATAATTAAAAAAAATATAAGAGGTTTTAGTTATTTTTTATTCCAAGTAACTAAAAGTATTATTATTCGATATTATTTTATTTATAATGTCTTAATTATTATTTGATTCACTTTGATTTAATGTAAAATGATATCATTCTGGAAAAGAAGATCGTTCATTTTCAAAATTGTGTTTAAACACTTCTCAATTCATTAACAACAAAACATATTTTTGATGATAATATGATTAATATAATTAAACTGATTGATTTATGAGCAGGTGATTGTTTCTTTCTTGTGACCCGCAACTGCATGATTCTGTCATAAAGGGAAATACTAATCTTCCGGTTTTTCTTGGCTTAATTATGTCTACATATACAAAATCTCTATAATTACCGTAATAAAAGAGCAGGTAAAAATATATAGATTAATTTTTTACTTTTTAGAATGGTTTTATTAGAATAGAGAATTGACGATTGGTGATATAAGAAAAGGCAACACACAGTTACACATGTCTACTGTGTAAAATATTTTCCTGTCTTTTTATGCAAATGTCAATTGAAGCAAATTTCAGTGTCGCTATGTATGTCATGATTGCATTTTTTATTCAAATCAATTATATTTGATCTAATAAAATGTTATAATACATTTTAAGCAATTATTATAAAATAATATCTATAAACATTACGATAAATTCTATTTACTAAGCAATGCGATATTCAGGTAGTTAATTCTTCGTCGATGTAACGAAATTGAAGTATCATGTCAACAACATATATTTTTTAAACATCGCCGCTACTATTACAATCCTAAGCAAAACCTTGTTGAAATTACCTGGTAAAGTGATGAATATTACATAAACATGACATAACCAGTGCTTAATACTTATCAATATATTTAGTATTGTTACCTGTAAATTTGTAGTTAAAAGCAGAAGAATAGACAATGACATAAATATAATTATAGCGTTTAGTTTTTTTATTGGTATTTTCAAAATTGTTTTATGTAAACAAATTAAAGTATATAAATACTAGCAAAAATATTACCAATTCATTTTTTTATAAATCTTGAAAAAGACAGATTATAGAAAAAATTATATGCAAAAAACGAGTAGTAAAATATAACAGCAAGTAGTTTTAAAATATTTCCCTCACGTGTTGAATGACCTTGCCCATTTATGGCTTTTCAACCTTTTGTCTGTTTACTTTCAATGAACTCGTATAATAATGGAATTAAGATAAATAATATTTTGTGGTTTATAATTTTTTTTATTTATTTAACTAAGGAATTTAAATTATGTAACGTGTCATTTATGCATAGAAACAATTGTAGTTTCGATGTTAATAAGTACCAAAGTATAACAATTAACTTATTAATTATATAAATTAAACAAATTTAAAGTATTGTAATCATATCTGGATTAAAATCAAATAAATATAAAACCAGTAGTTTCAGGTTTGTATTATACAACAAGAAGTAAACATAGGATTGTTACAATGCAAAACATAATAAAATTTAACCATGTTGTTATGAAGTTATAATGTTGTCAATATGTGATGTCATGTTATTATGTTATACTTTATCATGTTATTATGTAAACCATGTTATCATGTATTATGTATTAATGTTATGATAATAATCATAATGACATACTAAATAATAGTAGGACAATACGATTATGTGGTAACTTAATAGCATAACATAATACAGGGAGTTTATAAATGAATGGGATTATGTAATCACTTTAAATGTGCCGCTTTTTTTAAATTGTTTACTATACTATTTGTTTTGACAGATCAACTTTGACAGCTGTCAAGCAAACATATAAAAACATATGTAGTATAGTAAACAGTTTTAAAGAGGCGGCATATTTAAAGTGATTACATAATCCCATTCATTTATAAACTCCCTGTATAACATGACAACATGATATCATAATAACATTCTAACTTGATAACATTATATCATAATAACATCATAACTTGATAACATGATTTCATAATAACATCATAACTTGATAACATAATAACATAATAACATGCAAGCTTGATAACATGAAACTATATTACCATGATAACTTGATAACATGATAATTTGATAACATAGTAACATGAAAACATAATAACATGATAACATGATAACACGATAACATGATAACATGATAACATAATAACATGATAACATGATAACATGATAACATGATAACATGATAACATGATAACATGATAACATGATAACATGATAACATGTGTAACATGATAACATGATAACATGATAACATGATAACATGATAACATGATAACATGATAACATGATAACATAATAACATGATAACATGATAACATGATAACTTGATAACATGATAACCTAAAAACAGAAATAATACATAATAATTTGATAACATAATTACATAATAATTTGATGACATAATTACATAATAATTTAGTAAGTTAATAACACAAAAACATGATAACACTATAACTTGATTACATGTAAACATAATGACACAATGACTTGATATAATGATAACATGATAACATAATAACAAAATAACATGAGAACATGATAATATGATAACATGATAACATGATAAAATAATAACATGAAACATGATAAATGATAACATGATAACATGATAACATGATAACATGATAACATAATAATATGATAACATGATAATATGATAACATAATAACATAAGAACATGATATCATGATAACATGATATCATGATAACATGATTATATGATAACATGATAACATGATTACATGATAACATTGTAACATGATAACATGATAACGTGATAACAAGTAAAATCATAACATGATTACGTGATAACATGATAACATAACAACATGAAAACATGATAACATGATAACATGATAAAATGATTACATGATAACATGATAACATGATAACAAGATAACATGATAACATGGTAACATGATAACATGATATTATGATAAAATGATAACATGATAACGTGATAACATGATAACATGATAACATGATAACATGATAACATGATAACATGATAACATGATAACATGATACATGATAACATGATAACATGATAACATGATAACATGATAACATGATAACATGATAACATGATAACATGATAACATGATAACATGATAACATGATAACATGATAACATGATAACATGATAACATGATAACATGATAACATGATAACATGATAACATGATAACATGATAACATGATAACATGATACATGATAACATGATAACATGATAACATGATAACATGATAACATGATAACATGATAACATGATAACATGATATCATGATAACGTGATAACGTGATAACATGATAACATGATAAAATGATAACATGATTAAATGATAACAAAATAACATGGTAACATCATTACATGATAACATGATCACATGGTAACATGATATCATAATAACATGAAAACATGATAACATGATAATATGATTACATGATAACATGATAATATGATAACATAATAACATGATAACATGATGACATGGTAACATCATAAGCTGATAACATGATAACATGGTAACATGATAACATAATAACATGAAAACATGATAACATGATAATATGATAATATGATAACATGATAACATGATAACATGATAACATGATAACATGATAACATGATAACATGATAACATGATAACATGATAACATAATAACATGGTAACATAATAACATAATAACATAATAACATTATAACATGATAACATGATAACATGATAACATGATAACATAATAACATGATAACATGAAAACAAAAAAACATGAAAACATGAAAACGTAAGAACTTGATAATATGATAACATGATAACAAGATAACATGACAACATGATAACATGATAACATGATAACATGATAACATGATAACATGATAACATAATAACATGATAACATGACAACATGATAACATAATAACATGATAACATGATAACATGATAACATGATAACATTGTAACATGATAATATGATAACATGATAACATGTTGACATGATAACATGATGACATGATAACGTGATAACATGATAACATGATATCTTGATAACATGATATCTTGATAACTTGATATAACGATAACAGAATAAACTAATAACATATTTTAAATGAATACATCATAACATAATAACTTGATAATTTGATAACACTATAACATAACAAACATGATAACATGATACCATTATAACATGATAACATGATACCCTGATAACTTAATAACATGATTACATGATAACATGATAGCTTGAAAACAAGGTATTGTAATAACATAACATGACAACCTGATAACATGATATCTTGATAACATTGTATGTAACATCATAACATGATAACATAATAACATGATAACATGATAACATGATAACATGTTAATTTGATAACTTGATAACATGATATCATGATAACATGATAACATGATAACATGATAACATAATAAGATGATAACATGATAACATGACAACATCACAACATGATAACATGATTACATGATAACATGATAATATGATAACATGATAACATGATAACAAGATAACAAGATAACAAGATAACATGATAACATGATAACATGATAACATGATAACTTGTTAATTTTATAACATAATACCATGATAACATGATATCATGATAACATGATAACATGATAACATGATAACATGATAACATGATAACATGATAACATAATAACATGATAACATGATAACATGATAACATGATAAGATGATAAGATGATAACATGATAACATGATAACTTGTTAATTTGATAACATAATAACATGATAACATGATATCATGATAACATGAAAAACATGATAACATGATAACATGATAACATGATAACATGATAACATGATAACATGATAACATGATAACATAATAACATGATAACATGATAACATGATAAGATGATAACATGACAACATCACTACATGATAACATGATAACATGATATTATAATAACATGATAACATGATAACATGATATAATGATATAATGATAACATGATAACATGATAACATGATAACATGATAACATGATAACATGATAACATGATAACAGGATAACATGATAACATGATAACATGATAACATTATAACATGATAACATGATAACATGATAACATGAAAACATAATAACGTGATTACTTGATAACACAATAACAAGATAATAGAATAACATGTTAACATGATAACATAACAACATGACCACATGATAACATGATAACATCTTAACATGATAACATAATATTTTGATAACATGATAACATAATAACAAGATAACATGATAACATGATAAAATGATAACATGATAACATGATAACATGATAACATGATAACATGATAACATGATAACATGATAACATGATAACATGATAACATGATAACATGATAACATGATAACATCTTAACATGATAACATTATAACATAATATCTTGATAACATTGTAACATGATAACATGATAACATGATAACATGATAACATGATAACATGATAACATGATAACATGATAACATGATAACATGATAACATGATAACATGATAACATGATAACATGATAACATTATAACATGATAACATGATAGCATAATAACATGATAACATGATAACATGATAACATGATAACATGATAACATGATAACATGATAACATGATAACATGATAACATGACAACATGATAACATGATATCTTGATAACATTGTAACATCATAACATGATAACATGATAACATGATAACATGATAACATGATAACATGATAACATGATAACATGATAACATGATAACATGATAACATGATAACATGATAACATAATAACATAATAACATGATAACATGATAACATGATAACATAATAACATGATAACATGATAACATGATAACATGATAACATGATAACATGATAACATGATAACATGATAACATAATAACATGATAACATGATAACATGTTATTTTGATAACATAATAACATGATAACATGATATCATGATAACATGATAACATAATAACATGATAACATGATAACATGATAAGATGATAAGATGATAACATGACAAAATCACAACATAACCTAACAACATGACCACATGATAACATGATAACATAATATCATAATATTATGATAACATGATAACTTGATAACGTGATAACATGTTAACATATTAACATGATAACATGATAACAAGATAACATGATAACATGATAACATGATAGCATGCTAACATGATAACATGATAACATGATAACATGATAACATGATAACATGATATTATGATAACATGATAACATCATAACATGATAACATCATAACATGATAACTTGATAACATGATAACATGATGACTTAATAACGTGATTACTTGATAACACAATAACAAGATAATATAATAACATGATAACATGATAACATAACAACATGACCACATGATAACATGATAACATCTTAACATGATAACATGATATTTTGATAACATGATAACATGATAACATGATAACAAGATAACAAGATAACAAGATAACAAGATAACATAATAACATGATAACATGATACAATGATAACATGATAACATGATATCATGACAACATGATAACATGATAACATGATTACTTGATAACACAATAACAAGACATTTTAATAACATTATAACATGATAACATGATAAAATGATAACATGATAACATGATATCATGACAACATGATAACATGATAACATTATAACATGATTACTTGATAACACAATAACAAGACATTTTAATAACATGATAACATGATAACATGATAACATGATAACATGATAACATGATAACATAATAACATGATAACAAGATAACAAGATAACAAGATAACAAGCTAACAAGATAACAAGATAACAAGATAACAAGATAACAAGATAACAAGATAACAAGATAACAAGATAACTAGATAACAAGATAACAAGATAGCTAGATAACAAGCTAACAAGATAACAAGATAACAAGATAACAAGATAACAAGATAACAAGATAACAAGATAACAAGATAACAAGATAACTAGATAACAAGCTAACAAGATAACAAGATAACAAGATAACAAGATAACAAGATAACAAGATAACAAGATAACAAGATAACAAGATAACAAGATAACAAGATAACAAGATAACAAAATAACAAGATAACAAGATAACAAGATAACATAATAGCATAATAACATGATAACATTATAACATTATAACATGATAACATGATATTATGATAACATGATAACATGTTAACATTATAACTTGATAACATGATAACATACTAACATGAAAACTGGACAATGTGAAAACACGTTATCAAAAAAAACATTAAGACATGATAACCTAATATCATAATAACTCGATTACTTGATAACACGATAACACGATTACAGGATAACATTATAACATGATAACATTATAACATTCTTGTTAACAAAATAACATAATATATGACAACTTGATAAAATTATAACAAGATATATGACGTACATAAAACAACTACCAAAAAATGTGTGTACCTTAGTACACATTTTTTTTGTTGTTAATTTATAAGCAATTATTGTTTGTTCTTTTTTGTAATACAAATATCATAGTTGCATCAGAGGCATATAAACATTGTGTTAGAGTTTAGACGCCTCGAACAAGTTAAAAGTGTGTGTTAGCTGTGAAATATATATTTTCTACACAAACAATCATCAAACTAAAAGCTAAGACGCCTATAGTGAATCGTGTATCAAGGGTTGAGAATAGGCTTTAGCAGCTTGCTATTGCTTTGCTTCTACATGTTGCTAAAAGCGAAGGGCTGCTTAAGCTCTTTGGTACGAATTACACTCAATATTTTTTTGCCTGCCCAAAATAAATACATTTTTCAGGAAGTTTCAAGATTAATTTTAATCTGTCACTACTGTCAGATTTTAAAGTATGTCGTCATCATGCGAATTCGTGATTTACAGCTAATTAAATACCGCAAATAATTTACAAGCCTTTGTCGTTTCGGCCCGCATTTTTCGGCCAAAACAACGGTTTCAGTAGAGTCAGGCAAAAAAAGTGGTTGAAAGTAGATGCAAAACTTTAGTTAACATAAACTAGATAAAATGTTTATTGTTTTATAGAATAAACAAATGTTAAATCCCTTATGGAGGCGTTTTTGCGCATACTTTTAACCTGATGCAGGCGTTAAAACTTTTGAGGCAACCGCACGCTCCAAGCGCACATAAACGCTCACTTCAAGGCGCCTAGTGGTCTTTTACACACATTTTATAATAGCTATACAATACTGCAATTTATCTTAATTCTGGTGGCATTTAGTTGAACCTTTTCCTACTGCATTTTAGCATGGTCACAGTTATTAAGACACAAACCACAAATAATCGGCAGCAAATGAAACTCTCTCGGCCAAAAAATAAACCTCGTCTTCAATTTTTAAATTTATTTTGTAAATATCTGTGAATGTAATGGTTGGATCAAAAATATATTACTGCTTCATGTTATAATAAGTATCGCTGAATAGCGTGATGCTGTTATTTAACTAAAAATTTTGATCGCCTCTAAAAGGTAGAAAATGTATCGCCCGTAAACAGGCGAATGTCCGTATATATATATATATATATATATATATATATATATATATATATATAAGTAATATGCGTACCAAATCTTAGGCGTTCGTCAAAAATTATTTTCAGGTATTTTATTTCTTTTTGGGCTTTTATTATTTCTCTTTAGGTTTCAATTTTGAACTCCCCATGCCTTTTTCTCCCTAATAGTAGCGCAACTTTAGTCTTGTTTGTGCACAATTCTAGCCCCTTGCCTTCCCTTTATTTATTAAAATCTTCTCGATGCTGCCCTCTACCTTCGCCTTCAGTTGTTCCTCCATTTTTGCCGTTACTACAACAGCCACGTCGTCGGCAAATTCCACCGTTGTAACATCTTTCAGCATTTCCAATCTGAGTAGATGAGGTTCTACAAGAGCGGTTCTAGGACCGACCTCTGAGGTACCCCAGCCGTTATCTTTGTTTGCTCTCTCGGTTCTAACTCTACCACCCCGTATTTTAGATAGTCCTGTATTATCTTTACCAAATAGGCCAATACTCTTATTTTTTTCAGTGCATTAACTATCACTTCCCAAGGGACAGAATTAAACGCATTTTTGACGTCTAGCGTTGCTAGCGCACAGTACCCTCTAGTTTTTTTCGGTTTTTGCCTTTTTCTTTATTGCTATTTTTAGTACTTGTTTTGCAGCTCTTATAATTTATTTACTTTTCTTAAATCCATGCTGGTTATCAGCATACCTCCCGGTTTCTTCTATTCTTTCCAATAGTCTTTCTGCTATCATTTGTTCAAAAAGCTTCCCGGACCTAGTCAGCATGTACAGCGGCCTATACAATTTGCTCTTTGGTTTGGACTTTTTGCAGCAGTGTGTAACTATGTCTAGGAGTTCCTTGGCATTTTCAACGTTTTCATTTTTTGTTATTTCTTTCAGTGCACTGTCGAAGGCTGGTGTTGTCTATTTTGTTGTAATTTCATCTTCCTGTAGTTGGGTTTTTGTTGTATTTACTGATTTCTTGTCTTTGCTGTGCTGAGTGTAATGTCTATTATAGACTTACTATCTTTGCTCTCAAACGTTGACTTGCAACCTTCATTGTTGACTACTAGTTTGTTGGCATCCATCCAGAGTTGTAGCGTTTGTCCTCTGCGGTCTTCCTTTGTGGATCCTCAAAAAGTTCGTTTGGAATTAAAATTTCTAGCTATTAGGATTTCACCTTTTGTTTTTTTTAATTTCTTCCTCTACTTTTTGTAAGTATTGGTTGAAATTAATTAATTTGTATTTTTTTAAGCATTTTGGTTATATTTTCCTCTTGCTTTATTCTCTTCTGTGGGTATCGTACTTACGCCCCGTCTTTTTTTACTTCTTAATTTTTCTAACGCTATCTTGTAGCTTGCTTGGACAGGTTGAATTGCTCGCTTGGTGGCCACTGCTGTCGCACTTGTAGCAGTGTTTCTCATTTGTACACTCCCTAAGGATATGCCCGTTCTGTCCACACTTGTAGCACAGTTTTTTTTTTTTTTTTCGTTTCTGCACTTTCTAGCCTCATGCCCAAATTTCAAACAGTTGTAACCTTATTGGGTTTGAGAACTCCTTTATTTTTCACCTAGTCCACCCTACTCTGATGCTTTCTTCTCTCAAAAGTACTTTTGCTTCTGTTTGTTGAATTTGTCGAAAATTTTTATGTGGCCACTTTCTTTATCATTAGCATTGGTTTTTTTTTTCTATCCCTTCCCATATCTTTTTTTCCTTGGTTTCTTTGTGGATGTCCAAGACTAGGAAGGCTTTCGTTGCCTTTATCCTCTGTTTCTTTTCCCATTTTGAACTTGACTCTGACGTGCTTTTCTTTGGTTTTATCTATTTTTTTTCCTGTATGTCTATTTTGTCTAAGCTGATCTTTCCCTTCATGGTTTTGAGGGGGTGTCTGCGTACGATATCTCGACATCTTCGGAAGGTTTGATAATGATAGTGTCATTATTTTTTGTTTTTGTTTTCTTCTCTGGGACTCCCGTTTGCCATCTTCATCATCTTGACGCGTTTTTTTTTATCTCTCATTGTTGAAGCCATTTCTATGTCGCGGTTCCTAAATATGTATTTCATCATTTTTCTAAATGGTTCCTCTTTTCTCTCCATATTAACTATGCCTATTATGTCGCTGTTTTTGCTCCTTTCCCGAATTGTCTTTAGTTTGTTATATGTCATTTCAGTATTAGAATCAGTTAACACTAATCACAGACTTTCTTTGAGAGCAAGAGCAAACAGCTGGGATATGGATATATCTAAAAGTCACGTATTTAATATTTTGTTTACAAATAAACTATATTTTGCTTAGTATTTACTAAGCATTTTCAAATAATAATTTGATCTCAATTGGATAAAAAAAAATTAGAATTTAGAAAAAATATTATATTATAGCAGGTTGGCTGCCCAGCGCATAGTGCCTTGATTGTTACAAATTGGCTTAATGAACATTTTTTAAATTGGATGGGTTGCAATGGACTGATATTTTAAGCTTAAAGTGTATTCCACGGACGGATGGTAATATAGAAGATAATATTGAGATTTTGAAAAACAGAATTACTGATGCTGTTGCTACAATAATTTCAAAAATTTTCATAAATTTCTAAAAAAAGATGAAAAAATGTGTTGAAGTAAGAGGGTTTTATGTTGAATAAAACTTTGCTGGTTGCTATTTAGCCTGCACTATTATTTAAGTTGTTTTTTTTCAGTTTTTAATTTTCGATCTTTTTTATACGCTCATAATAATGACGCTTAGCAAATTTTTGATTTATAAAAGTTTTTTTTGCAGAATTTCATTTTTATATTTTTTGGACACCCTGTACAACAAAATTAGATTTTCTCAACGTGAATCGTATTTATATAACAAGCAAGAGAAATGTTAAATAACTTTTTTTTAAATGTTCAATAAAAATATTTACACGTATAGTTAAGTCTATCCGTGGACACACTGTATATAAAATCATTTGTCTGTATATAATATGAATTAAATATAATTATTACTACTATGCAAGAAAAATAAAAGGGAAAAAAAGAGCGTTGGCGTAGAGTGTCATAAGAAAAAACCTGTGCAAGTGTTTTGATTGTACCAGTACAGAATTATTTAGAGCAGCAATGAACAAGAACATTTTTTTATAATTGTGTCCAACTTCCGATAAGAAAAAAACTACAAGATCAAAAAAGAAGCCTATTATCATTTATAAATGCAAGTTTATTATTAATATTTTAATGTCATACTAATTTTGCATGGGATACTGCACAAAGCACTACAAAATTCCGATTTAATGTTTACGGTAGCTTTACAATACTTTATGTTACAAACGCAATACAGTTATATTTATTGTAACTTTATGTTTGTACAATAAGATATGTGTATTAAATGTGGGTTGTGTGATCTAATCATGTACTCTTAATTATTAAAAACCACAATTTCTTAAAATTTTCTGCCGAGTCTTCATTAGGCGCTTCACTCAAGCCATTCTACAGGTTAAAACAACGTTTTTTGTTAAATTATAAGAAAATTTTGATGTATCATCTTTAAAATGAGCATTAATTTTACAGCCTTAGTGATACACCTTGCTATTTCTCAAATCTTAAAAAACTGTACAGAATTTATCATCCGAATTTATTTGTCAAATTTATTTTAATATTTTACTATGTAGAGTATGTTATAACATTTATAGCATTTTAATATTTATTTATGTTACAAAAGTATTTATTGAAAACGTTTTTTTTGTTTACTTAATTAAAAGAAAGTTATTTTTATAATAAAAAAAATATAATCCTTTGAAATTATTACATATTTCTTATCAAGCGCAAGCTTTCTTGATATTTTCTTGAAATATGCATAAGTAGAATTAATATCGGAATAATTTTAATTAACTGCGTCAATGATAATATATTATATCATTCTGTAATTATAATATAATACTGTATCCTTGAATAACTATTTGTCAATATTATAATTTCAAGATTAATTTAATAATAACTTGATAATTTAATATGAATATATCATAAAATCTATACAAGACGTTTTAAAAAAAAATATCAATAAATATTTTTAAATATAATTGTTTTTATATTTATAATTCCTTAAATAAACCAGCGCCAAATTTGATAAACTCAAATCTTAAACGAACACGATACCGAATATTACCATAAATAAAACAAATAATTAACTAAGCACTCCAAAATAAGATAATATATCTCATGTTATTGAACCAATTTTTCACTTCACTCCCCTATCATACATATCGGTTGCCAAGTTTCCTATACTCGCATTTCCTTTTCATTCCCACCCAAAATTTTGTACGGCGTGTCGCATCTACCCAGTAGAATCTTCCTTCCTGTAGGGGATCCCGATTTGCGCCCATCGGCTCAATTTAAGGGTGAGCAAATAAGGCTACCGATAGTTCAGGACTTGCTTCCTGCACGCAAACAATACCAATTACGTCCACTCGAACGTGTCATTTATATGAAGCCACTTGCAAATGTACATCATGAAAAGTGTGTGGGGTTTTGTAAATAAAGTAGGCTTCTAGAGAATTAGCATTTGTATGAAATTTTAAGCCACTTTAATTTATTTACATGTAATTCCCTTAAGTATACGTGACTGTAAGTAGTTTCAAACAATTGTGACTATTTAAGTATAAAGGACTACAATTTAATTTACATTTTTGGGATGATTATTTAAAATTAAAAAAAAAATCATTAATTAAATTAAATTAAGTTTTAACGGTGTTAATTGTTAGTATTATTTATAATCATTAATGTACTATACTTATTTAATTTAAGTACAGGTAGTGTTTATTATCAAAAACTGTTCTTACTTAACTTCAGATTGAAGATCGAATTATAAGTTATGGAGACAAAATAGCTCATGAAATAATACTTTTAATAGCAATAGGTTCTTTGCTGTATTTATTGTTATTCTTTAAAAATACTGATAATAAAATTTATTAATTTGTAGTTTGACGTGTATATAACGTATAATTATCATGGCGCTAAGCATAATTATTTTATTTTTAAGCTAATATTTTTTGTTTTTACAAAAATTTGTTATTTTTTTTCTTACTTGTTTTTACTATTACATAATTTAGAATTATGGTTTCTACTAGTAGAAAACGCCCAGTGCGATACAGACTTTACAGCTAGTAAAATAGTAGTGAGAATGTTGCCGACAACTCCGCGTTTGAAGTTTGTGATGAATAACCTTAGTTAGAAAAAGAAGAAAATACTAAAAAAATGTAGCACAAATTACATTTACTGTAATCTTATCTTAGATATATGCAATATTAATTAATGAGGGAAATAAGTGACATAAAAATGAAATAGATAAAAAAAATGCATTATTTAGTTTGCTACTGTTTAGCTGGACTGAAAAAAAGCTTCGATTAGAGAACTTTTTTTTTTAATCAATCCAACTCCAAAGCGGCCAACCAAATACAGACAATTGTTTCGGTTTTCTCAAATCCTCATCAGTGCATCTTGGTGGTACGGCATCGCTTGATGGTAAAGAATGAATTTGAATAATTGATTTATGTGCTCTTAAAGACAAGTTAGGTAATAATTGGTGGTGCAAAGTAGTTGTAGCTCCATCATGTTGCTTCAACCAAAGAATCGAAATTATCGATAAAACTTCAGTATCACAACTGGCAACCATATTGCAATGTCTAAAGAGGTAGACAATCAAATATAGTTTAATGAAAAACAAAAGTTTAAAATCAAGCGACGTCGTACTACCAAGATGCACTGATGAGGATTTGAGAAATCCGAAACAATTGTCTGTATTTGGATAGCTACTTTGGAGTTGGATTGAGTTTGGGTAATTGATTTTTAACCTTTGTTTTTCATTTAACTATAATTGATTGTCAACCTCTTTAGACATTGCAATTTGGTTGCCAGTTGTGATACTGAAGATTTATCGATAATTTCGATTCTTTGGTTGAAGCAACATGATGGAGCTACAACTACTTTGCACCACCAATTTTTTTTTTAATGTTTAAATATATCGATATAATTAAAAATGTATGTAAATTGGTTTGAAAATTCATGACATTTTTTAAGATTTTATAACAAGAGAACCAACAATGTTAGAATAAAAACTGACTCAGCTGCTGGAAATATCCGGATTATTATAATCTGTAGTGTCCGTTGCTTAACTAGTTTTTGAAAATATCCAGATTATGTCATAAAAATAATATCAGGGAAATATCCAGATTAATACATCTGGGACTTCTTAGTAACAAGGGCAGTGTAATAATTACAGTGATTACCTATACATCTTAAATGTGCCTGTTACAATAGTAAGTTAATTCTACGATTAATACAATAACATCAAATATACAACAGTTAACTTTTAACATGATATCTTTAAGCTTAGTTTTAATTCGAATTAGTGGGTTTTTACCAAGTTTATTAATACACAAGTAATTTTTAAATGGATAAAAATAATACATGGAATAAATTAAAAAATAAATGACTTGGAAAAAGGAATAATTAAGTTTAATTCATTCTTTAATGATATGTATGAAAGCAAAGAGTGGCCAAGCAATTTTCTTAAAACAGAAATTCTACTGATGACAAAAAAATTAAAAATTAAAAAATCAAAGAGTATAGAACAATCAGCTTGTTGAAGTTAATAAATAGAAGACTTATAGAATCATAGTGGCAAATATATCGAAAAACATTTGGATTTAAAAAAAGAAAAGGCACAAGGGATGTTATTAGTAAAGTAAGGACAATTGGAGAAAAGTATTTATAGAAAGACAAAAGTTTAAATGTGTGTTTTATAGACTTAAGGCTTGGTTACACAGTGCGAGCTAGCATCTGAGCTGCCCTAGTCAGTTACTGCAGTGCAGCTACTCGCATCATCACGAGTTACTGTTATGTGTGAGTCAGTACCTAGCATCCGAGTTACAGTAACTTTTTTTGTTTTTACTCGCCTCTCGCAGTAGCTGTTCACTGTCAAGCCAGAAACTCGCACTGTGTAACCAGGCCATTAGTAAAAACATTTGTTTTGTGGAAGAAATTGATGGAAATTTTGAAAGTAAAAGAAATAGATTGGAAAGAAAAAAAATATATTTAATAACACAACTTTATATTGGTTTTATTTATGCTTTTTCATCACACAGGATTTTAGTGACAAAGTTTATTAATATAAATCAAATAGAGTTAAAAATAGTGCAGAACCAAAAACCAATGACTATTTTTAAAATTATAGTTAAATAAATTTTTAACTACAAAATTTTTAATATCAAGAAAACTATTATAAGGAAACTTTGAAATTACACATATTACCTTTCGTTATAATTGTGATATTTTTATATAAACAAATTAAGTCTAACATGTTCTTTTATTTGTTTTAGGTAAGCAACATTTATTTTATTGGCAAGTATTTCCCTGGAAACAAAATTTAGTATCAACTGTTTGGTAAGAATAACTGTTTTAGGATTAGAATAATTTTTTTTTTACTGCTTTATTTTTTAAGACATGAGCAGTTGTGATAAAAAAATAAATAATTTGGGATTATAAGTAAACTATACGTAAAAAGAATTATATTTAAAAACTATATATTATACAAAGCTTCTATGATGATTAAAATAGGGTCGTAGTAAGATTATACAGAATACCCCACAACATGAGGTTACAATCTTTAGACTAAACATAGTTGAAAAATTTAATAAATTTATAACCAAAAGTATATTTGTTGTAGTTGTAAATTACTTTTGCATAAAGTTGTATATTTTAAAATTGTATAAATTTTTTTATACTTTAATATGTTTTATTTTATTTTATAAACTTCGCGTTTTAAAGTCAGCTTGATTGCTGGATTGTTAATAAAAATCTAGCTTATCTGTAATCCTGTTGGTGATAATTTTGATGATGAGTTTATACTTGTGTGCTAGCAGATTTATGTAACAGTAGATTTGTATATAGCTTGCGTATCCTTTTGTGTGTATAATAATTACTTGCGCGTTTTGCTATGTTTTAGAAATTTAGCCTTCTTGAAGACATTCGTTCAGGAAAATTTTTACGGATTCTGGTAGATCTTAACCCCCTTAATTTTAATATTTTGCAGGTTATTTAATCTTCTCTGGTGCCTTTTGTTATGTTTGGAAAGTCTTTAGAATTGACATTTGTTATTGCTTTGCGTGGCTATCCGTTAGTTTTAGATTTACCGATAAGTATGGTTCCATATAAAACTCTCTCACTATAGCATGGTGTTTGTTGGTAACCTTGAACATCTTAGCTTTTTCATTTGCTATTGTTTATTAGCCTTAAATCATTTAAACTTTGTGGTCAATTTACTTTGGGTAGTGGAACTATTTTAACTTTCTTCCAAATATCAGGAAAGCAGTTTTTTTCTAAGCAAGAGTTAACTTTGTGTGTAATTAACGGAATTATATAAGAACAACACAATTTTAATAGTGACAAACCAATTTCATCAAAACCCACCGCATTCGATTTGATTTCGAGCAAATATTTTGCTATTTATTCATCATTAACTGACTATAATACTAGCAACTCTTTAAAACTGCATTTTCTATTGTTACTATAATAATCAATTAGTGCAGTACCATTTGTATTTTACAATAAAACGTTGTTTAAAAAATGTTTATTAATATTTTTGGCATCTTGAAGCTGAGAAGAAATAGTCAAACGTTCATTTTATTTCATTTATCCCATACTTTGTTTACACCTTTGTGTCTTAACTTGTACTCTAAGTAGCACCGCTTTTCTTTTCCTACAGCATTATTGCAAAAATTTCGCAATGATTTGTTACGTAATTTAATTAAGTATTTAATGTTATCTGAAGCCACCGTGGCTTCAAATAACATTAAATACTACATAGTTTCTTTTTTTTGTTCTACCTGTTTTTTATGGGCAAATGAGTTTTGAATAAATCTAATAACATTGTACTCAAAAATTAAACTTTACTATTGATATCGTCAAGCTCGGTAATATAAAGGCAGTTGTTCTAAATCATGTTTATTAACTGCATTTAAGTCAAAAGATCTAAAATCTCTATAGTTATATAAATTAGAATGGCTACTGTTATCACTTAATTTGAATTTGCAATAAATGAATTCATGATCCGCTATGTTCGTACTTGAAAGCACGCCCAATCAGATATACAATTGTCTTCAAATGTTGTTAATACAAGATCAATTATTGTTGCAGAATTGGTACCATAACAAGTAGGTTCATTTATAATTTGTGTTAAGCCTGTTGCTTTACATAATGTTTCAAATTTTATTTTGGAAGTGATGTTAAAATCACCCATACATATGATTTCATCCGATCGGGGCACAACATATGACAGCACTTCTTCAAATGCTTCAAGAAAAATTGTTATTTAAAAATGGCGGCTTAAAAATAACTCCTACTTTATCATCATTAATGTCTACAGAAAGCCTAGTTTCAGCCAATGCCATTACGTCCACAGTTCGATTTAAAATCAGTTTCTTTATATTAATAAAATGTCCAGTGAGTGAACACACATTCAAATGACCAAATGTAAAAACCATAATAATAGTTATAGTATTAACTCATATACCTACTAATCAATATAAACTTGAAACAATGAAAATGATATTTGCTGTCTTACTGTTGAATGAAAAAATATTATAATGAGGAATATCTGTGTGCTAATTCAATATATAGGAGATGGCGGATAGTTGTTACTGTCTGAGAACAGAACAGATTTATTTATACTTATACATCACTTGTGTCTTTATCAAATATTCCTTCACTGAAAGGTCTTTGCACTGCCTATTTACTAGATAACCTAATTTAAACTGCCTTGTGAGTTATGAGGTAATAGTACGTTATGATAGTCAAATCAATTTAATGATTTGACTTTAACTATATTTAAAATCGTTGCAGAAACACTGATACATATCTAGCATAGTCTAGCTATTAAGCAAGTTTGTAAAGATGTGAAGTCCGATTTTACTAAACAGTTAACACTTCCATGTACATCTTTTAAATTGCATAGACATTTAGTGCTAAACGTATCAATAAATAGAGTAATAAATGCTTGTAAATTCTGTTTTGATAGCATCAAATTAATTAGTTTGAATAGTTTTATTTATTCATAATTCATAATAAAGCATGTATATTTTCTAAGTTTTAAAATTACTAGTTCTGTTATGATAATAACTTATAAATAAATAAATAAATAAAAGAATATTATCAAGCAAGGTTCTATTAAATACGATTTCAGCAAATGTATTCCACATTTTGGTGCACAATACACACCGTAATATATGCAAACTCAGTGAATATTTACAAACTAGAGTTGTATTTATATCAACACGGGAAATTTACTCCTAGTATACAGTCATTCATCATTCACGTTCGAAGCAAGCAAGCATTTTCTGAATAATAAAATTCTATTTCGTATTTACGTTGACTAAATAAACAGTATTATTTATAAACCAACATTGCGTTCCACATATTTTATGAAAATACTGTAGTTACTGATTGCAGTAATTAGGACAAATGCAATTTACCAAATATGTCTTATTACAATCTCATTATTTTTTGTCCATGTGGTCCCTGCCAGTATCCGGAAGGAAGTAATTACTTGCAGGATACCGCACGCTATAATTGTATAATCCTGAGAAGTATGCACGCTGTACGGTTTATTCCGGCCGTGTGCCCGGGTAATGTGCTAAATGAACCCGGGGGATGCCCAGGAAATGCAGAGTTGTATAAGGGCCCCGGTGAATAACGCATTAGATTAGACGTGTCCCCCGACTAAATTCGTTAACTAACTGGGTTAATTTATACTTATTACCTACTCACATACTAAGACACTGACAAGTTTTTAAACGTAAACTGTATTATGTAGTTTAATTATATTGCACCGGAATTTTTAATTAACAAGAAGTAGAATAGTGTAGTTTAACAAAGTGCACTGATTCATACAATGACAAAAGTTTCAACACAGTTTAAAATAAGTTAAATTCCACTAATTGCTTAAATCTTTTAATCAAGATTATAAAAAGTTCATAAACATTGCGACAATCTAAAAAAGATAGAAAGAAAATAATTTTTTTTCAGTCTTCCATAAACAACAAAAACCTTTATAAAACAATAAACTTCATTGCAAAGTACATAGTCAAAAATCTATATCTACAATACCTCTTTCAAAATGATCAAAACAATTTAGTTACTAATCCAAAAAAAAGCTAGATACGTAACATTAGTTAAACTTTTTTTTTTAGTATTATATTCTATTGAAATTTATTGTATATAGAAAATTTTATCAGACTTTTTTCTTTAAAATCGTTATAAAAATGTTTACAAATAAAATAATCTTTGCTTCTATTAGTGAACAAACAAATAATTAATTTACCATTACACTATATAAAAGTTTTATATTAAAAATACAATTTTGAATACAATTTAATTTGTTGTGTTTTTAGCAAAATTTTGTACAACAAAATTACAAAATTAGCAAATTGGTTATCACATTTTATAAATAGCGATTATCAGTGACGGGTTTGCTATGGACGATGGATTGGTAGATTCTTATTAATAAAACACTACCCTCCTTTAGTGCAGTTTGGATCAATATTTTACTTGTTTTGCGTATTGATATACTTGCATTTTAAACTTCTTTAATATGCATCAAAGCTTAGCAATGAATTAAAATACAAATATGCGCAACTAATGTGTAACCCTAAATATACATTTACTTAAACCTCAAATACACAAGCGCAACATAACTTTAATAATTATTCTGTAGAATCACAAGCAAATATCTTAAAAACGACTACATTTTTAAATCTGATTTATTAACAACATTTATATTTAACACTTCATGGTTACGGTGTATTTCAAAAACTAAATAAAAATTACAGAAGCAAAATTTAACTGGTTTATAAATTTCTACTTTTGTTTCTTAGAAATTTTATCTGAAACATAAATAATGTTTTATATAAATGTTTATAAGTTTATTCAATACTTAAATATACCAATATCTCATTAATTTTTATAAATCCTTTACATGATTCTACATAGTTCATACAATATGCCAAAAAACTCAATCAATAAATAAATTTACAAATAACATTCCCTTACATATATTATACTATCATGATATTATAAAAATAATATACATCAACAATCAAGCCAAACAGGATTTTTTTTTTCATTCTGGTTTTTATTATTTATGTCATATTGAAACACATTTTGTATATTTGCTTGGAGTTATGCCATCAATACTCAAAGCAATAGAAATCACTGACCATCTCCATGTTTCATCCACATTTTTCTGCGTACGACGGGAAAATAGGCGCTCGTAAATATCAATGTTCCTTTTATTTACTTCATATACAATAATAATGTTATTTTTTTGTCCGGACCTTTTTTCGTAGTGATTTATGAGTTGTAGTAATGTAGGCAGTTCTTTTCACATGAAAAATCGATATAGAAACATGGAAAATTCTAATTACAACAACAGATACAATAATTAATACAATTCAAGTGAATATATGTAGCAATAAATTGTAAATATTAAATAATATTTAATTTTTAATATTGTCAATATTTGTTCTAAATCCAAAATCATTATTTTTTAGAAATTAATACTTGTTATGTTTCATTATTGTGTAGTTGTTAGCTAAAGGTACTTTTGTTTAAAATAGCTTATAACAATTAAAATAATTTAGTTTAAAATTGTTCTATATAAAATAAAAGAGTTACAAAAAAAACAAAACAAAAAAAACTTAAAAATTTGAGACAATTTGCTTGTTTTAAAAAGAATATAGTACTCAACTTGTATGTAGGTATTACTGGATATAGAACAATATGCCAATCATGTTACTATAAGAGGTGCTTTGCTAGTGCTAGTGCTTTCTAATTCTATAACTTTTGAGCGGATAGATGTTTTGTATAATATTCCGTAAATAGATTTTATTGTGTGTAAATGTAATTATTATTCATTTTTATTTTACACTGTTGTATTATATAAACCCCCAAGGATGATATTCGTGACTCATTTTCCAACTCTAGAGCAAATCCTGGTTGACCACAATGAAAATTAGTTGGTGACTTCAACGTTTCTTCTTTCCTAGATAAGCCAAAGTTATCTTCTATTCTTAGTTCTATGGATTTATTAGAAGCCATAATAACAGGCTATTAGATTTAATTTTGTGCAATTTTGATTGTAATCTTGATGTATAACGTGATTATTTTATTTTGGTCCGTAAAAACAAAGATCATCCAGATTTGCGTTATTACAAAAAAGCACAGTGTTGAATATACCAACTTCTATCTAACAATAACAAACAATATAATTTTCAAAAAGCTATTTATGTTAATCTATACAATGATATAGCTCTAACTGATTGGTCATTTCTTAAATCATGTAAAAATGTTAATTATGTTAATTTGTAAAACTTGTCTTGTTTACTTATAAATTAAGAAACAATATCAAACTTAAGCTGTATTATCATCGTAAGTGGAAATCTACTTTATTTCCTTCTTACTAATACAATTTTCAGAGAATGCGAGCTTTAACTAAGTCACAAATCTAATCAGCCCAGAACATATACTTACAAAATATCCAGACTTAAAAGATAGTAAGTCTGAATTTTGTAATATTAATTTATTTTTCAATTAATAAACGAAATGACAATTTAAAGCAATAAATATACCAAATGATCGCTCCTTACTTATTCTACAGCAGCATATTACAATTCCACAAGCAAACAAAACGAAATTTTTAGGAATATATATCTATTTTAACTGTAAAAATTTACTGTATATACAGTATATGTAGTTTGTATATATATAATTTATTAATAAACTTTAAAATTAACAAATGTAAATACGCAAAACTAAGCACTTTCCTCGTATTATATTACCAGGCATGGAAATACTATGCTTGCAACGCCCCGACATCGTCTATCAATGGTTAAAAAAGAAACGCATATATGTCAATGTCAAATAAATGTTTTAATGTGCTAAATATGTAGTATCGTTAAAAAAAATAATGTTTACAAATGTTTACTACTGAGTTCATAAGTATCTGAAAATTTAAAATTTATATCTACAACGCGTTCTGGAATTATCTAATTACCCAAAACACGTTGTGGGTAAATATATCAATACCCACAACGTGTTCTAGGTATAGTTCTTACTTGTTATTATTATTATTATTATTATTATTATTACCACATAGTTTAAAAACTTTATTATATAAATACTGCTAATTCAATCCAATTCAATTCAATTTAATTTATTTTGTCCAACAATCAAATACATAATTGATACAGAATAAATCACAAACAAATAAAATATAACTAACATAAAGTATAAAAATATAAAAATATAGCTAATATATAAAAACTAAAAACTAACAATTAGACAATAACATTTTAACTGATCATAATTTGTCTTCTAAATATTCATGAAGGGAATAGTATGCCTTTTTGGCTAACAACTTTTTTAATTGGAATTTTTTTAAATTTATGTTATTTAAAATAATGTGGAAGTTTATTGTAAACTTTAAATATCTTCTATGAGCAATTCCTATAACTTATTAGTTGTCTTTACTTGTTTGCGATTTTTTACAGTTTATTTGTTGGTTTTAATTTTGACAAAAAAAAAATTGCAAAAAAATTGTGAAATTGATCAACATTTTTTCGTAGAATCCAATTCTCGGGCGCTATTTTAAGTATATACTCTGTTTATAAGCTATAAATCCAATTTTTGTTTCCAGTGGAAAGGGCAAAAAGGAGCATTTTTTAGATTTTTTACCAGCTGAAGTTGACGTAGTTAGTTAGAAAAAAATAAATTAGTTTAGTGTAATTGGGTTTTAGGGCAGAATTAAAATTTTTAATAATGTTTGGTCTATAGTTCTTATAAGCGCTGCTAAACGTGTATTTGTAAAAGTTAATGTTCAAAAATATGCATTTTTACCATATGCATTTTTGCAGTTCTTTTAACTTTTAGACCTTTAAAACCTAAATACACAAAACAAATTTATATTTTCCAACTAACAAATACGTCAACTTCGGCAGTAAAAAAAATTGCTCAGTCCACTGAGAACAAAAACATAGTTTTATGGCTTTTGCAGCTTATAGACAACAGGGTATAGACTTAAAATAGCAAAATTGGATTCTACAAAAAAAAATTGATCGATTTCACTAGTAAAACTTATTTTAAATTGTCTCTAAAAACTTATTCTTTAGACAAATTTGAAGAAAAAAGTGCGTTCTAATTTTTTTCCTAAAAAAGTAATCTTAAGGAGTTACAAACCATCAAAAAATTTAAATTTCAAATTTAAGCCTTTTTCGCTGTTTTTAAGTATTTCTGTAGATACATTGTAAGATATCTCGGATCGTAGTGCACGGTACTTCCTAAAATGTTCAGAGTATCTTTTGCACATATAAAAGCACTCCACTTTTGAAAAAAAAAGAAAATACTTGTCATCTTTTTTTAAGAAAAACTGTCTTAAATTTCTGCAAAATCTTCAAAATTAAAAAAAAAATAGTTTTTGGCTGTTAAAACTTATTCTTTGGACAATTTTGAAAAAAAAGTACCTAATTATTTTTTTATAAAAATGCAATCCTGAAAAGTTACAAACGATCAAAAAATAAAAAAGGCTTAATTTTTAAAATTTCAAGTATTTCTGTGGATACATTCTAACATATCTCAGAGCGTAGTACACGGCACTTCCTGAAATTTTCAGTGTATTTTTTGCACTTATAAAAGCACGTTTTTATCCATGTTTGAGAAAAAAGAAAATACCAGTCATCTTTTTTTAAGAAAAACTGTTTTTTTTTCTCTAAAATTTTCAAAACTTAGAGAAAAATTTTTTTTTTAAAATGATTTTTTGAACAAAAAAGTTCATGTCAGTTTTTCTTAAAAATGCAATCCTGAAAAGTTAGAAACGATAAAAAAATGTAGAAAAATGCAAAAAATCATTTTTTTCAAATTTTGATTGCTTATTACTCGAAAATAGCCAGGTCTCATGTAAAAAAAAGCATTTTTTTAATAAATAAATGTTATTTTCGATATTATTCTTCTAGTAGAAAGCGATTGAAAATCGAACTCATTTAATAATAATTCATATAAATAATTTTGAATTGGATATGTTTTATGATACTTTAAATAAAAATATTTTTCTTTGAACTCGTTCTAGCTCATAACTAAACTTTTTTTGAAATGGATTCCAAATAATTGAGCAATATTCAATTTTACTTCTTACAAAAGAAAAATATGCACTTTTTAATGCATCATTGGATTTAAATTGTTTGCAGTTTCTTATAACAAACCCAGAAATTTTATTAGCTTGACTAATGATTGATTGTATATGAAAATTGAAAGTAAGTTTTTTGTCAAATTTTATGCCCAAATCTTTAATATCACTCACCCTTTCAATTGCATAGTTATTAATATTGTAATTGTATATAAATTCAGAACGTTTTTTAGAAAATGTAAGACAAAAACATTTTTTAACATTAAGATGGTTATTTTTACTCCATGTATGTAGAGAATTCAAATCTTGTTGTAGAGATATTGCATCCTCTTCAGATCTAATTATTTTAAAAATTTTTAGGTCATCTGCATACATTAAAGTGTTAGAGTTAAGAACTTCTAAAACATCATTACAAAATATTAAAAATAATAAGGGACCAAGATTAGACCCTTGTGGTACATCACTTTTTGCCACATATAGATCCGATTTAATGCCACCATACTCCACGTAATTTATTCTACTCCTCAAAAATAATTCAAATAATTTCAATAATTTGTAACTAAAGCCAAAAGAATCTAACTTTTTTAAGATTAAGTCATGGGAAACATGATCAAATGCTTTTTCAAAGTCAGTGTATATTGTATCCACTTGCAAACGTTCATCTAGAGCATCAGATATATATTGAGTAAAGCATACAAGATTAGTAGCTGTAGATCTACCTATAAAAACCATGTTGTTTAACAGATATTTCATTTTTTATGTGATTAAATATAATATTAGATAACAATATTTCAAAGACTTTAGCAAAGTTAGAAATTATTGAAATTGGTCTATAGTTTTGAATGTTGTTAGTTTCACTTTTTTTAAAAACAGGACATATCTTAGAAATTTTCCATTTATCAGGGATAGTATTAGTTTTTAAAATTAAAATGAATAAGTGAAGCAATGGTTTGACAAACGTTGTAGAACAATCTTTTACTAGAAAGGCTGGTATCAAATCTAGACCCTTAGTGTTTCCACTCTTTAATTTATTTATAGCATATTTTATCTCATCTTCAGAAAAACAGTTTATTGGTAAATTGATATGGTATTTTTGTTTGGCATAATTTTTGCACCTTACATTGTGATCAATATATACTGAATAAAAATGTTTGGCAAACTCATTAACAATATCATTAGGAGAATCAAACATTATTCCATTTTTATGCATAATTCCAGGAATACGTGTGCATTTTTTCTTTTCATTAATGTCCAAAATGATTTTGTATCATTTTTTATATTGCTTTCAGTAGTATTAATATAGACTGCGTAGTCAATCTCAATATTTCTTTTTACAGCGTTTCTATAGTGATTTAGTTTACTTTTATGGAACTGAAGATGTGATTTTCTATAAAGTTTTAAATAGTGTGCTTTTATACGCATATTTCATCTTGTCTCAGAAGAAAACCAAATGCCATTTTGGTTCTTCTTTGTGATTTCTGTGAATTTTATTGAATCTGGGAACAGTGTCGGTAATAACATTTAGCAATTCTTTATAAAATGCCTCGCAAGCATCATTACCTTCATTAATATTGCATAAAAAATCCCAATCTGTCTCACCCAACAACTGATACAATCTAAAAAAGTCTATTTTTTATGTTAAATGATTTAACTGTTTTAATTTGATTTATGTTGAAATTAATGGATGGATGATGTGAATCTTCATTAACAAGTATGTTATCACTACGTATAACATTATATTTAAAAATATCGGATAAAATAATAAGATCAAGCAAACGTCCATTCGCGTTTGTGATATTATTGATTTGATTTGATAAAATTGTTTACTAAATTAGAGCCTGAGTCATTTATGTTACAGTTATTAAAATGTGTCAAGTTGAAATCACCCACAATAAGAAAGGGTTTATCATTAATAGATTGTTCTATATTATCTAAAACAAATTCATATGCAGCAAGTGGATTTGAAGGAGGTATATATAGTAAAACTACTATCAACTCTATTGAGTGTAACTTAATTTTTAAACACAAAATATCAACATTATACTGACTGTTCCAATTAAATTTTATTAATTCCGATGATATTCTATTATTTACCGCTACTAACACTCCTCCACCTTTACCAGCACGCCGATCAGAACGAAAGACAATAAAATTTGAAGGGAATAATTCTGAGTTTAATAAACCTTCATTTGCCCCAGTTTCAGTCAGTAACACAACATCCGATTCACAATTTAACATGTTATTGTAGAAATGTATTGTTTTAGTATTAAGTCTATTTACATTTTGGTAGTAAAAATAAATTGTTTCACTTTCAAACTGTTGGATATTTATATGTTTTTTTTCTCCACTATTTTTGGGACACCAGTATATTTCAAGAACACATGATCATTTTTGGCTTTTCTTTCTTCATAATCTTTACGGACTCTATTCTTTTGATCTATTTGACGGGCGGTAAGATCGTAATTAATATAGACGCCTTTGTGATCTGGTTGATTTTTCAATAAATATGTTTTCTTCATTATTTTATTTAAATCATCCATTGAATTAAATATAACTTTTACAGGTTTGTTTTTATTTGGGACTTTATTTTTCCCAAGTTTAAACATTTTTAAATTATTTATATTAACCGTCTTATCTATTGCACTAATCATACATTTAACTTTTTTTTCATGATCAAATGTTTCATTATCTTCAATATTGAAAAAAATAATATTTTGTTCGCGTAACTTCATTTCATGTGTTTCATGCAATACATCATCAACATTTAAGACGGGAGCCGAAGTAATTTCAGTGTTTGAGTTATTTTGATTTAAAATAGTTTTTAGTTCACATACTTTTGCAAGCTCAAAATTAATGACTTAAGAGCATCGAATCCGGTAGCGGCAGAAGCACATATCTCACAAGTCCATTTAATATTTTTCCTTGATTGCAGCACCTTCACATCTGCATTTGCTAGCCCGGCACATTTATCATGAAATTTACTGTCGCAAGTAAAACAACAGAAACCTTGCATTTCAACAATTTCTTCATTGCATTTTTTACAGATATTCATATTTATTTATATATTTAATATTTGTTTAAAATTTTATGCCAAGATATTTTATTTTTTTTTAACTTTTTTATTTCTTTGAATATATTTATTTAGAAATTGATCCTTATGCACGTAGTATATAGCGCTAGCAAAACTTTCCAACTGTATTTATTGCACATGCACTTGAGAGAACCACTTAATTTACACAACATTGGTTGGATATGATACTAATACTTCAATTTTCACGCTTTTATAAATTTTTGTATACGTATTTATAGTTTAATTATTGAATTTACGAGCACGGCGATATACACATGTACACACACATGTACGTCGTAGTGAATTATAACCATGAGAATGTAACTTTGTAAACCGTGCCAAAAGAAAACAAAAATCTTAATTCCAAAATGCTGAAAACATCTTTGTTTGGCCTCACAAAGTCCTCAAAGTTTCAATTTTGTCCATACAAATATTGTTTTAATTGCGAATTTTATGTACCAATTTGCTTTCTTTTTAGTATAATAAAAGTTACGAGGTTTATTAAAAATTAATAATAAAAAAATATTGAAAAATTGAAAACTTTCCAAGAATAAATCATATTTGAATTAAAAATACCATTGGCAACGCAGCAAATTCAAATTATAACAATAGGCAATGCAATGAAAAGGCGTATTTGAATCGTCCTGGTTAGGGGCACCAGACGTATCAAAAGTAAACTAATCCTATTTGAGTGGGAAACAATGACGTCACGGTAATTTAAAGCTCTCAACTTTTCATACCGTGCTTCAGAGCATAGTTGTGCTGATTTGTATCCCTGCGTCTCTTTCTAATTGTCGTTTCTCACTCTAACAAATAAACTTGGCGGTAGTGTAAACATATATTTTAAAATTAATTCTTAATTATTAGAATGTTTCTTAAAGCAAAGTACATTGAATTTAAAAAATTGCTGATGATTTTTTTATAATAATACAAAAACTACAATTAAAAATTAACAATTTTTATTTCACGTTTAATAAAAAAAAGTAAACAACCAAATTATTTGTATGGTTATAAACTTGACATTCATTCAGTTCCCGCCATATTTTTTGAATTTATCATACCGCAATAGTTGACGTGACGTTATACATTTACACTACCACAAGAGTACCAACAGTCCCACTCAAATATGCCTAATGTCAGTTGATATTTCTATTTTATTATGACTTTTACTTTGAATGAATATGATGTTTGAGAATGTCATGAATTTGATACCGATATGTGCCGTAAAGTGTTTAGAAGTAAATGTAGTTTGAACATTTATAGTTTATAATAAATAATAACATTTAATGTGTGTAATTTACATTATAGGTTTGAATTTAAAAATAGAAATTTTGGTACGTTCTCAAGCGTAACAAAACTTTGAAGATCTCGTGAAGCCAAACAAGGAGTTTTTTAGCATTTTGGAATTAAGATTTTTGTTTTCTTTTGACACGGTCTACAAAGTTACCTGGCGTTTGTCCGCCAATTTATCTACACCCTGTATATATAATAAATATTGCTTTACAAGTTGTCTGACAAAATGTCCAAGTTTTTTTTAGTCATTCAAGACAAGTGTGGTGTTATGATGTGTGTTAGTAGTTTTAACTTTTACATTTGTTTTTCATCAGATATTCTTTTAGTTTCATTTTAAAATTATTTATGTTGCATATATTTTTAATTTCTTCTGGTATATTATTGAATTCTTTAATGCCTTCGACAGTTATACTTTGGTTTTTTGATGTTGTTCGGTTTACTTCCATGTTTAAGTGTCTTTTTCTTCGTGTGTTGTGTGTATGAATTTCTTTTCTAGTTGTTGGTTTTAATTCTGTTTTAGTTAGACTAAGTTGTATCTTTTTTATTAAGATAATACATTGTTGTGAGATTTTGTTTTTTATTGTAAATTGGTTTGTTTTTTTTGTGAACTTCATTTGTAGGTGTTAGTTTGTCCATTTGATATAGTGTTTTTATTGCCTTGTTTTGTTGTCGTTGTAGCTTGTCTATGTTTCTTATGTTGGTTTGTGACCATACGGTCATCATGTAATTAGTTTGTGAGCTAAAGATAGCATTATAGATAATGTTATTGTGTTTTTTCTTATAAGGTTTTGTATGTGTTTGTCCCACTTTAAATTATTGGTAATTGTAATTCCAAGATATTTTGTATGTGAAACTTCGCATAATTGTTGGTTATTTATAGATAGCAAGATGTTGTTATTTCTTTTTTTTTCGTGATATTAACATAAAATTTGTTTTATGTTCATTAATTGTTAACAGGTTTTTATTATACCAGTCATTAATTTTATTTAAGTCTTCTTGTACTTCGTGTTGCAGTTTTGTTTTGTTTATTTCTGTATGTACTAGAGTTGTGTTGTCTGCGTATATGTATAGTTTTCCGTTTAGCTTTAACTCAAATATGTCGTTAATATATAAAATATATAGAAGTGGTGCAAGCACACCACCTTGTGGTATACCGTAGTCACTATATTTTACTGCACTCAGTGTATTTTTAATTTTTGTTTGTAAGGTTTTGTTTTAAATAAGTTTGAATTAGATTTAGTTCTTTTTTTCGAATTCCCATTTTTTCTAGTTTTGTAATTAGTTTTCGTTTACATACAGTATCAAACTCATTTTGCATGTCTATAAATACTGCAAGACATTCTTTTCTTACATCAAGTTCATTGTTGACGTTGTGCATTATGTCAGTAAGTGCAGAGCCTGTACCGGTTTGTTTTTGGAATGCGTATTGCCAAGTGTTTATAATATTATGTGATTCTACATGTTTTAATATTCGTTCATAAATTATTTTATCGACTATCTTGGCTACAATATAGAGTAATGCAATAGGCCTATAGTTTTTAGTTAAATTAACACATATTAAAACATTCACTACAATATAACCTCACAAAATGTTTTAATTAAATTTTAAAACACATTTGTTAATTTAAGTAAATTAATAAAAAAAAAAATTATATCTATAGTATTTGTATATTCAGTAAAACAAATTTATGATAATAGGTAGTATTTGACTCAAAGAATTTGGTTTAATGCATCGATTATCCAAGATAATATTTTAGCTATTTGTTTATTAATTATTTGTATATATAACAGTTTATATTTTTTTAACTATTGACTTTATTAATGAAATTATAATAAACAACTAAACTTGTCATCAAATCAAATAAGATTTTAGTCAAGTAATTTTTGATTATATAAGTTTTTATTATGTAAAATAATATAACCGTATATATATTATATTAAATATTTTAAATAGCAGAAAAAACTCTGCCGATAAGCTTTTTCAAATTGCTTACTTATTGATTTTATCAAATGTAACGTATAATATTAAATTTAAAAACATAAATATATGTTATTATAAAATTTATAAAACTGATGGTTTATTATTAAATATTAACATATTTACATATTTAATTACTTAGTTAATATTTTTTTTATTTTTTATGTCTTAAAATTTGCTAAATATTTATTGCAGTTAACATTAAATTCAAAAAGTATTTATTAAATATTTACAATTTTTGTGAGGTTATGTTGTATTTTGAATTTCAATATGTGTTTATTTATAATTGTATCAGCTAATATATACAAATTGTACATCAAAATATGCCTTAATATAATATTAATCTATTTTGGTGCATTAGATTGCAAAAAAATATCTTATAACGATACAATTAAATCAAACATGTACCTCCTGGTAAGAAAGCCTATGTACAAAATAGTTGTTCAGTAAATCTTCGTTGGCGCCAATGGCGCTACTGTCGTGTGACTTCACACTAATGCCCCGTATTGCCCTTTTTAACAGTTTATGCCGGATTTTGTCTTTTTCAAACAATATTTTTGATATTTTAAAGCAAGATTGCTATTTTTAAGATTTTACAAAAATACATTTTTTAAAAGTTTATCTTCAAATTTCGGTGCTGTAAGTTGATTAAAACTTTAAGGCCGGTTTTGCAAATTAATATTTTATGACCAAATTTTACTAATTTTGACTTGTCATAAATAATATTTAGATTTTTCAACAGTTTATAACCAAATTTTGATGATTTGTGACAATTTTTTATACTTCAAACCAGATTTTGCTATTTATGACAATTATCAATATTTTGCACCATTTGACAGAATATAGCCGGATAGCAATTTTGCTGTTCCTATAAATATTTGGATTTTTAATATAATTGATGATTGCGACCTTTATGTTTATAAAATAATAAAATAATTTACTATAATTTTTTATCACAAATTTATTCTTACAAATACATTACAAATTTCGGCTCTACTAGACCTACAGATAAATTTGTTTTATTATTTTATACATTTAAATATTTTATAGCCGGATTTTGCTATTTTTAAAATTTCATATTTTTTTACACTTTTCAACAATATTTAACCGACTTTTGGTGCTTTTTAAGATTTTTTTAATGTTTCAAAGTCAGATTTGGCTATTATTAAAGTTTTATAAATAAAAGTTTACACTTTTTGACAGTTTATGGACTGATTTAAAAGCTTTCTAACAATATTTTAATCTTTTATAGTAGATTTTATTATTTTTGACATTTTATAAATACAATTTTACACGTTTTAACAGTATACAGATAGATAAGTTTATTATAACAATATTTTGATATTGTATAGCCAAATTTTGATATTTTCAACTTTTTATAAATAAAAATTTGCACTTTTTAACAGTTATTAATAAAATGTTGCAATTTCTAACAATATTTTGATATTTTTAAGACGGATTTTATTGTTTTAAAAATACATAATATATTTTTTTTACATTTTTCAAAGCTGGAGTGCTTTTAACTATATTTTAATGATTCAAGACCGGATTTTGCTATTTTTAACATTTAATAAAAAAAGTTTACACTATTCAACAGATTTTAGTTTTTTTCTGACAATATTTTGATATTTTATGCCCTGATTGCTACTTCTCACACTTTATGAATAGAATTTTTTATAACCATATTTTGATTAATCAATCAGATTTTGATATTTTTAGAATTTTTTTTTTTTATTCATAAAATTTTGTAGTTCAAACGTTTTTAGCAGGATTTTTTTTTTAAATATATTTATATTTTATGACCTGATATTTTGCACTTTATTAGTAGTATATAATCAGATTTAAAAAAATCAAAACAATTGTGTTAAATAATGTTAAAATAGTTACATTAACAGTTTTTTTATAATCAACAATTGTCAAAAATTCAAAAAATAGCCACATTATAGTTATTGAATTGACTTACTTCATTGCTGTCAAAGAGACAAAGGTACAAATCAATTTTTAAAACAATAATTAAAAATATGTTATTATTTACTAATTTTTAAAAACAGAACAATCATGTGGCAAACAAATACAAACTAATTTATTCATGTGTTCTATGAGAACATTAATTTTTCAAACACTTTTATAAAGTTTAAAAATATTGTTTTACTGTTTTCACCTGCTTGAAAGACGGTAGCGTATAAATAATAACTATAAATGGTGCTTTAATATAAGTTTTTAGAATAATAGATTAAAAGAAATACAGGAGAAAAAACAAAAGTTTAAACAATTAAAGTTATGCTATAAAAACTAATTTTAAGACATAATAAAAAAGAGTACATTTTGAATTTAAAAAAGTAAAGAGGTATTTAACTGAAAACATATTATGTATATTCAAAAATATGAAATATTCATTTAATATTAAAAATTGATCACCACAAAAAAATCATTCAAAAATAAACAGGAAATCTGGGTATGAGGTAATGTAAATAGCATTGATAATGCAAATAAATTTTGCAAAACTAATTTGGTAAAAATAAACAATTATATGTAAATAAAATATTTTATTTAATAACAAATTAAATAAAATAATAAAAGCAAATAAAAACTTGGAAGTGAACCGGCCACGGACGGTACTGTTCGTATAAGGTTCATTATTTTGTTATTTCTTAATATTGTAGATGTGGTTAACAAATCAACCACAACACTGTCGCTTTTGTTGTTAAATTATGTAGTGGCTATTGATAAAGTTTTATGTTTATTGTTTATAACTTTTTTAATGTGTAACTAGATATAAGCTTAGACTTTTTATATCCAAATATAAAAAAGTTGGCAAATTAAATAAATGCATTATTCTTATTATTATTATTATTGAAAATTTTACAAACGTTAGCTTCGTAGATATTTTACACTTTTTAATTTGATGCATTTAACTGTAGATTGTTTACTGTTGAACTCAGTTGAAGCATGATATAATGGTAGCAGACTGTTTAGATAATATAGATGCAAAGTCTACTTTGTCAAATTGACACAGATTATTTGAAGATCCTGATTATGATTAAAGATGGTAAAGATATAGCCATAATTGTTTAGTACCTTTTTATTTTTTGTAAAATTATTTTTACAGATAAATCTCTTTACTTTAACAGATTTTGTATTTTCTTTTAAGACACATATTAACCCCATACATCTATTCAAGTGTTCGATTAATTTATTGTACTCAGTACAGTCCTGATAAAACGGAACAGATAATACTATCACTGGAGTATTTGGCAGTGATTCTGTTTTCAAATTTTAACATAAAATCACAAATTTGTTCAGAATTGTAGCAATCAATAATTTCATTGGATTCAGCTATTATAATTATGCATTGATCAGTTTTTGATTGACTTTTTTGCAGACATTAGTGTTTGAAATAATATTATCAAAATTGGCTTCAGATTTTACTACTCCGGCCACCGCATAGTGCGTTCTGACAACCTATTTAATAATAGTTGAGGAATATGTTTAGCATAATCGCATCCATCTATCTGAATGTTTTTTATAACATTAACGTTTTTCTGTTTATTATTATATTTGTGTATTTGCTATAATTAGCATTAGTTACGTGTCCTATCGTAATTTTATTTATTGTTATTGTTAACTGTTTTCTATCATTTCCTTTTTACCAATAATTTCTAGTTTCAATGCTTCGATTATGTTATTCTGCTTCACATCTTTACTTTCCAATTGTTGCTTTGCATGTTCTATAGTTAATAAATCATTAGTTCGTTTATAAAATAAATATATTATTTATTCATGTATGTTTAAATGGCAATAAGGACAGCAATCGGACATGATAAAATTTAATTTACTACTTCATACAAAAGCAAACGTTTCGGAGTTCAGCTGATTCCTTCAACAGTGCTAAAAAACAGAATTGAAATTTTTCAAAATAAAACTAACACTAAAAATTCAACAAAGAAATTAAACATGGTAAACAAAAACACATTTCAATAAAAAAAAATTAAGTAAAGTAATAATAATATAACACTTTAAATAAAAAATTATAAAAATAAATCACTATAATGTAACGCAAAATCTAGTTTCTAACTATTATATGGTCTAACATTACACAAACTACATATTCTATGTCTCCTCTTAGGGAAATTAATTAAACATACATTTAAAAATATGTACATCTGCTATATCTAAAGATCAAAATATTGAAAAAACAAAAGGAAAAACACTCTCTGTAATAATTAATCTATGTTAAAACAGTTAATAGTTATTCTTAATTCATCTTCAAACATCTTTTTAATTATTATGTTAGCGAATGTCGAGCGAGTGGCTACATAATTTTATATTACTGCAATAGAATATTCCAGGCAAGACGCAAAAAACATTTATATTTTAACCCTGGAACTGCACGCTTAAAAAATGTCATGTACTGCACACATGGGTCTTAGAAACCCCAGTAAGTTTCTTGAAACATTAATAAAAAATACAAATATTTTGTTGGTTTTAGGTCAGATTAGCTAATTACAAGTTGGGGAAATGAAATTATTTTTTTTAAATTTTAATTAAGCTTATATTTATTAACGAAAGAAAAACAACCTTTTTTTTAACTTAAACAAATATATTATTTTCAAAAAATAAATAAATAAATATTCCAAAATCCGAACATGTCGTATATATAAACAATAAACATTTTAACTAAATAAAAATTTTAAAAAAATAGTATGTTATATAATTACTCTTAGTCAGGTACACCAATTTTCAGAAATTTTGTCTTTACATTCACATTACAATTTTGCCCTGTGCTCCAAGTAGAACACGCAAAATTGGTTTTTCTATCTTTTCCCTTTTCACAAAAACTGCATCGAATCTTTTTTGATAAATTGATATTTCCAATTTCTTTCTGGGGAAGTTCATTTCCAAAGATTTCCAAAATATTGTTACGCAGTGTTTTTTGTAATGTGGTTATTTGAACTCAATTTTTTAAATGTGGTTTAATTAGAACCACTGCTAACTCTTTTAGAAAACCTTTTCTGTTGTTACTTTTGTGTTTTATCTAATGTGGATTTGCGAGAGAAAACAAAATCATTGAATTAATGCCAGCAGCATCAAGTATATTAGAAAATACCAAGGGCCAACGTCTGGTTTTTCGTGAAGTGGTGTAAGAATGGCAAAGTTGGTCGATTGTATCTGTACTTCCCTTTGTTTTATTATAAGTGTGTACAATTTTGTTTTTTTTTTGGTATGTATGATACAATAGTTTAATTTCTGTCAAAACCAAATAATAATGTGCGTACCTCTTTTTTATGTAGAAAAGTATGTGGTATTTCCTTCTTGTTTTTTTCTTAAAGTGCCGACAAGAGATAATTTATATTCTTCTAACATTTGTTTATCTAGGGAAATTGATGTAAATCAGTTATCGACTGTAATATTACAATTACTACTATGTATTGGTTTCGAAAGTTTCCTTACATAATAAGCTGGGACTGATTCATTATTTTGTGTAGTTACTTTTTCAACATATGGAATTTAATTAATCATATAATATGTTTTTTAATCATTCAGCATCATTTTTTTTTATTCCATACTTGTTTGGCTTACTAGCCATATAGATTCGAAACGAACATTTACCTTGATAACCTGCAAGCCGCTCATCAATGATACAGTATTCATACGGAGTATAATATGACGTACAGTTATTAACAAAAATGTCCCATAATTTACGTATGGGTGCAAATCTATCAATAATCTTTCTAGCAGCTCTATCTTCTTTATTGTCAAATCTCAAACATACAGTTATAAACTGAAATCTTTGCTGTGACATTGTAGCACGAAATAAGCCATTTTCAAATTTTAATGACCAAACTTCATCTAAACTACAATTTGATATACGTAATGCACCTGCTAGAAATAATAATAATAATAATATAATAATAATATCTTTATTTACGGCAATCGCCATTACAATAAAAAAAAATACAAACAATTGAAAATACATATGTGTATAACGCTATAAATTTACATTGTGCTATAAAATAACATTATATTATTTAATCTATAACAAACTTTTTTGAATCTTTTATAATTGTGATCAAATACATTTAATCTTTGAATAGATGAGAAATGGTTAACTTCATTCGTTAACCGAGATATTGGAGAATTATGCAAATAATTGATTCTATAGAGTTTGCACCGGAATAGATACGAATTTCTTGTATATCGATCTTGACAAAAATTAAAGTTTAGGGATGATAAAAGATCAATACAATTTATTTGACTATTAATTAATTTATTAATAAAACAAAGATCTATAATAATTCTTTGTTCACCAAGATGTTGTAAATTAAAATTTTGGGAAAAAAAATTCATAACCAAACACATCAATAGGCAATCTAGTTTTAAAAAATAATAATTTAAAAAAAATTGTGTTGGACGGTTTCTATTTGACGTTGGTGGCCTATTTGGTATGGTGACCAAACAACTGATCCGTACTCTAATATTGATCTTACCAGTAATATGTATAAGGAAATAATTGCATTGACATTTAATTCATATGCCGATCTATTAATAAAACCCAACATTTGTCGTGCTCTTGTGCAAATATTGGAGATAAGTTTAGAAAAAGTTAACTTTTGATCAAATATAACACCCAAATCTTTAATTTCATCTAAACAAGTTAATTGACATCCGTCAAGGTTATAATTGTTAACTATACATGTATTTGATCTAACAAACGAAATTACATTACATTTGGACATATTCAACAAAAGTTCATTATTATTACACCATTCATTTAAGTTATTTAAATCTTGTTGAATATTACTGCAGTCATATATTGAACCAACTTTAGAAAACAATTTAAAATCGTCTGCATATAACAAGTATTGACAGTTTTGGATAACATTACACAAATCATTAACAAATAAAAGAAATAAAACTGGTCCACAATGCGAACCTTGAAGAACCCCGGACGTAACATTAATTTGATTAGACATAATTTTTTTTATTTTTACACTTTGTGTGCGGGCTGTTATATAGCTAGAAATCCATTTAACCGTCTGATAATGTAATCCTAACAAAGTAAGTTTTTCAACTAGAACGTAGTGGTTGACCCTATCGAACGCTTTGGAAAAATCTGTATATATTGCGTCCACTTGTATTTTTTCTTCAAAAGCTTCTAATATATACTTTTGATATAATAGCAAATTTGTTGAAGTGGACCGTCCTTCCATAAAACCATGTTGATGTGGGGAAACTACATTTCTTGCAAACCAGATTAATTGAGATGCGACTAGTGAATCCATGACTTTGGGGATAGCAGACTGGTTACAAACACCACGATAAATAGATATTACATTCCGGTTACCAGATTTAAAAACTGGCACAATATAACTTTGCTTCCAAATTTTAGGAAACTCGCCATTTACTATAGATAAATTAAATAACCCAATAAAAGCTTTTAATTCTGATACAGTAATTGGATTTCTATAGCTCTGTAGTATTATGCCAATACATTTACGAGCAATTTCTTTGTTTGTACAAAGTACAATAATGTTAATCATTTCTTTATTAAACAATAAATTCCAAGCTTGCTCAGGAGATTGAACTAATCTGGCTTCTTCTTTTGGTTCAGGTAAATGCAACACTATATTATCTTGTTTTGTTCGACCTTGTCTTACGGGTGCTTGTCTGCTCCAACGATGACCATTTTTTCCCAGTGAACTTGAAACATTTCTAACTGGTTCGACATTTTCTTGATCATTTTCACTGCTTTCACTTTGTTCGGTATCACTATCTGATTGTTCTTCAATGTAATCATCAACTGAATTATCTCCAAAAATATCTTGTAGATTATTGTCTTCATCCTCATTTAACCAAATATTTTCCGCCAGTATTCTTATTTCTTCATCAGATAAAGGGCGACGATTTTTACAGTTATTTGAAGCCATTATACTAAATAAATTTCTTATAAATAATAATTCAAAAAATACATAAACTGCACACTGGAGTCTCCAGAACCCAAACGCGTTTATTTGCATTTTTCTTACCTATTTGTTAGGTTAAAATGCCGCTAACGATCCGCACTCCAAACAACAACTAACAAATCTAGTTTGTACTAGACCAGGAAACAAAAACAATGTATACTAAAGTTATAAGATAAAAACAGTGTTGACATAATTTAACTAACACATACCCCACTTGAAGCTAATAGACAAATTGAAAGAACCAACTAGATTAATTTTATTATATTGTGATATATAGGGCTCAAACTAATACTAATTGAAAATTACAAGTATCATTAGTCCTTATATGTATCATTTCACTAATTAGTCTCTTGTTATAATTAGTCTCAATATCAAGAACTTTACAATCTTCAAATTTGAAAAAAATGCCCTTTTATATTATGATAGCTGGATAAACCTGTAAGGTTTGTCCTATATGTATATTGTTTGGGACAATTGATACAAAAGAAACTATAGATTGCATGTTTTTTTTGGGTGTTTTTTAGGAAACTCGCCATTTACTATAGATAAATTAAATAACCCAATAAAAGCTTTTAATTCTGATACAGTAATTGGATTTCTATAGCTCTGTAGTATTATGCCAATACATTTACGAGCAATTTCTTTGTTTGTACAAAGTACAATAATGTTAATCATTTCTTTATTAAACAATAAATTCCAAGCTTGCTCAGGAGATTGAACTAATCTGGCTTCTTCTTTTGGTTCAGGTAAATGCAACACTATATTATCTTGTTTTGTTCGACCTTGTATTACGGGTGCTTGTCTGCTCCAACGATGACCATTTTTTCCCAGTGAACTTGAAACATTTCTAACTGGTTCGACATTTTCTTGATCATTTTCACTGCTTTCACTTTGTTCGGTATCACTATCTGATTGTTCTTCAATGTAATCATCAACTGAATTATCTCCAAAAATATCTTGTAGATTATTGTCTTCATCCTCATTTAACCAAATATTTTCCGCCAGTATTCTTATTTCTTCATCAGATAAAGGGCGACGATTTTTACAGTTATTTGAAGCCATTATACTAAATAAATTTCTTATAAATAATAATTCAAAAAATACATAAACTGCACACTGGAGTCTCCAGAACCCAAACGCGTTTATTTGCATTTTTCTTACCTATTTGTTAGGTTAAAATGCCGCTAACGATCCGCACTCCAAACAACAACTAACAAATCTAGTTTGTACTAGACCAGGAAACAAAAACAATGTATACTAAAGTTATAAGATAAAAACAGTGTTGACATAATTTAACTAACACATACCCCACTTGAAGCTAATAGACAAATTGAAAGAACCAACTAGATTAATTTTATTATATTGTGATATATAGGGCTCAAACTAATACTAATTGAAAATTACAAGTATCATTAGTCCTTATATGTATCATTTCACTAATTAGTCTCTTGTTATAATTAGTCTCAATATCAAGAACTTTACAATCTTCAAATTTGAAAAAAATGCCCTTTTATATTATGATAGCTGGATAAACCTGTAAGGTTTGTCCTATATATTGTTTGGGACAATTGATACAAAAGAAACTATAGATTGCATGTTTTTTTTGGGTGTTTTATCTTTTAAATTTGTGAATTATTAAGATTTTTTTCAGATTTCTGTGTTATGCTGGTATCTGTTAAATTTTAAATTAAATAAAAGTTTGTGTGATAACATATCAGTGTTATTGTTATCAGTTAAATTAACATTCTGATTATTTTTATTCAAAATCCAGTTAGATAAAGAAATGGAATAATTATTTAATTTGAGCATTTTTTTGAAACTATCGATATTCTTCATTTGATGTTGCTTATCACAGAAAGCCAAAATTTTATTTTTATGCATAGTGATATATATTTTTATTTTAATGATTTGAATTAAAGTTAAATAATCTATCACTATTACATGGTTTTTTGTATAAATCAATCTTAATTCTACAATTCTCTAATATATTATTTACTCTACAAAATTTAAAAAAAGAATACTTTAATTTTATATCAGATTTTGTATATTGCTTTCGATGAGGTTTATAAATTAATCGGTGTTTAAAAAACTTAAACCACAACAAATAATAAAAATAAAACTACAAACGTTAATAATAAATTTTAAATTTTCATTTTTATAAAATTATAAAAAAGCTGTACGTAAAACAACATACTTATTAAAAATAATAGAATAAATTTTACATAATTTTATAAAAACCACAGGAACGATCATTTATACTTACTCATCTAAAACAATAGATAGAGCACAATTTTTTACATAATTGGAATCAAGGTTAAATATCATATTTTGTAATGTATGTATATTCTGCATTTAACAAATATAATTAAGTTGAATACATTAATTTCAATTACATATTAAATGTTAAAAATAAATTAACAATTATTATATAAAATTCAAACAATTAAAATTAACAAAAATAAAGTTTAACATGCAAATATTTTTTTATTGATTTTTAAGTTAAAAAAATAACAAAAATGTTGACTACTTTTCCAAATCCTTGATATTCAGAATGGAATATGGCAAGGAGGATAGAGCAGTCGCATTTAATCTATCAGTATTCAAACGCACGCAGTTGTCTAGGAATACAGACACCACGCATGGGATACTGAATAAACTACTACTATACATGTAAGATTTGAACCCGAGTCGGCTAGTTACAATGCCGTTATCTTACCACTGAGCTACGCTAGCTCTGCTTAAGTTGTCGTTTAATATAGCATGTGCCGCACAGTAGTATAATGGGTTGCATAGGTATACTTTATATTGTGAGACATTACCTGATTTTACTAAAAATAGTATAACATATTTTATTAGCAAATGCTACGCAATTAAATAGTTAAAATTATAAATGCGCGTACATAATTCACCGTAGTATTACTTTAAAATTATCATCTAGAATATCCTATGTATATTTTAAATAGAAGTATAAATATATTTTTGTATTATAAATATAATATATTATATTATATATTTTTAATTAATTTATTTTCAAAAATTTTGCAACAGTATTATTGTTTTAACAAATTATAAAATATTTACTTATAATTTTTGTGGTTCTTGCAGACTAGTATTATTATCATTATCAATGTAACATAAATTGATTATTAAGCTGTTTTTATATTTGTTAATTTATTGTTCAATTTTAATAAATCATTTTATCTGATTAACTGCCGTCAATTTTACGCCAATTTATTGCGGAACTGTTTCACTTCACACTCAGCAATTTATTGTTCAAATTTCAATACTGAGTAATAATTATTTTAAACAGTTGATTGCTGATTTTGAATTATAACCATTATCATTATAGATTATTACACAATCTTTCCTCCTGTGTGTATCTTGTACCTATGTACTTATTAACACAAAACACAGATTATATTACAATGGATCAACATAGAACATAAATTTATTGTTAAATAACTGGTTATATAACAGAGGTTCGCAACACTCAACTTTGGCAATAAATTGAAGCAAAATGTTTTAATCTGATATTTTAATATGACTAGAAGTTGAACAATAAATTGACAAATGGAAAAACAGCTTTATATTGACAATTATATTAAAATATCGAAACTATTCTGTAAGAAGCACAAAAAATAATAAATAAAAAGGAAATCTATTAATACATCATTAAAAAATAAATATTATTATCTATTAAATTATTATTCAAATAACACAAGTTAAATATTTGATTGAAATGTGTTTATTGCATTTAAACTAGTTTCAAATAGCTTTCACATGATGAATTAGTAACGTTAGAAATGTTTGTTGTAATTACATGTATAGAAGCAAAAGTTGGTGTAAATCTAAACTAATTAAACACTGCTTTCAGAACATAAACAGACACTTTAAATGTGCAAGTTTTACTTTTAGAAGCGTCGTTACATGTTGCGACTGCTGACATTTATCGTTACCCATTATAATGTGTAGTCAATTAATTCTTGAGTCAAATATATTTTGTTTATTGCAAGCAATAAATGTATTTATAAAAATTTTATATGTAAGATTTTCTTGAAACGAAATTTTCTAAGATCACAAATGAATAGTTATCCTTTCACAGATCAAAGTGACGTAATAAACATTTCCCCTTACCACTATTATCCTTTCTATTCATTTCCAAGAAAGTCTTGTATTTATTATATTGTTATGTGCCGGCTCTATCGGGTTGTTTATCATTTTTACTGCCTTGATTTGTGTGAGAAATCCACGAAACGGGGGGCGATGTTTAATAATAAAGCTTTATAAATGATTTCGCAGGATGCTTTTTGCGTTATCGGAGCGATAGGATAACAATGCCGGCGTCTCCGCGATCCGACAGTAATATCGAAAACAATCCTCATTGTGAGCGCCACGAAAACATTTATCAGCCGAACAGATAAAAGTCCTTTAAAAATGTATTATGTCCACGGATTATAGGGATTTATTGCACGGGTTTTCTCGTCGACGATCAACAAGATAAAGTTGACCACGACGAGTCCTTTTTTTGTTAAGGCCTAATAATGCAATATTTCGCATTGAGGAGAATGTATTTGATGAAAAGGTCAGTCAGTCGAAAAAGGTTTGAGGAATATATTTGATATTAGGTTACCGTTGGGTAAGATTATATACCTACTATATTTAAAAAATTTAGGACGAAGTTTTTCAATATTTATGGATATTAAAAAAATATATTTAATTTTCTTAAGTATTGTTATACTTCACAACACACTTGAAAAAATATAAAATGTGAAATTTGAATTTATTTTCTAATCCAAGTTATTGAATACATAATTCAAATGTATTTTAACTTGAGAATAATAAGATTACAAATAGCATATTATGGTCTAATTTTTTGGATACAATATAAAGACAAAAGTTAATCTTCTTGGTGTAAAGTCAGCCTTACACTAAGCCTACAGTCGGCAATATGAAGCATACAAATTTCTTGTGTCAGAAATATTGATAACAATATTTATGTTTAAATTAGTAATATTTACATGAACAAAATAATGAATTGTAAAATACAAATCAAAATTTATAAGCAAGGTTTCACAGAGCCATCTTTGTAAACAAACAAGAATTAGTAGTTCTAAATTATTCTTTCTTTGAAAGGGCTGCAGCTCATTCAAAGTGATCAACTTTAATATTTATATTTTAATTCAATAAAAAATAGTAATATTTAAATTTATAAATGTCAAGTAGTATTAATTAAAGAAAATACTTCTCACCTTAATTAAAATTTTAAAACATTTTATAATATATGCGTTATAAAAAAAATGCAATATTGCACTGTCAATATTTTATACAAATTGTATTTTTTACAAATAAATTATTTATTAAGAATTATGCTAATATTTGAAAATCTTTTTAAATGCAGTTTAAACAATCTTAATCTTAAAAAATTTAAAAAAGTTATTATTTTTGTATTAAACAAAAAAAATATGATTACAATCAATTTTGTGTTTTTTTTTTTTATTTTTAATTGAAATAGTTAAATCGTTCTCGACATTTAAACAAAATTACTCTTAATAAGTAAAATTTCTTTTTATATTTTTCTAATAGTACCAAAAAATAATAATTAGAATAAATTTTAAGTACTTTTATTTTAAACACTAAAATAGTTGAATCGTTTTGAAACTGTTTATTAAATGGTTGCTCCAACATTTGAGTCTAGATTAAACAACAATATTAAAACAATAACTGCTCGATTTTACCTATAACTTTTTGTTCATTGTTAAAACCTTCACTATGCTCTTAAAAATCAACAAACTTGCGCTCACATATTCACTCGTTTCTGCACAAGTATACTTATAATTTAATTTGATTCTAAAATTAATGTTGAGTATTTTTTGTAATTTTTTTTTATAAAATGCACCATTTTTGACTTATTGTAAAATTGTAATTTTCAGCCAATCAAATACTAAAAATGATTTTTTGCTTGCCTCAGCCGAAACCATCTGCTCGGCTCTAAAATGCGGGCCAAAAAGACAATTTATAATCATATGCGGTATTTGATTGGCTGTAAATCACAATTATACATGCTTAAAACTTGACAGTAGTGACAGATTATAATAAACATTAAAAGTTTCAAAAACAATGTTTTTATTTGAGACAGGCAACAAAATACTAAGTGAAATTCGTGCCAAATTGCTGTAGCAGCCCTCACTTGCTTCGTTTCTTCGTGTTGCTAAAAGCGGCGGGCTACTAAAGTCTATTTTTGGCCATTGATAGACTATATACTATAGAGGCTCGAGGATCTCTATCTACCGATGATTTCGGTAGAAGCAGGCACAAAAGTAGTTTTTATTATTGTTACTTATACATATAATAAGTAGAAGTAAAGAACCGCTAGAAAACAATCAGTCTAAAATCTGGAATATTAACGATGAAAGTATAAACAAAGTAATATTTTATATGCAAATATAAGTTTCGTTTGTTTTGTAGAGTGAAAAAGAAAAGATTTAATTCCAAACAATAAAAACTAGAAACGTTTTTTAAAAAACCAATACCAATATAAAAGTCTAATTAATAAAGACAATTATAATGAAAATAGAATAAAGTATAGCAATTTATAAAAACTTAATACTAACGTTAAAAATAGATTACCTAAAAGAAAATAGTAATAGTAATAAACATTTACCTAAAGTAAGTGAGAACGTTGTATGCAACCAAGATAGCAACACTGTAGACAATGCCACAACTAATAGCAAAATCCAGTTATGCTACAACAATACAGATTAACAAAATAACAAACAAAATAAACAACAATAAAGCTAAATCAAACGCAATAGAAGTTGAGGCTGCAATATTTGATAATAGCTTTTGAGCCAAAAAAAATGTTACTGCTAAAAATATTTAATTGACAGAAGAAAGTCAGAAAACAATACTTTTTCAGTGAAAAAATCACAAAAAACCCAAATAAAAGTTTGTGCCTCATATAATGAAATTACTATTAAAGAAATATGTAAAAAAAAATTTTACCAGCAGGTGTTGATTTCAAACAATTTGACTTTTAGAAATATATACAACTCAATGTTTATGTTTAAATTGAGCTACAAATTATAACAACCTACAGATCACTTTTTGGAGTCATTAAAACTTTTTTTTATTAACTTTACTATCAAACAAAGCCACATAGATGACCACACAGCACAAATAAAATACATAAACAACATATAATCATCACAAATATTCAACATATTAACAAAAAATAAAAGATTTAACAATACTTTTTGTTTTAATGATTGATAATAAATAATAAACCTAAACAAGTAGTAACGCCTCTTATTAGTTGCAAGAAATAACTACTATGTGTACTACAATCTATTATCCAAACAAAAAAAGTTTATTTTAATAACACCATCAACAACTCCAACAAGAAATCACAAACGTTATGGACACTAGTAAAAACAACACCAACAACAAAAAGGCTCTAACATAGTTTTCATTATCCCACCAGCAGAAGAATAGCAGCAAAGTACCATACCACAAATTTCACCCTAATCTTAATGATACTAAAATTATAAATATTGTTAAACACCAAAAAAAAATTATAAATCTACAGGAAACTATGGGTTTTCTAGAAATATATTAAAAAAAAATAATATTGTATTGTAATACTGCTCTGTTATTTAATAAATAAATCAACTAGGCATCTACCATCAAAACTTGAAATTGCAAAGTTATATAAAAAAGAACAAAATCCGATCTTTAAGTTTTCAACTTGTATGTTTTTTACCGACGTTAAAAAAATCATTGAAAAAATTATGTTTCTCAACCAACATAATTTTATGCAAAAAAATAAAATCAATGCAGATATTTTTGATTTCATTCAATTTTAAATAGCTTAGAAAATAAACATTTGCTATGAAGAATACTTGTCGATCTTACACAAACAATTTACATAATTAACCATTTACTATATAGTATGAAAAACATCTCTTAAATGTATACAAAATTATCTTTAAAACAGATATAAAAAAAGTAATCGTGAACAAGAAGGAAACTTCGCATAATCGACTGGAAGAAACACATACTTAATTGCAAAATTAAACACCGTATGTTATAGTTTTTGTGTTCTATCAAAAGATGCAAACTCTGATGCATTCAAAATTATATACTATGCTTATAAATTCTCTTTACTACTTTAATTACTAACAAAGAAAAGATAAAATAAATCATGTTGTGAAATTTTGAAACAATACTTGAATATATACCTGTGTCTTGGAATAGGAGGAAATTTTTACAAATAAAGAATTAAGTTCAACAATTAAAGATACAAATGATAGTAATTTTGAAATATGTGACAGTGTGAATGATGAATCATTTTTTTAATAAACAATGGTAATCTCAGTAGTAGTAAACTTTATTTCATATTAACACATACAAATTTTATAAAGAATAAAAAACATATGAAAAAATCATAAAAATAAAAATATATTGACAACAATAAAAAAAGCAAAATACAGTCCACTGGCAACCATCATTATATTTATGGTCATTCTACCGGATCAGAATCAGCATTAAATCAGTACGTACGTAGCAAGCAAGGCAGAGCAAGCAACACAGCATAGTCAACATATAACATAAAATGGCAGAAAATATTGTAAAATTGTTGCAATAACGAGCAGTAATAAAGTGTAGCATAACAAGAATTCAAACACTCATAAATAAACTCATAACCAATGAGTTAGCAGAAATTGTAGATGTTCATGCATTAAATAGTAGAGCAAATAAACTACAAGAATTTTAAAATAGATATAAATTAATACAATCGGAATTAGAATGTACAGAAGCATATGAAAAAAATAGAGAAGAATTTGAAAATGCATTTTATTTAACAGAATCAGCACTACAAAGGCAAGTTATTCTATTCACAAATCAACAAAATTTAAGTTTCACAACAAAATTTATCAAATTTAAAAGGATCAGTTACGTTACCAAAAATTAATATACCACAATTCAGTGGCGATTGTGAAAATTGGAAAAGCTTCATAGATTTATTTACAAAATTAATACATAAAAATCAATTATTATCAGCTATACAAAAGTTTTATTATTTAAAGTCACTACTAAAAGACAAAGCACTGCAAGAAGTAGATGCAATCACAGTAACAGCTAAAAATTATCCAATAGCTGTTTAAATATTAACAGATAGATTTGACAACAAAGATCACATGATTAATGTTACTGAACTTTGAAAGTTAATTACAAACACAAAATAGCGCATAAGAAATTTAGAATCACTTGGATTACCAATTAAACATTGGGGCGCAATATTCATATATGTAGTGCAAAAGAAGCTCAAAAGCAGCACAAAGCAACAATGGGATTTAGCAAGGTCCAGAGGTCAATTACCAACATTAGAACAATTATTCAAATTTTTGGAGCAAACATGATTTGTTTGGGAGGATTGGGTTGATACACATGTCATAAAAGACAAGCCAAAGTACAAATTTAACAGTTATACGCATCATGTATCAGAAACCACCAAATCACCAAGCTTACAAATATTCTCAAATTGTAAAATGTGTCATAATGCTGATCATAAAATATATCAATGCAAAAAATTTTTAGAACAAAAAGTACTTCAAAGATGAGAAGCTATAAAATTATTGCGACTTTGTTACAATTGTCTCCGAAGCAATCACACAACAGCACAATGCAGATCATCATCCATATGCAAAAGATGTAATTCCAAGCATTACACTCATTCTTCACATCATGGGCGCCGACTTTTGAAAATGTCAATGGGGACAGGGTTACTTGTGCTCAGATATTCGGGCTGTATGGCCACATTTTTTATATATGTATATTTATGAATGGATGGTCAGTCTCTTTATGCAAATTGAAAATATTAAATCAAAATTTTGATTTTTTATGCGCTGCCCACATAGAATATGTCAATGGAGGCACGCGCCCCGGTGCCCCTATGTACTTGGCGCCCATGCTTCACATTGACTATCAACGGTCACAAGCGCACTAAGCGCAAGATATTAATGAACAATCACAATCATACGTACTTCAGCAATATCAAGTATCAAACCCATGCACTAGGTCACCACAGCAGGATGTTCACACAGTTTTTCAGAATGATATATCAATCAATTCAGCAAGAACATTCAAGTGCGTTACTACTAACGGAAATAATACACATAATAAACGTACATGAAAACAAATTTAAATGCAGAGCGTTACTTGATTCTGGATCATAATCCAACTTTATTACTAACAAACTATGTGAAAAACGAGGTTTACATATCAGAAGCATTGATATATCAGTAGCAGGACTTAGTAAAGCCACAACCAATATCAACAAAATAGCTGCCGCAACCATTCAATCACGTTACAACAAATACCAATCTTCAATATCATGTTTAGTCTTAGCTAAAATTACTAAAAAATTGTTTAATATTTCATTTGATCACAAGTTGTTAAGGATTCCAAGGAATAAGCCATTAGCACTTTTTGGGAAATTTTATGTCCAGAACAAATTAAGCTAGGATACGGGCTACCCGTGATACAAAATACTCATTTAGGATGGGTTGTATCAGGCAAACTGCAGAACCCAGTTACAAAACAGAGAACTTGTCACTTATCAGTTGATATTAACAATCAAATAAGTCAATTTTAGAAAATAGAAAACTATCCATCCAAAATTTATCATTCAACGGAAGAAAAGGCATGTGAATCTCATTACAACAACACAACAACCAAAAAAGAGTCAGGTCGATTTATAGTACGTTCCGTTTAAAAACAATTTACAAGACTTAGGAGATTCATATAATTCCGCATTAAAACGTTTCGAAAATACCGAGAAAAGGTTACAAAAGGATAATGCATTGAAACAACAATATATAAAATTTTTGGACAAATACAAACAATTAGGACATATGATATTAGATACGGAACCGCAAGAAATCTCAATTAATCAAGGATATTTTTTACCACACCACCCAGTAGTTAAAAATTTAAGATGAACTACCAAAGTCAGAGTAGTATTTGATGGCTCAGCCAAAACTTGCACAGACTTATCACTCAATGATGTTTTAATGGTAGGACCAACTATTTAAGATAATTTAATTTAAATTTTGATTAGATTCAGAAAGCACAGATTCGTTATTACAGCCAATATAGAGAAAATGTATCGTCAAATACAAACGCACGATGATGATATTAAATAGCAAAAAATACTATGTCGAGAAAATGTTAACAAACCCGTAAAAATATACAAATTAAAAACAGTAACTTACGGTACATCTTCGGCAAGTTATTTAGCCACCCGTTGTCTTCAACAATTAGCAATAAATCAAAAAATTTAATTTAAATTAGCTGCAGAAATTATACAAAGATATTTTTATATGTATGATTTATTAACCGGTGCTAACACAATTACTGAACTCACAACCTTAAAAGATAAAATAAATCAATTACTCATTACTGGAGGATTTAATTTAAGAAAATGATCAAGTAGTTCTAAAGAATTACTTAAATCCATTGATAATCCAACAAAAAATCCACTATTACCAGAACCTACGCAAACAACAAAAACATTAGAGATACAATGGAACCCTCATCAACATTCAATATTGTACTTTACTAAAACATTAGGTGAAATTGCTACAACAAAACGACAAATTCTAGCTCTAGTAGCAAGATTGTTTGATCCATTAGGATTGCTAGATCCAATTATTGTCAACGTCAAAGTAGTTATGCAAGGTTTATTTATGGCAGTTAAAAAGTAGTTGGAACAATTCAATTCCTTAACAGCTTACAAAAAATTGAAATCAAATCGCACAAAAACTTCATTTAATTGAAAGTATCAGCATACCGATTAACGACGCCTCAGAACACGCTTATGGCGCGTGTATTTACTTAAGGTCAACTGATAAGCACAATAACCACCAAATGGTATTAATAAATTCAAAGTCAAAGATTGCTCCTCTCAAAAGGGTTAGTTCACCGAGACTTTAGCTTTGTAAAACAGTTCTTTTAGCCAATCTATACCAAGCTACTATACAAGCATTAGACATTCAGTTTGATAACATTTATTTTTGGTCAGGTTCCAGCATTACTTTAAACTGGATCAATACATCATGTCATCTGCTCAAAACGTTCATCGGAGCTTTATCTGTAGTTGAATTGAACAACGCTCTTTAATATCTCATAAAATCTTCTCAACAGGAGACTAGTTAAGAAATATTAGAATTTAATCAAGAAAAGTGTTTAAATAAGCAAAGTCAATTAAAAAAGTTGCATCCCTTCCTTGATAAAAACGGTTTATTACAAATGGGAGGTAGATTAGTAAATGCACCAATACTTTACTCCCAAAAGCATCAAATAATATTGCCAAGTAGTCATAAAGGTACGAAATTATACAAAGAGAACATATAAGGTAGTTACATGCTAATACTCAAGCCTTATTATGCAGTCTGAGACAAGAATACTGGCCAATAAAAGCAAGAAACGTTGTTAGAAAAATAGTGCATGCATGTCACATCTGCTTTAAATATAAGGTCATTGTTCAAAATCAACTAATGGAAAATTTGCCCGCATGCGGAGTAACCTTACTTAATCAGACAAGTTACTATAAGAAAATCACCTAAACAAAGGCCTACATTTCTTTATTTGAATGCATGGCAATAAAGGCAATTCACTTGGAATTGGTATCAGCTTTAAATACAGATGAATTTTTGTCTATTCTCCGACGATTTATTATCCGTCGAGGCTGTGCAAACATATATAGTAATAACGGCACAAATTTAATAACGAGTTGCACGCAATTCAATCCTTTCTTAGCAATGAAGTTAACAAAACTCAATTATTGATTTCGCTGCTAACGATGAAATCCAATGGCATTTTACACCTTCAAATTTACCTCACATGGGCGGACTATAAGAAGCAGAAATTAAAAGTGTAAAATATCATCTAAAACAAATTATAGAAGAAACCATTTTAACCTACCAAGAGTTTAATACGGTTTTAATTAAAATAGAAGCTTGTCTTAATTCCCGTCCATTATGTCCTATCTATGACAAACCAAATTACTTTGAAACCTTGACACCTGCTCATTTCTTAGTTGGTAGATCATTAACTCAAATACCTGATTATGATTTAACTGACTTACCTGACAATTTCTTGAGTAAATATGAGTTAACACAAAAAAATATATCAACAATTTTGGAAGCGTTGGTCCAATAATTATTTGCATAACTTACAACAACGTCATAAATAGTACAAGGAAAAACCCAATTTGAAGGTCAATGATTTGGTAATAAATAAAGAAGTTAACACGACACCCTTAAATTAGAAGAAAGGTCACATCACATCTATTCATCCGGAAAAGACAATCGAGTAAGAGTTGTCTCAGTGCAAACTAGTGTCGGTAGTGTTAAACGCTCTACTTCGAAGCTTTGGCTTTTACCATTAAATTGAAACTAAGTCATTGTTGGTATTAAATCAATATGTCCATGTAATTAATTATTAAGTCATAAAAATAAAAATACAATGACAACAATAAAAAAAGCAAAATAATGTCCACTGGCAATCATCGTTCTATTCAACCATATTGACGTCATTTGCATACAAGATCAGTAACTGTACAAATATGAAATAGATATTGTCCAGTTACCCGATTTTAAGATTGCTGTATATTTTGCAAGAAACAAGTACAAACGTGTCTTATTAATAATATATATTTTAATTAAACTAAATATTGAAATGTGCGCTGTTAGGTTAGGTTATAATAATAATAATAATAATAAACTTTATTCTTAAAGATATACAAACAAACAATAAGATTAAATGTGTGTAAATAAATAGATAAGAATAACGTCACAAAAAATAGATACATCTTGATAAATTTCTATACTATGTTATCAAAGTAATTAAAATATTCATTTAAATTATACGGTTCAATTTCAATTAGTAAGTTTTTGATAGCACTTTTATATTTCGATAGTTTTTTAAGATCGCGAAGTTTTGGTGGAAGTGTGTTATACAATTTCATTGAACAATATTTCGGAGTTTTTTCAAATAACGCTAAGCTATGTTTAGGATAATTATAAATTTTATTTACATTTCTTGTATTATGCACGTGCTTGCTTAGATGTTCGGAGAATGTCAGTCGATTTTTGTATATATATAAGAGGCATTCAAAAATATAAGATGCAGTGAGTGTCAGTAGCCTTTTTTCTTTAAATATTCCTCTGCAAGTTTGTCTAAATGACATACTAAACATTACTCTTACAGCTAATTTTTGAACTTTAAAGACTTTTTCAGCGTGACATGATGATCCCCAATAAATTATACCAAAACGCATAATTGAATAAAAATTGGCATAGTATATAATTTTCATTGTTTTATCATTTATATACGATTTTAGTGCTCGGAATGAAAAAGTTATTTTGTTTAGTTTTGAAATTAATTCTGTAACATGGTATTCCCAATCAAGGTTGCAATCTATTTGAATACCAGGTTAGGAAACTTATAAATATGCTTTAATACACTAAATGGTTTTTTTGTATAAATTTAAAAGTTCAAAACAGGTGTGTTTATGTGGAGATTTTAACATAAACTTATTGGTCGCATCTACAAATAAAACAAAATTTTTAGATCTTATCAGACAAAATAATTATTATGTTAATATTTTTGAACCTACTCGAATTACTTTCAGAAGCAAAACATGTATAGATAATATATTGATCACTGACAAACATATTAGCAAACTATGCTTACTAGTGATTAATGATCACAATAATATCAATTAATTTATAAGAATTTATTCTGGTAGAAACAAAGCTTCTTTCAAAAATGAATTTCTAACTATTAATAAAATAATAAAGTTGAAACATTTTGAAAACTGTTAAATAATTTTATAAATTATAGCTTTTCTATAAAAAACGTAAAAAGAAACCATTAACATATTAAATTACAAAAGGTATAAACAATTCAAATAATAAAATTAAATCAGCTTGGAAAATTATCAAAACGAAAACGAACCAAAATCAGTCAAATGACAAGATTATTTTAACAACAAACGGTATTAAAATAGATAATCTTATTGATGTTACAAATCTATTTAATGATTATTTTTATTATAAACCTTTAGAATTACATAAATTACTTACACTTAATCAAATTAACAATAATAATATTACTTATTTAATTAAGAATATTTCTACTTCTATGTATCTAACTCTAGTAGATTCTATTGTCAAAAAACTTAAAAATACTGTGGCTATGGGAACAGATGATATTCTAATAAAAAATTATAAATATGGTATTGATTTTTTGGCAAAACCTTTTGAGTAAATCACTATTTTTCGATTGGTTCTTTTCCTGACATTAAAATTGGTTAAAATTATTCTTCTTTACAAAAAGGACAATAAATATATAGTCAGCAATTATTGCCCAATTTCAATGCTAACCAGTTTATCAAAAAATATTGAAATATTCTTAAAAAATATAATTGTCAAGTATTTTGGAAGTCAAAACTTATTTCATACAGCGCAACATGGAATTTATGATAATATCAACAAAAACAATTACACAGAAAGTAAGAATTTTAATCTTAGTATGGTTTTTGATTAATCACAAATTACGTTTGAAAAAAATTTAATGATATGGAGTTAGAGGTTCAATTTTAAATTTAAATTGAGATTTTTTATTAACGCTTGAGAATTGCCGTGTTAAGTCGCCTCGTCCAGTTGTAGTGCCACTAGTAGTATTGTTATGGAAAATATTAAATCCTATCTCATATACGAGAATATCGGTGAACCTTTCTCTCTAGAAAAATATTGACTCGTACAAGGCCGTTTTTAAATTAAAATTGGTATTTATAGGACAAAACGCCAACCAACTCAATATCCAAACGATAAGATTTTAGTCATCACTTTTTTTTATATATTGAACTACATACAATATTCTATGTCTACATGTTTTTAGTTAAAGATTTGAAGTTATATTTAACAAGTAAAAAATTAATAAAGAGATAATTAAAAACGTCACTTTTTAAGAATTAATTGCAAAAAAACAACTTATTGCATCAAATTTCTACAACTTTGAGGACACAGATTGGACTTTCTTTTACAATGTGTGGAATTTTTATTCAATTATGTTCAGGCGTTTTCTTGCTGAGTTGGATGCTGTGAACCCTTATAATAGCGCAACTATTCTCGCCCCTTAAGTAAGTAAACATATTTAAAACAAAAGTAAAAATAAGAAAAAAGCTATCGACCAAAGTTTTTCTGCCCATGAGTATGATTATAGTGGTAAAAAGGTAAAATATAGAAGTTTTGATGAAGTACAAAAAAAAAACATAAGCAAGTGACATGATTGTAAGTTAGTCGGATAAGTCTAAATTGTCAGTGATATTGGAAATTAAGAGGATATGTTCAAGGATGGATTTAGATAGAAATTTATATTTAGCAATTTTTTCTCTATTTCGTGGAATAGCAAGTTTAGATATTATTTTCACGTTATCAAATCTGTTGCAGAATTTTTTAGTCAGTTCTGAGTGACGTTCGGAAAGCGGTATAATTTGCGTTAGCTCATATAGAGACTCATTATTGATGTTATGTAAGGAATTAATAGGATGACGTATTTTAGTGATACTCCTAATAGCTGATCGTTCAGCAACGTGCAGATTACTTAGAGCCTCTTTACAGCATTGTGAAAAAATAATTGATGCATAATCTAAGAGGGGTCTGCATATAGATTTATAAATATGTGTAGCTGTTTTTATATTTATACCTTTGCCTCTATATGTAAAACAGCGGAAATGTTTTGCTCGAGTTACGTATTTGGATTTTATAGAACGGGAGTGGGGTTTAAAGGATAATTTATTTTCAAGAAGCACTCCTAGATATTTAGCTCAGATTAATATTCGGTGAGTTTCTTGATATACGATAGTATGGAATAAGGAGTTGAGTTTTCTTAGGATTGGCATAAAGCCTCCATGTATTAAACCATGTTTCAATATGGTTGGTTAAAGATTGTAAATGCTGGATAGAATGCTCCAGGTTTTTTGCATGAGATATCAGCACAGTGTCGTCGGCATATTGTAGTATGTACATTTTTCGATTAAAATGTTGAACTACGTCTAATATATCACTACAATATACATTATACAAGAGTGGTGACAATGGAGATCCTTGCGGAACACCCTGCTTAAGATAAAAGACAGGAGAGAATTATTTATTAAATAGAAATTTTTCAAATAGAGACATTCTACAAAAAAATGAGAGGTTCTACAAAGCTTAATCTTAAAGCCTATTTTATTTATAATTTATATCAATGACATGCCACTTTGCTTGAATTATCCGTGTACAATATATGCAGATAATATAATCGTCTGTGTAACAAGTTCTAGCTATTTAGGTTTAGAAGTAACAATTATTTAGATATTTAAAGACATTACTGAGTGGTTTTCTAGAATTAGTAGCAAACATAACAAAAACAGATATTATAAATTTTAAACACCTTCCTGATAACTACGGCCAACCTATTAATTTTGGTAATATAAAAATCAACTTCAGTCAAACTTGTAAACTTTTAGTGAATGCAAATATGTCATGGGTAGATTATTTTCAATTTATAAGAGGGGTAAGTTTAACAGAGCTTTATATGTTATAAAACGACTTCAAAGTAAGTTGAGTCTGTCATATCTTTTAAATGTATACTATGCGTACTTTGAATCTGCTTTTACGTATGGTTTATTGTATTGGTGTTTTATGTAGCTTATAAAGAAATTTTAATTTTGCAAATAGCACAACGTATAATGTAAAATAAAGTTTGCGAAATTTGTGTAGGTTATTTTTTAAAGAACTAACAGTGATGACCATTCTTGTTTATTTGTATATCAGAATAAACAACTTTATAATACAGGTGCTAACTTGCAAGTTTTTTATTCGGATTTATACAAGATACATGTCATGACAGTAACTCGCGGTGCAAGTAGATGAACAGCAGTAACTGACTAGTCTAACTTGGATAATAGATCGCACTGTGTAACCAGGCCTTAAGTCATAAATAAATCATTAGAAAAATTACTACTTAGAGAATATAACTTTTTTTCTTACACGTAGGTAAAGTGGTATAACAAACACTATCTGAGACTGTTAAAGATCTTATTACTAGGAATAGCCAAAATGTATCTCGATAGCAACGGTGGATATTTTGAACGACCCTTATAGTGAATTTAAACTAAACTAAATTTAAATATTGTAAAATTGTAATTACGTAATCGATAATAATTAAACTCTCTGTATTTTGAAAACAATATACTTTTGTATTTTAAAATTGTATAAACTAAAAAAAAATATAATTAAATATGCTTTATTTTTTTATAAACTAGGTTTGCCTTTTAAGGCATCATCAGTATAAGTGTATAATAATCTATAAAAATATTTTTGACTACTGATGATGATAGAAAAGATCTGTCAAAGATCTGGAGTTTAATAGAAAATAGTGTGGAATACAACATCTCGCTACACATGGTTTTTATCTAATACTAGAAGATTGCATAGAACTGGATGTAATGGCATAAACAATTTGAGAGTAAAATTAAAATATACCTTTTGAGGTATATATACAAAAATGCTAATAACTGAAACGTTGGCTACACTATAAAACTTGGCAAAGAAAATCAAAAATTAACTGACGTATCCGAATGAGCTGAGCTGCATTTGGAAACTTGGTTTATTCTAAAAAAAATTGGAAGTACCTTGGGGCTTTAAGAAAAAGATATATAACGCTTGCGTTTTGCCAGTCACAAGCTTTCAGCACATAGCAAAGAAAAGTTAAGAGTCACGCATTGATTAATGGAACATACAATGCTTGACATAAGTTTAAGTAATCATATAAGGAACACAGAGATTTGCAGAAGAACCGGCGTGATGCACGTGAAACAAAATTTACAAGACGAGTGGTAGAATGGCGTCCAAGAAAAACTAAAAGAAACGTAGGACGACCAAATAGAAGATGAATGGATGATGTGAAGGACGTTGCCGGAAAGCACTGACGTTGGACTGCCCAAGGCTAGAAGAAACGAAAAATTTACAGGAAGACCTATGTCTAGAAGAGGACATACAATGGCTGTAAAAGAATTATTATCAATAATTTAGGTCCAAGTTGTTACAAATATTTAGGGAGCATTCGCTTAATATTAGACAATTTAAAAATAAAACATGGAATAAAACAAACTATAAAAAGAAGTAAAATTAATATTATAAACTAATTCAAATGCAAAAAAAAACTTCATGCATTTAACAACTATGCTTTATCTGTGATTCAGTATACAGTTAGAAAACTAAAATGATCAATAACTGATACAAAATATAAAATACACAAACCAGAATTTGCAATTAAGCGTTTATGTTTACCAAAATAGATAAGAAATTGGATAACAAACTCACAACTAATAACGTTAATAATAATATTCAAAATTAATTTAAAAATGAGTCATTGCTACAAAAATCTGCATAAACCATACTTAAAAAAAAATGTAATCAACTTTATGTAAAATATGTTCAACAAGAAACTATATAGCACTTAACATCGAGATGTACGTATTTAGCATCAACTTATTATTTTAACAACGCCATAATAATGTGCAAATTGTGCACCTAGCTATCTGTAATTAAGTTGAAATTTTATGAATAAGTAGCTATTGTTAGTTTGTACTAATCAAAAATTGGAAACTATACTTTGATATAAAAATCTTACTTAAATCAATATTTCGATGACCCATATTTCTTAAACGCAATAACTTTGAGCTGTCAGACTTATGGCATTTGAAAACATGACCATCAATGCAAATATTATTAAAATTATTTTTTCTAAACCATTGCCAGCGGAGCGACTTTAACAAAAACGCATTTTCTTCTTTATATTCCGTGGAAGGGCGTCCTTCACAAAAAGTAACTGTTATTTTCTTAAAAGCGCTCAAATTCAATTCATTTACTTAATTATATCATCAGCGCTTACATTTGGTTGAGAACGACAAGTATTTTTACGACTCATTTAATTCTTTAATCTAAAAAACGTATTTAGCAGATTTTTCTATTTTATTGTTTCAATTCTTTTAAATCAACACTGTAGAATAGCAAACATGTAAGTTGATAAAAGAATAGAATAATACATTTAATTGAATGCACATGATCCGCCTGAACGTTCTTGCAACGTTAATTCAATATTTTAAATCGACAATGAATAATAATTTATTTCAATACTTTTTGTTCAAACTCTGCAATATTATATAATATTTACTTACCTATAAACAGTTTCTATGTAAATGTCATTGCACATGAAACTGAATGCAATTCCTAAATTAAGTCGCAATGTTGTTGTTGTCACAGATAAGATGTCTGTGCGGAAATGGTGGCACATTTAGATATAATACCCTTACACAATGTAAGTAGGTCATCTTTAATGAAATGAATATTTAAATATGAAATCATCTCATTTAAATTATTATTATGTATATTAGTAAATGTAATTAATACACAGTACGCGATTTTAATAACTTGAATATCAAATTATTCAAAAGCTATAATTGAAGTAATAAGTAATGTAATATTATATGTATAATATAGAGAACTACCACAAAATCAGATATATTTATTTAATAATATATTATTATTGACTTGTTCAGTAATAAATATCATAAATTAAATTAAAAATTGAAAAAAAAATTAAAACCTATAACAAATTAATATAAATTTAGTTTAATAAATTACAAAATAAAAAACTTTATCTTTGGCGGAAAAACAGAGCAATATAACTCATTTGGAAATCATTTTTAGTAATTTAATGAATGCTAAAACTTAAATATTGTTCTGATTAATAGATGATTGATGCAAAGCACATAATTATTCTATAACCTATATATAAAATTTAAATGCTTTGTATATTATATGTATAGTAATATTATAGACAAATTAAATATAAAATCTAACAAACACATTTTATTTTCAGACTGAACAATTTACTGTACTATGGGTACTCTTCACAATGATCGTACTTGGGAACTCTGCTGTACTCGTCACGCTACTGGTCAGCAAGAGTCGAAAGTCACGGATGAATTTCTTTATTAGACAGTTAGCAATTGCAGGTAAGTCAAAAATATAATACATTTGCAATATAAAATGTTAAGTTTTTAAGAATAGTTATAAGATTCATTAATCTAATAACTATTCAGACATACTAACTTATTTACTCAATTTTTAAGAGTTGACAAAAAAAAACAATATTTTTTATATCAAAAATAATACAACATTATCTGAGATTATTTATAAGTTGTTTAATAGTTAAAAGTAATATGATAGAAAAATTAATAGTTCTATAAAGTAAAGGCAGAATTAAAGAAATGTATTTGCAAAATTGTTTTTTGTTGTTGTGGTGGTACATCTGGCGTCCCTGCATTGCGGTTTCTTCTATAGTAGAATTGTTTTTTTTTAATAAAGTCTAGAAACTTTTGTCTTAAGTTTTTCTTTGGTTAGCTAGTGGTTGCCGAAGGCGCTATGTTGTGCATTGTATGCCTCTCACTTGTTGAGCAAATGTAGCGGAGTATTTTTGTCTTAGAAATATCTGCGGCATAGGAGATCTGTCTGGATTCTCATTCTATGCATGTATTTGCTTAGGTCACAGTGTTCAGTTTATAAGTCCTGTAAGCTTTTGCAGTTGTTGCTTATCTCTATACCACATTTTGCATAGTGTGTGATAGTCCTATTAGGAATAGTTTGGTGGATAAATCTCGGGATAGTATTTGTTGTATTTTATGTCAAGTTTATTACGGATTATTTTATTTTTACCGGTCTTGTATGTAATCCCGAGATGAGCAACGATGATACTTGGAAAACCACTATTGAATTTTTTAATAAAAAAAGTTTATGGCAATGAATGTTTATCACGTGCACGGGTTTTTGAGAGGTTTAAGCGTTTCCAAGATAACAGAGAAAGATTATGCCTTTCCACGTCAAAAACGGATAACTATTTGTACGATTGCTGAAACTACCAAGAATGTGTAAAGCAAATTTTACAAAACAATTTTCAAATACAAAAAATATGTGCGAAAATAATAATAAAATAAAAATAAAATACTCATAATCTAACAAAAAGAAGCTTATGCAACTATTTGTAACGACACTTTTAATGCGATTGAAAACGAACTTAAACTTCTTGGAAAGAGTGTTTACATGTGATGAACCTTGGTTTTTTTGTTTTTCACTTAAAATCTAAAAAGTAAGCGTCAATCCCTGCAACTTCACCGTGAGCTTAAAAAGCTCAAATGAGCAAATCAAAATTCAAAGCTGACAAAAGAAGTGAAACTCTTTTTATAGTCAATTGTTTTATCTACATTTTTTATTTTTTATTTCTTTTTTTTATAATTGTTAAGAATTTGATTGCATTGTTGCAGTTTTTTAAGATCTTTTTTCGGGCTTGACTCTACTTTTTTGTAAGGTATTTGTTTTATTTTGTTTTTGATATGTTGCTGTATTTTTTGTTTTGTGTGTTTGTTTTTTATTTGTCTCACGTAGTATTTGTCGGTTTGCTTTTTATATCTGTGTTTTATCGTATCAATAAGAAGATTGTGTTGATGTTAGTTCCCGGGCATGTTTTCATGAAACATTGCATTTTTAAGTTGTTTATCAATCATAATGTAATTTATTTGATTTGTGACAGTGTTTCCTGTGAGTTTTTAAGGTGTATAGTCGCTTTTTTATTAAGAAAGTATTAGTAAAGTTGGTGTTTATCAGCGAAACAAAGGGGCCGATTTTCCCATTATTATTGTCTCTTTTTAGTAGTTTTTTTAAAACGTCATAATAGAATAGATTGATAGTTTTTTTATGAGTCTCTGGTCGGCGCTGAAATCTGCGGAGTATTAGATTTCACAGGCGTAAAATTTATTTGAAGAAGCATTACTATTTCCAGAGTAGTTAATAATCTATTATCCGGCACTAATTCTCAATCAGTCTAAAAACTAACTAAAAACCATTTTATTTTTTAATTTTGTTATGCGTTGTTATGGCATTCCTTGTATCAATATTAAAAGATACATTTTTGTCGTTCTTAAGTTTGTGCCAATTGCAGCTGCTGTAGTTGTTGTAGGCCCCTTATATCCAAATTTTCAAACAAATCTACCGTCGGGAACACATTGAAAAAAAATCAAATTATGTCAGCACCCCAAAAAGTATAACAAGAGGAAAATTGCATTTTTCGGTTTCCTCCCCTCATGAAATTTTTACGGTAGGTTGATTTTGCATTGAAAAGCTTAAATCCAAATTTTCAAGAAAAATCTACCGTCGGGAACACATTGAAAAAAAATTAAATGTCATGTCAGCAGCCCAAAAAGTATAACAAGAGATAAATGACATTTTATGGGTTTTCTCTTCTTATGAAATTTACACGGTAGGTTGATTTAGCATTGAAAATTTAAATCCAAATTTCAAGAAAATCTACCGTCAGGAACACATTGAAAAATGTTGATATATTATAAAACTAAAAAACCGTTAATCTTCTGTAATATTGTTAGAGTTATCTTATTTTATTTTATTCAATATTTTTACTTAATTATTAATATTATAACCTGTTAATATTATTTAAATTACCTCTATTTATTGTTATTTTAGCATTATACAATTGTTTGGATTTTAAAACGCGCGTATGGATTTTGAATAAGGTCGGCAGAATGGGGTGCTAACTTAACGTCAGTGATGTGTTTTTACATATTTTAGCACACCCCGGATATACTGCTAGTGCCACACCTACTTAAATTATTGCTACCATTTTCAATTTAGTTATAAAATTTTCATTGTCATATTTTTAAATTTAAAATAGATCTACAGTCAGTCACAAAAGTCTACATAAACCCCTCAAAAATTTGATAAATTTTATATAGAAAAAAAATGTTTATTAAAATATTTTATAGTACATTCTATAACCTCAGTACATTAAATACATTACAGTACAAAAATTTTTGATTATTTGAAAACAAATAATTACAAAAAAAAATTAATTTAATAGTTCACAAAAATCTACATACTACAATGTAGAATGTAGAAAAAAAGTGAAAAGCCCTAAAATTGCACATTATTAATATTTTATTGAACCTCCTTGTAAATCTTGGAACCGCCGCGACATAGATTGAATTAAATTTTCTGTTATAACAGAAGTTATTTCAGACCAAGCCTGTCTTAACGCATTTTTTTAAGTTTTGCGATTTGTTATATTGATTTTTCTAATTTTTTGCTCTATTTAGCTCATCCCAAATATGTTCATTAGAGTTGAGATCAGGCGACTGGGGCGGAGAATGAAGCTATTTTGGCGTTCTGTAAAGCAAATATTTCTTAACAACACGTGCCGTATGTTTGAATCGTTGTCCTGTTGAAAGATCCAACAATTTTTTAATCCCAAACGATCAACGGAGGTCTGCAAATTATCGTGCAAAATCTTTAAATATAATTTGTGGTCTATTATTCCTTCAATAAAAACTAGATTTCCAATTCCAGAAGCTGCCATAGATCCCGAAAACATACCGAGCCTTCACAGTGTTTAAATTTTTTTTGTATTGTTTTGTTTTCAAATAATTAAAGTTTTCTTGAATATTACATGTACTGAGGTTGAAGAATGTAATATAAAATATTTTAATAAACAAAAGTTTTTCTATAAAAAATTTATCGAATTTTTGAAGGTTTATGAAGGGTGTATGTAGACTTTTGTGACTGACTGTACAAGAAACGCAAAATATAGTATAAAATTATAACAGTTATTTTTTATTAACTAACAATTAAAACAATTATAGAAATAGACAACAAATAAAAACAAAAAAACAAAAAATTATTATTTGTATTATATTTGTTAATTTTGCTATTTTATGTTTCATATGAATGTCAATAAATATTCACAAAATTCTGGATGCACGTTATTGATGTAATGGAGAATAGCCAGATCACAGAATAAAACTACACTTTATAATTTTAATAAAAAACACATTTTACATGACATTTTTATTTTATTCAAACCAATACACACTAATAACAGTTTATAGAGTTTAGTTAGCTGTGCTTATATGTTTAATGTTTTGTACACTCTAATCATTAAGTAGTTGCTAATGGCATTTGCAGTATAAAAACATATTTTAAATAAGTAGTTTTCTTGAATAGTATAGAGAAAAAGAGAGGGAACCACTGTTTTTTGATAAGATTAACAGTAGTGTTATTTTTTATGCTTCTGTTTTATTTGTGGTTCCTGTTGGAGGTGTCTGCAAAACTTTTTGAACTGGCAATTACTCATAGTGATAGTCTATTTGCGTTTGGGTCAAATCAGTCATACTTTGATGATTACTTTCTTTTGTAATAGGCCTTTTGCAATTAATGCAAGCATGATAATTTTTTAAATTTGTTTTTACTGGTCTAAGACAACTTGAAAAAATCTGCATTGTCACTTCTTCTTTTTTTTTTCTTTTTCTCCTTTTTTTTTTCTTTTTCTTCTTCTCCTTCTTCTTCTTCTTCTTCTTCTTCTTTTTTTCTTTATTTTCTTCTTTGTTTTTTTTTCTTTATTTTCTTCTTCTTCTTCTTTAGCGTTTTTATATCCATTTTTGGATATACTTTTCTTTGAACATTGTTTTCTATTAATTCCTGTTTGATGCTCTCTGCATCCAATTGAATTCGTCTACTCATCTGGTGTAGTCTGCCCCTTAGTCTAGCTAGTGTATTTATATGGGCGTCATTGAAAGATGATCGTATTCCATCTATCCCCTTCAGTTCTAGCTACGTGCTCAGCATATTTTCATTTAAGGAAGGCCGTTTTTCTTGCCACGTCTATTTTTTTAGTTGTCTGCTTGGTGCACTCATTTGTTTTTCTATTCTTGAGAGATATTTCCATCATGACTTTCTTCATTGCACGTTGGGTTACTCTTAGTTTATGGATGTGTTTGTTAGACGTTATCCAGTTCTCTGCTCTATAGCACGTTACTGGTAGAATGCACGAGTTAAATAAATTGGTTTTAAGATGAATTGGTATTTTTTGTTTTTTAATTCGTATCTGAGTTTGTTGAAAGTCGCCCATGATTGTTGAATTCTTCCTTAGCTTGATCTCATACGATTTGTTCTTCTTTCCAAGGTGTATACTTCTTTCGAGGTATATAAATTTCTCTATCTTTTATATGTTGTTATTTTCGATAGTGATTATACGGTCATCATTACTTTCAATCCTTAGTCCCACTTTTTGCGATTATTTGTAGAATTTTGCTGCGTTGTCTGCGTATAGTAAATTGTTCAGGTTTTTGCCGTTAATAATAATACTCTTGTGTGACCAGTCGAGTTGTTTAAAGACGTCTTCAGAGCCAGAATTAAAAGTTTTGGTGATAGACTGTTCCCTTGTCTTACTCTTCTTTGTATCTTCACGGGCTCTAAGTTTGTGTGCAGTTTGTATGTTGCAGTGGCGTGTTTTGCTATGTTATGCAAAAAGGTGGTGTATCTGTAATCAATTCTACAGTTTGTTAATGCCTGTTGAATGAGTTGAGTTGAATGTTTTTTCAAAATCAATAAATGCTAGATATATGGGGCATTTGTACTCGGTTGATTTTTTTAGGATTATTGTGATTGTTAACAGGTGGTTAGCTGTACCCTTTTCTAAAATCTGCTTGTTCCTCTGGTTGGTAGCCGTTCAGTTTCTTTTATCACTAAATCATGTAATAAATTAATTTAATTTAAATTTTTAATTAATAATACTTACTGTTAATTTAGTTTAATTAAAATTAAGAATTATATTCAATAAAAATATTATTTTTTTAACTAGCGCCATCTGTGTTTTAAAAGCAAAACCCTTAGCAGAAGAGTATTTTGCCTCCCTAGGGAGGAAAAGCTCACTTTCCTCCCTAAAATACGGATGGAAAAACTGTTTTTCAGAGTGGGCATGCAAAAAAAGTTTTTATATAATTTAAATTTTAAAACGTAAAATAAAATAATTTATATTTAAAACAAATTTTCAATTAAATGACTTTTAGACAATCTAATTGTCTAATTACCGAATATTTTCTCGCTATCTTTGAACTATGCTAATGTAGCCTGTTACTTTACTATTTATAACAGTTACAGAGTATATAAAAAAAATTAAACTCAAACATAAATCCATTATATTTACAGTAAGTACAATTAAGACAGTTATTTAAAAATAAAATAATGAAATATTATTGGTAGTTTTAAATACAATTCCCATTAACATGTTGCAGAACAAGTAACTTCGGTGTAGTAACATCTGTGCTAAGATTTATAAACGTTTTAAAATTGTTTATTAATATCGGCTAAAATATCATATTTATATGCTTGAACAAATTTATGTGGATATATTGGTGTATACAAATATTTAACATTTCTGAGTATATTTGACCCTATACCTAATGTAGCATGCTATTATTTGATTGATGTACTTTTCAATTACGTTACAGTTGAAAGCGCTATAATATTTAAGATATAATTATTTGGTAGTTTTACTAACTAAAATATATTTGTTATAAATAAATTGTGTTTAAACGCTTACAATGATATACTTTGTCAGAAGTGGTCTCTCTGTATTAACTAAGAGTTAAGGATGAACTCTAGAACATTTGGGGAGTCGTTTTTAAGCTAGAGATAGTGGAAGTTAATGAGGATAATCCGGGGAAATGCAGCTATTTTTTCTCGTCAGAATGTAGTAGATAACAAAATTAACTAACGTAGAAACTAAAGATCTAAATTAATTTCAATCACTTGTAAACAGTTTCTATGTAGTTTATAATGGATTATAATTTGAAACGTTGATTTTGAACTAAACAGACTTGTATGTAATCAAATATCGATTCTCTATTAATGACCGGACGACCATTTCCAAAACATGTAACTTCACTTGTCTGAGGCCCGTAAAGGGAATTGCATGAACATGAACGGTTGCTTCGTGTACGAGGCAAAGGATTGGTAATATTGGGATTGCGGGACTGGGAAAAGAGGCTATTGGATTCCTAAACCCGATAGACCATTCAACCAACAAAAAAGTTGAAACGAACTGCAAACAGCGAACATGACTATCTGTTACTAACTTATTTATATAGTCCCACTGCAAATTTAATTTCATAGTTTGAAATAAATTCAATTTTAATTTTAAATTTTATTTATATATTTAATACATAAGCGTCTTATGTTGAAATCATTTTTATAAAAGAAATATCACAAATTCTTAATCAATAAGCAATATTTCAAGACTATAAGAAGATTTTATTGAATAAAGCTGCTTTTCTCTGACCCCCGCAATCGTTAAGTCTTTGCGAAAATATTTATGGTAATATCTGGTATCTGTTGTTTTTTTGTTAAAACTTTTCCGGCTCTTTGTGACATCTTTCCACGTGTGTCTCCTTCACTCAATTATGCTGGGTAATCGGATCAAGTTCCTTTTTCTTAAAAGCCGCAGAGTGGTTAGGCTTTTTTCTGAATCCTAGTGACAAATCACATTTTATAACTTATTTATTTCATATACATATTATGCAGTTTTATTTCTTTATTATTTAATATAATTCTTATGTTAAATAAGATTTATATTGAGAATACGGAGTGATTTAAATTAAATTAATTGATTATTAAGACTTGTTTAAAAAGTTACCTACTATCTATCAATTTACTTGTTTGGTGAGTTTTAGTTGTTCTTACATTTATTCGGAATTTGCCTTAATGCAATCGAGCAGTAAACTTAATTGCTTTAATTAAAATTTGTTATATTTTAAAACTACTTTTTGTAACATGAAAGTCAAACTGGACGTTTTTATTTATATCTTAAGGCAATTATCTATATTGTTAGCTCTACTTTAGATTAATTTGATTTTAATTTAAGATGTTTAAAAGGTTGGTTTTTATATACGCAAGTTGTATCTGGGCGTTTTATGAGATATAAGTTTTAAACTGAACATTTTTTTGTTAAATTATTCTACTTTATGATGTTTATGCAGAGACAGATGCCCAATTTTAATAAATGTCAAAGTAATTGAGATACTGAACAGCGTTATTATTTTGACAATAGACTAGCTGATTTTGAGCATTCAACAAATGGGGTTTTGTAATTGATTATTTTGCGCTGTAATTATACTAATAATAACTTCATTTACGGAATGCGTTTTTGAAATAAACATATAAACTAAACATAAAATTATAATTCTATATATAAAAAAATACAAATAAATAAACTCTTAAATTGCAAAGAGTTTAAATCAATATTAATACTATTATATAACTTTTAAAAATCGCACAAGGTGGTTTTAACAAATCAAATAAAAAAATCTGTGCAGTAATTCTAATTCTAATTTTTGTCTATGCACTGTGGATTCTGTGGTATTGTGCAACTTTGGATAGTACATCTTTTGTAGTCCTGTTTCTTCAATAAAAATTTGTAGCAAAGTTTCTTTTTGTTTTTATTTCCATTCTATTCATGTGCCACTGAGTCTTGCAAGTCTTTGCAGTTTGGTTTGTTTTGTCTGCATTACCATAGTTTGGTTAGGGTGTGATGGTTCTCTTAGGAATAGCTTTGTGAGTTTTATTTCTTGACAGTTTTTCTACAGATTACTGAGTTTTGTCACAATTTTACTACTGATTATTGTTTATTGGTCACGTTTCTTTTTTGGCAAAGATGGCTTTAAGGTTACTTTTTATATTCTAATCTTGGAGTTCAGATTAGGTTTACGTTTTTTTGTAGTCTATGCTTTTATACTAGTTATTTACAAATGTTGTCTCAAAGTTGTCATATTATATTTAGCGCACTATTCAATGGCAGTTAAGTCTGCTTTGGTATCTGAGGCATGTTTGCTCAGAAATACCTTAGTCAACTTCACCAGCTTTTGTCTTTGTATATTTGGCTTTATTTGTATACTAAAATATTTTTTACTACTCTTATGTAATTTTATTTGTATACTTGTCTTGCATCAATATTATTACATCATATGATTTTTGCATGCAATAACTTTTTAAATAGTCAAAATTTTTATTGTCTTTTTTTCAGTTTTCAAATATTTTTAGATTGTATAAGTCGTCTTGGGTTTGCTACAGATATTACTTTAAGTACTCTTTAGCTGCTTGATATGTGTGAATGTGCCAGGTTAACTTTGAAGATGTCCTCTATGGAGGTCTTCTCAGAGCAGCAAGCACTTTTTGTAAAATGATAGGATAAACTCCGTCAACTCCTGCTAACTTAAATGGTTCAACGTAGCAATTTATCATTTTTAGTTGCTAAAATTGGTTTTGTCAGCGTAGAATCTGCGTTTGTAATAGTTTTCCAAGGATTTTTTGGCTAATTCTATGTAATTTCTTTTTTTTTTTTTTCTCAATAACTATGTAATATTTGCAGCACAATTTTTGTTCAGCGCCTTTTGACAGTGAAAACATGTGAGTTTATTGAGTACGCCCTCATAGTATTTTTTCTAAGAACATTTTGTTTTTTATAAGATGTTATATGCTTGGTTTTGTCACACAGGCACTGTTTTTTGCCTTTATTAAATAGTATTTTGTTATGCAAACCCTAATTAGTTTTCTTTGAGTTTTTGTGTTTTTGTTGAAGCATTTTATTATATTTATTGTTAAATGGAATGTACGCCTGGTCAGGCAGCAAAAAGCCATCTAATTATTTTAAGTGTTTTATAATTTATCTATGTTGGAACAATAACTTGGTTTGTTCTCTGTGCTCCCTCAAGCAATGTTGTGTGCATTGGCATTGTACACACGTAATAACAGCGTTCTTTTTAGTCATAATTAGCTGCTGCATTCCATCTAGTGGTATACATATCTGCTGATTATAAGAAAGGTATACGGATCTAAGCATAATCACTTTTCTAATACTTGTTGTGACTATGTCTCTGAAAATGATTCCACAATGACTTTAGGTTTAGTGTATGTTTCTTTATTGTATATAAACGGAGATTGCATGACAATTTGGCTGATAAAAGCTTTATTTTTCTAGAATGATTAGTTTGTTTTTCTTTTCTTGTAAATCCAGACTTTTTTTATGTAATTTGTAAAGCTATGGAAGCTGCCCTACAGTGATATATATTAATTTGCACAATCTTTGACATTTTATTTGCATTTAGTTTTTTTGTTGTTTAGTATCTTTCTTTTTTTTAGTAACGGACAATGCTAATAAAGAAAATTAAAGACAAGTTACTTTGTAGAAGTTCTATATTTTTAAGGCGTTCTTGTTCATAAGAAAAACATGCTGGTTTTTTATTGGGTTTTTGTGTTTACAGTGTTCTGTACCTCCAGATGTCGTTTTTAATTATGGGCTTGATATCTATATTAATACCATTTATCGGTTTTTTATAACCAATTTTTTGAAGTTCTTTGCATTTAAAAAGGCAATTTTTAGCAAATGTGCAATGGATCCACTTACAAGTTGGTTTGCATACGTGATTTTCAAAATATTACAGTTATTAAGAACGGTAATTGAACACAGATGGAGCATTTTATTAAAAAAAACTTAGTATTATTTTAAATTTTGCTCTGCGTATTACCACTTAAAAGATTTTAAAATTACATGCTTTACAAAACCAACTAAATTGAATAAGTAGTAATTTGTTTTGAAAAGTACTGCAACTAACTACATCTATTGTTTTGCGTAATATATAATAACTATTTTGAAGAATAGATTGTTATATATCCAAACAAGATTAGATGTTGGTACGAGGGGCACTACTAAAGTTTGCAAAATCAAGTACTGTCTGTATTGCCAGCGTTTTGCGATTGTCATATTCGTAAAATTTTACGTTTTTTACTTATAATTCAGTTGACAGTTTGATTTCAAACTGCTCGGTTTTGTTTCAACAAAATTTAACGAGAGTAATAATTTTGTGAAAATGGAAATTTGAAATCGTGATTTCCAAGTGATGATTTTTTATGATTTTTGATACGGTTTAACACCGCAGCATGTGTGAAAAAACTTCGTTATTTGGGGATGAAGCGCCATAAAAAACTACGGTTCACAAATGGTTTGCAGAATTCAAGCGTGGAAGACCAACGTTTGATGACGATCTTTGCGAAGGTTGTCCATGTACCTCTGTTGTCGCGAAAAATATTGATGCTGTGTGTGAAATGGTTTTGTCAGATTGGCATGTGACCTATAGTGAGATATCCTTAGGCATTGCAGCAAAACAAATACATACAATTTTGCACGATCATTTGCATGTCAAGAAGCTTTGCAGTCGTTGGATCCCGTCGACTCAAGTGATCCAAGGAAATGCTAAAAAAATTTGTTCAAATTTGGTATAGGCGACGTGTTCTATCTGCCCCGACAATTTTATTGTCAATAATAAGTTTATAAAGTGCAATCTGTGCGAACAACAAGTGCATACACACTGCGCAAAACTCAAAGATGATATGGTCAAAATAAACAAACTAAAAAACCTGAAATGGTTTTGTGATGGTTGTAATGAAAGCATAACCTTAAAAGTTTTAACATCTGATGAACCAGCCAAAATTATTCAACAACTTCAATCTAAGGTAATTAGCACCCTTGGAGGATAAAAATCGCTTTTTAGAGGAGAATAAAGCCTTGCTTGAGAATAAAATAACACAATTAAATAAACCAGTGCCGGTAAACCAGGCATCTAAATTTAATAAATAAGAAACAACATATGCAACCAAAGTATTGTTTCCAAATACGTGTAATGGTAGTTCAATTGTTTCACCAGCTAACATGCCTACTCAAAATATACCTACTCAAGAAACGTCAACAACATGGACGTCCATCAAAACAAATAAGAATAAACTTATACAAAAAGATTTGTTTAATGCAGTAAAACAAATTAGTGAACCCTTAAAAAACATGGTGAAAGCACCTCGCAAGATTGTATTTGGTTCGGCGCCGTCCGAATCCGGACTTGCAGCAAAGAAACAAAAAACATGGATAGCGTTAAGTCGAGTTTGCCCTGATATTTCTATTCAAAACATAACTAGTCATATTAACAATATCTGTAAGAATTCAACCATAACAATTGATTAAGTATATGAATCAAAATATAATAAAACCTATAGGATTGGAGCAGATATAGAGTACAAAGAAATGCTTATGAAACTAGGGGATCTAGAGTACGTAAAGTAATAACTTTAACAACAAAAAAAAAACAAGAGAAAACGGTATTATAGCCACTACATCAGGATAATTAATATTATCCACCAAAATGTGCAGTGTCTTCTTAACAAAATAAACCAACTTGAATTACTTGCAGACGAATATTGTCCAGATGTATTATGTATCAACGAGCATTGGCTTGTACACGGAGAGTCACCATCAATATATGGCTATAATCTTGCATCAATATGGTACAGAACATCAAGTATCCATGGAGGTGCTGTTATCTACATTGATATTAATCAATTGTCAATTAAGAGCCATGTTGAATGTGCAGCAATTGAAGCAGAAATTTGTAATGTAGTATCTATTATTATATGTATGTACCGTCCTTGTGATGGAGATGTGAATTTGTTTATTGATATTTTAACTATTATTTTAAAAACATGTATTACTGATGACAAGAAACAAATAATATTAACAGGTGATTTTAACAGAAATTTTGAAAAAGTCTAAACAAGTCTCGGAACTTACATTAATCTTAGACAGTTATAACTGTAAAATATTAATAAAAGACTATACAAGAGTAACAGATAAGTCGCAGACATGCATTGACAATTTTTTTACAAATTCAAATATACCAACACTTTTTAATGTTATCGACACTGCAATAACAGACCATTGTGCTATTCAGCTCACATTTACATCTGCTCATTTAAAACAAAAAAATTATCTGGAATAGATGAAATCTCTCCTAAACTACTAACAAATGTAATTGAATTAATTGCTGACCCATTATGCTTTCTCATAAATAAATCATTAAGTTCCGGAATATTTCCATCAATTCTTAAAATTGCTTTAATAAAACCTATCTACAAAAAAAGCGAATTAAATCAATTTAACAATTATAGGCCTATCAGTCTTTTGTCAGTTTTTTCCAAAATAATTGAAAATATGAAATTGTTTCACGTTTAAAGTCATTTTTACAAAAAATTATTTTTTTAATCATTTTCAACATGGATTTACACATGGAAAGTCGACAGAATCAGCAATTGTTGATTTTGTGCAAGTAATTGTGGACTCTTTAGAGAAGAAGGAAATAGCTTGTAGGTTATTTCTAGACTTGTCTAAGGCCTTCCACTCCCTAGACCACAATCTACTTGTTGATAAAATAAATAGAGCTGGAGTGAGAGGAATAACCGGTAAAGTTATAAACTCTTACTTACCCAATCGTGAGCAAACAGTTATACTAACAACTATAATAAAAAAATTCAATCCTCAATAGTTAAAAGCAACAATATATGTGTACCTCAGGGTAGTACTGTAAGACCGTTACTATTTATTATTATTCATGCTGGAAATGATACAGAATTAACTGAAACAATAAATCTTGTTGTTGAGAATTGTGTACAATATTTTAAAAAAAATAAATTAAAATTTAACCAAGATAAAACCGGCTCCATATTCTTTAAGACTGATAATTCTAATGTACTACAACAGCCCACTCTGGAACTTAGATGCTTTTCATGTAACGTAATGAGATGCTCTAAATTTCTTGGTGTTACAATTGATGAACGTCTGAAGTGATTTAATCATATTGAAGATTTATGTAAAAAAATAAGCTCTATACCGTTTGCTTTAAAAACACTAGCAAATACACTTGACATTGATGCACTAATAATGTTATACTATGCTAAAATAATATGTATATAGCCACATTCAGGATTGCATTATTGTTTGGGGTGGTTCAACAGCTCTCAATGATGTCTTTATTTGTCAAAAACGCGTTATAAGAATAATTTTTAAACTCAAATTTAATCAAAGTTGTAGAGGTATGTTTCGATTCAATAATGTTTTAACAGTTCCTGCAGTCTACATCTTTAAATGCCTTCTACACATTAAAAAAAACCAGATTTGTTCTTCAAACATAAAAAAAATCATCAATATAAAACAAGAAATGCAGAAAGTTATCAGTATCCTATTCGTAGACTTACAGTTACCGAACATAACTGTGAATATAGCTGTCTAAAATTTTATGATAAATTACCCAGCAATATTAAATCTATTCAAACTCTAAACGTATTTAAAAACAAATGTTTCAAATTACTATGTGATGAAGAACCGTACAATGTTAATGATTTCTTGGTTATTTAATTAATTTTTTGTTTTTGTTTTTAACTTGTTTCAAACATGTCTTTATTTGTGTATCTATATGTATCATAAACCAAAATATATTATTATTATTATTCCTATTTTGACATATCAAAAATAAAATTCGTGGCAAGCGTCTTTTATCGCCTGAAGAGGCCGTTGAAGCATTTAAACCACTTGTTTTGGAGGTACCTTGCTCAGAGTGGTAAAATTGTTTTGAAGATAGGTTTCATCGGGTGCAAAAGAGTATAGATTTTAAAAGAGAATATTTTGAGAAGCAATAAAGCGATTTACATAACGTAATTTGTGTTTTTTTACATTTTCCGCGAACTTTGGCAGTGTATTATTCAGTATACATATTATGGTAGTAGTTTTGATTACTAAATCAACAACACTTAGCTTAATCCTTTCTAAATGTACTGGTAAAAAATAAATCGATTATCAAATTATTTGTAGAAACAGCGATGAAGCCAAAGTTGCCGTTTTTATTAATTTGTCGGTATGGTCTTGAAAGAAACGCAAACATATTAAAAAAATTGCAGGTCTCATCAATGACAATTGTAAAACCTATATTTTGATTTTGGGTTATGAAAGATTTAAATTGTTGAAGAATGAATTGATGACCTAATAAAATTTACTCTTATGCCACTGACTGAAAAACTTTACATTGAAAAAATCATTTTGATCTATAACTGAAAATATTTTGAATACCGATGTGAACACGTTTTTGATTGATTGGTACAAAAAAGTAAGCTATCGACTTCTATCTTCGTTAAAAAAATTACATTAAAAATAGTTATACTGTCAAAACAAACTATAATAGGTTGCTGCTGCGGCAATAAAGCAAGTTAAGTGTAGTTTGTGATATTTGTCTAGTGTGGTATCACAACGGCTGCATTAAAAGAATCAAACTGTTGGTCATGGATGTTCATGGACGCAAAAACAGACTTTCAAGATCTAACAAAACACAAGCTTTTAAAATGTTAAACAAAGCGAACGATAACTACAAATGTAAAATATGTAAAAGAAATTTTAAAATAATATAGAAATTTGTAAAGTATTATGTTGTTGCATAATTTTATCTGTCGTTTTTTTGTGCGTTATTCTGTTGTTTGAATTTGACTTTTGTCATAATAAAAAATTGTAATACGGTTAGTTAATTAAAATGCGCATCAAAAACCATAAACACATACGCTACTTTATGTTGTACCACTCTGATAATAGGTGAAAAGCCGCTAAGTCATTTTGTGATCTCAACAATTTTTTTTGCAAAAAAACGATTAACAAAAGCATGCTGAAAGTGGTACGTTTGCTTTAAAGATGGTGATACCAGCTTAAACAATAAATTAAGAAAGTATCTATTTTTGGGTTTTGATGACCAGACCCTTCCTTGCTATAAAAAAAGACAAAAGTTGCAAAACCAAGACACTGGTGACAAAATTGTTTGTTATCTTAGAAAGCTTATTTATGTTTTTAGACAACCACAAGACCATCAAGTTCAAATGTTGACCGATTTGTTTCAGAATAATTAGCAAAACCCAAAAACTGCGGATAATTATGCATCAACCTAATATACAAGATACTAAGTAGTTATATCAACAATATTTGCAATTAAAAGATGCTGCAAATAAAATAACCACTGGAAGTGTTAGTATTGCGACGAATGCTGCAATAAGGTGGATGAGATGTTACAATTCTTAGCCTTATCATTTATTCACGTGGCCAAAACAATTTACATATACATAGAACAAATGGTGTACAAAATTTGGATGTGAGTGACTAAAAGAAACAATTAAGTAATAAGTATACAACCTTAGCAATTATTTAAAAATTCATTTGTGGAGTAGTGTCCATTTTGCATTAATAAGTTTTTTAGTTTAAATTTAAATAGGATATAATTAAATTGTTTAATATTGATATCCAAAGAATTATACATTTTGATTCCTAAATAAGATTGCTCAAAGTGCCGTTTTGTGATATTCAACCAGTAGTTTATTTCCATTTCGTGTGTGATAATTATGGGTATGATTTAGAAGTTGAAACTTGTATTGGTTTAAGTGTATGTAACAAAGAGTTTTGTAAATATATATACAAAAATAAACGCATTATTATTTTTAAATTGTAAACAAGATAATACCAACCACTCTGAAACCATTGATAACAAAATTCAAGTACTGACCAAAGAAGATGGTTAAGATTCAAATTATTATTTTAAAATAACTTATAAGAAGTATGACAAATCAAAACAAAATTCATTGATAACTAGTCAGACAACATCAATTGAAGAAAAAAAAATTAAAATTGAGCGCTTACTGACACTTGCATTTTGGTCTTTTGGTGTGATTTAGCTGAAACACTCGATAGAATGTACTAATCTTTATATACTTACAATGTACAAACATTGGAAAAGTAAAGAGGATGCCTGCTTGTTTAAGTATTTAACTGTGCTACAGACTTTTGACACGTAAACAATTTAACTTTCTCAGAATTTTTTTTTTCAGTTTTCATAAATTATTAGTAGCCTTTTGATCGGTTTATAAGAGTATGAAACACTTTAAAAAAAATCTACGGTTTTTTTGTCGTTTTTTAACTTAATCGCATTTTTTGGTTAAAAATCGCAAATTTAACTAAAAAAAAAATTAACTAGTGAAATTAATCAGAAATTTTCCGTAGAATCAAAATCTGCCAATTTAAGTCTATACTCTGTCTATAAGCCGCAAAAGCCATAAAACCATGTTTTTGTTCTCAGTGGGCTTTTTAAACAAAAAATGCGATTAAGTTAAAAAACGAGAAAAAAACTAAAATCATAAACCGATCAAAAAACTACCAATAAGTTATAGAAAAATACTAAAGCAAATTTTTCTATGCACTCTCCCCGCCCCCTTGCTCTGGTCATAAAGTAGCGTTTAAAAGTCAAAATAGATTATCAAACATCTTATTCAACGCTAAAGACCGTACAGATACAATTTTAACATCAAAAGTGTGTCAGTTGAGTTGTTCCACATGTAATGCACGATATTTAAAGCAAAAAAAAATCAAGAAACTAGATTTAAAGAACATTATCGCTTTTTCAGATTACGCCATTCAGTTACTACTTTTGCAAAATCATATTCTAGAAAATAGTCATTTATTTCCAGATATTGATAAACTTAAAATCATTCGCAACTGCTCTAAAGGCAGAAAATAAAAAAAAAATCTTCCGTAAACTTGTTTAATGATCAAACCGACCTGTATAAATTTTCTTTGTTTGAAATAATTGAATGAATCCTCTTCTTTTTTGCGGAATGTTCTTAGCAAAAAAGCAAGACCAAATAAAACAAGCGATTGCAAACATCTATTAGTGGATACGCACTGAAAGAAGAAAAAATAAAATTATTGTAAAATGGGCAATAGATGTAGTTATTATAGCATTGACAAAATTAATAAATAGGTTTATATCAAAGAGTATATTCTAAGTTGCTTAAAAATTGCTAGATATGTAAAAAAACATTTTTCTGAAATTAATAACTATAGACGATATCTACTTTACTGATTCAATTGAAAAAATAAAATAAAACAAATAATTATAAATAATGGTTTCAAGCGGAGCTAAATACAATTTTTACAATAGTTGAGTTTATAGAAAACACCATTAAAATATTTGTACAACCTTAGCCTTAAAAGTTTTAGATTGATTGATTGACTCTTACAAATTACCAACAAATGGTAGTGCTACCTCAACTACTTTATTGAGCGTTACAATAGAAAACTGTTGAAAAGTTATAACAAAACATCTTCCTGCTAAGGAACCTGCTAAGGGCGGTATTATGTCATGCAGGGAAGTATAAGTATAATATTTATATATAGCCATGTATGAGTCAAGAGTACAAAATACATTTTTTTTTGTTCAATCCACTGAAATTGCCTTTCATTAATTGAATCCTAGTTGTGTGAATTTTTTTAGTTAGCCATTTCCGAGTAATAAGCAATCAAAATTTGATTTGTTTTTGTTTTTTCACATTATTTATTGATTGTAACTTTTCAGGGTTGCATTTTTAAAAAGTTGTAAGAATCTTCTCTCTTTAAAATTGTTCAAAAAATAATATTTTACAGTCAAACATTTTTTTCTTTTAATTTTGAAAATTTCTTAGAACTTTAAAAACAGTTTTTTAAAGAAAGATGACGGGTATTTTCTTTTTTTTTTTAATTTGGATGAAAACGTGCTTTTATATGTGCAAAATTGCATTGGTTAATTTTTTTTTATCCAACATCTTCTTCGCGCTTGTAAATTTTTAGATTGTGGTTCCATAAATTACATTTTTTAATAAAATCCGTAACTTTAGTAATTTAGACCGCCAGTCTTTAAAACAGTGTTTAAAACAAGCCAGTTTTAAATTTGGGCGTTTGCTATCGATCTAATCCAAAACATTTTAAACAAAATTTGTAGAGATGCGTCAAAAGTTTATCTTAATACGTTTCTTTCCAGAAGACGATGACAGACAATCTGACAAATTTGTAAAAAAATTGTGACCAGAAGACAAAAAAAGCCTTAAAAAAATAAAACTGTGTCCATACCATAATACGACTCTAAAACAGTGCTATTTAGCACTTTCATATTTTTGAAGGAGGCGCTCTTATTCTCCCGGAATGGCACATAGGCACATTCTCTCTTGTGATTTTTTAGTAGTTTAACATTGAAGATTGAAATTTAGCCAGCATGTGATCAAGAGCTCAATTTTTGCACGCGGAATTATTTGTGATTCAAGTTTTTTTTTTGTCCAAATTGGTAAACAATTTATAAACATTTTGAACTAGTGTTAAGTTGAGGAAAACTCAATTTTTGCCAATAAAATTTTTAATAAGTGCTTCTCGATTTGGACACTCGCGCTTGTTCTAAGTCAATAGATAAAGTGCAGACTTTTTACCCGTATGCACACCACTAATGGCTAAAAAAATCGTTTTTTGTGGTTAGTCTGGGTGAACAGATCCAATGTGAGATGCTAGTCGCTGTCCTTTTCTGCATGTTAATTAGTTCGGTCGTGTGCAAAAAAAAAATTTTAATTAATATAATTAAATTAATATTAATTTAAAATTTTGAAAATAATGACGTTATGCATCATTTCGAGGGAGGGGGTTTGTACCCCCAAAAGCTTTGATGTCATGTATTATAAATTGCCTATTTTTTGTTTGTATATTGTCATATCCTGTATGGCATTATGGTATGGAGACATTCCCCTACTCTGCGTGAATGCAATATATATATATATATATATATATATATATATATATATATATATATATATATATATATATATATATATTAACAATATTACAGCATGTTTTGCTTCTACACGCTCCAGTATTACTTAAAGAGTTTTTATACATGTAAATGTAAAATTTACAGTAACTAACAATTAAAGAATTGATATCAGTACCATCTGCAAGAAACCTTTTACCCTAAGATTAACACTATTAATTTTACATATCATGCTTTTGCAACCGTTAAACAATCATATAATTTAATCAAACACGAAACCTCAAGTGTTTGATCAATCTCATTAGAAATTGAGTTACCTATCTAGTGTTTGTCTTATTGCTTAAGATAAACTTAGTTCCTGAAGAGGAAGTCAAAATACAATTACTAAACCAAATTGTGTTTCACATTATACAGGTATGCAGTTTATTTGAATAATGTGAATATTGTACTTGTTATTTTATTTCAAGATCAATTTTACCGATTTTAACAAAAACGGTAACTTCCCCTTCATCGCTGCTTCTACAAATAATTTGATAATCGATTCATTTTTTTACAAGTACATTTAGAAAGGATTAAACTATGATAGTCTTTTTTGTGAAATTATATTTGCAAATAGCAACAAAATGCATTCAAAAATACAGAAAAACGCATTTATTTCTATATTTGATGGGTTTTTTCGGCTATTTCCTAACTATTATTTGACTAAAAGACTTTGACATATCATAGTTTAATCTTTTCTAAATGTACTGGTAAAAAAATAAATCGATTATCAAATTATTTGTAGAAGCAGCGATGAAGGGGAAGTTGCCGTTTTTGTTAAAATACTAGAAATCAAGGTAGCGGTCAGTATGCTCTTAATAAGTATTCAATAACATGTACTGAAAAGTTAAATATTACTATAATATTCAATAACTATAAATATATCTTCTTTAATTTTTATTAGAAACAAGAGATTTTTTATAAATTGTGTTTATTTTTATTATTACCTCAAGGTTGCGTCAAAAACATGCAGCTTTAAATTATAGCAATAATATTTTTATTTACAATATTACATTATATTTAAACCAGGTAAACTAAACTATGAAAGGACATTGCAAATATTTGCTCTAAATATTACACTTAAGCTGAACAATGAACTGAGTGTCACGATCAGCTTTAATTTGGTGTTTTTATTAGAAAAATTATATAATAATTGTATTTTCATTGCAGATCTTGCTGTCGGTCTGATAAACGTCTCCACTGACATAGTTTGGCGAATAACTGTGGCCTGGCATGCCGGAAACATTCTCTGCAAATTGATCAGATTTCTGCAAGCTCTCGTCACTTACTCATCAACATACGTTCTCGTCGCGCTCTCAATCGACAGATACGACGCCATAACACATCCCATGAACTTCTCAGGAAGTTGTAAGTAGTCATTTCAGTTTATCTAATAAACATAATTTTATTTAAATATTGACATTTAAAAAATTTATATTTAATAATTTTGGAAGATTTTATTTATTTTTTACTAATTATATTTATACTTAAATAATTTGTTGACGGGTATATAAAGTTATATCAAAGAAGTTTTTTTACTATAGAATTTAACAGCAAAGTTCTATTTGAAATTTGAATAATTTGTCATATGGTCTGGCATGTTAATTTCTCTATTTCCTGTTATGTAGTTGGTGTTTCTGATATGCATTTGAAACTTTCTTCATTAAACATTTAATCAAATATGTAATTCAATTTCACATATGTACAAAGGAGTTCATAAAGCATTGATTAATATTTAGAAATGTTTAATAATACAATTAAGTATTTGTAGAATGAACTTAGTTTGAAAAGTTTATTAATTTGTCTTGAATATTCTACATTCTTTAATACACACCACAACAATGTGTCAATTTACTACATGAAAAAGAAGTTTAGATGTTAATTCTAATATATCTACGACCTGCATACATAAAAATAGGAAAGATCTGTTAAAAAAAAAGAGTTAACTTATAACATAAATATATTTTTTTCAATTGCTTATTTTTTTATCTTTTATCATTCTTTTGTTTTCTACACATTTTATATATATTTTGGAAGTACGTATTCTTCAATCTGTTTTGCCTATATTTTTATTTTACTTGTATTTTAGCGTCGACTACTAAGGTCAGTAGCTATTTATTTTATTTAAATAATAATAACCTCAGGTTATAGACCTAAGGAGACAAAAGAACACTTTAAAATAGTTAAATAAATAAATAAATACTAAACCTAATATCACAGTTTCTAAAATTAAAAACTAAATTTAAAATTAATATCACAGAACCTACTATCACAACTGACAACAAAATTGTAGAAGACTTTGATGCCAGTACCTATAAATTAACCTAACCTAATATCACAGATGACACCGAAGCTGTAAAATGCTTCGATTCCAGTCCCTAAAATCTAACTAAACCTAATATCACAACCTAACCTAATATCACAGATGACATCGAAGCTGTAAAATGCTTCAATTCCAGACCCTAAAATCTAACTAAACCTAATATCACAGATTGCACCGAAGTCGTAAAAAACTACGATGCTTTAAACAACTCAACAACACAAACTGATCATGACCATATTTATAACATAGAATAATAATAGCAGAAAACGTCAGCAAACAGTTTCAACAAATAACATGCCTAAGTGCAACAGGCGGTATGGAACAACACGGACTGCAGCCATGAAAGCAATGTTGTATCTGCCACCCTTCGACATCTATGTAGAGGCAGTAGTAACACTAGGGAGTGCACGCAAACAACGTTTCCTCCTGAAAGAGACTGTAAAAAACACCTATACTAAAAGCCCCAACAGATATCATGCCAACCTACTTTGTGTTTAAAAAACCTTATAGTGTACACACACATGAACAACAAGAGCAAAGATGGATATGGACAAATTTTTTCAAATCTAACAGATGATTTAAACAAATTTCTACAGGAATTTACGTTTGAGATCTAGACGTTGGAAGATTAAGGTCTATACCTGGACTGATAGATTGTAATTTGCTTAAGATCTATAAAAAATATTTTTTCAAAAAAATAGAAAACGTTGGCCTCTTTAGGCAGATTTTTGTGTTTTCAAATGTGAGTTTTATGCTGATTAAAAATAATAGCACGGGTGAGTTGTTTTATCAGTCTAAATTACCGTTTGATTAAAAAAATTATCGTATGTTTTTTTTTTTAATTCTTATTTACTACTTATATACATTTTATATACAATATAACATATATATATAGTTGGCCCAAGTTCTATTTAAGAAACAAGAGCCTAAAAAATTATCTGTTTCTATTAGTCTGTTAAATGTTTGGTAGTGAAGTTATGTATGTACTTAAATGTTTTAAGTGGGTCTCGATATTTGTTATTGTCTGGGCTACTGTTGTTTGTCTTGTGTCCGTGAGTAGGGTAGTTTTTTCTATGTCGTTTTGTGTACATTCTTCTAAGATATGGTGAGTTGTTTCTATTACGTCACAAGTTATGCAAAGAGGAGGGTCAATTTGATTAAATTTAAATTTTTTGTCAGCAGCAGTCCATGTCCTGTTCTATATCGTATAATTTTTGTAATTTGTTTCCTTGATAAAATTATGTTGTTAAACCAAGGTTCGTCCAGTCTCTGTATTTTGTCTATATTCGTGTGTCCATTTGTCTTTTATAATTTGTTTTACGTATGTTTTTATGTCATTGTAGGCTATTGTTGTTTTCGTAATTGGTTGTTCCACGTTGTTGGCTGCGTTATCTGTTAATTTGTTTCCTTTTATGCTGCAGGCTTGGGATCCATTGGAAGTGAATATTGTGTCTTTGATTTGTTAAATGCTCTTTTATTGTATATATTTCTTCAAAGTTTTCTAGGTGTTGTCGGTTGTATTGAAAAGATCTTGAAATGTAGTTATATATCTTTGTTTTTATTTGGTAACAAAGGGGTAGTTCGGCTGCTTCAATTAGCATGCAATGTATGAGTGTTGATATTAGAGTCCCAAGACAAATTCTAATGCAGTTGTTTTGAACTTTTAGAATATTGGAGAATTGTTTTTTAGTGTTGTCTATCCCATATATGGATGAACTATATAGAATTTTTGGTTTTATCATTGTTTTGTATATGTGTAACATGTGTTCTTGTCTGGTACTTAATTTTGTTGATGCAAAAGCTTTGATGATGTTAGTGTCCTATTTGATTTGTGTTGTTAGGTCTGATATCTGTGTAAAATATATATTTTATATATGTTCTGATATACACGAAATTGTATAATAGTAATTATAATTTATGCAAAAAAAAATGTATTCTATTTTTAATTTTCAAATTTCTTTTTTAATTCTTTCATGTCATTACCATCAGCTAAATATCCCGAAATAATTAGTTTCTCAGAATGCTATTAACCATAGCCATTAAATAAAGTCATTAAGTCAGTTAGTATAAATAGTCAATACACCCTTTAAAATATTCACTTTGAATTGTGGTGGTGAACAATGTTGACGAAGTAAGTTAAAAATCAATTATTAAGTTTAAATAAATAAAGCCATACTGATGAGAGGTGAACCTCGAAACGCGTCTATGGATGTTTTTAGTTTAGAATATTTTTTCATAAATTTAATTTTTTAATGATATCTGTGTTTTAAAGTGTAGTTTTTGGTCAAACAACAAACCTAAAAATTTGTGTTCCTCATTCTCGGAGATATATTTGACTTTTATTTTAACTTTCCGATGTTCAGGTGTTTTATGGTTATGACTAAAATGTATTGTGTTACATTTATCTAGATTTATATCAAGGTTTATTTTGTTAAAGTTGCAATTAATTTGTTGTAGGTTGATTTGAATATTTTTGTTTATGTCTTTGTTGTGGGTGAATGTTATCTGCATATTGTATAATCCCAATGTTTAAATTTTCCTGTTCGTTTTTTATATATATAATAGTATAGGGCTTAAAACTGATCCTTGCGGTAGACCTATATTGCATGTTCTGGTTATATCATTGACGGTTGTTGATATGGTATATTCTCTGTTTGTTAAAAATGTTTATATGTATTGTATATATATTTTAGGTATACTTGTTTGTTTTAATATGTGTATGAGGGTTGGTATGTGCACTGAATCACATGCTTTGTTTATGTCGATAAATGTTCTTAATTGTATTGTAATTTCTGATTTCTGTGTATAATCTGAAAAGGGCATCGTTTGTACTTTTGTTTTGGCGGAAACCATAGCTTGTAGTTGGTATTGCATGTGTGCTTTATATAATATAGCTTATTCTATTTTTGATTATTGTGTTGAACATTTTTAGTGTGCATGGTATTAGAGCTATTGGTCTGTATGACGTGTGTTCCTCTTCTTCCTACTTTATTTTCTTTTTTATTGGGATTATTTTGTTTAAGTTCTTCTGGAATTTGACTCTTATTTAACCAGTTGTTGTATATAATTATTTGTTTTTGTTTTGCATTTAGTGGTAAGAGTTGTATCATTTTGTAATCGATTTTGTCGTATCCGGGGGTGGTAGATTTCTTGTTTTCTAGCGCGAATTCTAGTTTGGTTAAAATTATATCTTCTGTAGATTTGTTTATTTCTATTTTTTGTTGCTTATTTTTGGGGCAGGCATATGGTGGTGATATTTGGAAGAGAAATTTGTCTGCTAACTTTGGGTCATTATTTATTTTGTATTGGTGCTTGTTAGTACTTTGGATGTTTTTAATAATGTTCCATGTTCTTAAACTATTTTGTTTGGGATTTAATTCTTTGCAAAATATTTTCCAGCTTTGTGTTTTGGTGTTGTTTATAGTTTTGCTTGTTTCCTGGCAATGTGTTTTATAGGATTTATAGTTTATTTTGTTAGGTTTTTATTTTATTTTGACCATGTTAATCTTTTTTTTTTTGCAATTGCCTGGTTACATTCGGCTGTCCACCAGTATTTATGTGTATGTTTAGGATTTTTGCTTGAATTCATCTTTGTTCTTGGAATATTTTTGTTTGCGGATTTTTGGATTATATTTGCCAAAGTATTGTAATCTATCTCTAAAGTTCCATGATTGTGTATATCAGTTTCAATATCATTAAAGTAATTTTGCCAATTTGCCATTTTGTAATTTTTTCAGGAGTACCGGCTTTTTTGTTGAGAATGATTTAGGAGTATTTTTGTTCTGGAAAATGATTACTTCTATGGCTGTTTTTGTCTATTTGCCATTTGGTGTGGGTTGCTAAACTACTTGATATGATTGTTAAATCAATACACGATCGGTTTTTATCTGTCATGTTTTGAGTTTTGGTTGGACAACATTGCCATGTTATTGTCGTGAGTTACTTCTTCTATTGTTTTTCCTCTTTTACAGTTTTTATTTGATCCCCATAGAGTGTCGTGTGCATTAAAGTCACCTACCATTATGTTATATTTTGTTTGTGGTTTCAGAAATTGTATTATGTTGGTTTTGTTAACATTTGCGTTTGGTGGTATATAGATGTTGTTAATTGTTATATTTTTGTTTATTGTAAGGTATTGTGTTTGCGTGTTATTTATTAATGTGTATGTGTGTAGTTTTTTGTACAATGTTTTTGTGTATTATAAAAGCCACGCCGCCGTGACCGTCCATTCTGTCTTGTCGGTATATGTTATATTTTTTCATTTTTAGTGTATGTTTGTTTTTTAACCATATTTCTTGGATTGCTGCTACTTGTATGTTATTTATTATCATGTAATGTTGAAATTTGGCCCATTTCTTTGGAAGACTTTGTGCGTTCCATTGCACTATGGTAATATGTTTGTTATCCATTTTGATTGTTGGGAATTTGTGTTGTTTATTGATGTGACCAAACTTTAAACAGTTTGAGCACTGAGAATGTCTTTCAATGTATGTGTGTGTTTTGTATCTTATTTTATCGAAATAAATATGTGTTGGCGTGGTTTCTTCTTCTATGGTTATTTGAACAGTATATAGTTGTATAATCTTCGGTTGTCCCTTGTCATCTGTAATTTTAGAAGTGAATCTTCGAGCGTATGTTATTTTTTCATTGTTATTTCCTTGTCCATTATTTATTAATGTTTGTATGTCTGTTTTGTTATCTATGAGTATTATTTCAGTTTTGTATTTTTGCATAGGTATTATGGCATGAATATTGTGTTTTTTTATTATGTAATTTTCTATTAATTTATTTGCATTTTGTGTTGTATTGCATATTGTTCGTATTCTAGATGGCCCAGATATTTCTAGATCTGTTATTCCTGTGCATTTTCAAATAAAATTTTTGCTATTTTGGATGGGTGTTGCATTTTAACATTTTCGGAGTCAGTTTGAATAATCACTAAAAATGGTCCTGGATGATCTTTTTTATATTTTTTGGGTCACGGGAGATTGTTTGTTGTTGGAATGATGTGGTGGCAACGTATATAATATTGTTAAGTGAAGGAATGGATTTAGATTGTTTATATTTTCCGTAGGAATTATTTGTGTATGTGTACATGTTATAAGTTTATTTTTTCTTATTTTTTAAATTTAAATTTAAAGTCTTACTTTACCGAATTTGTTGAAACTATTACATTGAAACAGTCTATGAACATTGAATTTGAAAAGTTGAAGATAAATAATTAAATTAAAAGCTTAGTTCATTTGTTAATATTCCGGTTAAGAAAGTTTTGATCTTTGAACTAGAGGTGAATAGTTCCTTGCAAGTTTATTACTACAAGTAAATATTTGTTGAAAAACAAGAAAAACACCAAATAGGAAACCACATATGTATGATTGTATGGAAAAAAAAGAAAGTAAGAAACGGTACCGGTTTTTTAGTAAAATAAGGCAGAAATTTAACATTCAAATTCAAAGCCCTAAGTGGAAATATTTTAAAAATCAAGATAAGGTACAAGATAGCCAACATATCCATTATTAACGCTACTAAGGTATTCCTCCCTTACTCAGCAAACGTTTTTTTTAATGTTTGTCCATCATACTATTTCATAAGCTTAGTTTTTTTTATGTTATACTTACTCTGGCATGTTATTGTCAACGGAGTTCTTTATCAAAGGATGGCTTAGGGGAGAGAAAAGATAGCATAGTTAAGAAATTATAAAAAGAAGCAAGATACACTACTTTTCAAAAGTTTGATCTATTTAGTTGAAACCAGAATCCCAGCCACGAGAAGAAAAGTCCATTTTTATAAACAAATTTTAATATTTTTAAGCCAAATCTTAACATATAAACGCCTAATTTTAGTGTGTTAATGAAATTGTTATTATTAATATATAATTAATTTTATTTATTTTTTGAAAAATTATGTTAAATTAAAACTGGGTTTTTAAATTTATACATTAAGATTGACCAAAAACCTTCCGTTTGGAGATTCTGTTTTAGGAAACGCTTGGTTAGACACAGTTACACAGTTACAGGAATCGGTTTTCTATAGATGTATATTTTCTTGTCTATCTCAGCAAATCTGGCTAGATTAGAATTGAGTGAACCGCAAGATTTACAAAATATTTTTTAGCTACTGCCTTGATGTGTTGGTGCAACTGGAGAATACCAAGGTTATTATGATATTCTTTGTTTCTAACGTACATTGGGGCTTCAACAATTTAACGCAAAGTCAAGCCTTGAAACGACGGAAGTGCATGTTTGCAGCCGTTCCCCAAATGCAAACGTGATTTGTGATCTGCAATTTGTATGTAAGTTCTTTATCAAAAATGATTCCTAGATACTTGGCAGAATTGGACCACAGGATAATGACGTTGAGGAGGACGTTTATGTAAAGATTTCTTATATGGCCGTGATAAGAGAATAACTTTGCTTTCTTCTGGGTTCACTTTGAATTGTCATTTAACAAATTTTGAAGATTACTAATACCTTTTTGTAGCTTTATGGTAACACTTTTGGTGACCTAAAGCTGTAGATTACTGCTGTATTATCAGCATATTGAGTCATTTTATCCCAAAGACATGTTGGCAACAACAAGTTAAAAAGCATTGGCGATGAAGTTATATTAATATATATTATATTATTTTTATTTTTGTCCTATAGTAATTATTAATAGTATTAATATTTTATTAACATTATTTTTATGTGTTTCAATAAACAGAAATAAACTATGATAAATACGGGCTATGTTTTGATTCAATTATTTTTTTTATTAGTTGTGTTAGCAAAAGGGCTCTACATAATTCCAATAGAATAGAAGTGGGGTTATGGTTTTCAAAGGAGCTACTGCACTACAATGTAGTTTTCAAGGTCAAAAAAGTCTAATTAGTGGACTACAGAGTATTTTTGTCGGAGCTCATGGTGATGATGTGTGATGGCAAGTAGAAAATTGTTACTTTTTGAGTGTTTTTGGGTTATCTCCAAGATTACTTTTTCTATGACCTTGCTTAAGGTGCATAGAAGACTGATTTGCCGGTAGTTTTAAGGAAACTTCCTTTATTTTTTAGTTTTTGGGATGTTAATTACGTGGCCTTTTGCAAACTTTTGCAAAATGCTAAGAAAGTACGAAGAATTGAATTAGCAATATTGGCAAATGTCATTACTGTTTTATGCAAGAAAGATTTAAAAGTTCTAATAAGAATTCTGCCAAAGCCTGGCGCATATTGAGTTATTAGATTTGAGATGATTTCTTTGATTTGCAAAGTTTGAACGTAGTTCAAAGATGTGTTGTTGTCAGTGTCTACCAAGAATCCAGTTATTTTTTGGTGGAATTTTTAGGTGTGCTCAAGATTATTGTGTTTGGTCATAGACTGTTAGCAAATGTTTTGGCCTTTTCTTTGATGGAGTATTGAAACCCATTTTTGCCATGGATGACTGAAATGGTGACTCATCTATTGCGTAAGGTTTTGGAAATTTGTTACATTAGATTTTAATCCTCTATGGTTGATTTTAAAGTGTTTTGCTTGCAGTGATTTTTATGCAACTTTGTGGCCGTTTTGACTTAATATGAAGATATCGCGATCTCTGGGATTTGTTGATGTTTGGTGTCATTTTTTCTACGAATCAATGTTATCAGCACAAACCTGGTGGGTATTAGATTTTTTTTGTGGCTCCTTGGATGTTCGCTACCATTCTTACTAAATATAATCTGCCACTTTTTTCTGTTAATCCGTATGAATAATGAATCTTCTTCTTCTATTATTTAATTTCTTTCCGTAAAGAAATTTTGGATGGTAGTTGGAGTCATTGATTGTTTGGTTTGGAAATTGACGTCTTTGAATATTGTTATGTCAACGACATATTCTTGGTAACTATCAGAGCTCTAGTATGTTTAACTAGACTACATACTTGGTAGCCAATTTGCTCAACAAAGTTTGGCAATGCTTAACTTTTGACGTTGGTTTTGGCATTGTTCTACGCTGCTAACAATTGAAGTTTTTATCAGTTATAATGGAAAAAAGATTTGAGAAAATTGTTTCAAAATCTGCTAAATCGATTAAATTAGTTGGAATGGTGTATGCAGATGCAAGCTTGTGGGTGTATCAAAAATCTACACTTTGGAGTGGTCTAATGATCTTTTTGCAAGGATGTGGGACACTGATCATCAGTTTAATTCCGACGTTTCCAAGTTGTGGAACGTATTTGGGGTTTTCAGCGCATGTCTGGGTTTGTGGTTTGACTCACATACTAGCATGACGTTGATATTCTGTTTAAAGAAGATTTTTTTTCATTTTGCCCATTTTATCTGGAATGCTGTTTAAATTCCAAATGCAAACTCTAAATAACACTTTGGGTGTATTAGGCTGCAGTCTCACTGCACTACCGCCACCAACTATCACCGTTTGCCACTAACCACCAAAATGTACTGCGGTCTCACTGCAGCCACTGGTGACCACCAAATATTTAAATTTCCCACTCTTTTCTATGTCAGTAGAAAAATGCTATATTTATATTTCGTGCCTTTCATTTACTAATGTAATTAGTTTATCAATGTCGGATGGTGTCCATGTTTCTTCCATGTTACCGTTTTTAAAATTCTCAAATATCAAAGCGAAAATGACAGATTATGTTTTGATTTGTAAAATATCAAGTTAGTATGTTTCAAATGACGATCAACTGTTGCCGCGCTACCACCAACCGATTTGATATTATGAAACGGTGGTTACCAAATGACAGATGCGGGCGAGAATAGTGAATCAGTGGCACCGTCGACATATGATTTAACGTGTTCGAATTTTAGTTGGTGGTGGTGGGTGGTGCAGTGAGACTGCAGCTTTATCCATCGTTTAGGAAATTAAGAATGGCATACATTATTTTTTGTTAAAAAACAGTAAACTGTGCGCAAATAGAGACTGTTTTTGCGTTTATCATGTTTGGTGCTGGTAGCAAAAGAATGTTAGCTAACTATTTCTTTTCTGTTACAGCAGCAAGTTTAGAGAACTTGAACTTTGAGAGGAAGACAGGGTCGGTGTTGTAGGTTTGGGCGCAGATATGGCGTCTTTTTTGTTTTTACTTTGAGTGACCATCATTTTGGTGTATGCATCACTGGAAGTTGTAAGGATGAGGGCTGGAGCAAAAAAAAACACATTTAGAAGGTGTGTCCGACTAGAGATGCTATTTTGCGCTTTTCACTTTTTTTTTGAGAGTTGAACAGAAATCAGTGAGAAACAAACGAATTTGTTTCTTATTCAACATAGATGTTAATTGGAACAAATCCGAGGGATTTTAATGCTCCGCTTTCGTTTTTCTAAGTGAGGTATTTTGGAGCATTCCGGATTACCACTTTAAAGCAACGTTCTGCAAGGGTTAACTATGTGAAGAAGATGCTTTTTTGAGATTTTAGGAAAGCAGTTGCCGCCTTTCTATGATTGGCGTTTGTAGTCGGGATGACGAAAATACCTTTATTGGTATTGCTGGCGCACAAAATAGCGATGACATTGTTGCTGAAATATTTTGAGAAGCAGTTGCTGTATGTGCTTCTGGTGCAGTGTCTGCGGCAGCATTGCTGGTGGATAAAGTTGATTTATCTGGTGGATAACGAAGTCACCCTTGTCCTCTGTGGCTGGACGTTTGTAGTTAAGCGAGTTGACCACTTCTTCAGCTTCTTTGTACATATTAGCAAAATACGTCTATGGGCAGTGGCAGAAGGGGCTATCGATTTGATGGTATATATTAACCTTTTGATTGTTGCATTCAAGGCTTAAACTTGAAGGTCAAATTTGGCTGCCAAGCTACGATTGTTTTTCTAATCTCCAGGACCTGGTGGAAAAGTACTGTTGTCCTTGATTTAAATTTCTTGTATTTTTTATCTTCTTTTTGAGACAGGACTTTTAAGTCGTTCTGCTAATGTTTCCTTGCTTGTAGATCGGAGCTGAAATAAATTTGTTTTATTTCTAAGTTTTTTTTTGTTAATAATTTTTATAGTTTTGTTTTTGCGATAAAAAATTGCATTTATTGCTTAGAATGAGTTGTTTTGGCTGTTGGCTGGCTTCTCAATGTAGCTAATTGGGTTGGCGGTTAGCAATCGAATGTGCTACTCTTCATTTCTTGAGTTTTGTATATCATGTTTAAAAAATAAAAATCTTACTCAAGAATTTAAGTTTCTTGGTGGTTTTTTTTTATCAAATTAATAAAAGTTTTTATAAGTAATAACTAATAAAGTTTGTGATGAACATTTATTTTATTAAAATATAATCAATATAATTTGAATTGAAGCATAATTTTGATTTTAATCTAACTTGAAAATCTTTACGTGATATTAACCCAGGTTTGGATGTAAATAAAAATTGAGTATTTTGTTGATTTTTCTTAATAATCTAACCCCAAAGTAAAATTTTGTTACAATGTTTAGATTACATAGTAACAAGGCCAAACCTAGATTAGTTTAAAGTTTGAATTAAAGTTTTTTTACAGATTCAAAGCTTTTTAATAGTAGAAACGATCAAACATATGTTAGGCATTTATTACATATTAATTCAATTGCAAGTTTGACAGTTTTTACAAGTTAGGCCTAGTTTTTGTATAAGATTTAAAGATTTTGCTAGTTTACAACTTTCTTCTATAACATATTTTTTATGATAAAAATGACTGGAAAATAATTTACAATACAAAATTATTTTATTTAAACTTAATTTTTTTCTGCATAATCATGCATTTTAAGTTTTTGTTTACAAACGTCAAAATCTTTAATGTTGAAAAATATAATTAAGGAAATATATGATTCGCCCAAGGCTCGTCTGCAACGTGGAAAATAAGTATTATATCCGACTTAATTGCGGAATATTCTAGTATTACATTATTAATAGTATTTTGTAGTTAAAATATTAAATATTAGTTTCAACACTATGAAAATTAGAAATTACAAGTATTTTTTTTATATAAACAAACAGGAGTATAATATTATATAGCAAGTACTTCTAAGATGATACAATAAAGTCATTATATCAAATGTGCTAATTAAAAAAAAATCGATTCGGCACTTTTTGCGAATTAATATTGATCAAATTGAAACCTTGAATGTATCCAACCAATTTTCTTTTATTTTGTCGTCCATGTCTCTCTTACATTCTAGTGTGTGTCGTAATCCGTTGAGGGATGAAATTGAGCCTGACCTCGAACCATCATCTCTATGTTGAGCTCGCCGTTGAGAAAAAAAAAGAAGCCAAAATTGTCTCTCCAGTCGACGATTATGATTGTTTCCATCTTGGCTTAATATGCAAAAAGTGTTCGAGATGGGGGACGGAGGGTGTTCTGATGTTAAGTATCGGCTGTAGAATGAAGCATGCAGCCGGTTTCATCCCCCCGAGACGGATCATTACGCGGACAGTAGCAGGACCGAGTGCTTATTGCGTTGAACCGGAGATTTTCTGAGTTCACATTAAAAACAATATACTAGCTGCTTTATTACTCTCGAGGATAATGAGGGATGTAATGAACAGTTGTGTTGTTAGCTCGTTAAGCATATTAATCAAATTTACATTATAAATGCAAAATATTTACCGAAACAAGTCACATCAGAATTAATTATGACGTAAATGTTTTTCGTAATAAAAAAACAGTTAAATAAAATGTGAATACTTGTTAAGAAGCAGCAATTATTTTGTATCAAAAGGGATTTATTAAAAAAACATGTTTTTGAAAACATTTTAATGATTCTGTAATTCATTCCTTTTCATACGTAATAACTTGAAAATACGTATTGATATATTCATTCCATTCCTATGAAATGTAAAATAAATATTATTTTTAGAGATTTTCAAGTACTTAAATTAAATTATCTAAATGTAAACTTAATGGGTCCACACGAACGAATTTAGGAGCAATAAGCGCATCGAAGTGTGAGGAACGAGATAATAATAAAATTTGTTCTAATGCCTAATTTCTAAATGGCCATTGGGACCTCGGCACGCATGTAAACTAAATCGTGTGATGTATGGTTTTATAATCCGCGTTTTATGGGGACGATGAATTCGTGCGGAAAACGGAAAGTCGCTCGGTCCGCACGATACGTGCCCTGCCAAAAAAGCACGTTTCGTTTATCGGGTGATAATACCCAGAATGATATTCAATTATGTTATGAATAGATTTGTTTTTCTATGTCGTGTTAGTGTTTTTTTCAAGGAAAAATTATAATAAAAATAATTTACTTATTTGCTAAAACAAATAATATTTTATTAAATCGTTAATGTTGTACCACATAAAATTAACATTAACATTGTTTAAATTAAGTAATAATGATTTTAACTTTATTCTTTATTTACATAAATAAACCAAGCATATACAATTGCTCTCTGGTTGTGTTCTTGGAAAAAAGCAAAAAAAAATTAAAGTTTGTCATTTTAATGATTCTTGTTAAGAAGCACTTTTGATTTGTATAAGACATTGGCTTTAACTATGTTAAGTTACTTTTAAGTGAATAAGCGATTGATTCTTTATTACCAACAGTGAAATTAATGCCTTTAGAAGATGGTTGTGGTTTTTTTTTTTGTTGCCCGGTGTAGACGTGCTCGGGGTGAGCAATTTCCTGAGGAAATTTTCTAGGTGGGGAGTGCCGTTGAGGCAAAATTGGATTTCCGGCATTAAGTGCAGTGACAACGAAGAAGCTTCTGTATGGTATAGACTTGCTGGTCGAGTCCTCGAAGGTTTGGAAACTCCCAGTTGCAACGACGTTGAAACGACACTATGTCTACTCAAATGGCCGTTCTGAGATGCAATACCCTTGAGCGCATGTGGTACCATGTGGTGATGGTTGTTGTCCGTTTTTTTGGTATGAGGAAGTGGTTTAGTCGTTGGTACGTGTGTGGAGATCTGTCGCATTAACCATTTTGTTGCAAGTGTCGTCTTAGTAAGTTTGTTTGTTGTGAGTTCCTTTGTTGTTCAAGTTATTACAAGGATCGTCATTAAGTTGTCATAGTTGTTGTTTTAGTTTGCGTCGGTAAGATGTTGTGTACATAACTATCTTTTTTCTTGAACATTTTTTCCTTAAACACATTTTTGCGGCTATCATGGATAGCCGCAAAAATGTGTTTTCTCCTCTTGGTAATTAGTCGAAGTGATGGCCAATGGTATTTCTTATTATTTGATATGAATTCCCCCTAACTTTCTCTACTGAGGCAGCATTTTTTTGAATGTCGGGTGGTCTAGCATATGTGCAAATCGGATATTGTCCAGATGAAGTTTAGTGGGTGGTTCTGTAATCAGTTACAGTTGTAGCCAGCGGTGGTGATAATTTGTTTGGGATCCATCCACTTGTTCATAAAACCTTTGGTTCTGTCGCGCATTATAACCTGGTCTTCTGGGGCGTAAGTGCATACATTGGTCTGTCTCGGGTGTCGTTTTTTACGGTACGTGGCCTGGCGATGTTGTGCTTCTTGTAGTCATTGGTCTTAGTAGGGTAGTTTTATGGTTAGGTTAAGTTTGGTTAGTTTGCATCTGGTTGAGTTTTTAATGTTTGGGTGGTGGTTTTACTGGTCTCTGAGAGCAGTGACACGGCTTTGACTTATTAAGTGCACAACTCCATAATTGCGTCATTTTATTTACAGATTGGGTAGTATCAGCATATGTTGATGTGGTGGAACTTTAAGACTTTGTGTATAGCCTTTGGTAGCACAAAGAACTCCTAGCCGCACGGAGGTGCAAAGCAGTTAGTCTTGTTTTCTTAGGTGATGTTCCATGACCGTGTTTTGTGGGTAATTTGGGTCTTTTGATCGTTCTTTATACTCTTGGATAATGCCTTGGCATCAAAGTACCATTTTTGCCAAGGTTTCACCTTTTAGTAAGTTTGCTTGTAGTGTTCTTTTTTTGGATGGATAAGGACTGGCGAGTTATCTGATAATGGCAGTTAAAAGTCGGTAGGTTGTTATTGTTTGTGAGTGGTAATAGCCGGTTGTTTGTTTTAATAGCGGAATCCACTATTTTGTCTCCTGGGTTTCTGAATAGTATATAGGATATTTGAGCTTCCTTTGGGTATGTTCCACGGTGAAAGAGAATTTTTGCAGAATTAGTGATACTGAGTCAATTTGGCCTTGGCATCTATAGCAATCTATTTTTAGTTCCATGAAAAAATTAACTATATTTTTTGGATGTAGGTGCAGATTCCAATGAAGCGGCGGTTGTTCTTGTTGTTTTGGTTTTAGGTATACTTTAATTGCGATTAAATGATGTAGTAGTTGTTGGTTACCTTTAGCACTACTTTGTGTCCCAGGTACTTGGCGTTGTATTTTCCAAACTCGCATTTTGACATTTTGCATTTAAAGGCATATTTTTGCAATCGTTTTAAAACTCAGCAAACAGATGGTCAATTTGCTTTTCATAGTTTTGAGAACAGTTTATGATATCGTCTAGGTAGACTAGAACAATGGTACCCAGGAGTCCGTCTAACATCATTGACATATATTTCTGGAAAGTGGCTAGCTCGTTTTTGAGTCCAAATGGCAACATTCTGAATAGGTAAGTGTTTCGATCTGGTACTAAAAAGCAGTATAAAGTTTGTAGCTTTTTTTTTCATTGGTATCTGCCAGTAGCCGGTGGTTAAGTCAAGTCAAATGTTCAATTTGAGCTTTAGTTTTGGTGACATTGTTCTTTTTTTTTAAGTTAGTGCTACCGGGCGCAGTAACTGCTGCTGTTTTTTTTACAGGAATTTTGTCTGCTAGATCGATTTGGTGGGTAGTAGTCATACTTATAGGTCTGTCAATTGAGCCTGATTTAGGAACGAGTTGGTAGGAATTTTAGATTTCTTCTTGACTAAAACTTGGTTTGATTGTTGTTGTAATCAGTATATGGTAAAGCGCCGTTACTTTTCATAATGCAAACATTGGCGGTCATAGTTGTTATTGTTTTCCTGAGTTTTTAGCCGTTGGTCGCCTTGTATCAGTTCTTTTCCTAGACGGGTCGTGATGAAGAAAGAAATGACCTGACACTGGTCGCTAATCTCAATGGTCGTTTTTACCTCGCCTGTAATTTAAACTGAGATCTTTAGGTAAGCTTGCTTGACTTGTTTGCATGATAGTTGTGTTTTGGGTAGGCCGAGCCTACGTATAGCCGTATAAAATTATTATTAAAAAAACAGCAATAGCAGGGGAAACTTGATCAAAGACTTTGAAGTATATATAAGTAGTAAAAATAAGTAGATGTAATAGATGTCCACAAAATAAGAGATGAGTTGCTAAATGCTGAACTAGAAAACTGAGAAAATAAAATAAAAGTTATGCAAAGGAAAAGTCAATTAAAAGTATTGCAAATCTATATGAAAATCGATCTGACAGTAGATGAGAGACGGATTCAATAAGAACAAAAGTTGCTAAAGAAGAAAAAAACCAAAAGAAAGCAGTGCAAGGGGGCTATCAAAAGATAATTATAGATGGAAAGACTTTTAACTGAAAAACAATAAAAACGTATAAAATGTATGAAAAAAGCAAAAAATAAATAAAATTCAAACAAAAATGAAAAAATGTAATTAGAATAAGTACATGGAATATGTAAAACTATATAACCAGCGGGCAAAATAAAAAAAAATTACAAAACAAATAGAAACAAAACAAATGTGATTGCGCTTCAGGAAATGAGATGGAAACGAAATTTTTCAGTTGTGTATTCAGGGAAGAAAAGCAGGACAAAAATGGAGTAGTTTTTATGATTACAAACCAAATTAAAAAAAAGTTATTGAACATCAAGCAATAAATGGACTATAAGCTTATAGAAGAAAATAGGCTAAACCTTTTAATCTAACATTAATCAATGTATATGCGCCAACAGAAATGGCAACTGACAAAGAAAATTTGAAAAGAATACCGAAACAAAGCACAGTGTTACGGCTACCAGGTGGCGCTGCTTACCCTAACCAAACGCAACATTCCCGCCGTCTTCAAAACCAACGCAGACAAAAAATTCCGGTAGTTACTCCGAAGCATTGACAAAAACCACTTCAACGTCTAATAAAATCATGTTTGAGCCAAATAAAACTAAATACTACCAACAATCGACAACCTCCGCAATTAAACTGACTACAAAAATGGTTCACGCTTATTCAAAAACGACACCGAGTGCAACACACACGCACTCGGCATATACAACGACTTCTGCAACACACATGGCTACAAAAATAGATTACAATGATTTAACGACGACGCCAAATGCTTCACCCACGCACTCAGCCTATATGACGACTTCCGCTACGCACACAACTCCTGGATATTGGTACACAACCTGCGCTATGAGTGGGAGTCCGGTAACAAATGACGCCCAACGTGCGATGCACAACGTATGCATAGCACATACATCGAACCAAACCAGCAATGGTCAAAACAAATACCACAATCGCAGCCAAGCAATATGGTAGGTTGTGGAAACTTGTTCTATAAAACGAATTAGATGGACACATCGCAGGCAATAATGAACTAACAAAAAGATATGGGTCTACAGAACAGACAACTGAAGCAACCCCAATCATCAACCCCTTGGAGAAAACCAGAGAATTACAATGAAACTTCAAGTCAGATGTTAGCACTAGCGTTTAGAGACCTGGCAACTCACAACACAATAGGCGACGATGTTCCAAAATTTAGCGCTCAGCCACATGAAAACCCGATATTATATTTCCAAAGGTTGGAAAAATTTACGAAGGAACAACACATACCAGCTAGGTCACAGTACAACGTCCTGATGAAAGCCCTGAAGGGCGACGCCAGAGCATATGAAGATCAATTCAAATCAAACTACGACCTGTTTAAGAAGAGACTGACACGCACGTATGCCTACCTTCAACAATTTCCTCATCTGGCGGGAACACTAGTTACTAAAATATAAAACCCGCAAGAACTTGTAGAAAGATTCCTCCCAAGGGTTTACCCCGACCATTCCGAACAAATAATGGCCGACACTTTAACAACCTTGGTAAAACCAAGACTGCAGCAATTCTTAGAACTGAATCAGTTTCAATTACTAGAACAGCTGATAAAACAAACGGCCCGATTAGAAAACGAAATAAATTGCAGAAAATTTATGCGAGACTTCCATAAAGTGCAACAACCGGCCTCTAAAAAAGGCCCCCGGAAAACGAGAACAGAGCTGGAGATTGGAAAAAGGAATAAACAAGCTGCCAGCCCAAGCCAATTAATGCAAACATAAACCATGGAATAAAAAATGCGTAGGAGTCACGGGAAGATACAACTCATTTCCAAGAATTAAAATAACGAGAAGCACTGATCGACAGTGGAGCGATCAAAAACTTTACATGGTTGACGCTACCCAAGTTCAAAGCAAGCGAATCGACAGTTGGGCAAACCGACCCGATCAGCGCCTTACACACTAGTGGTAATGCCATGGCCACGGTCAAGATAGACAAGATGGAACAAGAAATGAAATTTGTAGTTGCCCCACAACTAGGCAAAAAAGTGATACTAGGCCATCCCTGGTTGGTGGAGAATGACGTCAGCATGGATTGCACCAAGAAATGCCTGCATTTTGGACGTCATCGCCGTGTTACCATTTACTGGACGCAACCTTTCGGAAAAACAACAGCAACACCAACGGAAGTTCCAGTGGCGTCACACGCGTTTCTAAACTACGAACAATTGGGACAGTTATTGGACTTAATCACCGCGCGCGCACTGCATAATTCATACAACGCCAGCAAGAAAAGCGTGATTTAGCAACAAGTGGAAGAACTACTCGCGTTTGGGATAATTGAACCAAGTACGAGTGACTTCTGTGCGTCAGTTGTTATAGTCAAAAAGGAAAACGGTACGCCGCAATTTTGTATTGACTATCGACAACTCAACGCAGTAACAAAGGACAAAGCGGCTCCGCTGCTAAAGATCCACGAGACATTAAAAGATTTTGACCTTGCGCTTGTGTTCACCAAGCTGAACTTAAAATCTGGATATTGGCAGATCTTTGTGGATGAAGCATACAAGCATTAAACAACGTTTGCGACACCCGACGGAGGAACGTACCAGTTTTGTGTTATGCCGTTTGGACTAAAAAACGCTCCAGCAACGTTTCAAAAGTTGATGTTGCAAGTGCTAGCGGGCATACTCGGGAAATTTATGCTATTATACTTAGACAATTTACAAATGTACTCTGAGTACCACAAAGAACACTTGGATTATATCCGGCGAGTCTTCGATAGACTGCAAGAAAACGGACTACAGTGCGGATTAAGCAAATGCAAATTCGGGAAATTCACGATGAAGTACCAAGGTTACCAAATAATTGCGGAAGCGATTTTGAACGCCCGAAAATCTGGAAGCAACTTCGAAGCTTTCTGAACGTGTACGTGGCTCCGCGAATACGTACCAAGCTTTTTGGTAGCGGCAGGACCACTCATGGATCTACAAGGACCTAAGAAACCGTTCCGCTGGAACGCCGCGGCGGAAAAGGCCTTCGAAGACGTGGTGAAAACTTTGTTGGACCAACCACTAAAATTAGCACGACCGGAACCAGGGTTAAGATTTATTTTGCAAACTGACGCCAGCAACACAGGGATGGGATTTGTGTTATATCAAGAAGGAGGAAAACGTCGCAAAAGTTCTACTTGAACGAGCTTGAATGTATGGCCATATTATGTTCCATAAAAAATATTGTTTGTATAATATGGCTAGAAAGGTCACCCGATATAAATTCTAAACTTACAAGATGGTCGCTTATACTTCAAAAATGCTCGTTAACAATAGAGCATACACCAAGTGTCGAACGCCTACTACTACTACTACTTGGACCAGTGACTCAGATCCAGAAACCAAACCGCCTACAACAAAAAGTATGTGCAAGTTATAGAGTTATAACACTTTTAAGCACGGTTTACAAAATACTCACAAGAATAATCAAAAAAAGGCTAACAAAAAAATATCTACGTCTTTAAGAGACTATCAGTGTGGTTTTATGCAGGGAAAGTTGACAACAGACGCTATACATATAATCAAACATATAATGGAAAAAACATATGACTACAATATACTATTTGAAATTTTTATAGATTAAACCAACTAATGGTAGCATTAAGAGAATTAAAAATTGCTAAAAAAATGAAAAGTTTAATTTAGATCAAAACAATTGCGAGTGTTAAAACAGAATATAGAGAAACAAATGAATTTTTAGTAAACCAAGGTATGCGACAAGAAGAAGATAATTTAGCATTAGATTACATATTAAGGAAAATTGATAAGGAAAAAACACTAAGAACTAAAGGAGCACAAATAATAGCATATGCGGACAACTTAGCCATAGCAACCAAACAACAACATAAATTTACAGCAATCATAGAAGAACTAGAAAAAGAACCGGAGAAAATGTTTTTAAAATCAACGTAAATAAAACCAAACTAATGATATGTGGAAAAAAGTAGAGAACAGCAAGTAAAACTAGGAAAACACAATTTTGATGTAGTCAATAAGTTTAAATGTTTAGGAGTCACAATAACAAGTACGGGATATAGAAGCATAGAAATAAAAAAATACAAATGGTAAATAAAGCATGATATGCAAATAAAAAAATAATAAAAAACAGTGTAGCAACAAAGCAAATTAAAATAGATGTATAGAAAACTATGATAAAGCCAATTTTGACATACGCTGCAAAAACAATAACAATGACACTAAAACAGCAAAACATGTTGCTATTAATGGAAAAAAAAATAATAAGAACAATACGAAACTATAAAAATCAACGAAAACAAATACCAAACTAGAACAAATCAGGAGATTTAAGAAGAAATGAAAGGCGAATACATAATTAAACACATAAAACAGCAGAGAATTCAATGGCTTTAGAGCTATTTTTGAATGGAATCTGGAATGAAAAAAAAGACAAAAAAGGTCTAGATCTAGATGAATTGATGAAGTAGAAGAAGACATGAGGAAAGGAGGAACCTAAAACTGAAAAACAAAATCAAGTGACAGGAAAAAATGGAGAGAAAAACTTATATAATAAGCGGTAAAATTGGACAGTTTTAATGGGAAGTGATCTACCCCGCAAAATAGATCATGAACGCTTCAGAAAAGAAGCAGCCACCATATACATGAAGATTATTAAAATCCAACACCCACAAATCGGAAACAATCTGCAAACATTAAACCTAAAGCAAATTATCTTAATATTTTGAGAAATCACTAAATTTCTAGAATAGTTTTGACACATAAGTGGGAAAAGTTATGGGCGCTGGAGCGGCAATTCATGATGAAGCCAATATTCAAAAACGCAACACAAGTAAGGCGCTTTTATAATCTTAAAATTTGATAGCGGTTTGGTATTTTTATTATTACCGTATAGATTTAGGAATTGCCAGTCAGTTCAAAATTAAAATCTACATTTAGATATATCTTTGGTTTTAGCTGGTTTTAGATACAACAAAACATGTCGACTTAAGCAATACATTTTCATATGGTTTGGAATTAAGGCTGAATAGTTTATTCTGCTCAAATAATTAGTGGGGTCTAATAGATATGGACGTATAACTGATTAGATCAAATTAATACATTTTAAAATTTAACCATTTTATTCAATTTTTAGATAATGATTTTACAATCAATACTTATCCGATTATATTCGGTGCTCAGATGTCTAATAAATACATAAAAAAAATATCAGCGTTCTTCTTCTTCTGTTCTTTTTCTATTAATATTGTTTTCTTTTTGTAAAAGTACATCAGCGTTTCTGATTGCACTAATAATGAACTTAAAAATAGAACGGGCTATTTTTCCATACAGTCCCATCATTCTCTCATTGACTGTCTTTTTTTTATACAAATTTTATGACGCGTTTGTGTTCAAATTGTGAATCACTAATTTTTGCCTAATACAAAAATGACAAATGTTAAGTGATTGGAACCAAACATGAAGATGACAATATAAACAAAAACTTGACAAACAAATTTTTACAATAACTTATTGTTTTCATGCGTAGAGGCAGATATAAAATTACAATTAATCACTTTTACTTTTTTGTATAATAACCAAATAACTTTTTTACTTTAATTTTTAGTATATACCATATAAATAACAATTTTATTTATTTATCATTTAATATCATTTGCTTCCACTGTATGGTGAAGGATGTTGCAGTTTAGCAAATTAATCTTTGAAACTCAAACACGTTTGTATTAATTATTAATCTGATAATAGTTTCAACATGTATCCAATTCATTGTACATATCTATTTAAAATAAATTGTTATCTTTAGTATAGTGATTTTGATTTCATATGTAGTTCAATTGTAAAAGTTTTCATTCTTTGTCAATGCACATTTATAGATTTTATTCTCTTTTAAGATGCTTGAATTATACAGAAGTGTTTTGTCGTTACTTGTTCATTTAATGTTATTGTCTCCATTTAGTCCGTAATGTTTAATAGTTATTTCAATGATATTTTTTTTGTTTTAATAAAATTTGTTTAGTTATACTTTTTTTTAATTAGTCTTACAATAAATTCAGTGACACCTGTTTGAAGTAGTTACTGATTATGATTCTATACAAACGCAGTATAACATTGTAATAGTTAATGAAACTCTATTGACAGGGTTTATTCATTACCTGATTGGCCCTAAAGTCTTAATTATGTACGAAATAATTACAGTGCATAAATGGCAAATATTGACTGGATAAGATGCGTATGTAATTACAATGTGTATGTAACAAACTGATATTATAATTAGATCCTGTTTTTTATTTTGGTTTAATTTGATTTGATAATTATTTGTATTTTTATTATATATGTTTTATTAAATAAAAAAATATAAAACATTTAATTTTTGTTTAAAGTATTTGTTATATATATTATATTTTTATGTACATAAAGAAGTCATTCTCTAAAACGCTCAGGGCATTGCTCATTATAAAACAAGATTTTATTATATAAATGCAACGTAATGAGCTTGATATGAAACGCAGTATTTTATTTTTAATAACTATATAAATAAAAGTGAAGTACACTAATTAATTTAAAGTAACTTTCAACATGTAGAAGAGGTCTTCCTCCTTTTTCTTGTCTTGTACTACAAGTTATATTTAGACGCATTGTTAGTGTCGAGCAATATTTTGATATCTCTTAAAATGACTGACAGAGTTGAACAACGGTACTTTTGTCAAAAACTTGGTGATTTTCATAGCGACATAGTTTATAAGATTTAACAGGTATCTACAGACAATGGTATGGAAGTAACAGACATTTGGGGGTATTCTCTACGCACATTGCTAGAAGTAAGCAAGATAAATATTGCTAGCTAACAATATGAATTATCGTTTTAACAAATCCTGCAATGTGAAATGTAATTTATTTATTTATTTATTTATTTATTTATTTATTTACTAGTCAACGGAAGCCATTACAAAATAAGTATATATTTCCAATTTAAATGACATAAATTAAACATAAAACTTTTAATACTAGAATAAAACTTAAATAGTTACAAAATGCAAGTACACGCTGCAGGGTATTAAAAGAATCTTAAAAAAATCCACTTTAACATCGTTGGCATGACGCAAAATACGTGTAGATGCAGAGTGCACCGCAGTACGTTTGAACGGTATATGAAATAAATTTTAACAAATTTTTATTGCTAACAATATGTCACTTTAACAAAATATACTATTATTATTTTATCTAGAAAATTGCTATATTTGTCACCCCTCCTGATGAGATGAAAACAATTGTTAAAATGACAGTTTATATTATTATCAAGCAAAGTTTGCTAAATTGACTGTTCATATTGTTAGCTAGCAATATATATCTTGCTTACTTCCTAGCAATGTTCATAGAGAATAGCCCCAATTAAGGAGTGGTTTAACTGATTCAAAAATTGCCGGACATTGGTGGAGAGTGATCAGCGTTTTGGGAGACCACAATTTGCTTGGAATGCAGCTGTTGAATGAATGAGAATGTAGAACATCTAATAATGGGAGATCGTCGTTTGACCGTACGAGAGATTACCAAAGAAGTTGAAATTAGTAAAGATTCCGCACACGCAATTTTGCGTGAAGATGTGAACATGCGCAGAGTGGCTGCAAAATTTGTGCCCAATCTTTTGTTGGCGGATTAGAAAAAATCTGTCTTGCGGTTACTACTTTGACTTGCTGGTTACTACCAACACTGAACCTGAGTTTCTGGACACTATCATAACTGGAGATGAGTTATGGGTGTACAAGTACAACTTAGTAACAAAAGCACAATTGTTGCAATAGAAGCATCCTTCCTTGCCAAGGCCAAAAAAAAAACGCAAATTAAATGAGAAGCAAAATCAAAGTGATGGACAAACAGTAACAAAATAGTACTTTCAAGAAGTTTTTTGATAATTCTGTGATGCAAAATACCAGATTTCTGAATTCCGGTAAAAAATTGGCATTTGCCTCACGACAATGCTGAAAATGAATTCCAGTTGTTTGACAACCTCTGTACTCTCCAGACGAGGCTTATTGCAGTTTTTGGTTGTTTCTAAAATTGAAGATGCTATTCAAGGGATCTTGTTTTTAGAGTAGAGCGGAGTTAAACATTTGAAAAAAAAACTTTGAGAAGTGTTTTAGTCAGTGGAAGAAACAGTGTGCAATAGGTCTATTTTAAAGACAATTAAAGTCCCAATCTCATCATGTAAATAATATATTTTTTTTAGCCAAAGGTTGGATACTTTTTAGACAGACCTTTTATAATGTAATGTATAAGGCGAATCATAGATTTGGAATTGCTGGAGCATCTCAAAGCAGGCATTTAGTATTACGGTTTGGAATGCATCTGAAAAGTTCTATTTAGACGTTTGTATCACATGAATCCAAGGTTTTGAATTTAGGATTTTGAATCTGCGTGTGAAAGAGTCTATAAGCACGGGAGTTTTTTATGTTATATACCTAGTTGTGAAAACATTATGCTATTGCAAAAATGTATTTCAAGTTTTTGTGATTTTATATAGTGTCATTTTAAAGTTTGATTCTAATCGCTTAACATTTGTTATTTTTATATCAGTTTATTTAAGCAAGAACGACTCATTTTTAAGATAATAAGCTTGAAGAGACTTACTTCAAAGATAGGTATTATTCCGGAATTTTATCAAAGTAAAAAAAAACAATTTAAAAAATAGTGTAGGAAAATTTGGATCAAGATGTGTGTAAAATTTTTTTGTACAACATGATGTTCTAAGAACTGCGTATTTTGCTTTGTGTTAAAATTATATCTTATACGAACTTATTATTAGAAGTCAGTCCTCTATATAATCCCGATTTATTTTTTGGAAAGAAAAGCTTTTAGAATTGTATAAAATTTTAAATGTAGAGACGATTGTAAAGCAGCAAACCTTAATTTAAAATATTACCTTACCTATTATGTATATCTTAGGGTTCCTAAAGTACACCAAACAAAACTATGGTTTTTTAGTTTTTATCATAAAAATGATAATATGAATATTTATTAAATCGGTTAAAACTGAGCAAATATTAAATAGACCATAAAGTTTTAAGACAAGAATTTTTAATTTGCCTTACAATAACTTTTTAAGCACACTCAAAGATTATAAACTATAAAACGCAATACACAAAATTTGTTGATTAATTTTAATAAAACTTTCACAAAATGCCTATTTTGATGAACATTTTTTTGTTGTCACTTAGTGTGATATTTGTCAACATTTTCAATTAGTTTGTCCACTATTGCTTTGAGAAATTTAAGAGTTTGCCAACGTGCAAATTATTGACAACTAAATGGTTTTGAACGTGTCCGTATTATTGGTATAAGAGAGACTGGACTTTCGTTTAAATTGTAATGTTGTAACGGTGGTAAGATGTTGGTACAGATAGTCCGACAAAAGGGTTTAACAACGCAACATATAGACGAACGTCTTCGGGTGACTACAGATTGTGAACAACGCCGTTTATACTTTTGGCTACAAGATTTTCAACAACTTGCTCAATTGTAGTAGCTTAGATGGAAAGTGCAGGTCAAAGAATTTTAACGTCATCTGTTTATCTCGCCGAAGAAAAAAATCTTATGAAGTACATTTGAACTGTCCATTTTTGTGTTTTCCTCTTACTCCACTTCACCGTACCCGCAGACTAGTGCAAATTGGGCTCATGAATGGCATCAAATTGTATTTACTTACAAGTCTCGATTTTGTTTGTGGGCCCACGACGGTCGTGAGAGAGTTAGAAGTATGCGCGGAAAACGCATACATTTAACATTTTTTGTGGAACGCAAAACAGCTCTCACAAGGAGTGATGATACGGGATGCAATATGTTATTATAGCAGATCATCTTTGGTCTTCATTGATGGTAATTTAAACACAGCCAGTTACATTGTCAATGTGCTGAAGCCTGTTGCATTTCTATTTCTTTGGGGGATAGAAGATCCCATTTTGAACACAATAACGCACGTCCTTGTACGGCAACGGTTACAACACAATTTTTGCAAGATATTAACATTGTTGATGTCATTTTATGGCCTGCTTGGTTGCTAGATTTGTCACCTGATTGAGCATGTTTCGGATATGATCGATAAAAGACTGACTAATTTAACACACCCACCAAACGACTTGCAGCATCTTTGTCTGCGGATTCAGGAAACTTGGAATGATAAAAATCATGTATTTATTTCAGTTGGTATCAAATTTTAATCATTTGTTTGTTTTATCATAATAAGCTTTTTGTGAAAATTTTATTAAAATTTATCAACAACTTCTGTGTTATTTTTTTAATAAAATGTTAATACAACTTGGCTTGTTACTTTTTCATTTGCAGGTCCAGTTGATAAATAATAAACAAACGGCATGTTTTAATAATATTGCAATTTTTTTAAAAAAAGAAGGTCTGCTGCAATTGGTGTTTTAGATACATGACTAATATTTTGAAATGTTTTTTAGCAGGTTGTGAAAAACATTGTAATCTAAATTAATTTTTACTTTTATTTTAACAAACATTAAGATTTTTTTTAAATTTTATTGATTGGACTTGTTTTAACTTTTATTATAGAAGTGTTGAGTCCAGTTTTTAAGTTAGGCGTATGCAACTAAGACACAATTGAAGACAGGAGGGTAATGTTATTTTTAAACTACTTTGCATAAATTTATATGCATTTGGAGCAATGGCGCAATGGCGCAATTAGGAATTTTGGGCTATACCGCAAAATATTAAGAAGGGTCTCTTCAGACATTATTGGACAAAAGTGTACACAATTTTGTACAAATTTCTATTAATAAAAAGTAAAAAATAACAAAATCGGATCATAAAATAATAAAATATTTTCAGAAAAAACGAGTTTTGGTCAAAAGTGAAATATGCAAAACTCTATTTATAATATTAAAAAAAAACGTTAAAAAGTTATTTTTTATTTATAAAATGTCAAAAATAGCAAAATCTAGTAATGAAACATCAAAATATTGTTAAAAAAAACAAAACCCAGCTAAAAATGTAAAATTTCAATTCATAAAATGTCCGAAATAGCAATTAAAACATCAATAAACATTGACATAAACCGTTAAAAAGTGCAAAACTTTTTTCATAAAAAATCAAAAATATCAAAATCCGGCTGTGAGGTATTAAATAATATTGTGACAAAAACTAACATTTGAAAAGTAAACAAATTTAAAATTAATAATTAAAAAATAGTAAAACCCGGCTATTAAATATTAAAATTAAAAATTAAAATCCGGTTATAAATTGTCGAAAAGTGCAAAACTCTATTCATAGATAATCAAAAACAGCAAAAATCAATCATAAAGTATAAAAATATTGTCAGAAAGAACTAAAATTTGTTATAAACTGGTCAAAACTGCGAAATTTTATTTACGAAAATTCAAGATTTAGTCATATAACAAGGCATATAATAAGGGAAATTTCACGTCAAGTGAGCGTCCATTTCACGCAACCTTTTCCAATTTAGCTCAAAAGCGCAGAAAACGCGAATGCGCAGCAAGATATCAAGAATCTGATTTCTGCATTTGATTCCTTAAGAAAATTTTCATTGATTATGACTGTTCTAAAAGTTTCCCAGGCTGAAAAGCAATTAAGATAAATGAAATAAAAAAAAAATGTTGAACTTAAAAATTGCTGTAATTGGCACTACGTGGCAAACTATATGACCTAGAGATCTGAGTTTGGCATTAAGTCATATTTTGGGTACCCAAATTTGTCCAAAATGGTTAAAAAGTGCATTTTTTTTTTTAAATGTAAAAATAGCAAAATCCGGCCACATACAACAATATTGTTGGAAAAATCAATATCTAGCATAAACGGTTGCAAAATCAATAATATTTTAACAAAATGTCAAAAGAGCAAAACCCGGTATGGAGCATTATTGATTATGTTTTGAAACATAAAAATATTTAAAGCAAACATTAAAATTCGACAATAAACTGCTAAAAATTGTAAACAAAATTTTATGGAATGTCAAAAATAACAAAATTTGTATATAAAATATAAAGATATTTAGAAAGCACTAAAATTTAGTCATAAACTATTAAAAAGGCCATAAAATATTTAGAAAGCACTAAAATCAAAAAATTCGGTCATAATCTGAAAAAAATAAGGATTTTTCAAAAATAGCAAAATTTGACTATGAAACATCAAAATACTATCAGAAAGATTTAAAAAATTTAAAATCCTATTAATAGAATGTTAGAAATATCAAAATTTGGTTATAAAGTATAAAAAGTAAAATTGTCACAAAGTATCAAAATTTACTATAAACTGGTAAAAATTGCAATATTCTTTTTGAAAAATTAAAAATGGCATAAATTCTGTCATAAGATATTTTTAAAAAGAACCAAAAATGGTTGAATGATGACATTTTTATAGAAAATAGCAAAATGTGAAAAAAAATTGTTGGTAAGAACCAACATATGGCATAAACTGCTAAAATGAGTAAAATTTCAGTAATAAAATGTCAAAAATAACAAAATCTAGTTTTTTGCTAATGGGTTTTTTTGCATTGCAAACACTTGCTTACAACTACCTACGCCACTGATTTGAAGATTTGTAATATAAAGAAAAAGTTAACTGTTTTTCAATGTTTGTTCAATTAGTTCGTTAAATACAATTACTAAAAATTAGTGCTTTTGCCGCCAATGACCTTTCTTGCATAGACAACAACATGTTTCGGGATATTATCTTTATTTTTTGAACAAAAAATGGTCATTATTGCATCTAATTATTTTGTTTTTTAATTTCAATTTTTATCATTTTATTTTTAATTTTTTGAGATCGAGACTTGGTATATTTACCCTGTTGGAATTACTTTGCCCTTTTTAATCTTTTTAAATATTTTTACTCTTTCATCCACCCATTGATTCTAAGTCTTTATTTTTGCAAAGCTCCCACTTTTTATAGTCTTTATTTATCTAATATTTGTTACCATTTTTTTCACTTCCTAACGTAAACCTTGCAATCAATTGTTGAACATATTTTAATTAGTTTTCCTGCAAGTAGGTTGGTTGTTTACTATATTCTTAAATGCATTTATATTTGGCATTGTATCAGCTACCATCAACTTTTCCTTGCTTATGTTGCAGTTCCTCTTCTAGTCTGTTCACTAACTCTTTGTCTATACTTTTACCTATTGTTTTATTCTATTACTTTTTACTCTTTTCATATTTTTTTTCTTTCTATGCCAAAATTTGTGACACCTACACATTTTTTTTTTAATTAATACTAACTTTAATATTTCTTTATTAAACTTTTATTGCTCCTTAAAAAACCATTTCTTTAAATTTTAACAGTTTTGCAGGTTCTGCTCTTAATGTTTGCTTTAAAAATTTTAGTTGTACCTTTTCTATATTCAATATTTAAAAAAGGGAATATAAACCAATGTAAAAACTATCGGCCTATATCAATAACACCATTTATTTCAAAAGTATTTGAAATGTTAATAAAAGGGTGCTTGTTCTCTATTATAGAAAAAATTATTTGTTGGGCACAGTTTGGATATATTCTTTCTAGGTCTACAATAATAGCTGTAAAACAACTTGTTCTTGACATCAAACAGGCCTTTGAATGCAAAAGTGTGATGTCTGCTTTTTTCTTAGATCTAAGCAAGGCATTTGACTCAGTCAGTCTAAAGATGTTGTTGCACAAACTTGAATTCTAAGGCATAAAAGGTGTAGCATTAAATATTGTTAACAGCTACTTAACTGGCAGAGAACAGATTGTCTTTGTTAGTGGTACTTTTTCGGATAAAAAAAATGTACTACGGTGTGCTGCATGGGTCTATTTTAGGTCCTCTGATGTTTTTGTTGTACATAAATGATCTGAATGTAATATAATATTAGCATGGAAATATCTTTATGCCGATGACACAACTCTCATTCAAAGTATAACAGCTTCTGTGGTGGATGGGTTAAGTCTTTTAGGAGAAGCAAAACAATGGTTTTATGCAAATAATCTAAAGTTAAATGAAAGAAAAACAAAACATATATGGGTAATTCCATTACTTTTCGACCGATTTGAAAAAGTTGACCTCTTTGATTTTGCTCAAATTTTCAGGGATCAAAATAAGGATGAAAAAAATAAGATTTCCAAAATTTTGGACTTTAGAATATTGCCTGTTTAAAATGACACACATTTGAAAGTCAGAAATTTTACAATAAAACGTCTTTTTTAGCTTATTTTGTATCTCAGTTTTTGAGCTTCTGTAAAAAAATAAAAAGTTTCACAATGGCTCAAATTATTCTTTATTACATGTAGTTTAAAACCCATATGTTTATGTTTAATATTGTGGCAGTCATTTTGATATATTAAACTTCAAACATTATTCTAAAAAAAACCGCAAATTTAGCAAAATCGCAAAATTTTGTTTTCTTTAAACCGTTCTAACTTTGTCAAATCTTAACCAAATTTGATTCACAAGGTCTAGATTTCTTTGTGTTTAATCTCTTTTCAAAGTGATCACACAAGACTTATAGAATTAATACGTATTCACTACTATTTTGATGTAGGAAGTTGCACATGTTTTTGCTATCTTCAAAACATGTAATTTTTAGGTCCCGAAAAAGCTCTGTCACCCTACGTTGACTTTAGTCAAAATTTTAGTAAATACTCTTTAGAACACAAGCAAACAGGTTATCTATATGAGAAATGGTATATTGAGCATTATCAAGAATTTTTTAATATTTAAAAAATGTTAAAATTGGCGACCCGCACATTTTTGTAAATTATTTGTTAATGTTTATAAGTGTGCATGTAAAAACACAACTTGTACCTGACGTTTTTGTACCACATTATTTTACTATTATGTTTATGCAAATAAAGTTTATCTATCTATCTATAAAATGCTCTTCTTTTACACCCCAGATTTCTACTCCATTTTTACTTTAAAACAATTTTTCAGTTTTTTTTCCATATTTAACAATCTTTCAGATGCTATCCATGCTTTCTTACTTACATATCGTACATGCTCTCTATTAGACCTATCACTGGCAATAAAAAGTATGGTAGTAGCATACGCTGATGATGTAATTCTGGCATCAACAAGTAGTAACATGAAAGAAATTATTGAAAGACTAAGAAAGTTTTTAGAACAATGAAAATTGGAAGTAAGTGTTGATAAAACTAAGTAGATGTTGATTAGAAAAAAAAAAGAAGAAAAAGATAAACAGAAAAGTTTAAGATGAATTGTCAATTGATTGAACAAGTAAAAGTATTTAGGATTTGTTTATTTTTTAATTTATGTACCAATTTAAAAGTTATAATTTGTTAATAGTCAGTATGTAACAGATTTTATAAAAGTAGCTTAGCAAAAAACTAATTGAGAGAAGTGCTAATATTTTAAGTTGAACTCAAAGTACAAATATTAAGTGTAAAATATGATTTCATTTAGATTTTCACCATAGTTCTCCTAGCACACGATCATTCTTTTGTTAAAGTTTTTCATGTTTTTCTTGCACGAATAAGAGCTTGAATGGCGTCTTTCAATTTTTAAGTCGTTTTAGTTCAAAGATTTTTTTGTTTTTGTTTATTTTTTAAGAAATGCAGCATCATTCTTAGATTTCCTAATGTAACTCTTTTTTTGTTAGCAAGAAAATGTGTTTGCTCATGATAATTTAGTTGTAAACTTTATTGTCAGTTGTTTGCACTTCCATGACCCAATTTGAGAATACACAACATAGTGCGTTATCTAGGTTTCTTTACTATTTTTACAGTTCTGACAATTTTGATACGTTGCCTAACTGTATAATTTTATTTATTCTAACAGTCGTTTAAACTTTGAGGGCTTAGAAATGTCTTATTATTTAAAGTGACACTTAATTTTGAGATACATATTATGTTTGAATTTGCTTTATACCTAGTAAACCTTAGCACAACTGTTAGAAGTTATGTTAAATGTGGATGCTTTTTGTTAATCAAAAATGAATTAAGTAATAGGTTGAAAATAACAACATACAATATATTGAACTATTTATTCAAATGTCTTGTTTAAATGAAATGCAGATAACTAGTAATGTATATAACCGGAGAGTATGCCTTTATATAACTAGCAGGTAGTAGACCCTCTGGTAGGTAGTAAACCCTCTTGCAGGTAGTACACTTTTACGCCCATAAAAGAGCATTATTGTTGTAATTTATTACAATACTCTAACAACAACTAACAGTTATTATTATTGAATTTTTTGGTATCTTCGAATAAGGGTTCAAACGCTTTTCCTACTTGGGGTGGTAGAACTCGGAAGATAACAGCGGTGGATTTATGCCGACAGCAATTGCTTCGGTACCTCATACTGAGCGTCTACTAGGAGTTGTTGCTGAATTGCGTTAGTTTTTAGAAGTTTGAGAATTAGCGGATTTGGGAACTTACAATGTGGTTAATGAGATGGTTTAAGCGTTGGTAGGAGCGTTATGGCAAAGAATTTTTGGGTTGTAATTGTTGCTTGGGATTTTTTTAGAAGACGTTGTTGTGCTTTTGCTAGAATGTGTGGTCAGCGTGTTTGCCAGTAATGCAATTGTTTTTCTACATTAAATTACAAAGGGAAGATTAAATTTAGCATTAGTAAAATTGTTCAGCTATATCTGCGTTTTATTTTTTGTACAGAGCTCCAGTTCTGTCCAATATTTTGCTTACACTTACCCATGCATTTCAATTACTTGGATTATTACGAGATAATTTTAGCGCTTGCGTGAAATATTATGTGTTTTTCCGTAACTTTTTTCCAGGTACAAGCTAACTTTGAAGCCAATGCTGCAGATATATGTCAGCAACAGTTTTGTTATTCATTTAGCGTGCATCAACGTTTGGTCTATACTAATTTTAAATATATCAACAATTTGGTTTTTTGCTTCTATCAAACGGCTCTTTTGAGTTTTATAGTTTATTCAGGAGTTTAGTAGCTTTTTAGTCTTCTGAAACATATGTTTACATGGCTGGAGTAACTCTTAATTGTAACTTGTTTTACGCAAGCTACTAAATGTGCATGTAATGCAAACAATGAAAGTATGGTACAGCATTTTTTAGAAATTTTACCAAAAACATTGCAGCCATATTTTAATGTTAATTTGATAGTTTTAATAGAAGAAAGTTTATTATAATTAAAGAATACGTTTGCCGTTATAGTTCTTGTTGCGAGTGAAAAAGCATATAGTTTAAGTAGTTACACTTATATTTAAGTACTTACGCCGTCTCAAGGATACTGTAATGGATGTATTAGTAAAACGGCTAAGCGCCTTTTATTTAAAAGTTGCCATCTCGGGTGTCGGGTGGTGCAACTTTGATTCTTGTCTGCACTGATGTAGCCTAAGTAGTAGCGGCAAAAAATGCAATTTGGTTCAGATATTGTTGACTATGACACCGTATTTTTTGGGTCGTTTTAAGAATTTGTAGAAGTGAACAAATGGCACTTAAGCTGTGATTTCTTTTCCATCAATATAACATTAGTTAAACAGGTTTCCTCATATTAAACTATTCATTTTGTCAATCAAAAGTTTAGTAAAAAATATTTTATTACATTTGTGTGCAATTAATTGAATTGAATTTATACTGACATTTAATCAATTTTTAAAAATAATGTTTTATACTTTAATATAACTTTCAATTTTTAATGCAAAATTGTCCATCACTCGCCGAACCATATCTCTATGTATTTCTGAAGTTTTTTTTAAATGGAATTTTTGCTTTTCAATGGTTGGTGGACTAAGTTGTCCTACAAACCTTTCCCTTTAAATATCATCTTAACAAAAAAAAATCGGTGCTTAAGGTCAGGAGACCAAGGGGAACAAAGCAAATTTCCAAACTGAGAAACTAAACGGCTTTTAAAAATATCTTGCAGAATCCATATTGAGCTTTTGAATGTATGTTCTCAATCTTGTTGGAATAGCACTGTTAAAAAAAATCTTTGTCTTATCAATTCTGGGATGAGAAACTTTTGTAACATGTTTATGTAGCGCTTGGAATTGACTGTTAAAGAATGATTTTTATTATCCTTAAAAAATAAAGTACCAAATGAACCTACTGCACACCAAACAATAATTTTTGGACTATGGAGTTTTTAATAACCAATGTATGACAGTTTTTAGCACCCCAATATCAAAGCTTTTGTTTGTTAATAACGTTATTTAAATAAAAATTTGTTTTGTCGGTTAATAACAAATTGTGTATTGATTCTCAAAACTGATTTAAAAGATCTTAACAATATATTAATTTTACTTTCTTATTTCAAATGCTAAAGTACTGTGCTCTTTGGTATTGGTTAAAATGAAAATTTAAATTGTTATGAACTCTGTGAAGATTTTTCTTGGATATTTTTAGACCAAGTAATTGCTGATTAGAAAAATTGTTAGGACTTCTTATTAACGCAGTTCTCACTCATTCAATATTTTATTAACCGTTTTTCTACGTCCAGGTTTTAATGCTCTCCACAGAACTATTTTACGACAGTGACAAACTCATGTCAAAACTGTTTTTCGCGCTCACGCATTACCACTGTTATTAAATAATCTATAATAATGCACAAATTAATTGTTTTGAGACAGAAGGTTGCTCGATTAAATGTAATCTCAAACCCTACTAAACTTGACTTATCAAAGAAAAAAATAATAATATACTTTGTACATCGCATATCAAAATGGGTAGTCTAATATGGAAAACCCTGTATAAACGTGCAGCACACGACATGCTATTTTCTGATGTTTGAATTTGTTTAATATACTTCTTTGATGGGACCTGTAGTCTTAAGTTATCTATAAATATTTGATTATGCATTAGTTATTAGTCTGTCACAAAGGAAGAGGTTGTTATAATTGTTTTTATACTAGTGTTAAGCTGTACAGGTACTGCGTGCTTTTCTGATATTACATACTTTTACACACAATTTGATGCTGATTATATTATTTTAAAGCATGTTGGGAGGGTATTTTTTAAGTATATAAAAGTGAATGCTGTATTCCGGACAATAGAAGGATTTTAGTCATGATACTACACGCTGACAAGACGGGTTGGGGAGTGGAAAAATAAATATACGTTTAAAACAATTTACCCACAATCTTTAGTGCAGCAGTTGGATGTCCAGACTACTGCACTACGGTTCCTTCTACATAATAATTTATAATTTAAGATTTTAATACTATTAGTAAGGGTTTTTTTTTTCTCAAATTATAAAGTAAATTGTGACAGAACATTTTTCACATTAATGTGTTTTTGAACATATTAGCGATTACAAAGTATGTATTGTATTAACTACATAACACATATTCATAACTCAAACATAAAACGCACACGCAGTCTTGGATGTAATGTATTCATAGTACAAAACGTTCAATGCATGAATGTCTTGAAATAAATTATTATTACGTATAATAAAACCAAGTAAACAATTTGCTACAGTGACAATGTAGAAATGTTGAATAAGCTATTAGCACTACAAATAGCTTGACGTGGAATTAATTATGCAAACTTTTGGTTTTAACTAATTGTTGTTAGTCATTCATCATCATTGTCCAGCCGTTTGCGTCCACTGCAGGACATAAGCCTCTTCTCTGCTTGTAAATGCTGGCAACTTACATTACAAGGGACCTACAGTTTTAAGTGGATTCCGAACCACTGGAGTATCACTCCTCAGAGAAGGTTTTAGCCGTAAAACCCCACGCTGGCAAGGCGGGTTGAGGAGTGGGAGAGCGTATAGAACGTGAAAAGTATATCACGGTATATGGGAATCGAACCCACGATCTTCGGTACAGCGGCCGGATGCCTAGACCACTGCGCCACGCTCTCTCCATTGTTGTTAGTAATTCATATTAATTACTCATAACTTTTAAAAGATAAGCAAATAAGACAAAGGCAATAATAAAATTATTTTATTATTTTTATTGTTTGTTCTTTTCTTATCTTGCTTTGATTTAATATATTATATATAAGAAACATTAATTACAGGTATTATTAATATTTGTGCAGCATTGACAAAATAGTTTATTATGTTATTCATTTTGTTATTATAATTTAATCCAATATAAAGCTTTCTCTTTTATTTCAAACAATAGTGAAATACTAATTTACATAAATTAGATTGAACTGGTAATAAAATCTATTATGCTTAGTTCTTGATAAATTTTATCTTCTTTTTTATCACTGTTTATATTGTTATTATAATGAGATGTAATATGTTTATTCGATAGATAAAAAACATGTAATACTGTTATTGTTTCAGGGAAAAGGGCTAAAGTTCTCGTCGTGATTGCTTGGCTACTCAGCTTCATCTTCTCCCTGCCAACAATATTCCTCTTCGAAGAGAAACCAATAGAAGGTAAACAAATAAAAAGACAAATTTAACTGCAATAAACCAAACTTTGCTGCTTGTGCGTTGAACGGTTTTATTTTCTGTCGTAAATACATTTGCATGATTTTATTTATGCAGCACGTAGGTGGAAAACCTAAATTAAACTTTCTCTACCCGAAATATCAAAAGTGAATTTGCGCGCGCTTCAAACTTTTTACAACCAACTTTTGTTATTAAATCAGAGTTATATTGTTGTTGTTTGCTATGTGTGCGCGAGAAGGACGGTAGCATTATTTATTGCAAGGGTTGATTTTTTTGATAGCGTGTATGTGTGTGTGTGTGTGTCCTCGTCCAATTCGAGGACTGTTTTTCGCATGCCAATCGAAGTGGAAGTCCGCGCTTTCAATACGAGGAGTACGGGAAAAACAGGCAGTGAATTATCCACGCATTAGGTCCGCATTGATTGATTCGTTTTAATCTTGCGATGGGATTTTTTTTGGAATCGTCGATCCATAACCTACGATCATGATTGTTTCCTTCTCCAGTTTGCGCGGACTTTTATTACTGCTGTAAAATAATTTCAGCGCCGATTGTTTCGTCTTAATTGCCCCGCTTTATGGTTGCTTACAATTCGCACTGGAACTAGCTCCGAACTTCTATCTATCTTCGATCTTTAAATGCCTTTAAAAGCAGTAGATGTGACACATAAATTGGATTTACGCTTGCTATTAGGGTAATCGTATTTCATTTTTATCGAAGTTAATTTCATTAAAAGGCATTTAAAACAGAAAATCCATAAAATATTAGCAATGCTCTTAAACACGGCTCAATTAATAATTTTATTAACATCTCTAATTCAAATTACATTGTTAATCTATATTATAGCAGACATAAAAGCTTTATATGCATAGTTCAAGTAAACTTAATAATAATTTAGTTTGAGCATAATCTCTGTTACAGGATTACCCCAGTGCTGGATAGATCTTAAGCCGTGGCAGTGGCAGGTTTACATGACTCTGGTTTCCGTGATCCTCTTTGTCCTTCCGGCTCTTATAATAAGCGCATGCTATGCGGTAATTGTCTGGACAATATGGTCGAAAAGTAAACTGCTCATTCCTGTTGCTCACGTACCAATTAGACAGAGTAAGTATAAATACACAATCATAAAACGAATGCATAAAGTGACACGAATAAAAACGAGTAACCAAACTTTTATTAAAATTGCATACCCATTCACAGAGCAATTGAGAATCGCGAAACTTGCAGAATTTTTATTATTCTCCCAGAAGACGGCATAAATTCTTTAAAACGGCATCAAGTGCACAAAAATTCTATTCGAAGTGCATTTAGTGGCTTTTGTATTTATTAGGCTCCGAGCGATGTTTACAAGCGAGTATCGTTTTACAGCTCCCCGGGACATTAATGTTTTTTACGGTTCTCTGCAAACTTAAGTGTCATCGTGAATCATAAGCTGCTGCAATGATCACATAATAAGAGGCATATAATTTTCAGACCAAGTATTTTATATCGTAATATAAGTAGATTTCGTATTCAAATAATTTATTTACATAGTTGGTTCTACATTGTTACGTTAACGAATTTTAATATGTAACTGTAAATATATTAATTGTTTATTTGTAATCAATATTAAAGTTAGATGTGAATTATATAGTATGTTTACTTTTTATGCATATGTAACCACTAGTACAAGTTTGCCATCAACAGTACTATTTTAAACTTAAAGTTAATATACGAAGCAATATATCTCGGCTGTATTAATTCTTTAGTATTATATATTTACATCAATAAATTATTTGTGGTAAAAACTCAGTTAAACCTTTATTTCATCAATATATTACAGCATTTTACAGGTATAGTCAGGTAAAATTAAAAAAAAATTACAATTATTACTAAAAATGAAATATCCATAAAAATGTTGATTTTAAATAATACCGAATTTTATAACTTTAATGTTATTTATGATTTTAGATTTTATTTATTTTATAGTTATTTATTTATTATCTTGTCAACGTATAAACACCATCTTTTTACAAGTTTAGTGATTTAAATGTTTTAACGAAATTTATTTAGTTTAATTTGGAAACAATAGTACAGTGGAACTGTAATGGTTAATGTAAACTTAAAATAATTCGAGTAAAAATATGCCATTCTGTATATAAAATTGTGGCTTGACATTTATAAAAAGTAAAATTTTGTCAAGTAATCGAGTCAAAGGTAAAGTTGCTATTTTTTTGGAAGAAAAATCTATACTGTTATTGTGAGCTTTAAATGATTCTAGCGAGGCATACTTTTCTGCGTGTGCTTTTAGGAAACATTTTTTACGCCTCAAAACATTTGAACCTTTTGCCAAGTCATCGAGTGAAAGGTAAAGTTACAATTTTTTCAAGAAGAAATCTACAGTTTACGGAGATAACTTTTAGAACCAGACCATGCAACTGCAATTTTTTTTTAAATTTAAGCCACAATATGTAACTTGTATTTTTGAGTTTGATTGGATTTTGGAAGATATATAGGAATTTATATTGCAGCTTTCACCTAGCTCTACTCACCGTAGGCAATTACATGGTTCAATCACTCACGGGACTGAGACCGCAGCATTTATAATAACCTGTGATGTTCGTAACCAATCAGCCGGTTCAACTACTTGCGGGACTGAGGCCAAAACATATTTGATATCACAGAATGTTGTCTACTGAGAAAACCATTTTTTAACTGCTTTTTGGCTGCTTTAGTGACAAGCTTTTTGTCAACTTTTTTAATATCACATCGTCTATTTTCTAAGCACCTTATTATTTTATAGGGTTTTAAATATTTGTAAGCACTTTTGCTTATATGCATCTGAGAGTCACGGTGTATCAAGACAAAATTGCTTGTTAAAACTGAAGATTGTCTCCGCGTTTTTTATTGAGGTTTTCAAAGTTAGGCGTTGTAGCTAATCTTTCTCCTACTTGTTGTTTACTCACTTCAAGATTATAAATTGAAGTTAGATTAAGTAACAGCATATTATTGGTGTTATTTTGTATTCTTAATAATCGTTATAAGTCTTGTGTTAGTTGCCTTTTTGGGTTGTTGTGTTTTATACTAACTGATTTCTCAACTTTCATCAAGTTTTTAATGATTCTTATATATCTTTTGTCTTGTCCATTGCCGCGATGAATATTAAGTGTTACAAACTGATACTCAATATTTCATTTTTCAAGATAGTTTGGGAATGTGGTAAATACGTTCCAAGTTCCAAATAATGCTAAAGCACTCTGCAAATTGTCTCATATTTTGTAAATGCATCCACAATCATTAGTATGTGGTTGAAGAAGTCCTAAACAATCTATGTGTAACGTATATGGTAATACTGTTTTTAGTTTTTTCCACAAGAAAAATAATCTTTTGCGGATTTTTAGCAGTACATACTACATAATGTTTTACGTAATTCTTAACAAAACATTTTATCTGCAATATCTAAAAATGTTTGAATATTGATTCAAAAGTTTTTGAATAAACCATTGCAAATTGACAAAGCAAGTATTTATATGCAAAAATGTTTCAATGTTTGTACAATTGCTAGAGTTTTATGTTCATATGATGGAATTTAGATTCTGTCATTTCTTTTTCTTCTGCAACAGCGGTTCGGAAGAGTTTAGATGATGTTTTTTCCAAACCATTGCCTTAAGTTTTTCAACCACGATATTTGCCTCCTGTCGGGCCTTTTTTTGCTATCTATTTTATCCTGTATTATTAAGCGCATTTTTTTATGTCTCATGAGTGTCCGAAGTATTCCAACTTTTGTATTTTGATGGTAGGTACTATTTCCAGATTCTTGTTCATCTTTCTCATCACGTCTTTATTACGTACGTGGTTTATCTAACAGATTCAGCATCCGCTTGTACACTTACATTTCGAAAGAAGAACAGAAAAGACATAACAACGCACCAACCGCATTCTAAGGCTCAAGTTTAAGTCATGGCCACACATGTCATTTGCTTGCTGATAAACTATGCTACAACTTTCATTTTTTTTTTTTCATGTTTTTGCATGAGAACTGTACTGTATCGAAAGTTGCTGCATCTATAAGAAATTTGGTTAACAGATTCGGGTCAAAAACCAGGCAAAATTATTTCCTTCACAAGTTTTTTTTATATGTTAAGTTTTTATGTCGTCTAAATAAAGCAAAGCAACATTACTACTAAGAGATTTTAAAGCAAGGTTTACGGTTTTTTGGAAAACTGCCTGCGCAAGCCAAACGGTATTCTTGAATACTCAAAATGTACTTCAGGTGTTTTAAATGCTTTTTTTAACACTCTCGCTGCTAACTAATTTTTGGCAGTATATAACAACACAGTGCGCCGAAAGTGTCAATAAATGTATAGGTATCTCGTGAAATTCAAATGTCATCTGAAAATGTTAAATAACATCCTCTATCCTAAATGAACAAAGAGTGTCTTTACTATTATAATCGGGTTTGCAAATGGTGATTTACTTGACCAGATAATCTCGTTTAAAAGTAAACTAATAATTTTTTTAACTGTTATTGTTTGACTAACCGATATGAAGAACGGTTGATTATAACATATTTTTTTTAGTTTTATCTGCATAGTTATATTTTTGATAGTTTTGACTTTAAATTTATTTGTATTCGTGCTACTAGTTGCGGAGAATCTTTACAATTTTCCACAAATAGAAACTGTTAGAATTGTCTAGAATTGTGATAATTCCCGGCAGCTTACAAGTGATTCTTTATGGTCTGTTATTGTCGCTAAACTGTGGTCCTCATTTTAATTATGACCAATAAACAGTTTGTAGTTTAAACACTTATAGACACAAAAGCATATGTAATATTTTGTGCTACCATTAAACTTTTTAGTAGAATTCATTGTAACCTTTGTTTTCTCTTTTAGAATAATACTGCAAGGAACAGTTTTATTTTTAAATAAATTCAGAAATTTGTTAGAAATTAACAAAGGGTGCCCATCTATGAAAAGTGTTGGTTTTCCAACGCTACACAAATTAATGTTCCGACGCTTTTCAATTGCTGCCTTGGTAAAACAATCAATTATTTTGTGGCCTTGTTTGCATTCAAATTTTACCGAAATTGGAAGGACCCGCTAATGCTTTGTTTGTTTTGGTAGGCACCTTGTTATTTCATTTATTATTGCGGCAAAAAAATAACCAATTTTGCAAAATTTATATTTTTATATCTGTTTACCGCACACTTTCTGCCAATATTAAATTTGAAGCTGTGATACAAAAAAACTATTACGAGAAGTTTAGAATTAATAAATAATGTATTTTATGTAAATTGATATTTCATCTAGTAAGAAATACATACACGTGTTTCAGAGTATTCACCCATCATCAGTGTCTAGCATTTCACTGGTCAAAGAGACAATTTACATAAAATTACAGTAACTATTAAATAATTTTTTTGTTTTGGTCATTTGGTGATATTAGTTGCTAAAAATGTTATACTGTCAAGTGTGGTGTGTTTGTATTTAAAATTTGAATTTATTTATGTTTTAACATTAATCATTTTTATCTTGTTTTCTATGTTTATTTTAATAATTTCCAATTATTATGTTTTTTACGGCCATTTCACATCGCAGTAAATCTACGACTTGTTTAAAGAGTTTTTTATATCAATTTTATATTTTGTGTTTATTGTGGAACTGACAGGATTTATGTATTTGGTCAACAAATCTAAATAATATGAATAATTTTTTAAATTAGCAATTGTCAATGTTTATATATAAACTTTCATTTGACATTAAACAAATTTTTCATATAAATTCTTGATTTGACCACGCATCTGTCAACTGCTTCACATATTTGTTATGTAAACTATTAACTATGAATTTGACATTTGTAGACCGTCTTACAAAACTATCAATTTTGAGAATGCAACTTTCAACTATTTCACAAATTTAACTTATAAACTATCTAGATTTTCAACAAATTAGCATTATGATATGTCAACTATCAATTTAACAAAGAACTGTTAACTCAACTGTTATTAGACAAATCAACTTTTAATTCAGTCGTTTGGCATAACATGAATTATTTGATTTATCCACACACAGCTTTCTTTACACAAAATCTGATATGAAAATTTTTAATTTGACAAAATCACTGTTTGATAAAGCGTATAACTGTCTTACAGAACTGTTTTACAAATAAATTTGTTAATATCTTAACAAATCTGTTATATGAACTCTGAAATGTTTATTAAATCAATGGTCAATTAAAGGGCTTAAATGTGAAACAATGACAAGCCACGCTTTTTCAGAAATCCTTTTCATGTATTTTTAACGATACAATACCACACTGCAAGTTAAATACTTCGATTTATTGTATATATTTTTCTGTATTATTCAAATAAACTTTGTAGACACAAAAATATTACCTGTTTTTATATATTTTTAATTGTTTTTTAACTTTTATTTTACAAGGCTTGTCATTGTTTCACATTCAATTGTTTAAACAACTTTCTTTTGGAAAATCTGTTGTATAAACTGCCGACTATCAGGTTGACAAACTAAGTGACATATTTATAAAAAAGCGTAGAATTGTTTGATTAATAGTAGTAATAATTTATTAACATTTGTAAAACCAAGTAGATACATAATATAAATTACGTCAAAATATACAGTTTAAAAAATTATATTACAATTCTTACATTTACAAAGCTTGTTAGACAAGTATAAAGTTAAATAACATTTAGCATCAATTTATTATTGTGAAACCAGATTGAAGTTTCTTCCAATAACGTTTGGGAATGCTGATTGGCTATTTCCACCTGAGCTGACCTATAAAGAATAATAGTATCGTCGGCGTAGAGAAAAATTGGTGCTGATATATTGTTAGGAAGATCGTTAATATATAAGAAAAATAATAAAGGGCCAAGAATTGAACCCTGTGGTACCCCGTGTTTAATTTGCAACATTTTTGATGTTATATTATTGCAATTAACCATCTGCTTCCTATTGCTAAGGTAAGAAAGCAATAACTTGATACTATTCGGGTGAAAATTATAGAAATAAAGCTTCCGAAGCAGTATATCATGTGATACACAGTCGAAAGCTTTACTCAAGTCTAGCAGACTCACTTTTGTGTATTCATTATTTTTAAATCCCTTTATTATTTCATCCACAACTTCCGTTATTGCATGCGTAGTTGAAAGCTCTTTTCTAAAACCAAATTGACAAGACGTTAACAGGTTGTTTTTGTCAAGATGCTTAGTAATCTGATTTAATAAAATTGTTTCAAAAACTTTACTAAAAACTGGCAATATTGAAATAGGCCTATAATTTGAAGGATTTTGCTTATCACCCTTTATAAATATAGGAACGACTTTTGCAAATTTTAGTGAATCTGAAAAGATGTTATTGCATATGAGTTCATTAATTAACTTTGTCAATGGTATTAAAATTAAATTAACTATTTGTTTGATAACAACTGTACTAAAACCATAATAATCGCGACTGTTACTATTTTTTAGGTTTGTGATTATATCCCTTACATCATTGAATGAGACAGCTTCAAATGTCAGAAAACTGGTGCAGTTAGACAGTTGGTTATAGTTTTCTAAGTTTGTTGTAGGATTACTGGTTTGTTGCGGAAGTGTTTTAATTAAGTCGTCAGCAATATTAACAAAATAGTTATTAAAATTATCTGGTGATATTGTGTCATTATTGTTTTCTATTGGCGATTTTTTCATTTTAGAATGGATAACTTTCTAAGCCGCTTTGGTTTTATTTTGAGCAATGTTATTATGGTCAGTAAACGATTTAAGTTTAGATGATTTAATTGCCATATTATAATTTTTTTTAATGATTTAAGGAGTAGTTTATTGCTTTCAGATTTATTTTTGTAATAAGCTTCCTGTGTCAAATCTAGTGTTTTGCGCGTGTTTGCTAACTCTGGAGTAAACCAATTATTAAGGTTTCTTGATATATTGGAGATATTTTTTTCAAGAAAATAACTCAAAAATAAATTGTTTATTATACTTATAAACAAATCAAATTTCTCACAAGAACTCATGAACGAATCAACAAATGTAAAATCTGTTTCCGCAACTAAGCCATAAAAGATATTCTGTCCCAACGGTGTTATAGGTCTATACTTGTTTTGTGTCTGACGTTGGTTAGGTATTTTGATATCAATAGTAGTATCAATTCCGCATCCTATATGATCTGAAAAAACCACTGGCAATGGATAAGCAATATTATTACTACAGTTGGTGAAAACATTATCGATGCAGTTTCCTTATCAGGAACGAAATCGGTTTTGGTTTGAGGGGTTTTTCCATTTTCAGTCAGATTCTTTGGTTGTTGTACAATATCATTTATTGGACAATTTTCTGAATCAAGTTGTTGTGAGCTTGTTGTAGATTTGTTTTTAGGAATTGGTTCTATAGAAAGTTGATTATCCAATTAGACTTTTTTTTTCATTTAAATCAGAGACATTTACTGTATTAGATTTTTCTTCCAGCTTTTTTGAGGTTTGCGTAAAAGAGTTAGTTTTTGATTTGAAATGATCTGACCTATTTAGAGAAGAATCAATAACAACACCCAATATTTTGTAGCTTTCAACTGAGTTTGAAACATCAGATTGTTTACCAAAAATAACTATTTGTGTTTTGTTGTTGTTAATAATTAATTTATTTGATATACATTCATAGCCTAGAGAAAATACTAAAAATATATACTAGATTATATATAGCGGTCGAAAAGACCAATTTTGTTAAATACAAACGTTGAATTTGCTTTTGGGGTGCATACAATTTCAGTTTGCAATCAATTTAAAAAATTGAAATAGTATAATATAATTTAGTATGCGATTTGAGGTTATATTTTTTTGTTATTTTAACAGTAGTTGGTATTGAAAAAAAAACAATGATATTTAAATTTAAAAAAATACTAGTACATTATGCTTGTGTAATAAAGTGCTTAATTTTTTTTTAAATTATTATAATTTTTTTAAGTGCAGAGAAAATGCAGTGTGGGTTCTATATTAAAACTGAAAATATAGTTGTTGAGTTCCAAACTATGGCCGGGTACAAGAATATTTATCGGAACAACGAAGCTCTTTTTTTTGTTGAATGTGCAATAGTTGAGACAGTTTTGCAAATTTTAATCATGTATTTTCTAATACAAAGTCTTATGTTTAAATCAAAATTAGATGTTAACATCTATAACCGGATACAAGAATATTTATCGAATCAGAGAAGCTTTTGTTATGTTATGTGCAATTGTTGATGAAAGTTAGATATAATTTAAGGAAAACACAATAAACTTGCTAGAAATTCAAGTTTGCTGTTAATTTAAGGGGAGTTATTATGAATTATGCTACAAAATGAACATTTTTTTTAATTAAATTATATTTTTTTTTACGATTTGAAATTGAATAGTTTGGATATAAGAAAATTTAATAAAAATTTGGAGTATGCTTATAATTTTATTACTAACGTTTCGACAGCTTTGCTATCTTCATCAGAGCTAAAAAATATGAAAGAACAGTTACAAATTTACTCAATACACAAAACTCTCAACACTCAAACACAAAAAAACAAAAAAATTATTGTAAATGTGTGTTTTATGAACAGTTTTTTATCTTATAACAAGTATAGCTACGATTTTAAGGTATAGCAACTGAATTTTATTAATTTAAATGTAAATCTTTTATTTTAATTGTTTGTTTTTTGTTTGTTGATGTTGTAATAAGGTTTTTTGTCTGGTGAAAAGTATTAATAGTTGATAGAATATTCAGGTTTTATGTAAATTGTTTTCCAATAAGAGGTTGCATATGGATAGTGTTTTTTGAATCCCTGCCAGATGCATCACTCCTCTGTATCTTATTTTATCTGAAAGTGTTTTTAAATACTTGTCTAGTACCTAACAAATTTGTTGTTGTGAGTATTTTTAAATTATTTTCCGGTACCTAAAAGTTTGTTAAAAAGTTTGAAAGTTTATCAGGAAGTATTTTCCAGTTTTGAGTCATATATAGATAGTGTTTTTCACTGTCCCCGCGGGGCTAATTTGTTAAAAAGGGTGAAGTGATGTGTCCTTCTTATTTGGACAGTGTATTAAGTTTGACGGCTGACACAAATCTTACATTTCTAAATCTACAACAAAATCTATTATTGTTTTTTTAAAACACGTGCCACTAATGTGTGCACAAACTTTCCTTCTTTTGAATGAGACTATGTTCAATTTTCTATCCGAAAAAAAACACAAGTTTTTACAAAAAAAAATTTTTTTTTTATTTTTCTCAAACTGTCACTGATTTATTTTGTACAGAAAATTAAATAATTTGTGGACAATAAACGGATTTTTTCCTTGAGATTAGGCACAGTTGAGTAGTTGCGCATTCTTAAAAAGTACCTTTAATTGCGACTTTTTGGACGGCACTGGTCGATAAAAAGCTTAAATAAAAAATCTGTTTGTGTTAAGCAAAAATTTGATATTACATCTTGGAAGCGGATTTTTATGTCTTTGATTTAATTAAATTTGAGTCTAGGAATTTTGGAACCATTTTGGTTTTTCAAAAAACGTAATTTTTGAGTTTTGAAAAAAAAGGCGACGCTACTGAAATAGTTTGATGCTCTTGTGAAAAAAAATGATGTTTAATAAATTCTAAACAATTTGGTTTAAGCCGCGACCGTTTACTGCCAAAAATACCAAAGTTGTCTTTAGAGATATTCAAAAAAATTAGTCCGGTTTTGGTAACCGTTTTTTTTTTGTTAAAAAAGCGCATTTAATTGTTAAAACTTTATTAAAAAAAATTATAATAAAATGAAAACCGGAAGTTGCTGCAAATCTTTGTATCTGAAATAATGAATAAATTAAAAAAGGTTAAAAAAATACACTTTTAAATTTACAGCAATCTTTGCTTTGCCGCTCAATTTTGGAGAAAAAACCAGATTAATAAAAAAATTGAAATTAAATTTGTTTATAAAACAACTGCAGAGAATCTTTTTGCTTTTCCCGTTTAAAAAAATTAAATTACAACTCCAATGTTCGCGAATTGGCACATTGGAATAATTCTTTCTGCAGATTGGTTAAAGTAGTCGAGTATGCATTGCCAATGGTGCGTGTCTAGTTAAAATCGACTTGGTGGTAAAAAAATTACGGTCATATACTTAAAAAAAATTAATTTATGAAAATGTTTATATCTTCAAAACAAATCTTTACAGTTTTATAGTTATTTATAAGATTATATAGTTTTAACACTTATCAGATTTACAAAATTTATTATTTCTAGTTTCTACTTGGCTGTTAGTTACTAAAAATAAGAGTACAGTACAGTACATACCTACCTAAATAAAGAATCTCTGCCACTTTGGATGCAAAGATATTCATTTTTAGCATTTAATATGTCTATTACATCTTTACGTTTAACATTCTTCTTGAAATCTTTGCCCTACAATACACTTGCTTTACAGAATTACAGTATTTGGCAGTTTTCCTTTTGCATGTGCCGTTATTAGAAATTTACAACTTGATATGGAAAGCGAAAATGTTGTTACTGAAACCGGCTAAAGATTCAAACAACGTTAACCGCCACTAAACAATTTAGCTTATTTTATAAAAGATGATTTGGTTGATATTTTAATTATTTATTTGAAGAGAAAACAGTTTAAGGTATTTTTACATAAAATGCATGATATAACACAACATCAATATGGCATATTAGAGAAGCTGGACGCATAGGGATTTAAGAGCAGTATTCTGTCTATTTTATTTTTCTTATTTCTAAATTATTTATGCAAGATTGTAATTTTAAAGTATGGGTGGGGACTGCGATTTTAAGTTCAGAAAACTGTATTTTGCAAAGGAAGTTTTTTCTTGCAATTAATTGCAATGTTAAAGCAGCTTTGGTGGTAACTCTTGTCAAGAATGAACCCTATTTAAATAAGTTGTAAGATTTTTGGGCAATGTAAAATAGTGATTAACATAGCGGGAGATACTATTTTTGGGCATCAATTACATATCTCTACAGATAAAATCTACAGAGAAGCAAAGACATTAATTTTAAATTTCTACAACATTACCTTTGTGCTTTAAATTTTACCGTCTCTGAAAACCACTAAAACACAGAGTTTGTTTTGCAAAGATTACTTGCGTCAAGGTCGACTACGACTGCTTGTATACTCATCTGCCAAACTGAAAGATTATACGCAATCTACAATATAAGCGTTAAATATACCAAAAAAACATTTTAGACGTTTTATGCAATTGATAAACATTCAAATATATCTTGATAATACAAACAAAGTTGACCCAACAATTAAATAACTACAGACAATGGTCAATAGTTTAGAAACGGCATCTAAACTATTGAACATTGTCTGTAGATTTACTAGGCCAGTGTGTGTCGTGCACAGGTAATATAAGCTAGTTTTAATGTTGTTTATGTTAGAATACTTGAAATAAACGTTGTCCACATCAATATCTTCCAACTTCGGCCATCAAAAATCATTAATCTTAGCTTGGTAGCGCCATCTATTCACCGTAACAGTTGCATCAGCCTCATTTTTGAAAAAGTAGGGTTTAATCACACCGCCAGCCTTAAAACCGCACCAAACAGTGACACGTTAACAATGCAAAGACTGTTCAACAATTTTTCTTGTATTTTCTGAGCCCCAAAGGCGACAATTCTGCTTATTAACGTAGCCTCTGAGGTGAAAATGGGCCTCATCACTGAAGTCAATTCTTTGTAAGCTACATTTGCGGAGTCTATAATGTCATTTAAGTGTTTACCGTTAAAAACGACATTAGTATCATCTGCGTATGAAATCAACCTTGCTTCCTGCGAACTCAAACAATTACGCATATCATTGGCATAAATAATAAATAAAATTGGGCCTAAATTTGATCCCTGCGGAACCCCACAGTCTACTATTAACTCGTAATTTTGAAAAATTTTATCACCTAATTTTACAACTTGGTGTTTTTGCGATAGATAAGACTTTACCCACAGATTGGGTGTACTTCTAATGCCATACAAATGTAGCTTTTCTAAAAGTATAACATGGTTTACGCAGTCAAAAGCCTTTGACAAGTCAATAAAAAAACCTATAAATAATTGTTGGTGCTCTGTTGTTGAAAGTACGCAGCTAATCAACGCGTCCAGAGCCGTGTTTGTATCTTTTGACTTACGAAAACCATGTTGGCTATAAGTTAATAGTTTTTGTTGAAAGAAAAGGGCAGTTAGTCGTTTATTATAAACTTGCTCAAACACTTTTGAAAAAATAGGTAAAATACTTATTGGTTTATAGTTGCTAATACAACTGCGATTGCCTTTTTTAAATAAAGGAAGAACCATTGATCTTTTTAAGTGAGTTGGAAAAATGCCTTGCTCAAGTGACATATTACATAGATATGTGAAAGGTTCGACTATAAAAGGGATACACTATTTTATTAGGTACGACGATAACTTATCCCTATCTAAACATTTACTATTGTTTAATAATCTAACAATGTTAATAATATCAAAATTGAAGACTGGTTTCAAAAATATAGAAGAATGATTTTGTTTTATATTGTTATTAAGGAATGTATAATTTATATCAGTTAATAAGTCTTTTGTTAGTTCTTGTGGAATATTTATAAAAAAATTATTAAATTGAACAGCTGCATCCTGTTGACTTTGCTTTTCATTTGAGGAACTTTGTATACAAATGCCATGCTTAGTATTATCTTTGCTTTTCAAATTGTTTATAATTTTCCACATTGTTTTTGATTTATTTTTTGAATTAGTAATTAAGTCATCAAGATATTGTTTCTTTGCTGAAATTAAAGCATTTTTGTATTCATTATTTACGTTTATGTATTCAGTATTAAAAACAGTGTACTTCTTTGAAAGTTCGTGCAAGTTGGAAACAAGGATTTTAAAAGTCAGTAGGTCTTGTGTTATCCATGGAGGATTTATTTTTTTTTTTATTTACTCTAAATATATAATAAGAAAAATATAAAAAACAGTCAAACGAATTGTTAGTGTCTTGATTTGATAATACTTCCGTCCATGATTTTTGCTGTAAAGAATTGCATAATAATTTTATATTATCTGAGTTCAGTACTCTTTTATATACATTTTTTTAGGTGTTATTTGAGTTTTCACAATGAAAAGTAATATATTGTGACAAATGATCGGAAAAATTTGATTTCATACAACCAGCTGATACAATATTTTTAAAATTTACAAATATATTATCAATGCAGGTGAAAGTGTTGTTGTGGTGAATCCGGGTTAGTTATTGCATCGAGGTTTTTTACAACTCTGGTGATATCCTTGTAAATATTAGTTTTAAGTAATTAAAATTTAATGTTAATGCAATTTTGTTTTGTATATTATCCTACTGGAATAAGTAAGAAAATGATAATGACAACGTACTATTTATCAATTCTAAAATAGTATACTGTATTACAAGTGCGGAAATAAATAAATAAAGGCTATTAAAAAACGAGTATAGAGTTTTTTAATAATTCTTTTTGCTAGTGAATCACTATTTTTTCAACGAAAGTGTCACCCAACATAAGAATATTAAAAAAATGTAATTTTTTTATATGCAAAAAAAATTAAACAAACAATTAATATTTAATATTTTTAACTAAAAAAACTATTTTTATTTTTCATAAACTACATACATTCTGACTAGAAATCTATAATTGTTATGTACGTATTGTTACAATAATTATCTTGAAATGTAAGATATAACTTCTACAAATTATTTAAGTATGTATTTAAATTAATATAATGCTTTTTAATTATTTGTATATAACTTTATATTTTAAATAACATATACTATCTCAATAATAGACTTTTGCCACATTTATTTTGATTAGAAAATGAAATGCGGTGTGTATACTGTACCAACTTTATCCAATCTCGTCGTAAACAGACCGAATGTATTTCTGAGTATGGAGATGAAGCAAGATGTATATGTATGTAAATTTTTGCTGAAACTATAAATGCTGTAGTAGTTACATCAGTAAACAAAACCACAAATAATTTACGACTAAATGCGGAATTGAAACCGAGATTGAAAGTGTAGTTCAATCATAATACAAACAAACTACTCAATTGCTCGTTTTAAATTATGTTATTAGAACTATTTGCAATGAAACTTGTATGTTTAGTTAGTTGTGCGCCCGGCGCATCCACCATTAATAATAACTTTCTTATTTTATTGATTGATTTTTTAAATGATTGAGTTATATAAAAAATATTTGTTTGCATATTTTATGTTTAATTATTTCATTATATTGTGTTAATATTAATTTGATTTATAAGGTGACGATCATAGGGAAAGACCTCCAAGATTTCAAGATGATCACGACTGCCGTCGAGCAAGTTCTCGAGGAATAATCCCACGAGCAAAAATAAAGACTGTAAAAATGACATTTGTAATAGTTTTCGGTACGTAATATTAAAATTACTTTTTTTATTTAATTATAATGTAAATAAATTCTATTTTTATTTGTGTGGGTAAAACTGACAACATTTTATTTATTTAAGTCTTATAGTAAATTTTAACAAAACAATTTAAATTAGTTATTACACCACTTTAAGCAATTATAATGTAATTAAAATTTCAGTATTTGTCCTATGCTGGAGTCCGTACATAGTATTCGATCTCCTCCAGGTCTACGGTTACATTCCAGAAACACAGACAAACATCGCCATAGCCACATTCATTCAAAGCTTGGCACCATTAAATTCCGCAGCAAATCCAGTCATCTACTGCTTATTCTCTACACACCTCTGCAGGAATTTGCGGTAAGTTAAACGCTATTAGCTATACACTCCAATACATTCGCTGGCTTGTATTTCTTGGGGTTAAATTTTGTATGTCAGTGAAACCTTTTCTCTATGTAGATGCCGATCATTACTAAAAAATTTAAAAATCGATCCGTGTAGAAAACTGCCTCCGTTCACATGGATGTCCGGCTGCCTATCACTCTGTTTCCCCGGCATCCAAGGACACTGTCTTGGATATGGCAGTGGGGATTCTACAGGCACCGTTACTACATCCCTCACGCACTCATCAAGGAGATCAGGCTCGGCTGCATCCCTAAGGCACACCATTCGTCTACAGCCAGCACTTCATAATACCCATAAAGTTGCTATATCTGTTGTCTAGTCATGTCCCGTGAGTATTGTGGACGCAACACGATAGAGATTATTTGTAATACAATATAATCGATTATATCATATTACGTAAAATCATCATCACTCATGTAATATGGAATCATTAAAAATAATTTATTATGATGTATAATAATTAACGGTCATAAATTTGATAAAAGCTATTTAACGGTTAATATAGTAATTTTATATAATATCTACAATTTAGGCAGTACATTAAAACCTGTTTACTATTTTTCTAAAATCTATAAATTACAAATATATTTATTAGTTCAGTATATAACCACTATAGTATGTTTACAATTTACAGCCTATCGGTCAGAAATTTACCTCAGTAATATTTTATATATTTACCAAATGTAGTGTTTTATAATGAAAATAAAACACAATTTAAAATAAGTTAAAAGTATTCAAAATTTAAATATATTATAAAATACCTTATACATAAAATGGTTATTAATTAAATAAGACTAAATTGAATTGAGAGAAAGGTTTTGGATATTACGATTATAAGAAGTGTGTAATAATTACAAAAATTAAACAGATTCTTGTTTTACACAATCTTTGTCTTGCAACAAATAATATTATATAAACTAATTGATAAAACTTCAAATTAACTTATTAGAAATAAATTTTATTGTTTTTAAACATTTGCCCTTCTCTTAGTCCTATACGTTACATCAAAACTATTAAATCAAATTTATCTTAAATATTAAGATTTTTTTGTAATATTTAAATTAAATAATCTAATAACCTAGAACATATATTGTTGATTATTGAATGATTGTTGAACCAACACATTATACATGAACGAATAATAGTGTTTTCTAATATACCTACATCTGAGACAATATTATTTTTTTAATTTGTTAACTCATTAGTTGATTCACAATAAAATTATATGTACATTGTGGAAACAGATATATTCTTAATGCTGGGTTATTATTATTTTTTATTATATCTGCTCAACATTATTTCTTGAATAGTAGAGATAACTGCATCTAAACAGATGTTTATACTTGTTTATTTAATTTTTAAGTACAGGACGAGAAGTTTTGATATTATTAAAAAAAACAAAGTTATCAAAAAATCTTTAAAAATCTAATTAAAAGAACATTTGGTCAACAATGTGCTTATGAAACTCATTGTTTTAATTTTATAAAACTGCACAAAATTTAAATAAAACTAATTTATGACGTAAAGTTCAGCAAATCTATTTAATCTTATAACACAACAAAATTGCAAATAAGTTTATTATAAAAACTATTTATTGCATAAAACTTATGTAATTGTATATCATATATGCATAAAAAAACCTGTTTATTTATTAAATTCTTTTCAATAACATAGAAACAGAAAAAAAAACAGAAAATAGATCTTTTCTATAAACAGAGCAAAACAAAACTAACCAGAAAATTGTAGAAACATTGCGCAGAAATAATATTGACTGTTTTTTCAAAAATTTTGCCATTTTTGTTGTAAATTTGACCTGTTTTAATGCGTTGCTCGACTGTGTGTCATTTTAATTTGAGAGTTCAGAAATTTCTTGATATCAAAAAAAGAGCGATGGAATACCCGTAAGATAGCAGAGGTGGATGTATCCTAACGGCGATTGCTTGAGTACCTCATGCTGAGTATGTACTGTCAATTGTTGCTGCTCTGCGTTAGTTTATAGGAGTTCCTTTGCTTGCATATTTTACTATTTTACAACCCAAGTAAATGCCGTCAAAGGCTAGGGTCCGTTGAGCATATCTTGGTATTAACCGAGGTTGGGCACTCACGATGTGGTTGATGTTATGGCTAAGGCGCTATAATGCCTTTATTATAGCGTAGGCGCCTTGCTTTTAAACTGATTTTTGAGTAGTAACTGTCGCTTTTTTTATACACAGTAAGTTAATGTATTGCAGATAATTTATCAAAAATCCTGCAACAAAACATCAAGACAAAAATGTTTAATTTGAGGTTGGTGGGTTATTATACTTTTGATAGTTTATAAAATTGACTGTTTCATGATCTGTTTTAGACTGAGATTATTTTTTTTTACAACTATGAGCAGAACTGTAACAAATGGTATATTAGAAAAATAACTCATAGCACAATACAAAGTCTACTAAGTTTAATGTTCAATGAAGTATAACTCTTAAAGTTTAAGCAAATATTTTGACAAAAAAATTACAAATTAATTTTAGAATTTAATAAACAATTGAAGGTTTTGTATTTTTATATATTTCATTAGATTGTAAATTTTATTCTGACACGTTGCAAAAAAACGATTTTAAAAAGGAGTTAAATTGCATGAGTTCTGCTCGTAGTTTTATGACACTCATCAAACTGTTCCTTAAATCATTAGCGTAAATGGTACATTATAACAATGGTTCTAGTATTGAACTTGTGGCACGCCGCGTTTTAAGGACACTGCATCCGATAGTGTGTCTTCCAACTTTACTACCTGCATTCTACTACTTAGATATGACTTAAAAAGATCATAGACATTTCCACAAATACCGCATCTATGCAGCATAGTTATTAAAATATTATGGTCCACACTTTTAAATGCTTTAGATAGGTCAATAAAAATACTCAAGACAGGTTGATGCTGGTCTACAGCTTCAAGTTTATCTCCAAGCAAACTACACAAAGCCGCATCTATATAAAACCTTGTTGTTTTTCTGATATAGAAACAAACGAATCCATAAAGCTAACAAGTCTATTTTTAATAAAAAGTTCAAATATTTTTGAGAAACCTGATAATAGATTTATTGGTCTATAATTTGCGAGTTGATTATGATTATCTTTCTTAAATAATAGACAGACATTTGCTTGCTTTAAATGATTTGGAAAAATACCAGTTAAGAACATGAGTAATAAGAGGTATACATTTATTTACAATAAATTGAGGTACATCATCTATTGTTGTATGTATTTGTTAGTATTTTTTTGACATACTTTTATAATATTCTGATCTACTATTGAATACAAATACATAGTTTTTTCACAATGTATAACGCAATTATTTAAATAATTTAGATTAATTTTTGATTTGGCTTTCTCCAAATTTTTTTGGAAATTATGCAAGTAATAATTTCCAAAAAAATCATTAAATTTATTTGCAGTTATTTTAAACTGTTTTTATAGCCGTCTGGATATTGAATTGCTTTATTATTTTTTTGACTGAATTTATGATATCTTACATCGTTTTTGATTGGTTATGAGAACTTGGTATAATAGGATCATTGTGAGCTTTTTTGCTGCATTTATCATAACTATATATTCTTTGTTTATTTGTTTGAATTTATTTTAAAGTTTCATTTGGGTCTATTATGTCGTACACATCTAACTAATCTTTAACTTACAGAAAAAATTATTGTCGTTAAAGCACACAGCTGTAATATTTGAATGATTTATTTCTTTGCAAATTAATTTTTGTGCATATTGATCCGATGTATCTGGTTTAATTACATTAGAAACAATATTACAATCTAAACAATTACTTATAATAAAAGTATCTTAACATTTACTTGTGGTTTTTGTAACTCTTGTAGGTTTATTTATTGTAGTGGTTAAGCCAAAAGATACTAACAAATTTATAAAATCAATTGCGTTTTTTTTTATAAGAAATCTATATTAAAGTCACCACTAATTTTAATATTTAAGTTTTCTAATTGCATTTTCTTTATTATTGTAGTAAATTTCTCATAAAAATACTTAAAAATGTTCCTGGAGTCCGCTACACACACACAAACACATAACTGACATTTTCAATTTTAACTTGTATGGCACTAAATTCACATGTTGATTTACAAGAAAGCTTTTTATGTCGACGATCTTTGGCTTTAAGTCCTACTGTAGTAAAAATTGCAACTCCACCGTGTTGGTATTTAGATCTGCAGAAACTTGCCTGAAGATTGAATCCTTGAATCTTGATAGTATTTAATTGATATTTTGACTGCCAGTGCTCTAAAAGCATTAATATGTGTGGATTTTCTAATTCTACTAGCACTTCCATGACGGCCACGTTGTTTCCAATACTTTGCATGTTGATCTATTATGGATATATTGTATTTTATGTCCTTATGTTGGTTTGAAGTTTTGACTGAATTTTTTTGTTTAATGTTGAATCTTGTTTCTTAAAATAAAATGAATTTATAAATGTACCCTTTGGCCAGAAGGTTGGTTTTACTATTATATCCGTTACTTCAATAAGGAACTTTATTTTAAATTAAAAAAAATTTCTATAATGTTTTCTGTGATAAAAAACGTTTTACTTCTTCTATCGAAACATCATTATCTAAACGAAAAACAAACATCTATTTTTTTATTGTTGATTTAGCAATATTTAAACCGACCTGTTTCTTTAAAATAATTACGGATTTTGTTTTTCTCTTTTGTAATTTTTACTGTTATCTAGTCTCTATCTTTTGGTTTTGAAACGTCTTGTATATTCTGTTTTAAATTAGGATCGAGTTCATTGCTCTTTATATTTTTATTGGTTTTTGTATTCTTTTTATATTTGGTACTTTTTGTTTGGTTGGAATTTATTGTATTTATTGGTTTTTTATTATTTATATTAGAATCACTTGTGAGTAGAGAGAGACCCATCTGGTTTTGTAAGACTGCAACTCTTCGTTTTATTATTTATAGACATACTTTTTGGTGTAGAATCAGTATTTTCTTTATAGATTCGTTTCTGTTGAACAACAGGTAACGTTTTAAGTTTTAATTTGTTTTGTTTTCTACATGAGTCACTATAAACATTTACTTTAATATTCAGTTTTATAATAATAAAATAACTTAAAAAATGCATCAGACACGAGCCAATCTCCTATAACTCTCTGCCAGATATAGTCTTATTTTATGTAAACGTATGAGCTTCTCTAGTAATTTAATTATATATATCAAAATTTATAAGTTCAAAACTGCCTGAAATAGAAGACTTTTGATGTAATAAAAACTTATGTAGGAAGTTTTCTGTAATTAAAATATATGATTTTTTGTTGCTTTCAATATCCGATTGTTTCAAATCAGATGTTTTTTGAGATTCTTTATGATTTAGTTCTAAAGACACTTTTGCAGCATACTCACTCTTTTCATTAACGGAGTTTCTCATAACATTCTGTTATTACAATTTAAGTACTTATTACTATGGAGCTGATGAAATTGTAGATTAAACTAAAAATATTTTGATAATAAGAAAGTTCAAGTTTATTAGTTTTATTGCAGTATTCTCGATACAACAAATACATTTTTGTTACATTTAAGATCTATAGATAAGTATTTGTGGTGATGTTGTCTTTTTGAAAATAATGACTTTTATATTTTGAAAACGTATTTATATGAGAAATACCAGAGTTTGTAATATTTTTGTCAATTTTATTCTTATTCGGCATTTTTCAACGTTTATCAGTCTTACTACGAATATACCTAATCTATCAGTTTTTACACACACTGCAGTAAAACCATTAGAATGTTAAACGTTTTAAAAAGAAAAAGGTTTTACAAACACACTTATTTATTAAATTTAAAATAATGTTAATGTAAAATTGAAAAAAAAATTAACAAAAATTTTAATGCATAATTTTATTGATTATTTTACACATTTAAAACCTATATCATTTGTTAATTTATTAACAGTTGTATCCGCTTAATGCGTTCACTTTTTTTAAATATGAGTGTTCATTACTTAACCGTAATCGGGAAAGTTAACATAATTGGCGCGTGTGACGTCAGTTGTGGGCAAAAACACGCATATAGCAAGAGATTTGGTGTTGATGTATCTACTATGTGTTAACAAACAAATTTATTTTTTTGATATTTTGACAGTCAAGCACTCAAAATGTAGAAAACTTTATTTTAGAGTTAATTTCTTCAAATATCTCAGTAATGATGAAAGTTGCAATAAAGCTTAAAATGTAAAAATTGTGCAAAATTTACTTATATTGATAAACTTAAATAAAGTTTTTTAATATTTTGACAGTTGTTAAAATGCAGAAAACATGGTTTTAGAGCTAATTTCTATACATAACTTAAATAAAATTTAGAGCAAAAATTGAAGTATAATTTTTTGCAGAATTTAATTATCGTAATCAATTTTAAATAACTTTTTTGCGTTTTGAAAGGTACTACAAAAATTGGAATATAAAAATTACGCAAAATTTACTTATCTTAATAAAATGTAACGTTTTATTATAATTTTACAGCAAAATTCAGAAAACATGGTTATGGACCTAATTTCTTTAAATATTTTAAAAGTTATCAAAATTAGAATAAAAATTATGCAGTATTTAGATATATTAATAAAATTCAATTAAAGTTTATTAATAATTTGACAATTGCTCTAATCATAGTTTTCATTTTTTTTTTTTTTTAATTATGAAAATTAGTTGAAACTTTATGTTTAAAATGTATAAAAGTGGTCCAGATTTTATTTATCTTAATAAAATTCAAGTAACTTTCTTAATGTTTTGACAATTAAACTGCAAAAATGCAAAAAAATTTGGTTGTAGAGTAAATTTATTTAAATATTTTGAAATTTACAGTTATGAAACTATTTAATTGTATTAATAGTCCAAATATTTTTTTTATAAATATTTTAACAATTAAGCTGTCATAATAAAAATTTTATAATTTGGTTTTCACTATTTGAACAATAAAGAAAACTGGTTTTGACAGCTGTTTAGTATTATTATTTTGAACATTGCAAAAGTTGGAGACAAGAGTTTTATTTTCAAAAAGTTGATCAATGATGATTATTTGAACATTTCAATAGTTAATCAGTCAAAATGAAGAAAATCTTTAACAATAAGTTATAAGATATTAAATTATCTACCAAATTTGTAAAATGTGTTTTGTAATATTTTGGCGTCAAAAACGCAGAAAACTATATTTTGGAGCTAATATCATTATATATTTTGAAAGTTATAAAAATTTCAAAAAAAGTTGTACAATAAAAGTAATAAATTAAATTTACTACAAAATTTATAAGTTAGTTTTTGAATATTTTGAATGTAAAGTTATTAAAAATACTAAAAACTTGGTTTTGAAGCTAATTTCTTTAAACATTTCAAAAGTTAAGAAAGTTTTTGTATAAGAGTTGCAAATAATTGTCAAAATTTAATAATTTTTAATTAGTTTAGTCAAACTTTATTAATTGAAAAATAATTTTGAGTTATCTATCCAAATATATTTGAAAGTATGTAAGTACATTAAGGACCTGTCCAATGCAAGTTCTATAGAAGATACTGGTATATTTTCTTACGTTTTCTTAACAACTTAATAGTTACCTATAACCAGAAAGTTTCTCAGGTTAAATTAAAAATAGAGGTACTGCTAAGCCTAATATTTAAGAAATTTTTGTATGACCTCATCCGCCTTTTTGTTCACCAAAAATTACATGTTTTATTTTGTGCATTAACAACAACTAGCTACGTTTCTAAGTAGAAGTTAAGAATAATATTTAACTAGGATTTACTATTTAGTAATTTTGTGTAGGTCAGGCATGGCCAACATACAACCCGCGGACCAGATCTGGCTTATTTATTATTATACGGCTCCGGGTTTAAGTAAATTTAGCTCTCAAACATTTAAATTACATCTTATCGCAAAATTTCAATCAATCTTTACACAATGTTGTGTTGGAACAGTTTCTAAAGTTTTTCTTAAGCATCTGTAGCTTGCAAATTTTTAAATGTTTTTTGAAAAAAAATACATTAATCAAGTTTTAGAGTTGGCAACCCAATGCTTCCTATTATGAGAAACATTAAACTGCGTGTAGTGTATGAAAAACTGTAGTACAGTTAAAGCATTACACCCACAGGCAACGGCATTTTGGCGCGTTTTATTACACACACACAACTTTTTTTTTTAAAGGAGGCATTGCGTTACCATTTCTCACATAGTAAGTAATTAAAGTAATCTGCCATGCAGTATGGTTCAATTTCACATAATACACTATACATTGTTTGTTTAATTTTGTTGTAGTTGGTAATGTTTTTTATGGCTACGGGAAGGTGGTTATATATTTTTATGCATGAATAAAAACATCCGGTTTTGTATTTATTTAACCTGTGATGTGGTATATTGAATAGCTTGCCTCCTCTAGTATTATATCTCGTAGAATAAAAAACATCATCAAAATAATGACTGTGTTTCCACAAAAACTTTATACATTCGTATATAAAAAGACCATAAATTGTTAATATGTTTGCTTGTTTAAAGATACCTCTGCAACTACCATTGTATTTCAGTTTGAACAAAATTCTTATTGATTTTTTTTGATTTATGAACACTTTTCCTACATTTGCTGAGCCTCCCCAAACAATAAGTCCATATCTTAGATGCGACTCAATATTTGCAAAATAGAATATTTTTCCAATCTGGAAGTTGGTGTTGCGTATTAGTATACGCATTCCATAGCAAGCACTGCTTAGTTTGTTGCATACATAATTTATGTGTTGCAGAAAACTGAGCGTGTCATCCAGGATAACACCCAAAAATTTTACATTATTTGTAAAGTCGTATTTATTGGTGTTGAGTGTTATCGACTGTGGAGTATCAAGACTTTGATTTGTCTTATAAAGAACGCATGCTGTTTTTGCATTGTTTAAAATTAAACAGTTTTTATGAAACCAAGATTCTATATAACGCATACTGGTATTACCCGTATTTATGACATCCATAAAAGTGTCGCCCTCAATTAAAAGACTGGTATCGTCTGCATAGTTTAAAACTCTGCAGTTTAGTGGTAAATGATTAGAAACATCATTAATAAATATAATAAAAAGTAATGGACCTAGATACTTTTACACACAATGTTAACAGTTATTGTAATTTTATCAAAAATGTTTTTTCAACCAGTAAGATGCTAGGTACACTAATGATAAGTGCATACCTTGAAACACTGGTGAATGTGTCCTACACTGCGTAGAGAGGCAATTTACATAAAACACACTATTTATTAAAATTTAATCAAGTTTGTTCAAAATGCTCTTCAAAACATTCTTACTTGCCTGCAGTAGTTTTTAAAGTTTTTTATTTTATTGGTAATGTTCTAACAACCTTGTGGTTCTTTTTTTTTGTATTATACAAAATATAAGATTATTTAGTCTCAAAAATCTCTTTATACTTTTATATTTCTTTAAAAGCTTTTACTGACTTAATTTTTTTTTTTAAGATTTTTTTTTTTTTTTTTCAAATTTTTAAAATCTGTTAAGGTGGCTATACAGATAATTTATGATCCTTGCTGTTTAAATAAATTTTGTAAATTGTTTAAAGTTGTCTAAGAACTTCAATACGACTTTTTTTGCAGCTTCTAGTAGTTTTAACGTATTCTATTATTAATTATATTTTTTTAATAGATTTTAGCAAAACCCAGTTAAAATTAATTTAGAAACATACACAAATTTTTTGAGTCAACATTTAAAAGTTTTTTTGAAATTTTTGAGACCTTTAAAGGCGTGTTTAAAGTTTTCAATAATTAACAATGTTAGTAGGTTATATATATCTAAAGCATTTTTTTAAATTTTTTTGTTTCTCAAAATATTTTTAAAATGAATCTTAAAGGTTTACATAGTTGACCCTAGTTCTAGTAACTCACAATCACTGGGCAATTTTTTGTTTGTTTGGCCCGCATATATTATTTTTACTTACAATGTAGCCCGGGAATTGAAACTGTTGGTTACGCTTGGTTTAGGCTTTCCACCAAGACTTATGCTCTACAAGATTTATCCTGTTTTGCCAAAGCCATAAGCAACTTTGTTAAGCTGTCCAACGTACTAATAGTACTTTGAAAGTCCACAGTTTTCTTTTTACTTTTTATTTTCAAATCTTATATGGAAATGAGAACAAATTTTTTTCAGTACTTTACAATGATTCTACTGACTTGATAGATTTTGTTTTATATTAGATACATAATATTTTGACATGACAGCTTTACCAAAGAGCAGAAAGTCCTCAAAACACTATCCGAGTTTTTTCCGATGCTTTTAAAGTACTTTTATATATTCTTTTCAGAGTCTTCTCAAATCTACTTAATTTTTTTTTTTCATAAATGTTTTTCTTATTTTTTAATTTATTTATTTATTTTTTTTTTTAGATTCAATAATACGATGTAAATATTTTTATGGTGGTACGCCAAGTTTGCCGAGTGATACAATAAGCATAACTTTTGAGATCATCTTACTCTCAAGTAAATTTAACAAAAATTGAATTCATATACTTATAGATGTGCCTATTGGCTTTCAATACTCGACACCTATTTATTCTAACAAAAAAAAACAAATTTGATATGAAAAAAATTTAAATCGTACTTAGATTTATATAAAGTTTTAATAAGAGTTTACCAAACTACAATAAATTTAAAAAAGCAACATATATGAGTGAAAACTTTTTCCACAACACACAAAACATACAATTAATGAAAACAATAGCTTTATAATATTTAGTCTATTTTGTGTTCGAAAGTCAACAAGAAAATATTTTTACCTGAAAAATTGTAATAAATAATAGATAAAATGGAATTATTGTAAACTAAAAATATATTTAATAAAAAACTATGAATGGTATATTAAGAAAGTAATAACAAAGAAAGCGACAGAGTAAGAAAAAGAAAAAATATATTAAGACATATTTTGTAATGGCTTATTTCTTTTAAAACACATGACATGTATTTATGAACATAATAACAATATGCAAAAAAATAATTGAATAAAAATGCAAAACATCAGATATGAATTTCAGTATTATACATCATAATAAATCAATAATATAAATATTTCCATAAAATTATTTTGTATTACATCTACAGATTATAGCAATTATTAACTACTTTATCTCAAACCACTGATTTTGAAATTAAATTTTGTAAACAATAATAATTGCTAAAGTCTAAAATCTCTTTCCACACCAAGCACGTATTATTATAGCAATGAACAAACATTACCAAAATTTAATAAATTTACACATCAGTTCGCTTATACATATATTATAAACATATTAAACATACAACTCGAGTGCCAAATTAAAGTGATATGAAACATGAAACAGGAAATTGTATTGAAGATAGTTTTAAGCTTTAGCTTACAGCAGGGTTGTGAAAATTGACTGACAGTAAGTAAGTAATGGAATTGAGAAGCTATGTTAAGAGAAAGTGATAAATGTTTGATTCCATGTTAAGATAATTGTTGGTAAGAATTAGTATTTAAAGGATCGACCATAACGTGTAATTTACATAATAAATGTTTTTGCATATATTCAAAAGCAGAATTTTTAATCACTATACAATATTTCATTAATAGTTCACATATAAAAAGATAATTTAATTTAACTGTTCAGTGAACCAAAAATCAATTAAATTTTTAATATAAAACATTTTAAGTGTACTTACCTTGATTGGGTGATACTAATATAATCAATTTGTAGATAAATTAAATATGGTCTATATGCTGCAAAAAATATTAATTAAATGTTGCTATATAAATGTAATAATTGGAAATTTTACAAAATGTATGTTAAGGAATTTAATTTGTGCAATACGCTACAGTAATCATTTAATAATATAGTTACTATTAAAATTAAAGCGAACTATTTTAATATTTAGTATGTAAAATTTTGGTAATGTTAACGAATATTGCTTTCATTACTTAAATGATTTACGTGTTAACTTATTTTTTTAAATCAATAAAAATGTAAATAAAAGTGATTCAGACGAATTTAATGTTACTGTTCGTTTTGTAAATAGCTGTAATTTTATTTGTATAGTCTATATTTATTGTCATATTAATTTATTTATAAACAAAATCAATCTGCATGTAGGTTAATAACCTCCCCTTAACTGTAATATATTCTCGTAAAGTTTTTTTTTTACATATATCAAGTGATTTATACGTATATAAAAAAATAACATGTTGTGCACTTTTGATTTATTTTGTAAAGTAAAAATGATTTGAAACCATTTTAATCTCGATGTAGAACATGTTGAATGTACTTAAGTAAAAATTATGGCCATTGGTGTTTAACAGGGATGCGTAGAAAAGAGAACGATATTTTTTATATGGTGAATTGATATTTTTGGATTGGTAAATTGATAAAAATTGTACTGGAACGATGCGACGCCAATGGAAAATATTCGTCTCCCATTGTGATAGCATCTTAAAAATTTTATACAGTGACAGGAGCAGTAATACGATCATTGTACTAAATAAACATAATTGTATAATTGTTGTAAACTAATTTGTTTTATTGTATGGTTCCTTTTCTTATATTTCAGAAACTTGTTAATTTAAATAATCTATATTCAATTAAAGAAATATTTAATGAGGCTCTACAAGAATGGTAAGTTTATATTTAATTATAAATATTTAATGTGTTGATTAGTTTATAATATTTAGAATTATTTCTACCACAAGTAATACAAAAGGAGTAGATAGTGCGCTAAAATTTATACTAATAAAATAACCAACATATTTATCTTTTTTTTTGTACAATTACAAAATTATTTAAAATATTTATATTTTTATGCGGTCTAATTAAAACTAAAACAGCATGTCAAATTGCAACTATTGTGTTGGTTGGTAATTTTATGGCTCTTCTTTGTAACAAAATATTTTTTTTTAGTTGCTAAATGTCTCTATGAAATTAAAGCATAAGTTATGTTACTTTGAAATATATTTATAAATTATTTTTTTTTATACTAGAAACATATTTGATGCTATGTTGCTTGAAAAAGACTAGTAACTTGGCCTCTGTTTTTTCCGGATCTAATTTTTTTAGAGATTTTATAGAGATACTAAACTAAAAAAACAAAGTATCATACTAAAGTATAAAATATCAATAAAGTTTTCAATAATATGTCTAAAAAAATAAACATTTGAGCTAGTGCAGATCTGTCAAAATAAAAACTCAATCTAATCCAATTAAGAAATAAACTGGCAGTAAACAGTAAGGTTTTTGAATAACAGATCTACCATCAATACATTAATTGTAAATAATAGAAATTTGCAAACATTTTTTGAGTTTTAAATAAACAACGTATGCACATGATTGCGTCAAAAGTAGTCGTAACTTTTCAATATCTAGCAAAACAAAACGGCCAAATAATATTCTTAGTAATAAAATTTCAAACTATCTGAAGTAATAAACATATAAATGAATCATTTATTGTTGTTAGAAAAGCAAAACCACATAAGTGCCAATTTAATCAAAATACGATTTTTATTGTTTCTACATATTAAGTCACTACGTGTTACGTGTCTTTTTTTTTTATTGAGGGTGCAAAATGCCTTACGCACTTTGTGTGGGGCTTCCGGTTATCCGTATATCCACTAAAAACCCTAGAATCTCTAAACCCTCCAGGCCTTGCGGGATTACCGTTGTGGTATTACTTCTTAAAGTCTAGACACCATCTATTCATCCTACTATCCTTGATTTCCTGCTCTTGCTTTCTCCTCTTCCTCTTTATTTGCCATTATTCTCCGTATGCCTTCATCAATGGCCCTCCAGTTGTATGCACTTTCAAGCATAAGTGAGGTCAGGTTGTTTACAGTTATCTTTTTACCGATATTAAGCTGCATCTCTTCTCTGGTGCTTCTTCAGCGACAGCACTTCACCAGTGTGTGTTCCGTAGTATTTTTCTCTCCACAGTAAGGGCATTCGTCCTATTTTGCTGGGCACATTCTTTTTAGATATGACCCAAAACATCCATGGTCTGTTAGGATCTGTATAAGGTGGTAGATCAGGTTACCATGTTCTCAGTTTACCCACGGTGTCACCAAGAGTATGAGGGTCTGTGTCCATCTGGCGACGTCACCCTTGCACTGCCATTCTGCTTCTCATTTTTTTATTGTCTCTACTCTCTTGTCTTTCCTGTGCTCCTTTGGTTGTTTCCCTTTTCTTTCGGCCCACTCTTGGGCAAGGAGGTGTATGGGGATTGTACTCGTTATTGCTTGTATAGCCTTGGACAAAACTGTTCTGTAGGTACTGGCTATTCTAATTGCCATTTTTCTCCTGGCTCGCTCAAGTATTATTCTGTTTTTTTTTTTCTCGCAGTTTTCTATCCGGATGGGTACGGCGTACAACAGTATTGAGTCCACCGTTGCACCCATTACTTTACGTTTCTCCGCCCTTGGGCCCCCCACGTTAGGCATGATTTGGGCCAGGGCTATTACAAGTTTCTCTGCTTTTTGCTTTAAGTCTATTATAAGAGGGCCCAAATTCCAATTTTTACCTATCCTTGTCCCTAGCTATTTGATGCTGTTCCTTCAGCAGAACTTCATAATATATATTCCACAGAGCTGCATTCTATGATTATATCCTGTAGATAGTGGCATAGGATTTATATGAAGTATGTTGAAATTCTCCTTCTCTCTAGTTCTTCCATTAGTCCCCTCCAGGGCACCGAGTTGAACGCGTTCTTTATATCGAAGGTGATTAACACCGCAAATTTGTGTGTAGGGTGTTTAGCTATCTGCCCCACTACTTTCCCTAACATGTCTAAATGCATCCAGTGTAGAGTGGCTTTCTCTGAACCCGTGTTGGTTTCCACTTAGGCCTCCATTCCTGTCTAGTTCCTCTGTAAGTCTCGTGTTGAGGACGTGCTCATACAGCTTTCATAGTGGGTCAGTAGACATATGGGTCAATATGCCTTGTCTTCGTTCTTTTTGGTAGGTTTTTCGATTAGTACTAATTTTGCTCATTTCCAGTCTTTGGAGAAGGTGCCTTGTTTGATGAGTTTGTCAAAGACCCTTGCGCAGAGTTGAGGTCTTTTTATTGCTATCGCTTTGATCACCTCCGGTTTTATCATGTCTGTCCTGTGAGCCTTTTTCCTTTCAATTTTGCCACCTGCCTTAAGTATTTCTTTTTCTTGCTCCATATATCCCCGTTTACTTCCTCACATAGTTTCGTCTGGATATCCAGGGAACTCGGAGTATGCGCCTCCAACACCACATTTTGCAGGCATCGATTTTTTTTCTGTCTAGTACTTTAAGTATCCAGGCTTTTTCACCATATAGTAGCACAGAGAATATGAATGTTTTAATTATTTGTTTCTTCGTATTCAGTGTTATGCTACTGTCTACCCATGTTCTTTGTAGCTTTCTTACGGTTTTTTTTGCAATCTCATATCTTTGCCGTATTTCTACAAAACATCCATTCTCATTCGTAATTACTGCACTCAAATATATAAATTGATTAACCACTTGCCATTGTCAAATATGAAGAAATACAGAACTAGCCCATTTTTTTGGCCAGATTCCGGTTGTCCATATATTTTGGCAGATACGATGGAAAATGTCAACATCTTGTTCTCCAGTGGCCTTGATGATTTCTGCAGCTATACCATCTATTCTGGGAGATTTGTTAGGTATTAATCGTTTTATAACGTTTTTTACTTCTTATTTTAGTATGGACGGTTCTTGCATACTTTTTGCGTAAATGGTGTTGTTATTGTTATTTTGTCGTTATAGAGTTTTTTGCAATATTTTCTCCATACTTATATCTCTTGTATATCTGTTATTTTTCCGCCTGCTTCATCCTGAATTGTCCAAGTACGAGGTGCGAAGCGACGGTTGATCATTTTTATCAGTCTTTACAAGTCTTTGGTATGTGTTCTGCATGTGCATCTTTACAGATCTCCATAAAATGGGTGTTTTTATCTTTTCTGCAGCACTTCTGTATTTCTCTGCTAAGCTGTCGGTACTGATTTTGCGTTTCCATACTATATACTATTTAAACCTTTGCTTTTTAACTTACGCAGATCTTCTACCACACAGGTGTCATCTGTCATCCAGTGCTATCGTTTCTCCAATTTTTGAGTTTTAGAAATTTGTGCAATTTCAGTCGTAATTGTACTTTTGGTGAGCTGCCAAATTTCTTCAGGTGGGCTTGTATGGAAAATTTGATTGTCTAGTTCTAGTAATTTGTTTTTGTCATCAATTTTTAGTCTTTTTGCTGATATTTTCCTATAGGGCACTTTAAGTTTCAGTTTAAATTGCACAGTCAGCAGTCCGTTCCTTATGTGGTCATTTCTTTGAGTGTCACCCACTTTCGCGTTAAAGTCACCGATTATCATAGCTATTTCTCTTCCTGTGACTTTTCGCATTGTTTCATCCAGTTTTCCGTAGAATTCTTCTATTTTTTTATCATTGTATGCGATTGTTGGAGCATAGACTTGAATTATGTTTAAAGGGACTGGTTTGGAGTTAAGTTTGATACTTTCTATTCTGTCGCTGATTGTGTCGGCCATTAACTATTTACTACTACTCGCCGGTAGAACAAGTTCCACTCCATTTCTACTGTTGTTTTTATTGCCAGAAAAGATGATTGTATTTCCAATAGATGTTTTGAAAAGACCCCTTTCCTTCTAGTGAGTTTCACAAATACCGGTTATAGACAGCTTGCATCTTTCCAAATTTTTTTCCATAATGTGTGTTTTTCGATTTGCAGAAGACTTTTAACGTTCCATGATCCAATGTTGAGAATATTTATTGTGCCTTTGTAGTAATCTGTAGTTTTCCTTAAGATCATCCTCCCAGAGATCCGATTGGGGGATTAGATTTACTTCCGGTTCGTTTAACATTGAGCAAAGCCATGATTTTCTGGGGAATATGTTTTCAGTTGAGGTGGGTTACCACGTGCAGGTGAGGTTTGCATTTGGGTCATTTGATTTTAGAGATGTTATTCGACTACCCCTTGCCTAGTTCGTATATACCCATTTTACCTAAAACAAAACTTTTAACTATACACATTCAAAAATGCATGATTATGACTCAATCCAACTGAACAGATAGCAAAACTGCCAAACTTATTATAGATGCAAATTCTTTAACAAGCTCCCGGATCATTTTAAATCTTTAAAAATAAAATAATAAACCTATTTAAATTAAAACTCAGCATGTTTTTATTACAAAACTCATTTTATAATTTTAACAAGTTCTTTAATTATAACTTTAATCTTATGTCTTTGTAAACTTTCAATTTTCTTATTTTATGTTTTTACTTTTTTGATTTATTTTGTTATTTTTATCAATTTTAAAGTTAGTAAAGTTTTAACAGTTGCTAGTTTACATTTTAACCTTTATGTAACTTTATACTTTTTTATTATATGTGGGTAATTCCATTACGTTTTGACTACTCGAAAACTGAGTATCTCCAAATTGGCTGAAAATTAAACATGTGATAGAAGATACCAAAAAACAAGTTTTTCAAATTTTTAGCTTTTTAAGTCATGATCTCAATTTTTAGAAGCTTCTTAAAATTCAGAAAATCAACTAAAAATTACATTTTTTAGGTAATTTTTGACATTTTTTTTCAGCGTAGAACATTAGAAAAGTTTTTACAAAATTTGATTTTTTGCATTATCTTGTACTTTAACTTGTTTTTGTAAGCGTATGCCGTTTAGAAAATGGCCTAAAATCCCAAAAGTAGCCTAACATTGAAAATGCCATGACAATGTCAACTTTTTACAAAATTTGGTCTAATTTAGCTTAAAGTTTTTTCTTTCAATTGTTCTTTAAAATTTTGCAAAGTATTTTTCCAATCAAACTTTTTACTACCAAAAATCTCATATTTATAGCTTTTTAACTTATATTCTCAATTTTTTGAGTCTTTAAAAGTTTAGAAAACGCACAATCATATTTTTTAATAATTTTTAACAATAGAAAAATATCTACAAGCACTAATTTATTTTTGATTTTTGAAGATACAATTTTAAAATTTATTTTAAGATTAAGATTTTATGATTTATAAAGAGGTTTTAAGATATTTTTTTATTTAGCCTTTTATATTTCCACAAAAATAGTTCTATATTGAAAATGCTTTGACAATGTCAAATTTCAGCAAAATTAAGTTTAATTTGGCTTAATATTTTTGTATTAAATTGTTTTTTGAAATTTTGGTAAGTTTGTTTCTGATCAAACGTACAAATTGTAAGAAACCACTTTTCAAAGATTAGTTGTTTTGGTCAAAATTTTGATATATATGAATGTTTTTTGCTGAAATTTTAGACAATATTTTTCATATATACTTAAAACATTCCTGAAAGATTGGTTTTAGAGAATAATACCAAGTTTGAGCTACAGCATTTCCAAAATTTCACAAAAAATCGTAATAACATAAAAGAAAAAAAATATTTTTTCTACAAAATTTAACAAATAAATTACGTATGAAAATGGTTTTGTTTACTTAACATTTTAATAATATAAAAATGATTAATTTACCTAATTTGTAATTAATAACTAATTACTATATATAAAAATTAAATATTTATTTACTATTTTATTTTATAAAAATAATTAATTTTTGTTGTTGTTTTTACATATTTTTATAAAAATTTTAAAATGTAGCTTGGGCTCAAAATTGTTGACAATAACCTTCAGAGATGTTTTAGGTATATATATGAAAGTACTTATAAAAAAGTTATAGCGGGACCCGCAAGTTTTAACAAAATACTTACTTTTATATACAGTGGACCACTGTATATAAAAGTAAGTATTTTGTTGAAATTTGACATTGTTTTTATAGGACCGTATTTGTTAGTTTTAGGATATTTTCAGTACGCCCCACGCTCAAGAAAATTAAAAACGGCTAAATAAAAAAAATCTTTGAAATACAAAAACACCAATAAAAAGTTCTTACAGTGAGAATAAAAAAATGAAAACTAATCAAACATTTTTGGGCGTTTTCTAAACTTTCAAAAACTCTAAAAATTGAGATTATGAGTTCAAGAGCTAAAACTATAAAAAAAAAACATATTTTTTTGGTAGGAAAGATTATAATCATTACAAAGTATATTAAAGTAAAAAACGAGTTTTGGAAGTGCTGTAGCTCAGACTCAATATTATATTTAAGAACCAAACTTTTTGTGGTATTTTAGGTATTTATAAAAAATGTTTTCTAAAAACTTCACCAAAAAATATTTATATAGTAAAAAGTTATAGTTTAATGTATACAAAAATGAGAATTTTTTACCAAAATACCAGTTTTAAAAAATAGTATCTCACAATTTTGATATTTGATCGGAAGAAACTTTGCAAAACTTAAAAAATAAGCTAATTTAGACAAATTTGGTTAAAATTTGACATTGTCACAGCATTTTTATTGTGGAGATATTTTTGGGATTTTAAGCTATTTTCTAATCGAGATACGTTCACAAAAATTTAAAATGACTATATAAAAAAAGTCATGTTACAAGAAATTACGAAAAAAATGAGGTTTTGTAGACATTTTTGTAATGTTTCTACGCGAGAAAAAAAAAACTAAAAATTAAGGACGTAGTGAGGTGTTGGCCTCAACAAGTGGCCCTTGAGAATAACTAGCGCATGGCAATACCTGTCGGTTTTCTTCTCTGCGTAAGTCCTGCTGTTAATTTGTCCTAGTCATTGTCTCTAATGTGGTACTAGTTTGAGATGGGCTGGTTTCGGCCTTGCGAAATTCACGCAGTCTGCTGCGGCAACAAATGCTGTCAAGGACAGCCGGGGGCCCATCTCTCCCTTTACCCTATTTTTCAAGAGCCATGCCGCTTCGGTTTTCTGTGGAGCCAGTTCTACCCCTTTATTTCTTATCCATCTCTTGATCATTTCTATTGCCAACTCTAACCTTTAATTTAGTACTTCTATGTCTATATTTTTACCTACCAGAGCTACGTCATCCGCAAATGCCGTTATTGTAACTCCTTCCGGCAGCCGCATTCTGAGTAGCTGATTATAAACTAAATTCCATAATTTAAAACCTAGTGCAGAACCTTGTGGTACTTTTCTACTAAGCCTAAATTTTCCATTTTTGGTAAGTAGATTTCTCTCCATATTATCTTAGTAGCTCTATATTATCTTAGTAATTTTATTTGTTAGTTCTTTTTTTTGCTGCTTCTATAATTGCTTCCCATCGTATGCTGTTGAACGCATTTTGTATACCTAACGCTACTATGACAGTGTTGTCTTTTTCTGTATGGTCTACTGTTTGCTTCTTTTGCTATGGCTTTTACCTTTTCAATGGCTCCTAGAGTCGTTGTAGTGTTAAGTCAAAACGCAAACAAAAAAAACAATTAGGAACAACAAACGCAGCAACCAGATGGAAGCAGAAAAAATCAAGCAATTATAAAAAAAACACCCGACAACGATCAACAATTCAGAATTGCAAAGTTTCTATAGCACCAAAAATAAGAACAGTTAAATCTTAGCTAACAAGATGTTTTCAAAACAATAAAAAAGAAATTGTAGACCCTGTCTACAATAGTTAGAATATAAAACTTTCTAAAGAAATCCTAAAAATAATAAATCATCCTCTAAAGACAGTTTTTTTTTAATAGGAAACAGTAAAACTAATGCTTATTGAAAAGCAAAAAAAAAAGACAAGACAGAAGCAAAGTACAGACTTATATGTCTACTAGACGTGATTGAAAAATTCATGGAGCAAATAATAGCGGCAAAGCTAACAAGCAATGTAGAGGGAATATTATTTCCTAGCCAATATGGGTTCCGGAAGCGATGGACCATAGACGTTATAAACCCGTACTAGAAGCCGCGCAAAAGGAATAATAGAAACACTAAAAAAATAGAGGTCAACTACCTAGTATAAGTAAATCTTGGTTAGAAACGAGGGTTAACAAGGATCAGTCCTAGGCCCAACACTGTGGAACATATTTTACAACAAACTTCTGTAAACAGCACTGTCACTTTTTCTATAGCGATGAGATTTGTTGACAAAATAAGCGGAACTCAGTTTGAATTATCAGAAAAGGTAATGGCGTACTTTGCTAGGAACACTTGTATGAACCAACAATGTCAATAAAACTTGCAAAGAAAATAAAACATCTATTGTGGTTCTGACCAAAGTAATGCCATATTTTCACATTTACTTATGCTGTGCTAGGTCCCAATTAGGAAGTCAAATATGCAGTACAAAAAAATAACAATCATACCATGTTGAAAACAATTCAGGTAATAAATGACATTAAAGCTATCGACATCTTTGTTGATAAATTATTCAAGAACGGCAAAACCAAAAGTCTGCCTTGGAATGGCAAAACAGTTGGTACCTGGATTCAGGCAAAGCCAAGTGAATCAAAAAGCTTATAAAAGACATCGACGCTTAGAACAAAAAAAAAACACGGAGAGATTGAATATTTCCTGCCCAAATTTTTAAGTAGACACGGGTATTTTAATTATTACCTCAATAGATTTGACTTTATAAAAACCTTGAATGTTTTGTTGAATTGACAGTTTATGTAACAAATTTGTGAAATAGTTAATAGTTGTTTTGTCAAGTTTTGTATTATAGATTTCTAACAGAATTGTGATACATTTGAAATTTTTTTGTAGAATTTACAGTTTAGTAAATAACATGACAACTGCTTAATCAAAATTGCAGTCAACAGTCTATATAACAGATTAACGGTAAGATAGTTTAGTTCTATAACTTCTTCTTCTTTGAGTGCGTCTCCTATCGGAAGTTTGCTATCATCATAGCTATTTGGACCTTATCGACTGCTGCTCAGAATAGTTGAGTGTTGCTACAATCAAACCAGTCTCTTATGTTTTTGAGCCACGATGCTCTACATCTGCCAATATTTCTCTTTCCAATAATCTTCCCCTGTACTATCAGTTGAAGAATTTTGTATTTGGGGCCTCTCATTAAGTGACCTAAATATTGAAGCTTTCTCTTTTTTATGTTGTTAATAATTTCATATTCCTTTTGCATTTTATTTAGTACATCAATGTTCGTGATTTTGTCTGTCTAGGGAATACGCCACATTCTGCGATAGCACCACATTTCGAATGCTTCTAATTTGTCGGTGTGGTTCTTCTTGAAGGTCCACGTTTCAACCCCGTACAGGAGCGTAGAGAATAGTTCTATAACTAGAAATTCCAAACAACCGCTTAAACAATGTATAAGCAGCGTACACTCTCAGTATCTTTGTCTTTGTAGCACCATGACGTTTTTCTTCCACCTACAATGTATAGCCGTTCGATCACTAGTAGAAAGAGAGAGAGAGGGTAGAGTGTTGTGCAACACAAACAGAGATAATGAGATTGTAGAGCAAACCGCCGGCTTAGAATCTTTAGTTATAGAACTCTTTGGTCCAGGGTTTGGTCCCCAAAATATGACTGAATAATAACTTGCTTTTTTACCGGTTTGACTCAAAAGTCACTTGATAAGCCGTTGATCTAATCAACCCTTTCAAGCAAGTTGTAAGATTTCTGTGGCGATGTAAAATAGCTGTAAAACATACAATAAAAAAAAGTACTGTAAGAGGAGATTAAAGTTGAGAGGCCAAATGCAATGGAGGCATTATATACCTTAAAAAAAATAAGATTGTATAATTTTATATAAAGTTTTGTAAAGCGTAATAAATTTAGATTAAGAAACCTAACTGAAAAATAAGCTACAAAATGATGCAAGCTATTATTTTTTTATGATTGCCAAATATTTCTAAAAACATTCTATTATTAATAAATAAATTATTTTAAGAACCTTTTCTAGACCGGAGGCTAGAGGTCTTCCTTCTTTTTGACTGGCTTTAGACCACGCTCAAGAAAGCATTTCCTGCATATTATTGTAAGCGTGCTGCAAACAATGCTTTCTTTCTTTTTTTTTGTGCTTTATCCGCTGTGGATATTGGCGATTATCATGGTCGACGGATCTTCTAAACAGTTGGATTGAGGTTACTCCAAACCACTGGCGCAGATTTTTAAGCCAGGATATTCTTCACCTCCCTGGACCTCTTTTTCCCAGCACATTTTCTTCCCGAATAAGTTGGAGTATTCTATACTTTTTTTGTGTCTCATAATATGTCCAAGGTATTCTAGTTTTCTGGTTTTCATGGTCATATTTCAAGATCCTTTCCAACTCTCCAAAAAACCTCCTCATTTGTCACTCAATCCTTCCATGTAATCTTCAGTATACCTATAGTACGTTTACAACTCGAAAGCTTCTAGTCTGCTTTCCGAGTACTTCGTTAGTGTCCAAGATTCTGCGCTGTACAGCAAAGTGAAAAAAAAATCATAGCATCGTATCATTCTGATTTTAAGTAGCAGAGTAATATCTGAACTGTGGATTTTGGTGACTACCATGCATTTGGTTTTTTTTTATATTTAAAATATTCCTTGTGGATTTGATTTTTTTTATTATGAGTTGAAGTCCTTCGGCACTACTGGCCATTATGACGGAGTCGTCTGCATATCTGATGTTATTGAGGAGTTCACCGTTGACTATGATTCCCTTCTCCACTCCATCCAGTGCTTCTTTGAACATTTCTTTTAAGTATATATTAAAAAGCATAGGCAAGAGCACACACCCCTGCCGCACCCCTCTACATATTTTTATTTTCTTTGTTTTATGATCTTCTACTCTTACTTCTGCTGTTTGTTGTCAGTATAGTTTTACTATAATGCAAATATTTTTGTCGTCAGCTCACGTTTTCCTAAGTATCCTGATCAGTTCTTCGTGTTTTACCCTGTCAAAAGCTTTGCTGAAGTCAATAAAACACATCACAGTTGACGTCTCTACATTGCTGAATCTGAAACTTTTAATGCAAAAAGTGCTTCCCTGGTACCTACGGCATTGCAAAACCCAAACTGTGTTTCTTTGATGTGTGCTTCACATTGTTGATATATTCTATTATGTATAATTTTAAGAAATATCTTGAGTGTATGACTCATTATACTTATGGTCCGATATTCTTCGCATTATTTGCTGTTGTTTTTTTTTTTTGAAATAGTAACAAAAGTGGAGTGGAACCAATCTGTGGGTATTTCTCCCCTATCATACACCACATTATATAGTGTTTATACTCTCTTCGCTAAATAATTTTAGGATTTTTGCTGGTATTTTATCTGGACCTACTGCCTTTCCAGGCTTCGCTGTATCTATAGCTTTTTGAACTTTTTCTTTTGTAATATGGCTTTCATTCTTTTTTCTTTGGCTTTTTGTACGCTGTTTCTTATTTGTCTTTGCAGATCAGTATACCTGCCCTGGCCTTTGCCTTTCATTTCTCTTTTTTTGTCCATCATTCTAAGAAGATGTCATCCATTCTTTGTGTTTTTTTTTTTTTTAGTGGCAGTATTTTTCAATTGTTGCCTCAAGTTCCTTTTGTAAGCTTCTCCAGTCTTCTTCTGCTCCTGAGCTTTTACTGTTTTTCTTCTTGAAGTATTTTGTTAAAGATTTGGATACTGTTTCTCTGAGAGTGCTGTCTTCTTATATCGTATACGGGGGGTTTAGCTTGTTTTTTTTACTTTCTTAAGTTTTGTCTCAAGTGCCCCGATAAGGGGCTTATGTCAGAGCCTATATCGGCTCCAAGATAAGTTTTTGCAGATGTTATGCTGTTACAAAAACAATGATTAATTACTATGTAATTGATCTGATTCTTGATTATTCTTTGATATTTAATATATCATTAACGGTTTCTTATTTCTAATCTTCTCTCTTCAATTAAACTTAAAGAAATCTTTTCTCCTATAATGATAAATTTTGGTTTTTATACTTACAATCAATTTTCTTTAGTCAACAAACTGAAATTATGAAATTCAATAAATATTTAATAAAACAATACTTTTTTATCAAAATAAAATATTTCAAATTTGGTTCCAAAACACTCTTAACTTTAAAACAAAAAAACTTATGCATTAACTTTTAGTTTTTTATTTAATCTAAATTAAATATAATAAATTCAATAATCACAACTAAAGACGTACCGTTTAAAAATTTGAGTAGTAAGTAATTTTCAATATTAAAATTAGAAAAGTGAAACACAATTATATTATTGTATACTTAAAAATACTTTAGATTAAGTAAATTTGTACACTCAATACATATTTATAACTTTAAATGTAATCAATTCATATTATTTAATTACTGTGAACAATCTGTATATGAGTTTTTGTTTAGAAAAATATTTATTTCCTATATTAAATTGCAACACCGATTGAAAACAAAAACCTACCCAACACAATTACTATCTAGCCTCAGTGGTTATCAATTTTACTGGGTTCTCATATGTGCGGTCTCACTTATAGGGCACTATATCGTCAGACCATTTTTTACAGATAAAAAATAAAAGAATGGTGATAAAGATATCGATATATCAGAATCGATCGCATGCCAGCAGAAAAGTTTTATTGTGATATAAAGCACCATGTGATTATTTCAATTTGTTTTTTTTACCAGGTTTACTGCATGTGAGATGTCAATTGATTTATAGGCTTACAAAGCAGAAACAACTAATATGTACGGGATAATTATAAAGTGTTAATTTTAGTTGTATTTTAATATGTTCTCCGCTTTATTAATTACTATGATAAATGTGTTGCACGTCCTACTTTTACGAACAAAATTAGTATTATTAATGAATACATGTGCAGTTTTGCTACAGAGGCCGGACAGGATGTATATTAATCTATTCAGAAATGTCAGTCAACGCAGTCTAAGTTTTGAAGTGCCATTTATTATTTATTATGTTAGTAGACGTTGAAATTATACCATACAAAACCTTCGACACTATATTCGAAAATTCAATCTCTGCCAATGACATATATACGATGGAAATCTAAACGAAAATGCCGCCAGTTCCCCATATATATCCATAGAAATCCCTCAGAGTGGTGATTGGCTTTTCGTCAGATCACATCAAACGAAGAGTTAACTGCCACAAATTTGTTTCTTATTAACTTTACAGGACAATTTAAAATCTATTTCAATTCAGCATAAATTGTATATGCAAAGAGCGCATTTAATGTCATAAAAGAGCACACAAAATTTATTAATTAATTAAGCTCGTTAAAATATGTATAAAGTGGCAATAAAAAGTTAAGAGGATCATAATATTTTAATCTACTTAAAAATATAAGTAGTTTGTCCTGTTGTGCAATTTAATCTGCTCTAAGTGTAATTAGTGCGGTTTTCTCCTGACAAATGAAATAATAAAGGTTTCATGGATCGTCACCATCTTTCTCTTTTCATAACTTTAATTAACAAATGCTCATTTAGTTAATTATAAGAGTAAGAGTGGCACTTTGTTTAATTAATCATCTGTTAATTTATCATTGTAAATTGCAAAAAATATATTAGACAAAAAAAAAACATGAACGCTAATATTTTACCTTCAGAATAATGAAATAAATTTTTCTCTTGTAATAATTTCTTTAAATTAAATTAAAAATCATGCATAGCTATAATATTTTTTATAAACATCTAATAAACAATATATAAATATAATATAAAAATCATTGCTAGATGTTTTCATCTCGTCCTTTTATAGTCAACTATGCTTAAATCAAATTTTCGACTTACTAATGTCGTAATGAAGTCCCACTGGGTTTCCAATTCCCTTAAAGTCTTATCGCCCTCGCAGAATACTCCAGCAAAATGTACACATAAACAAAAATATAATTTGAATTCGTATTGACTCGGATTAAACTGATTTATGAAACGCTTGCTGCTACTTAAACCTTATTTACGGTGTCAATTAGCATGTTACAGTACAAATGGGAAAATTATCATTAGTTTTAGTAGCTGGTAGCTTTTATTACGTATTCTACAAAATTTACTTATAATAATTCAACAAGGAATAACAAAACAATATTTATCTTTTTTTATAATTAATGTTTATATAGTACAAGTTATTTTTGTTAATTTATTCTATTTTCACAACTAGTTTAAACAAAATAAATTAAAAAAACATTAATAATAAAAAAAAAATGCAAAACATTGAAATGTTTCATAGAATTATAAAAGAAAATATTAAAAGCAATATTTATTTTAGATCAATATTTAGCATATCAATACAAATCATGTAGAGGTTATAGCACAATAGCTAGCAATGGCAACTTTAATTCTGGTTTATTACTGAACAATGGATATCATAATAATTGTTTATCATGCGTTTGACGTAAAGTAAATAATATAAAACATAGTGAACTTTTCCAATAATTTACCAAACCTTTATCATAGTAATTGCGCCAATGTAGATGAAATATCATTATTAATACTTATGTAATGTGCGAATATTATTGCTATTGGTAATAGTTACCATATGAATTAGAAATGGTGTGATAGCTCAGTTATAGAGCGTTAGCGTAGCACGCTAACAGTCCGAGGTTTGATCCCCGAAGTATGACTAAATAATAACTTGCTCTTTATCTACCGGGGTGATTCGGAAGTCATTGGTCTCATCAACCTCCTTCAAACAAGTCGTAAGACATCTGGCGCGATGTAAAATAGCTATAAAACGCGAAATAATAATAAACTTCTTTTTTATATATAACTGACCCAACAGAAAGAAATGTCTAAAAGTTGTTGTACTGGATTCACTTCTAACTCAGCAAAAGTGCTACTCTCTAAAACCCTCCCTTTTACCAAAACTATTGACCTCGGAATTGCTTAGCATATTCTCATGGTAAACGTCGTTTACCCATATTTTGCTTACATTGCTGTCTGTGTTTGGCCTATCTTATTTTTGTTCTTTCCTTGTTCTACTTTTTTGTCTTCTTTATTTGCGTCTAGTGCACTTTTAATGTGCACCGTTTTTCAGTTTTCTCCGTTTGTTTGGAAGCATCACTTATATAGTGTTTACAACTGCAATTTTCATTTCTACTTTTAAATCCAAATTTACTTTCTTCTTTTCCCAGCTTTTGCATTCATAAAAGCTTAAATAATTAAATTAAGAACGTAACTTTTGGTGTATCTTATATATTTGGTAGTGCTCGCACTTGTCGTCTTCTGTGCCACAGAATCTTATCATGTAAGATTTGAAGCATCCATATCCTCTTATAAATTGAGTTAGGCGATAGATAATCTGTCTGTATGTATTTTTGTTTAGTCCATTTTATTACATTTTTGATAATTATTTATTTGGTATTCCTTGTGTGTTTTTGTATTCTTTTGCCATTTCTCTATTATCGTTTATTTGTTGGTGTTTAAGACTTCTTCTCTCTAGCTGTAGTTTAATTAGTATGACGGACACTATAACTTGTATTGCCTCAGTAGATACTGTGCGGTACCTTCTTGCTGTTTTTGTAACTATTCTATTTTGTTGACTAACATGTTTCTGTATTTTTTGTATGCTATTGCTAATTTCTAAACCTTTACAGCAGTATGCTATTGTCCGTAAAATTTTTCCTTGTTTGTTGTTGGATGTTTTATGATTGGCATTAACTTTAATAGTGCCGATATTAAACTTGTTTTTGTAGTTAAACTACACTCTTGGGTATTTTATTGCCTTTTTTGTTTTTATTTTAATATTGCCCATCTTTAGTGTTTTCTTAATTTCTTTTTCCTTCTGACACTTCAAGCCTATTTCTGCTACTTTTTGTTTTATTGTTCTCAACGTCTTATTCTCTTTAATTATAAGATCTTCTTCTGTTTTTGTAGTTACTACTGTGTTTCATCTGCAAAACATACAGTTCTTGATCCTGGTTGCATTTCTATTTGTAGTATTAGTTATTAGTATATTCTATTGTAATTGCAGGAGTACGGAGCCTTAAGGCTTTTTGTAGAGGAAAATGAAGAGACAAAATTGTATGTTAACTCTATCTTTTCATTTTTTCCTACAAAGAACTTTTTGTTTACTAGGTAGCTTGTTATTACTTTCCTCATATGAATGCTACATATTTTATATCAATTGTGTTTTACACTCAATATCTTCTATTCTTTGTTGCCATTTTCTTGTTTTACTACGTTCACAGTCTTCTCTATGACGTCAATGGTCGATTTGTTGTTGTTGAAACCGTGCTGGTTGGAAGAATTTTTATTCTGTTTCTATTTTTAGTCAATTTGCTATTAGCTGTTCATATATTTTTCTTATTACATTTGTTAAGCATAATAGCCTCTACAACTTCTCTATATGATTGTTTCATAAGTTTTTTAAAAAATTTAAAATTTATCAACCTCATCAACCTGGTTCTAGCAGGCCAAAAGTCCTTCCGAGTATAAGTGATAAAATGATGCAAAATAATTAATGTTTGTAAATTTGTTTGTCGCTGAAACCATAAATGCCATAGAAGATAAAGCATCAAAAAAGTTTACAAATAATTTACGGCAGAGTAGGGTTTGAACTCAGTACCCCCACTATAAAAAGCAAGCACCTAAGCAATTAACTCACGCTGCTACTTAGTTTTTTTATTAACATTAGTTGTGAGCTATTCCATTCCTCCTGTAAGTTTCATTTTTTGTATTTGATGTTTATTGCCTTTAGTAGGATTTCCGGTGCAACTTAATCATTTCCTTTACAATATTACCTGTTAAGTTTTTTACTCCTAAGGCATTGTAGTTTTTCCTGTGTGAAGAGCTCTAAGTTTTTGATTCCTTTTTCTGAGTCAGAGATTCTTCTTGATTCTTTGTTTTAAGTGTAATATTTTTGTTACTACTCTATAGACGTCTTGTTCCTCTTTGTCACATAGTTTGTTTTAAAGATTTTTTCTTTAATTTTGTATTTTTTATTTTCAGTTTTTTTTCGTTCTTCTGAGGGGCTCTTCGGTTTTGTTTTTTTTTTTTTTTACTTATGTTACAATTTTTGGTTTTTCTTAGTCATTTGTCGTTTTGCTTACAGGCATATTTTTGGTGTCTGCAATGTTCTCATTCTACTATTATACAGTATTTTCTTTATGGTTTTTTTTTTCTTATAAAACAAATAATTTATTATCTTTTTGATGGTTTTCATTATATCTTCTGTGCTTGGTTCTCAAAGTCTATACATTTTTGTTATTACTTTTTTTTCTAAAATTTAATATGAGATTATTGCTGATTTTAAAAACCTTGCTTTTTATTTGTTGTTTTTGTATCTGTTGACATTGATCAAATATATGTTCTGAAAAAAACTAACATTTTCGTTATCTGCAATCGGCCAATTTTTAATTTGTCTACGATGTTCTTCTTTGAGCATATTGTTATGTCAATAAATGATGTTGATGAACTTCTAACAAATATCGGTTTATTTTTATTGTTTAATATTGTCAGTTCTTTTTCTGTCATGCATTCCAGTATAATGCTGCCTTTTTTGTCGACTTGGTCAAAACTGTTATTCATGTCCTTTTTATTTCTATGGGCTTGTTCAGTACTCATATTATGCATATGTCCACCCTGTTTTCAATTGCATTATGATAGAACAAGTTCATATCTACTCTTTCTTTTTCCTAAGTTAGTTTATAGGATTTATATGACATGGGTTTGATGCATGTTTTTATTTTCTTAGCTCCTTCACTATTTTTTATAGATAAGGCATCATTTGGTCTGCCTTTTGGCCCTTTTTTTGGCAATTATAGCATTTCGCTTAAATTTTGCAGCTTTTAATAGTGTGTCCTCTCTTTTTTTATCTTTTGTGCAGTTTTTTGCATCATGTATAAAGTTGTAGCAGTTATATAGCAACTAATAAGTGTAAAATTTTGTTTTACTTTGCATGTGGTCCAGCTTATTTTTATTTTGCTTTTGTTTATGATTGTGTATGCTTTTCTTATTAACAGAGTGACGGCAGCATATCTCAGTTTGTCACTTTCGTGTCTTGCTGTGTTCTTATCAAGGGTTTTCCAAACATCGTTTCTTCAATTTGTTTGTATTTGTCTTGTCCAGAATTAAAAAGATTTTTTTCCTGGTATTATTTCAACTTTAATATCGCCCCCTAGTTTTTTTTACAAATTTAATTAACATTTCTTCTTCTTATTCTTTTTCATAACGAGCTACATCTGTTAAGTACATTAATGATCTCAATGCCAACATATTTTGTCTCATTTACCCACAAGATCATTTTCAAACCATGTGTGAATATCCTCTAACAGTTGAAAACTGCAATTCTACAGCCATTGTCTCTAAAAACTTGTAAGGTAAAGACAACCAATTATACTTTAACGATTAATTTATTTATTATAACAATATATTACTAGCCTACTTCTTAACACAATTTCAAGCACTCTATTTGTACTAAATACCAATGTGTATAGTACGTTAACTATTATTAACAATACTAACAAACAACAGAAACCTTGGCCAAACACAGGGACGAATAGACCTAAAAGTACGTCAAAGCAGAAGACTAATAGAAAAACTCGCAGCACTAGAAGCTTAAGTCGCCCACCTCACAGCCAAACTTGTAAAGCAGCAACCGGCCGAAGGAAGCCCGGAACCAATAAGACGGGCATACAAACATTGAGCAAAAAAGGGCTAAAAAAAATAAGGCTTTTGCGGCAAAATAAAGAAAACCCTAGAAAACAAAGAAGACAATACTCAAACTTGCAAAGATAAAGTAAGGAGATCTTCTGGGAAACCCACATAACGACTTCATCTTCAATCTTAACAGAAACGAAGATCAGGATAGACCGCCCGTAAAAAGGCTACACAATCAGTACCCGCAGCTAAAAACGGCTATGACACAGCGGACCATGACTGGAGACAATCCGATCAGTTAAGTCAACAAATCCGGCCTGATTGCAGAAGACTGTAAAATTAAAAACGAAGTAGAAAGGTTCGTCCAGAAATGACAAGGTTGTACTATGCCAGACAATAAGAAAAATAAGAACCACGAGAGAAGTAAGAAGAAAGATAATTTGTGCTACCATAAAGGTACCACCGATAAGACTGTCGAAAAGCACATGGCAGAACACGCCTTCAGAAAAAAACTGAAATACGCATTTATAGCAGGAAAACCAAAAGGCTAACTGAAAAAGAAGATGAACATGAAACTGAAATTAGTGTCAGGAAGCGTAGGTCAAACACCAACGCAATAACGATAAGGCCGACAAAGGAGCCTTCATACGCCAAAGTCATTAAAAATATGACAGAGCAAGTTGAAGCCACAGAAGTGACTGTAGATAGCGTAAGCAAGTAGCAAGACGGAAGCGTTCAGCTTAAAATTAAAAGAAAGGAAGACGCAACAGAAACCTTTAAAGAATCCTTCACTAGAAAACTGGATACCATAGCAAAATTGGAAACACGCAAAACACCCAAACTCTCATCATACTAAACGTAGACGCAAATATAACAAACCAAGCCTTCAGAACGGCCCTGCACAAGAAGCTAAATAAAAAAGCGGAGATGCACAAAACGGACACTATAAGGTTCAACCAAAGAGTGAACAGAAACGGAGCAAAACAGGTCTTTGTGACAATAAACGAGAAAGCCTCTTCCCAACTACTAGTGAATGGAAGAATTGGCAAAGGCTGAAATAGATGAGGAGGGTGAAAGATATAACATACACGCAGAGATGCTAGATATGCCGCCATCCTGCTAACGCGTGCAAAAAGATAGAAAAAACAGAGGTCTGCCACAACTGCGGCAAATCGGGGCATATGATCAGAAAATGCCAAATTGAGAAAAAGAAATTACTTTGTTTAAATAGTGTAATAACATATTATTACTACAACTTAAAACTCCCGCGCTACCTCATATTCTACCGGATGCACAAGGTTTCCCACTCCATCTCCCACTCCAGAGACGTAGGACAGAGAGCAGGGATTGGCGGAAGATAACAACAGCAGACCCCACCGCTCCAGAACTGGGTATAAAACTGCGAACCCAACACAAAAACGGCAGTCTTTCCTCAGAGTCAGACCAGCTTCAATAGAAGCATAAATACGGTGAGCCGAGCAGCGCGAACCACCACCTTACCCATACCCTACTGTCAAACATTACTTGCCTAGAAAGCACATACATGTTTCCTGGTAATGTTTGAAAAATCTGTTTAATGTTAAACGCTTAGATGGCTCATTCGAGTCTCCCTTTAACATTAAACCTCTACTATCCTTTCATCACTAAGCATTGCTTGCCTAGATAGCACATACGTGTTTCCTGGCAATGTTTATTGATTTATTCAATGTTGGATGCTTAGATTGCTCATCCGAGTCCCCTTCTAACATTGGATCGTACTCCCGCTTTCCAACCTCCACTTCGTTCGAAAGTAAACATTTTTGATATTATTAGTTTAGTTATTAGTTAGGTTAGTTTAGTTTATTGAATAAACATATTATTATTGCAATCATGTTGCATTATTTGTCATCACCTCACCTTTCCCCCTTTATAGGAAGTTAAAGTGGTCACAATAGTACCAGAAATAAGCATCTACTCCTGCTACATATCACCAAACAGCACCCTACCACAAATGGAACAATGGAACACTACGTGGCGGAGCTAGAAAATAACATAAAAAAGAAAAAAAGCAATACACCGTAGTCCCCAACCAATGACTACAGAGGTAACGCTTTTGCAAAATTGGCAGCAGACAGAAGACACGTCAACGTACGAAAAGAAGGGATGCAGCTTGTACATTGACATCAGCCTGTGTTCAGCAAATTTAATTGGACAGGTCGCAAGGTGACAAGTGGCGGAAGAGGCAAATCTCAGCGACCATAAAAACGTATATATTGAGATCACTTTAAAAGTGGGTGGATCTTCATAAACAGATTGAAAAAAAGGACGCTCTCACTCAAGACGCCCTATCAGAAATAATAAAAAAAGCATGCGACGACACGTACAAAAAAAAAGCTACAACCAATGCACGTAGACCCATCTACTGGTAGACCACCGACATTGCGGAGCTACAAAAAAGTGCCTAAAGGCTAAAAAACCGTTTACAAAGGCAAATCATCAGCTAGTGACAATGAAAAAACGCTTGAACACCAGTAGTATAGGTGATTGATATTAACTATGTATTGATATAATTATTGGTTCTGTCATTACTGCCATTTGATCCTATGCTAGCTATGACAGACATTTGTTTGTTAAGTGCACAGAATATATTAATAGTTATGTGCAGGTTTAAGTTCTAGAAAATCAGGCGTAGCAAGTCGTTGCGGTATTGCGCTGATGCAATAGAACGAGATGGGCCAGATTGGCACGAATGGAGTAGAACAATAGCAGCTTGGAGCAAGAGTCAACCGCAAGAAAAGAATCTCAGTAACTTTTGCACAATAAAAAGATCCGTTCAAATTAGCGTTAAGTTACAACGTTCAAGCACGATGTGGTGGTTGTTGGCGTGCATTGCGTAAGTTATACAAAAACAAAATTTAGAAACTGTGCTTAAGGGGGAAGAATAGTTGCGCTATTATAAGAGTTTACAGCATCCAACTCAGCAAGAAAACGCCTGAATATAATTGAATAAAATTTTCACACATTGTAGAAGAAAGTCCAATCTGTGTCCTCAAATTTGTAGAAATTTGATGCAGTAAGTCCTTTCTTTGCAAATAATTTTTAAAAAGTGACGTTTTTAATTAGTTCTTTGTTAATTTTTTACTTGTTAAATATAACTTCAAATCTTTATCTAAAAACATGAAGACATAGATTATTGTATGTCTTTCAACATATAAAAAAAGTGATGACTAAAATCTTATAGTTTAGATATTGAGTTGGTTGGCGTTTTGTCCTATAAAACCTAATTTTAATTTAATAACGGCGCTGTACGTGTCAATATTTTTCTAGAGAGAAAAGTTTACTGATATTCTCGTAGATATGATAGGATAGGATTATATTTTTCAATAACAATACTACTAGTGGCACCACAACAGGACGAGGCGACTAAACCCGGCAATTCTCTAGCGTTAACATTCAGTTAAATATATTAATATAAATTATATGTTTAAATTGTTAATTTGCATAATAATTATTATAAATCTTTTTATATAGCATTTAATGTACATCATATTCTCATTTTAATAACAATTGGTATCATTTTTGCAATTAACAAAGTAGTAGATTGTTGTGTACAGTAAGTCATGTGTTTATATACAATAATTCAGGACTATAGTCTAATACGTGATTAGTGTTCATGTAATTATAATTACATGAACACTAATCACGTATTATACTATAAACCTAAATTATTAAATGCCACAATTTCTTAAAATGCTCTACCGGAGCTGGAGCTCAAACCTGCAACGTTAAAACTAAGTTCTGTGTTTCATTAATAATTGGATAGTAATTGTTGGAATGCTGATATTACCGGCTCTCCGTCCATGTAGTACAGAGGAAAGGATTGAAAAAGGCAGCGTTGCTCTTCTCGATGTATGTGTGTTAGTGTGAAACTTGTATACTACCTGGTATAGTGATGCACCGGGTTCCAACAAAGATAGTGTATTACTTTATTTGCCAGGAGAACGTAAGTAGAATGCGGCCCATGGTTCAGCTGGTAAAAATGTGCAACGTAGTGCGGTCGTTTAGGGATAAAAGGCATGTACTGTGTGTACTTGCAACCTGGTTAGGGACGTACCCGTAGCTAGGTGTTTGCACGCTCCAAGTCGTCACCAGTGTTTCCCCAATGGTTTAGGAGCTGTGTGAGGTGTAATACCGTGGGTGCCGGAGTTGCGTAGAGGTAGGTGAGTCACCTCTAGTGCATTTGTCGTCGTATGTTGGTAACCAGAATGTACCCGATAGTGTAGGGTATTTCCGGTGCTGAAGATACAAGTCATGTCGTGAGTCGGATACAGACCGGAATGCATGAGGTGCATTTTTATATAGACGGTTGGTATTCTATAAGAGTAGTCAGAGGGCATCAAAAGGTTAAAATAATGTCGGAAGATGTTTAGATTCCGGTAGCTCCATAGACTTTTGCTGCTCGGTAGTGACTGGCTTTAACTTTTTTTTGTTTGGCTAGAAAGAAGAATCTTTAAAGAACTTAATGTGTCAAATCATGTGTTGGATCAAACTATGCAAAAGTTTGGAAGTTTGGTATAGTACAAACTATCAATCTGACTGTGTCTTATAAGTGACGTTTCCGAGAAATCTTTTGATTGAAACCCTGTGCCAGCCTTATAGACGTTGATTTAGTTTTCATTCCGCTAGACAAGATAACTCAAAAACTGGGTGATTAGCAATCGGGCCAAATTCCAAGTCAGTTCTTAGTTAGGTGTTAGGGACGTAGTGAGGTGCTTTAAGAATCCTTCCCAGAGTCTTACTTTAAAATGATTCTATTTTTTTTCATTTTCATACAGTATTGTGCGAATGAATGTTTTAAATAGTCGCAACTTGTTGCTAGTATATTTATTGCTAGTCTAGTTATATTCTTGTATACTTTGCAGTTTCCATCCATGGAACTGGAACGCCGTTAAGATAAAAGTTCTTTTGTGGAGTTCGCTTATGATTCTTAATGAAAAGAATACCCTTACTCTTCTCCGGATTGATTTTCACTCTTCAGTACCAAAGCCAAGTTTCATATGCCTCACCTACCGCTTGAAGTCTTAGCGTGATTTCGGACTTTTTGAAGTATACAATAGTGCCGTGTCGTCAACGTATTGAGCAATTTTAACACTTGGAGTGACTCATGGTAGAGCAATTTTAACACTTAGAGTGATGCATGGTATGACTGCCAATTAAAAAGCATCGAAGATAATACTGAACGCTGCATCGATTGTGCGAGGGGTAGATACGTGCCCTAACAGCTTTACAGCTAGTGTCCTTTCTTTAGATAGGAAACAATAAGCATAGTCAATCTAAAATTGAAATTGAATCAATAAAGTTTTGAGAGTAGTCCCTGGCGCCAGACCTTATTAAAGACCTTTTCAACTTCAAAAAATATGACACCGGTAATCTGTTTTGTACAAAATTTTAATTTAGTCGGTAAGTCTGGTTAGTCCTTAGTCCGATTCGATAGACTTCTCAGCGTACCTCACTTCACCAATGCCATCATAGTCCTTTGTCTCTCACTCCTATAAATACTCCACCAGTCAAACTTCTAGAGCCAAGCAGAACACATAAGAAGAATCATTACCCTGACTACCCTAAAGACAGGAATTCCGTCTGGGTTATCATGTGATCACCCACCATAAACTAATTGCAGTTTCCAACACAACTACCTGCACAACGTTGCCAACCACCACCCACTAGACTACCTAAAAATAGTCCAAAACTATTGCAACCATATTCTGCGATTGCACCTTCACCAGAGTTCAACACAAACCAAACAAAAACCGATATAAACAAACAACCCTATACCGAACTTGAAAGGCTCCTTCGCCAAGCAACTTCGTTTTAGGGAAATACCCCAACGCTTTCAAGGGTATAGATAGCCACACCCTTAACACCTAAGAAAGTGCAACCGGTAAGGAGACGTCCGGAGTTTGAGTGTATCGGGCCGGGCCTTCTATCCTTATCAATTTTAAGACTACCGTCAGATGCCATTTTATCTACATGGTCTCTCCGTTTCCGCCTTCTGATTTACTATATCTTTGACTAAGTGTCCTTTATTTGCTCGGTTTTCTTTCTGTCATGTAACCTGTAACCTATTATCGATCTAATTCCATTCCTTCAAGTTCTAATTTATTAGACAAATCTTTGAATACCCTGAAAACCACAGCATCGGTGAGTGCCTCCACTAATACTTCATCAACGTCTAAAATTATTCCGCCTTTGAACCACACACCACAGACCGCTTTCAAAAAACACAAGATTGAAGCAAAAATAATACAAAGAAAGAGGCGTTTGACTGTTAAAAAGCCAACAAACCCCCGGCATCAAATCCAAACCAAAGCCCAAAAACAATAATAGACATGATACTCTCCCCAGCCAGACTGTGATAGATATCACACTGGCAACTCTTAACATTTCAAACAAAATCCATGGCTTGCAAGTATCTACGTCGGTCTCAATGTCAGATCATAGATGAACAAAAATCAATTTAGAACATTAATATTAAACAAAAACCAGGCCTTACCAAAACCCAAGGCTCACCGATAAGGCTGCTTTTCGAGACAACTTATGGCGGACTTTAAGTACCTGTGCAGATTTAAGTAAACCCATTAGCGTAAAAGTAGAAAACTATGTAACTAAGTTAGAAATTTCTTTAAAACGAGCGTACAAAGACCCGTGCTTATTTAAGCTGCCTATCAAATCTAACAACCTTATCTTGGTGGTGCAGGAACTCGACTGGCTTGAGGCTGCACATAGATCTTTCAACAAAAAAGATTAAAAAAGACGCATACGTGAACTTCAATGGGAAAGTAGGAGATCTTTTTATGAGGATGTTAAAAACATCTGCTGTAAATCTGAGACAAATCGACGGCAAGGCACACAAGCTTAAACAACCATAACCCCGCAAAGACTCATAAGCTACTCACCATCTTATTGTAGAAGTGCGTAGAGCATAAGCAATTAAAAACTTCTCTCCATACAAAGCGCCAAGATTAGATGGAAAAAGATTTCATCCTATTACACCTAGCAAGAATAGAGCATGCATTGCTTTTTGATACATATCTATAGCATAGATAGAAGTAATCATACCAAAACCAGGGCTCAGCCTCACCTCACGTCAGTTCTCCTAAAAAAATTAGAGCGATTGTGCCAAAGATCAATTCAGGAAAGGGCCTTAATCACTAATCTAATACACCCAAACCAACATGCATATACCAAAGGAAGATCCACCAAATCAGCCATATATCTTAATATATATAAAAAAATCACAAAGAGACAAAATATCCACCTTGGGCGTATTTATAGATACTGAATGCGCTTTTAGTAAGATTATTATCTCAACTACTGGAGAAAGAAAAACAGGAGCACACGAGAGAAAGTAAATGGAACGTAAGAGGAATGGACAATGAAAAAATAAAGAGAGACATGGAAACAGAAGAAGTGACAGAAAATAAAAATATTGAGAAAATGTGCGAGAGGTACTCAGAAAAACTGAGAAAAGCGGCGGAGGAAGCAATACCTAGGTACAGAAAAGGGGGACGAAAAGGACCATACTGGTGGTGTGAGGAAATAAAAGAACGCAATAAAAGCACAATACAAACAGGGAGGAAAGTCAAAAGGCAGAGAAGAAGAGGAGAATACACAGAGGAAATGGAAGAGAAACTAAAAAAGGACAGAAAAATCTTAAAAAAGGCAATTAGGGATAGCAGAAAAAGATGCTGGAAAGAAATGATAGAATCTATAGACGGGGATCCTTAGGGAAAGCCGTACAAAATAGTGATAAACAAGTTGGGTGGAAGAGCAAAAAAAATCTGCTTAAAAGAAGACGAAGAAAAAGTCATAATTAAAAAACTATTTCTCAAGGGAGAACCAGTAGAAGAACCAGAAACAAAACAAGAAAAAGAAACAGTTATAGCAACTGTGGAAGAGATAACAGAGATTATAAAAGAATTGCCTAACAACAAAGCGCCAGGTCCAGACGAAATAACAACAGAGATTGTTAAAGCAGCTCTAGACGGAAATGAGGTAGAAATAACTCAAATAATCAACAGGTGCCTAAAAGAAGGAACTTTCCCAAGATGTTGGAAAAAGGCCACTCTGGTACTGATTGAAAAAAAGAAAGAAGTACGAAAAGCAACGTCATGCAGACCAATATGCTTAATCAATACACTGGCTAAAATAATGGAGAAAGTTATTGTACGGAGAATAGAACAAGAAATAGAAGAAAAAGGAGGATGGGAAAAAGAACAATACAGATTTACCAAAGGAAAAACAACCTTAGGAGCTATAGAAAAAGTGAAAGCAATAGCAAAAGAAGCAAACAACGGAACGCAGAAAAGGCAACACTGTGTAATGATAGCGTTGGACATACAGAACGCGTTTAAGAGCGTATCATGGGCAGCAATCATAGAGGCGGCAAAGAATAAAGAACTGAACAGAAAAACAATCAAAATCATATGGAGCTACTTACAGGACAGAAACTTAGTGACCAAAAAGGAAAGATTCAAACTTACCAGAGGGGTACCGCAGAACTGAGCACTGGGACCAAAACTGTAGAACTTTGTCTATAACGAGTTACTTCGAATGAAGATGCCGGAAGGCGTGTCAATAACAGCATTTGCGGACGGCATAGCAGTAGTAGGTAGAGAGGTAGAAATAGAAGTACTAAAAGGAAGATTAGAGCTGGCAATTGATATGATACAAATATGGATAAGAAGTAAGGGTTTAAAACTAGCAACACGAAAAAGCTGAGGCGGCATGGCTATCGACTAAGAGAAATAATAGAGGAAGGGTGAGATACAGGTGGGAGATCAAAAGATAACCATAGGAAAAAAAGTCAAATACCTCGGAGTGACACTCGAAGCAAAGGGATGGAATAAACTGGTTAAGGAAGCGGTCATTGGAACAAAGGAAATGGAGAGAAAGCTTGGTAGACTTATGCCGAACAATGAAGGTCCAAGAGAAGAAAGCAGAAGGCTAATAGCAACGGCAGCAAGAAGCAAATTACTGTATGCCGCAGAAACATGAAGGAAAGCCATGAAACAAAAAAAAACAGAAAAAGATTAGTAGAGCTTACAGAACGGTGTCACAAGAAGCAGTAGAAGTAATTGCGGCAACACCTCCCGCGGATATGATGGTGGAGGAAAGAATAGAAATTAAAAAAATTGGTAAAAGAAGGAACGAGTAAAAATGGACGAAAGAACTAATCCCAGAGATAAATTTATATTTAATGGGAACCAATGTCACTTACCATCTACACTTGCATTCGCTTACCCAGGTTTCAGAGATGGTTTATGTCCAAATTAAATTCACCCAGTAAAATTAAAAAAAAAAAACGTGAATTCATTTTCATTATTTATTTAGTAGTTGGAGCGGTTTTCAGTTAACTTGAATTTTGAGTCAGCATGTTTGCTTGGTGGAAAACCGATTGTAACAAACACAAGATTTGTGCATTACCTAAAACATTTCATTATAAAAATACTAAGAACATTAAAGAAAAAACATTTATTTTTGTAATATTGTACAAATAATCTTTGAAGGAATGAATTATTGAAGCACAAACATTCAAAACAAAATCACAATACATGTTTATACAAACGATATAAGTCAACATCAAAAAAGCTATAAAAACTTAATGTCTTTAAAAATCACCAAACAAAAAACATTAACCGAAATTCAGTAGTTAACTTACACCTACAGATGGCAAGTTTTGAGACTTATAATTCAAAAATCAACCTTCTATTCAAAAATATGGCATAATTATTACAACCAGGTAATCACAAATCTCTTAAAAACTTATCCAATATATACATTTCAAAAGTGAAGGTGGATTTTTAAATATTGTTAAGAAATGATTTTAGGATACAATAATGAAGTTATTATTACATACATAGTTTATGTACAGTAACATTTAAAGCAGTCAAATAGATGAAATGTATTTTACAAATTGGTGTCGAACATCTTACAAGATTCAAAAAATGAATAAAGAATCTGAAAATTGAACTAATATAATCATAAAATTTTACTACTGAAGCAGTAAAATTGAATGAAAGTTACATTCAAGACTAAAATAATTCTACTTATTAAAATATCAGATTATCTTTGAGAGAGGACTATATATTTGACTAATTCTATTTAATTCTATCTAGTATTTAAAAAATAGTCGGATATTCGAGTTGCATATTTAATACATTTATATGACAAGAAGGTTAGGTTAGCTTTCTTGATAATATATAACATATTAAAATATTTCAATAATGCAAAACTACGAAATTTATATACAATTTCAAAATAACCGTGATATGTAAAATGTGATTAATAAGTACACTAAAATTAATCAGTCTAAATAAATAAAATTATAAACTATTAAAACTGTGGAACTCATGACTATAAATGATATATATTCGTCATATCGTGGCCATTTCTTAAACCTTTCAACTACTGAATATTCTTATCAGACTATTATAATATTAATACGAGTATATACAGTAATGATAAACATGAGTTCAACATTCTCTTTACTTCTTAACAAAACTTGCTATCCTGTGTAAATGTGGCTTGACAGTGCTGTTCAAAGCTGCTAATGGTGATGATGGAGCCGGAGATGGTGGCACATGATTATTGTTTTGTTGTGGGGCCAAATTGTGATCCTTCAATGTTTGCTCTTTTGCACCTCTGAAACAAACAATTTATCATAAATATAACAATTTAAATTATTTTATGTTAGATTATTAAATAATGGTTCGAATATACTATTAACCCTCCAAAGTACAAATGAGGACAGTGAGTCCACCCAATATAAAAAGTAGATACAACATTAAAAAATATAGACTAGACTAGACTGGTACTTAAAAAAAAATTGTGTCAGTCGGAAAGTAATCTTTATGCAAAAAAAGGAATAGCTTCCAGATTTGAGACAGATACATACCCTGGGTCCCCAAGAAAGCAATTGAGCACTTGCTAATTAGGTTTGACATGAAACTTTACATCAATATACTGTTTAATTTTTTTTAAATTAACATAATTATATTATATTTTAAATTTTGAACATAACATTAGACTCGTAAACAAAAATTATTAGAATTTGAGACTTAAGTCTCTCTTAAAATGACGTATTGTACGTATTTTTTTCATTTTGTCAAACTTGTAACATTCTAATAATGTTTTTTAAGTAAGGTAATGGGTTTACTTTTAAAACTTCAAAGGCAGTGTGACAATAGTTCTTTTGATTCTTAAGGGCTGAAATTTGGCATGGGTTACTTTTTTTGCATAAAGATCAAATACCACAAAAAAAATATTTAAGAACCAGTCTAGTGTACACGCATATTGAGACCGGGAACAAGGAAACCAATGAATATAACTTTCTTGAAGATGCTGAGGTGCAATGGTAGTTGCTGGAGTTGATACCAAACCCAGAAGGAATTGTCTTGCAAGCAGGGCAAGTGTTCCCAGAGTGTAGGGTTGTTTCGGGGTAGGAAAAGCCTTAAGTTTGTTCAAGGTTCGTTAGAAGTCAGTAGTATAAGGCTTCTTCCATCAACTGCCTTGAGCTAAGTGCTCAAATAGTGAAGGCGCTACAGCCAATGTTTTCACTAAAAAAAGGCGTAACTCTTGAGTTACGCCTCCATACCGCAACAATAGAGTGGCTATTGGTTGGGAAGTGGCGGAAAATAGATTGGTGATATTTCTCTTCTTCGCCCTCCAATACTACAGTGTTCCAAGTAAGGTAAGGTCCTTAAGACAAAATACTGTTTCGGCATTTCTAAGATCTGAATATTTTAAGCGTTTGGTGTAGGTCTTTGAAGCTCTATGTCGGCGTCTCGGTGGTGCCATAAGGTTTTTAACTGCCAATTTCCGCTAGTGTAGAATAAGTATGCAGAGGTTTCATTTCTTCTTCTCTTTTGGTGTCCTCCTGCATTATTCTTTGCTTAGTGTATATATTTTGACAAACCTACTCTCTTTCGCTCCTGGTAGCACAGTTTTCCAAACAGTCGTTATCGTGATTCCTAAAGTCTTTGCAGGCATTCAGCTCGTCATAATATAAATTAATAAATCTTTTAGGTAGCCAGCAGAAGTTTACGGTTTTTTCAGGTTCTAGTTCAAAGTCGTTCAGGCGTTCACGAGTTAGTGATGACACCCAGGTTGTCAATTTTTAGACAGTCACGGTAATTCCGCTGGAAACTGTTGTAGCATTTTGTTAGCGGCTTGCTTGAGCTGCTAAAGCCGTCCACAAGTGTTTTCATGGTGACGGCCAAGTTTCAACTTTCGGTTGACTCTATAATAAACTAGTAGAAATAGGACAGGCTTCTAATTGGTTATAACCGTTTCGGCTGAATTGCTCTCGGTGGCGATGTTCTGCTTGATTGTCAGCTTCTACTAGACCTGTTAAAGTATATATTTTAGGGTCTAGGACACTTCGGCGTCGCCATTTCGGCGCCAAAACTTTTCAAATAAAACATAGTATATTTATATAGATTTATTTACGTGACAAAAAGTCTACAAAATTTTCCTACCTATTGTTACAAATAATTTGATTGGATATATGGATATATATAATGTATACAGATTGATTTATATGATGTTGTCAATTTATTTGGTTTTCAAAGGAGTCTTTGAATGTGCAGGTGAGGGAGTGGTATCTACTTCCACATGGTAGTTTGCAGAATTTGCATATGCATTCCTCTTTCCATTGGTGGAAGTGTGCTGATAAGCATATCACATGATGAAATCCATGCGCTGTCGTCCTGGCTGTTTTACTACGATTTTTCTGGTTAGCTTTCTTCCACATGTTGGATTTGAATGCAGGACCATCAGTGTAGTTGTCCTGTACAAACTGCCAGTTCCTGTCCTCCCTGAAGCTATTATATTGTTTAACAATTTCTTTGTCTATGTTACATACCCGACATAATTCTTCCGTCAGTGTTTGCCAATTGACCAGTAAGTGCCCTAGGGTGCTCGATGGTTTCTTATGGACACCTAGCAGTCTTTTGATGTAGTATCCTTTAATCTTGTAAGTTCTTTTAGGTCTTGTAGCTTGAGAAGGTGAGCCACTTTGCTAAGAGCGTAAGTGGCTATGGGTTGTATTTTTTGTTTGAATAGGATTTCTGCGCTTTCTACCGAGAGTCTAGTTAGGTTGGTTAGGCTGTTGATTGCTTTGATAGCTTGGATTTTTCTGTTTCTCACATGAATTGTTAACGCTAGGGTTGTTTGTAGCGTCACTCCCAGGTATGTATAGTATATACATATATATTATAATCATAAAAATGTATTTAGTATTTTTCACTATTTTATATTTTTAATTCATTTAGTTATTTATTTTAATAGACTATTATCCTTTATATTTTTAATTAATCGGCGAAGGAACGACTCATTGGATGATTTTGTGGCTTTAATTTCAGCACTAGCTTATACAAATGAAGGCTAAGTCTTTACGCAAAATTTTCAACTTAGTGTAATGAGAGAGTTCTAATTGCAACTTGAAGAGTTGGTATTTTTGCATTATTTGAGTGGTACAAAATCTATCTACAGTTCAACGGATGACTCTTCAGATGCACGGTTATGTACGCTATAAAAATCACGAAATCGACTATGAGTTGCACATATTTTTTTATAAAAAATCGTAACATTTTTGTTGTATCTACGCCATTAGATTTTTTCTTATTTTTTATTCAGCCCACCTTTTCCTGCGTTCATTGTTGGACATACGTGTCTTCTAATTGTTTCTATACTTTTCTTCGTCTTGAGCGGCAGCTATTCAATTCGTTTTTATTTGTTTAATGTTATGCCATCATGCTGGGGTTACTCTCTGGCACTTTTTGTCGGCTTTGGGTTTCTATTCTATTTTTTTGTTGTTCATTTTCTGTCGTTTAGCTTTGCAACATGTTGAGCTCATCTCTTGCACGCCTATTTCTATACGGATATTTTTGTTTCACAGCCTGTCAAAGTTACGTTGTGCTATTTGGAGTTTTTTAGCAGTTTAGTTTAGTTTAGTTTAGTTTTAGTATGGGTTAGGAATTCTGCGCCAACTGCCCAAATGGCTGTTAAAAACTTGAATCGAAAAATTGTGTTGCACTGCTCAACACAATTTTGGATAAACGGCTATGTTAATAGACAAAATTGCTGTATAGAGATTAAAACTAATCCAGAAGAAACCCTCCAGACTCCATTGCATCCAGAAAAAAGCACCGTACCAACATCTGTTGAAAAATGTAAAATTCTACTTGTAAAATGTTAAAAATAGCAAAATAATAATCCGCCCATGAAATATTAAAAAAATTTAGAAATAGCAAAAATCCGGCTATAATATTGAAAAACGCAAAATTCTATTGAAAGAAAGTCAAACTCTGGCCAACAACAGTTTAAATGTTCAACAATTTATTCATAACATGTCAAAAATAGCAAAATCCAGCCTTGAACATCAAAATATTGTTAAAAAGCCCCAAAATTCAAACAAAAGTTTTGAAAAGTGCAAGAATTATTAAAAAATTGCAAAAAACTTCAAAATCCGGCTATAAAATATCAGATTATTGTACGGTCATAACTGTTGAAAAATGTAAAATACTATTCATAAAAGTGCAAAAGTTTAATCCGTCCATAAACTGTCAATAAAGTGCAAAATTTATTCATGGCATGTCAAAAATAACAAAACGCTGCCTTGAAACAATGAAAATATTGTCAGAAAGCACCAAAATCTGACCATAGACTGTTAAATAATGTGAAAAATTCATAAAATCACAAAAATAGCAACATTCAACTATAAAATATCTAAATAATGTTAGAAATAGCAACATTTTAGTAATAACTGTTAAAAAAAAGCAAAATTCTATTCAATTCAAAATCCCGCTATGAAATATCAAAACATTGTTAGAAATAGCAAAATTCATATAAAAATATTATAAGAAAGCACAAAAATTTGGTCATAAACTGTTAAAAAATCCAAAATTTAAAAATGGCAAAATATAATATTAAAAAATAGAATATTCTGTTCATAAATTTGAAAAAATATCTAAATCCAACCTTGAAATTTTAAACAATTTTCAAAAAACACTTAAATCCAGCCATAACCTGTTAATAGATGTAAAAATCTTCATAGCATTTCAAAAATAACAAAATTCAGCTGTAAAATATCAAAAATATTGTTAGAAAGAACCAAAATCCGACCACAAACTGTCAAAAAATGTACAATTTTATGTATAGAATGTCAAAATAGCAAAAAAAGGCCATAAAGTATAATAATATTGTCAGAAAATATAAAATAAAATTCTATTAAAAAAAAAAACAAAAATATTTTTAAAAAGAACAAAAATCAGGCTAAAAACGGACAAAAACTGCAAAATTCTGTTTATAAAATGCCAAAATCCGGAAATGAAATTTTAATTTAAATAAACAAATTCAAAACATCCCAAAAATAGCAACATCCAACTATAAAATATCAAAATAATGATAGAAATAGCAACATTTTGGTAATAACTGTTTAAAAATGCAAAATTCTATTTATGAAAAGTCAAAAACTGCAAAATCCCACTGTGAAATATGAAATTATAATAGCAAAATTCATATGAAAATATTGTAAGAAAGCACAAAAATTTGGTCATTAACTAACTGTTGTAAAAGTGCAAAATTCTGTTCATAGAATGTCAAAATAACAAACCAGACCTTGAAACATCAAAACATTCTCAGAAAGCTTCATGGCATCTCAAAAATAGCAAAATCCAGCTGTAAAATATCAAAAATATTGTTAGAAAGAACCAAAATCCGACAGAAACTGTAAAAAAATGCAACATTTTATTTATAAAATGTCAAAATAGCAAAATCTGGCCATGAAATATGAAAATATTGTTAAAAAACTATAAAATTGTAGTTATAAAAAATAGTAAAATAATTAAAAGATCAAAAATCCGGCTAAAAACGGCGAAATTCTGTTTATAAAACCAAAATCCGGCAATGAAACTTTAATCAATAGTCAAAAGCACAAAATCTGCATTTATACTGATAAAAATTGCAATACTTTTCATAAAATCCCAAAACTAGCAAAATCCAGCTTTGTAAAATCAAAAAAGAAAGAACCTAAATCCATAAACTGTCATAAAGTGCCAAATTCTATCCACGAAATTTGATATTCAAATAACAACCCACCAAGTTTTGAAATAGTCGCATTGAATTGCCAACCCTTGCTACACCACTGAAGAAAATCTAGCTGAATAATATTAAATGGGATTAATGGCTTTAAATACTGGAAAAATATTAAATCTAGTCATTAAGTAAGAGCTTTATAAACTATTTAAATTTAAAATTTAGGAGCTTTATGTTTATGTAGTTTACATGGTTGGTAATAGTTTAAAATAAACAGTTCAGAGGATTCAGCTGCTTATCTCTGATTGATAACTCTGTGCCTGCAACTGATGAGTCGTTCTGGACGCAGCCGTTGTCTAGTTAATGTCACTACTGTGTAGACAATGTTATCAAACGTATGATTAGTTGAAAACATTCCATCTTTATGAAATAGAGTAATTTTAAGACTACTTTTACTATTTGACAAAAGATAAAAGTTTCACTTTTTTGAAATGCAAAATAATATTTTGATCGTTTCAGTAAAAAAATTCCATTATAAGTGACCAAAATGTTGATGCACTAGCACAAAATAACAACAATAATGAATATAATAAGAGTAAGACTTTCACCATGTAACGAAATTGATATTTATCAGCAAATAATATTTCTTACCATTATGTTTATGTTTATTAGACAAAGTTTTTATTTGCCACTTTGCATTGTATATAGATAACTAGAAGAAAATAAACTAGTCTCTCATATTCAAGCAGAATTCACATATTAAAGTAACCTTTCGCATTGGCATCCGCAATTTTGCTAGGCTATAACTTTTTATAAAAAATGAATTTAAATTGACATAATTTGGCATTTAAAGTTGTCATATAAATATACACTGGGTGAAATATGTCAAATGTTCATGGTCAACCAGACTGTATAATAGGTGAGAATGAATTATAGGTATAAAATATTTATACTACAAAAAACTAGGTATGCTTTCACAGCAAAGTAAATGAAGAAAAATGAAATGAAGTTAAATACTAAATGCTAACTAAGATAAGTATTAGTAGAAATGTTGCTACTGCTTCTTTATATGGGATGCAATCATCTACTCAAAGGCATTCTAGCCAAAAGCACAGTACGAACATTCCACACTTGCATTATAATCACTTGGAAATAAATTGCAAATATCTTAATATTTGGATTGAACAAGAGTTTTTTTATTTCAAAAATCATGTAACTTCAAAGACATACAAATTGTAACTGTAACATTTTGACTTGAAATCGCCTCAGGCACAAGCATGTTGTAGTAAAACTAATATTCTAATTATTAATGCAAATTGTTGATATGGATTTCTATATCAAATAAATGCATTCAATTAGGCTATTTTATGTGGCAGTAATCAATAATATTATGTATTACATCGTCGATTGATAAATAAACTAAGATATGCAACCCAGGGTGATATCCCGTTCATGATATGTAGATGGCAATGTCACAAATGTTGATATTGTAGTGAATAATGCAGATGTACAAGTAAATTGTTTATAATAACTGCAGACTAATATGATTAATATTTTAACATGAATACACCATCTATATCCATATGTCAAGAACGGTATGTTACCTTGCGTACATTAGTATATTTGTTAATTAAGGCCTGTGATACTCAAGTCTCACAAATATGTCATATTTGCATAGAGAACAATTATTATATTATACAATATTGGTTCAAATAAAGCTTATAATTTGCATACAACCACATCTGATGTACAATTTAACAATATTTAAATTAAATTGAACTTGAATACATTAATAAATCAATATAAATTTATATACATATTTTACTCTGCAAGGTTAGTACGAATCTATATTTTGATATACTCTTTTGAATACTATTTAACAATTAAAATTAAAAATTGTAAAGTAATTATATTATAACCCTTAATTCAGTTACCACAAGAGCAAACCACTACACAATATTTTAAGAATATCAAATCATATTCTCATAAAAAACTTTTTTACACCATTGGATTGAAAATCTTTGATTATGAAAAAACTAAGTAAAATAAAAGTTTATAATTTATAATTTATACAAATTTTAGTAATCTTTAGGTCTGTTCCAACATACGATTTGGACAGTTTGCAAACCGTTCAAACTATGCACACAACCAAATTACTGTGTATAAAAAATTGCCTAAGGATGACAAATATTTGTTTGTGTGCACAGTTTGGACGGTTTGCAAACTGTCTAAATCGTATGTTGGAACACACCTTTTAATAGGTTTTTGAAGTACTAATTCATAATACAAGGGCTATCCACAAATCAATTTTGCTGGTAAAACAAAACAAAAATAAAGACATTTATTTATTGTATACAAAAATTATTTACATATCAGTATTTCTCTACATAGTCGCCACTAAATTAAAAGTTCTTGTTATATGTGGTAACAGCTTTCGCAATCCCTTGTCAATAAGGTTACTCGTTATAATGTTCATAACCATATACATGACATCTTGGGCTATTAAATCCTTCTGCTTTCAGATAACAAATAACAGCACATATTTCACAGCCAGTGGGTGCAGTAATGACAGGGTCCATATTTTATTTTTTATTTGTGCGAGACACTGAATGAATAAATGAACTGGTATTCAACAAAGTAACAGGTTATTGGTGGCAACTATGCATGGACCGTGTTGTCATGGCATATATTTTACCAGCCAATCGGTAGTTTTCTGGAGAGCCCTCGTATAACATGAACTGAAAATTCAAAATCAGTTTTCATAGGTTTTTGGAAGTCAGTTTATGTATAAACCTTATTTCTTATTTATTTTGCAAACAAAATTGAGCGAGTAGGTTCACACTGATGATAAACACAAAAAAATAAAATTCTTTTTTATTAATATAAAACACTTATTTAATGAATAAAATTTTCTAAAAAATACCTTTTTTTTACCTTAAATGAGAGTTATATCAGTGTGATCCTAAGCCCTTAAATCAAGTTTTAACTAAAAACAAAGTTGTTATTATCTATTAATAATAATAAAAGTGCAAAACAATAAAAACTTTCAATAGTTTTGTGCTCATCTTTGTAATTAGTCTTAGCAAACCTTCAAATCAATTTATAGTTTATAAATTTATCAAATAATAAAAATGGATATTTTGCATATCATCTCCATTTTCGTGAACATAATAAATAATTATTATGTTCATGAAAATAAATATACCCTAGTAAAAAAATATCAAATATTAAAGTTATAAATTTTAGTGTATCAGAACTTCAATGGAACAAAATGTTCTTGCTTTTTAAATAAAACACATCATTTTAAGAAAACTGTCAATTTATTTAATTCACCTTAAAATAGAAACAATTAATGTGCTCCCACAATAACGGAAAATCGCAGAAAAATACTATTGCTATCAAATTTAGGAACTTTGCTGCTTCCGAATCCAATTTATGGCATTGTCTAAGATCTTGAAGATATACTTCTTAACTCAGTTGAACTTTACAAATATGTAGACACCGATCTTTCTATAAATTTTTTTACATCGAAGTTTTGAAGATGCCTTACTATGGCAAACGGTGACAAACGAGAGTATTTGCAAAAACACTTTTATTTACCCTGGGCCAAATACCTTGTTTACATCCAGAACCAAAACCTGTTCACTCTATTTTGTTAATAATGAAGCAAATTGCGGTAATATAGATAAAAAATTCAAATAAAATAAGTAGTACAAATTGTATTGAAAGCTAACTTTCAAAAAAAATTTGAACAATTTATAAGCGTTTTTCAATTATAATAATGTTTATATGACGCGTCACATATAAACATTTTACTGTCAATACTTCAATAATACAAAACTAAAATTAATAGGTCTGTTTTAGAACCGAGTTTGGACAGATTGAAAACAGTTCAAACCGCAGAACACCAAACTATGGGCACCCACAAAGTTTATCATACGCAATCTTTTATGCACAGTAATTTGGCCGAAAAGTTAACTTACATCTTTTGTGGTATTTGAGTAGACTGTAAATTACGATTTCACATTAATTACCTAATACAGTTTTTATTTGGGACAAGCTATGGAACAAGCTTCGCTCCTTCGTGCTGCTAAAAGCGGCACGCTACTAAAGCCTATTTTCGATCCACTATATACTATTGTGTACCTAGTTTGAACAGTTTGCTAAGATCCAAATCGTGTTGGAACAGATCTATAAACTTCCTAATAATACATTATTTATGTGTGCCCCAAAATCGACTTTTGAATTTTTCAAAATGTTCAAAATTAACATTTGTTGCATCAATGATCTTCTCATTAAAGCTGAATTTCTGTCTGTTGGGCAATTTCTTTAAATTATAAAACCAGAAACAGTCTAGAGAATATAGTAGATGTGGAAGCAATTTAAAGCATAAGTCATTCATTTTGGGCATGGAAACTGCACATGTGTTTTTGGTACATTCTGATTACAACACAGCACTTATTGCATTTTCAAAAAAACTCGTGAATCATTTTAATCAATGGTGTCCCGATGATATTTATCAAGCTCTGCTTTGATAAAGTAATATTTTCCAGAATCTATTTTGTAAAATACTGGAAGTTATCTGCTTAAATAGCTGTAAAAATTAAACTAACCAAATCAGTCGTAAATATTGACAAAGTATTGAAGAATGTCGTCGGTATTTGCGATCGTGCTCGCCATCTTTCAATTTTACCACATTTATCATTTCTTCCTGATCTAAAATGACCAATTTCAGTCCTAAAACCTGCATATGCAATTAACTGTTCACACTTCACTGTTTAATGTTTGATTAAAATAACCTGATCATAAAAGTTTTTTATTTAAAAAATATTATTTCAGGTACATTTATTGAATAACCATTACTAGAAAATATACTAGTACGAAAATCATCAAACTGCAAGGCTTCTGAAGTTGAGATCTGAATATTAGAGATCTGTGTGTTTAGTTTTGAAGAGAGATATCTCAAAACATTTTCCAACTGTAAGAATTATATAATTCTTTAATATCCAGTCTATCACAGTTAAAATTAACTTCAACTTAATAAAGTAAGGGCAAGTCTATCCTTTTAAATACTAGGGGATAAGATTGCACTAATGTGATGCTCTCCTGTTCCACTCTACTTTCTTCTTTTTTGTACATACAAACTTACAAATTGCTTCATTTTGGTTGTTTTTTTGCAGATCCTGTTAGTTCCTGTGTTTCAAAATCCCACTTAGGTTTTTCTAATCTTTAATTAATGGGCCTTTCAACCAAAGTTAGAAGTATATTAAGATGTTGCTGGTTTTGGAAAAGTCCAGTTAATTCTTCATTGTAAATGTCTGGTTTCAACAAACAAGCTTGTACTTCATATTTTTTACAATAATTCATATACAAAATTAGAGATCAATTCAGATCACATCTATTCTGATAAAAATCTTCATGCAAAACCAGGCAACATTCTAAATACATTTACTAACCAACCATTATTTTCAATTCCATTTTATTCCTTATAGCATGATTCTATATAGAACTAGAATTTACATCTGCTACCTACATCTTATATGTGTAATAAGTGTAGTAGAAATTCTATATCATCATTCGACTCATTGATTTCATTCGTTATAGAACTAAAATAGGGACAAAATTTATGAAAAAATGTTCGACTTCCTTGTCAAATTGTACCTTTAAAACCTAACAAATGCATAGCAGCATAAAACTGCAATCATTTCTAATCACCCTGCTATAACTGAATAAATATACTTACAGGAATCGTGTTAGATCTTCAATATCAACCAACATGGAATCCTGTTCCATGTGAAGATCGTCGCGATCCATAAGAAATTTGACTAGATTCTCATTCAATATTTCAATTTGTGTATGCAAGTCATTAACAATGACCTGTAGTTGAGCCACATTCATTTCGGTGAGTATTTGTCTAGAAAGTCGTCGTCTGTCTTCAGGGAATGGAATCCCAACTTTTTCTAAACTGTGGCGAACCATTTCAGTTATTGGGCTTTTCTTCTGCCTTTGTCGTTCAATCTAAAAAAATATAGTAGTATTATTTATTAGACTAAACATAAAAACAATTATTTAATTTTATACAGGGTGTTTATGGATGAGTGTAACAATAGAGAAAAACAGTTTATTATATATTTAAAACTGGTTTAATAAACAAATTTCAATATGTAAGGTTCAGCAAACTGAAAAACCAAAACATTATTTAATTCAAATTTAAGTTACTATTTTTATGTCATTTGTTGGTGATTTGTAACACTTTGGACCAGCCTGTGTACATGAAAATAAATTTATTTATCAATTTCAAATTAAAAAAACTAAAAGTTTAGTAAACACTGACTACTAGTGTTCTATTATTTCTGTTATCTACTTATACAGGGTATATGAACATACGTCTTTGTATGCCACCAATTACTTTTTATAAAGCAAAATTTTGTTCATATTTAATTTTTTCAAATTAAAAAAAACATTCCATAATCACCCTGTATGTATCTACTAGATATGACTAGTTGGTTGGAATTACATTTTGACATAAAAGATAACTGCAATTTAATATACCTGGTATCATGAGATAGTAATTTCATAAAGCAATCTAAAATAAATGATATAATACATAGAGAGCTACAATGAATCCAAGATTTGGATAACCAAATATACATGTTGTTTTACCTAAAATAAATAAAATATCTTATGCCTGCCACACACATATACTACTAAGTACTTGACAAGTATACATAAGATTAAAGTTTGATCAAAAAAACTTGAATGTGTGTGTGCAAATTTGTGCAAATAGTTATCAAAACATCTAACACAAGTTTACTGGATCAATTTTCAATCTCATGTATACAAGTATGCAGTTATGTGTATGGCAAGAATTATACACAACAACTATTTTAAAAATTCATCTAAAAAAACAGAAAGATCCCCTATAACTGTTCTTCACTCTATATATTTGTACACCGGAGGTAAACAACACAAACCCATAATTTTTAAAGATTAAGTTTTCGATTTTTATTATTATATATTTCATAAAAAATGGAAATGGTGTTCTTTACCTCTAAGGTACAGATATGTACAATCACAAACATAACTATAATTTTACTTACTTCCATATATACTGATGAGAGGTAAACCTCGAAACGCGTCTATGGATGTTTTTTAGTTTAGAATATTTTTTCATAAATTTAATTTTTTAATGTTACTTACTTCCATTTGCATTCGTGCCATTTCTTTGGCTTGAGCTAAAGCCATGCGAGCTTCAGTCTGTAGTCTGGCTTGCTTAGTAAAGAAATCAGTCTCAGAGATTGGAGCAGCTGGCAAAGATTGAGATTGTTGTCCAATGGAAAGTGTTGCTGGTCTAGCTGGAGTTAGTTTATCTGGAGTCTTCAATGACTTCGGGGACGTTTTGATTTGCTTTGGCTTACCCAAAGTGCATTCAGAGTCTGAACTGGGACTTTCAGTATCTGAAGCAGTTTCATTCATGAAGCATATTTGAAGATTCATGCCTAGAAAAAAAAGTTAATAATTGAGCATATCATTATTGGCTAAATTAGAAGAAACATTAATTTCAAATACTGAAATGATAAGAATGACATAAGAGTTAGACAAACAACATTTCATGGTTTAAATAACAAAATTTCAAAAAAATTCTCTGTTGTGCTTGTAATTTTCGGCTGTTAGGTTACGTTAATTGACATTTAAACTTTTATTTTTTTTTTTATCACAGATTTCGCATTGACAGAACAATTAAATCAAAAAGTAAAATTTAAATATTTCGTAATTTGATTCATTTCACAGTTTAGCTAGTAATTACAGAAAATGAAGTGTTTTTCAAAATAAAAATACAAAAAAAATTAATCTTATTCCCTATATACATTATTTATCCTAAGTCAACAGTAAGAGGCCATGCTCTACTTTGTGACCCTATCAAAGATTTACTGTATCATGCCAACAATTGCATGTGGTAATAAATATATTATGATGTTGGTATGTATTCATCGTCATCATTAAAATCAATATTAACTAATAACATTTTTTTATGACTGTACTGGCGCACTTAGTGCAACCTATTATATTATTAGTATTAATTTGTATTTTTTAATAGTTTATATTTTATACACCAATTCATGACAATTTAAACATAAAATGTAAAAAATGCACGTTAATATTGCAAATCAAAATTAATTTATTTGAATAATTGTAAAGCACAAAAAAAGGATGCTAAAATGGGCAAAAGCATGAGCGCAACGGAGCAAACAATCTTTTCGTGTATATTAAGTTGCCTATTATACCGTCCACACTGTGCTAGAATTACTGTAGCACTTTATCAACCAGTGAGAAAAGAATTTTTGTTTCTTTTAACTTTTTAATATCAGAAACTGAGATAATTTTCCAAAAGCAAGTTTTTTACTTGAATATACCATGAATAAGTTGCCAAATGCAACAATTTCAAGACAATATCTGTACTAATAATAGTGTTCTAATAAAAATTCAAATAAGGCTAAATTATACATACATTTTATAACTCAAACAAAAAAATCACAAGGTATAAATATTCATTAAATCTATTGAAATGCAAAAATAACTCACCACTTTGTAAACGTGATTGTAAACTTGGTTTACGACCAGGACGATCACAACCACTGTAGTAATCATCTTCATTACCCATCGCCAGCCTACGCCGAATTTCTTCCCTATCAGTGCGTCTCTGAAATTAAAAATAAATCTTATTAATAAATGAATAACAGTTTAAACATATAATAATTTTGAAACTTATATATTATGATAAATTAATTAAAATTATCGATTTTAAATAATGTCCATATTCTGCATATCTTTATAATTTGCACAGTTAGCATACAATAGATAATAATGTTATTGAATCTGTGCTACATTTTTCCTTTAACCATTAACTGATAATAGTTTTAGTATCATGTTTGTAGATGAAATTCATAACACATTTCACACATCCTGTATAATATTTATGTTGACCAAATTGTTTGTTATTTTCCTATAATTTCCTGTGCCCATTGCTTGGCTTGTTATTGCTATTAAAACTCATTAATTTTCAACAATAACAACCAATATTCATGATGCAGTCATAATTAATTTATTTTCCGCAGAATTTAATAATTAAATTTAATTAATCTAAATAAATTCAATGCAATTTAAATTAGTTTTATAATGAGTGACTAAAAATAAGTAATGATACAAGTCATGTGCCAACGTCCAGTATATAAATATAGAATTATGACTTTTCAATACTTGTACTGTTTATAATTTGTAATTGGATACATAGATAAACTTTTAATGAACAGCAATTTTAAATACTGTTTTAACTATAACAGGAACATTAAAAAAAATTAAGCAAATATGATAACACAAAATCAAAATACTTTATTCTAAATAAGTACTTGTGATGAAGAATTAGATGCAAAATAATGTAAATGATTTTTATAAGTAAATGTTGCTGTCTCTCAAACAATAAATGAGACAAGTAAATATTCTGTATATTAAATTGACTATACAATTAAAATTTTAAAAATGTATACCTGCTTATTCCAGTATCATTGAAATAATTATTTTTGTTTCCGTGTAAGTATTTATGTTAATACATTATAAACAGGCTGTACTACTTGAAGGATATCTAGATAAAGTATTACTAAACTAAAAACAAGACAATAATAATAACATTTCCACTGTAATGACTTTATTTATTTTTCTAACATATAACTAACATTCCAGAAAAATAAACAATTTAATAAAAACATTTTTGTTAAATAACGTGAATAACAGTTTTGAATCATTTTATTATGAGTAATATATTTTCTTTATTAACAATCAAATGTAAAAAATCCAATAATCTAATTCCATTTATATTAAATTAAAAAAAAAAAAATGTAATCTGCAAAACTAATTAAATCTGTAAATATGAAATACATTATCTGTTGGCAGATTTCCACCTTACCTTGCCTTAAAACTAATAACGTTTTTCTGAATATTAAAGTATTAAATATATTAAATTTGATTTACAATAACTAAAAAAAAATTAGCAAACTTATTTCTTAAACATTCTTGAAATAAATAAAATGCATTTGCAGCTAAATATTTCTTTAGAGCCATTTTTAAACTCAAAAGTAGTGCATTTTTTTAGATAACCCGGAAGTAAGTAATACAATTTAATCTTGTAGAATCTAAATGAGTTTTTGTTGATTCTATTACTAGTGTTCTTAATGTAAGATTGTAACAGTGTATACCTTCATTTGTTCACTACTATTTTTTTTTCATCCATAGTATGCACTCTTAAAATGTATATACATATGTTAGTAACATCTAATCAATTAAACTTTATCTGTTGGTAAGACAAACTCGCCACTACACTAATAGTGCAACTAACCGTGATATATCCAATTCCATTGAGAATTAACTATGATTTCTAAAAGTTTAACTGGCTATAAATTCATCAGCACTAATTATGCTTTAAAGTAAAAAACATGTTTATAGGTTCTTCATTATTTTGGCGTAGTTTGTTAATAGTACAGGGATCTTGTGCTTTGCATAGATTATTTTGTTTTTACAGCATCTGAGAAATTGAGTTTTGACTAGTTCATTTTCACTATGTTCTTTCTATAGGAGCAGTATTTGCTATTATAACTATTTACAGAATTAATATTAAATTTTTTTTAAAGAATTTAACATTTTTCCCAAAATTATATCATCAACATACAATAAATAAATAAATAAATAAATACAAAAGTGAGTCACACCCTGTTCAATTGATAACATATCAGACTTTAAAACCAATGTATAGTAATCAATTACTCAAATAGAAAGATATAAGTTTAACACTATTTGGTAGAAAATTATAACAGTATAACTTTCTTATGAGAATACCGAACATGAAAATGTTTCCGTCAAACATAAAGTTTGATCAAATGTATCCACAACTTCATCATCAGCAAGCTTATTACAGAATAGATTAAGACCTTTAAGAAAACCAAATTGTGAGTCACAGAAGAGTTTAATTGTTTAAAAAAAGTTAAAAACCTGTTCTTTGTACCGCTCTCAAATCAACTTTTTTTTTATTGTAGTACAGTTATCAATTTTTTAATGCAATGGACTTTCTCTACTATATAAATAAACTTAATTGTTAAGAGACATTATAATTATTTCTTTACATTCAATCCATTAATACCCTTGCTATTTTTGTTTTTCAATATTAGATATTTCTCTAACATCTTAACGCTAGAGAATTGCCGGGTTTAATCGCCCCGTCCTGTTGTGGTGCCACTAGTAGTATTGTTATAAAAAAATATTAAATCCTATCACATCTACAAGAATATCAGTAAACTTTTCTCTCAAGACAAATATTGACACGTAGAGCGCCGTTTTTAAGTTAAAATTAGTCTTTATAGGACAAAACGCCAACCAACTCAATAACAAAACGATAAGATTTTAGTCATTACTTTTTTTATATGTTGAACTACATACAATACTCTATGTCTTCATGTTTTTGGTTAATGATTTGAAGTTGTATATAACGAGTAAAAAATTAATTAAAATCTAATTAAAAACGTCATTTTTTAAAAACTAATTGCGGAGAAACGACTTATTGCATCAAATTTCTACAAGTTTGAAGACACAGACTTTCTTCTACAATGTGTGAAAATTTTATTCAATTTTATTCAGGCGTTTTCTTGCTGAGTTTGATGCTGTAAACCCTTATAATAGAGCAACTATTCTCCCCCCTTAACAATAATTTTTCAATAAACTCAAAATAACTATTAACACATACACACATACAAATTGTCTAAGCAAATAACATAAAATAAAGAGAAATTTTCCAATATTTTTAAAGTTTTCAATAAGTTTAAAATATATTATTAAAACTGCTTATATGATTGGTACAAAATAATACTATGAGTATCTGCTAATATGGAACAAAGTATAGTTACAAGTTTGTTTTCCGCTATGCAACAACAGAACTCAAATACATAATAAGTTATTCAAAAATTAAGATAAAGATTATAAAAAAATCAATTATTGTATTGGTGATAGCCAATTTTGTTTATAAATTTGAATAAAACAAGAAGATTGGTTTTGCTATATTTTATCTTAGTTTATGAGTATGGGTCAGTATGCACTTATGACAGCTCATGGTCAAGGTTTATTAATATGCACGTGTTTAACGCAATATTATAATTTCAATAACCAAGTTAAAAAAAAATGACTCAAATACAATTATGTTTAGAAAATAGTGTTCGTATTGATCAAATAACTATTTATTAAAGTTTATAATAATTTTTATTTATTATTTTTTCATTAATAGAAAAATTTGAATTCAATCTGAAATTTTATAAAAATATGTTTTACAATTCTTAATTATTTAATTATCCTTTTCATCATTTATAAAAGATCCAACTTCAAAATTTCAGTAGTACAATAGTTTGAGTGTTATAAAACCGGTAGAGAATTGAATTTTCAGTGACATTACAAAAATATATGAAAACTCAAAATGTTCAATTGATTGATTGTCAAATTTTGAAATTAAATAAATTTTTTTGAATAAATAATTGTACTTTACATACATAATACAAGTATTTGCCAATATAAGGTAAAGTTCAGCAACAATTTGACAATTTTGGATATAACTAAGTCGGCTTAGATCGACCTATTTTGACGTCAGGAGTCTGTCGTCAAACGTTGTACACGTATTTTCCGGACACCCTGTATATATATATATATATATTTCAGTTCCTACAAAGATTCACCAATTTGCGGTAACAATAGAAACATATTTTTGTAGTTTCTAGGCACTTGTAATGCAGTTAAAGCAGATAAGTGATCAAAGTCAAAATATCAAAGTTCAATTTCTCATTCACTGTTAAACACATTCACCCTTATGCATAGTCATATTTAGTAGCTACTAAGATGCTACTAGCGGGATATTACCTATGACCGTATGCATAGTAATATTTAAAACACTACTAAGCTTAGTTGTCGACTAAAACGTTAGTAGCCAAATTGCCTTGTTTTGTTTGTGATTAAATACATTGCAAATTTAACCTACAACTATCAGTTGCAAATATTGAGATATTTATCATATTTTATGCAATAGATGGTAATATTTAAATATTAGCACCAACATGTAGTAGTTGCTTCAAGTATAATTAATAAAATAAATTAATGTTATTCATTTTAATAATTAAATTAGTTTAGTGTTATTCTGTAAGATGGCAGCACTTTTAAAATTAAGTTATAATATTAATATGACAGCAGCAAACATCTGATGCTGTGTTTTTTGACTCTTATTCATAAAAGTCAGTTACAGTAACGGATCGTTAAATTTGACAACCACAAAATTATGTATACTTATTTTACCATAAAAACAAGTTTGGCATAATAAATAACTATCAGCAATGAATGAAAAATAATATTTAATAATAACGCAAAATAAATAACATGTATTTCTATCAAATTTATAAAAATAGTTTTGACGTTTTATCGAATTGTAAGGTTATGTTGTCACATTTAATAGTCATTAAATTTAATCAGCTTTTTTGAATACGGGCATTACTCTGACTGACTAAACATAATGGTTATTTGTTAATTTTAATAATACTTTAAAATTATTATAGCTTAAAAGTTATTAATTGTGTTCAAGTTCTTTTAATTTAGATAACAATAAATTATGTTTTAAAACAAAACAAAAATATACTTATACATTTGCATAATTGTTTTCAATCAATTTTGTTAAATAGGTTTTTATTTACAAGTTCTACATTCATTATTGAATCTTTATTTTTGCAAAACCTTTTCTTTATTTGTTTTTTCCGCGCAAAAATGGGACTCGAAACAAACTTCATGTCACATAATGCTGTGTTGCCAAAACATAATTTTATAGTTAGTAGCTACTAACTAAATTATACTAAAAATCAACTATGCATATGATACATTTGGTATAGTGTAAGTAGCTACTAGTAAGTAACGTTTTAGTAGCATGCTAACCAAACAACTATGCATAAGGCTGATTAAGTTTAACAGTGAATGAGAAATTAATTTTACAATCTACCAAAACTATAAAAGATGTTACAAAGAAAACTAAAATTTAAACTTCTATGTACTCTAGAGCATGTAAGGAAATCTTTAACAGTTAAAGATGTATGAAGTTGATAACTCAAGGACAATTGTTAAGTTAACAACATCGAAAAAAATCCGTATTCAGTAATGCGTCCGCTATAATAAAATAAGTATTTACAATCAAATCTAACAACATTTGTGTATGATTTTACATATAATTAAACTACTAATATAATTATTAAAATAATATAAATTATATTATATCATGTATCTGAGTTTATGCAATTATAATTTTATGTAAAATAATTTCTACATTTGTTACTAATTTAATAATTTTATTACAACAGTTTTAATTCAATCTTGTATCAGTGTCTGTAACTTCTAAGTATTTTTATTATACATTCCATCATTGTCTTTAAATAAAATTAATAACACCAATATCCTATGTAGTTTTCTATTTAATTTCTATATGAATTTTATATTTAGCTGATATTTTAATAAGGTTAGAAACACGTTACAAATTTGTAGACTTAAAAAGAAAAGTATCGTTGAAATGTGATGTGCAAAGCAGTGATCAAATGTTAACTTCATGTAGTTTATATAAAGATAAATTGTTAGTCAAAAATTTAACAATGTGAAATACTGAACATTATTGTTAAGAAAGTTGTTACACGTTGCACCATAACAATGAACATTAATCTAAACAATATCTTTAACTAGAAAAGTTACAGAATAGGCCTGATTGTAGATACAGTATCTACTTCTGTATGTATTGTTTTTACGGTATTTTACACTAAAATAAAAATTATTATTGTTATTATAAAATTAATTGGAAAGGTAGAAAAGAGTAAAAAGAAAAAAATAAACTTTTAGCAAATTATGATCATTTGTTTATCAGTAAACAAAAAAGACTACTTGTACTTGTCCTGTGTTGTGTCAACAATGATACTGATAAAGCAATAGGTCTCTATCGCATGTGATAATAATGATCCTTTCAGGAACTCCAATTAGAGCTCATCTCTAGTATGTATTATGTAATAAACCTAAATTTGAAATATTTTTCTATCAATCAAATTTTTCCTAACTCAAATTTTATTTTATGTCCCTTGGAGATTTGAGTTAGAGAAGTTTGACTGTACAATGTGTGTAAATTATGTAGTTATAAAGTAAAAAGTTACTATTCAATATTATGTTCTTCAAAATAACTTCCTTGGAAAACCACACAGCGCTGGAGACGGTTCTTTCAATTCTCATAGCATTGTTGGAACTCAAGCTTTCAGCTGTTTTAAGTGTTTCAAAATAAGGTCCCTTAAGGTGAATTTTTAATCTCAAAAGTCATTCAAATAAGGAGGATGAGAAGCCACAAGAATGTTTTAATTAGGCTGAAACATGATTAATAAATTTACTGTGTGACAAAGCAAACTGTTGTGATGCAACACTCAGTTGTTCTTGATGTTTGGTCTCACACGCATGACCTCTTTTCAAAGTTTTTCAAAGAAATTAGCACCAAAAGCGCAGTTTCAAAATGATTTACAACAAAAAGTTTTCGTCATAATGACAGACAGCATAATTGTCAAAACATTAAAAAACTATATTTAAACTTTATTAAGATAATTAAATTCTACAATTTTTTCTCATTGTTTTATCACTTTATATATAACTTGTATACATTTTAAGATATTTGAAGAGAAAGTGGCTCTAAAACAATATTTATTAATTGCACTTTTTTGACACTTCGATGCCAAAAATATTAAAACTTTTTGTAAACTGTTAAACTGTCCATAACATCTGCAAACTTTTACTTCCAAAATATTATAGAAAGCCATTCCAGTCTGACCTTTTATAACTTCCAAAATATAGAAAACCATTCCAGTCATTTTGACATAAAAATGTCAAAATATGAAAAGATTAAAAATTTATGAAATTTTGTAAATTTTATGAAATTAAATGATAATATATGAAATTAGTTATTATTATCCTGGTTAATATTAATATATTCTATAATCTTACAAAGAAAAATGGCTTATGAACAAAACTAGTTTATTGTTTATTTAGTAAAATTAATTTAATTTATGAAAAAAAAAACTGTTAGTTTATAAGTGCGATTGTAATATTTATCATTGCATTTGTATTACCTTCTAATTAATAAAATCTTTTTGGAACGCTGATGATGGGAGAAGAATTAGTTTAGTAGTAGTAGTAGCTGAATTTTGGTGCTTTCTGCTTTGTTTAAAATTTCAAAGCCGGATTTTGATGTTTTGACATTTTATTATAAAAATTTTGCAGTTTTCAATCGTTTTTGGCCAAATTTTGTTTTATTATAACATTTTATAATCAAATCTTACAATTTTGAACTTTTTACAAATAGAATTTTGCATCATTAACAGTTTATGATAAAAATTTTATGCTTTCTTACAATATTTTTATAATTTGTGTCCAGATTTTGCTATTTTTGACATTCTGTAAATAGAATTTTGCACCTTTCCACAGATTATAGCTGGACTTCTAGCAATATTTTGATATTTTATAGCCAGAAGATTTTGTTATTTTGGGATGTCATAAATTTTTCAACAGTTTATGGCAGGATTTTGATGCTTTCTGACATTATCATTTTGCTATTTTTGACTTTTTATAAATAAAATTTTGCATTTTTTAACAGTTTATATCTGGATTTTGGTTCTTTCTGACAATAGTGTAATATTTTATAACCGAATATTGCTATTTTTGACTATTTATAAATAGAATTTTGCACTTTCAACAGTTTATGACCAAATTTTGATATTTTATAGCCGTATTTTGTTACGTTTTGGAATTTAATGCACAAAATTAAGCTTTAAATTGTAGAAAAATGTAAATTTTGTAAAGTTTTTAATCAGTTTATAGCCATTTTGGTGCTTTATAAAAATATTTTGATATTTAAAGACCAGACATATATTTTGTATCTAATATTATAATATCTGAAAATATTGACCAAAAGTAGTTATTTTTGGTTTTTTATTAATAGAAATTTGCATTTTAAACAGTTTAAGTTCAAATTTTGATGTTTTTTGACAATATTTTGATATTTCAAGACTATGCTATTTTATGAATAAAATTTTGCATTTTTTTAAAGTTTATATCCAGATTTTGATGCTTCCTAACAAACAATACAAGATATTTTAGATTTTTTATTATTATTAATTAATTTTGCACATTTCAATTGTTTTTGTCCAGATTTTGGTTATTTCTGATAAATATGTATTTTATAACCGGATTTTGTTATTTTTGATCTTTTATAAATAGAACTTTACACTTTTCAACAGTTTATAGCCAACTTTTGGTGTTTTCTAACAATATTTTAATGTTTCAAGGTTGGATGATAATGCAAATTTATAAACTTTATCAGTAAAATTTTACATTTTTCAACAGTTTTAGTACATTTTTAAAATATTTTGATATTTTATGACCAAATTTTGCTGTTTTTGACATTTTATAAATAGAATTTGAAAGGTTTTTAAAATTTTATTACCAGACTTTAGTGCTTCCTCACAATAACAATATTTTGATATATCATAGCCGGATTTTGCTATTTCATTAAAAAAATTATTTTTTTTAACAATTTATGGCTGCACTTGATGCTTTCTGACAACACTTTAACCATCCAGTGGTAGCGCCCAGTGTGCGACACCGCGAAAATTGTTATTTGAGTTTTTTTCTTTACTTAGAAGGAGTTGATTCTTGATATTTTAGGAGTTTTGCACTTCTAATGTGTTTGCAAATGTAGTTTAAATTTGATTGCAAAATTTTAATCGTTGTGTCTAGTAGAAATTATCGCGGTGTTAGACACCGCCGTTACTACTACTCCCGTTCAAGTTCGGTGTGCTTGAAAATTTGTTTTATTTTTTAAATTTTAATTTAATTAATAATTACATTAATCTGAGGAAGTATTTTGTTATGGATTTACCTTTTGTCAAAATTAATTACATTATTCTCAGAAGAATACGGTCCACCAGATGTTATTTGAAAGTAATTAGTGTTAAGCTTTATTGTATTCTTTTAATTTTATGTTTTATATTATTGGTTTATTCCTAATCTCTCTATTCCTGGTAAATCCTTTTTAGAAATTTCTGAATACCACCAATATGCATTGATATAAATATCAGAAAAATTTATATTAAAATCAACTTATGCTTGTTATACAGTCATATCTTTTAATTTTACCATTGCTTTGTCAAGTTTTGTATTTTGTTTTAAAATACAGTACCGTAATTGTAAGAAGAAACACTTTTATTACTTAAAGTTTTTTGTACGTTATGGAGTCTTATGAGGCAAAACACGCTTGCAGAAAATGATAGAAAATTTTTTTACAAATGATGAGCTTGATAGAACAGAAAATGATGTGTCAGATGATTCAAAAATTGATGAAGAGGAACTGCTACATGAAAGCAATTCTGAACAAGAAATTTCTGATGTTGATGAAAATGACATAAATAACAGTTCTAGTTTGTCTTTTATTGGAAAAAACAATAAAACCCATTAGAAAAAAATGCCAAGACTAAGCAGAACATTTAAAACTAGACAAGAAAATATCTAATGCAACTAAGTTGATGAAAAATATTACAAAAATATGGAATTATTTTATTAATGATTCAATAATTACCACAATTACCAATTGTACAAATAAATATATTGCAAAAGTTGCCAAAAATTATGCCAACTCCAGAAATGAATATCCAACTAATTATATTGAACTTCGTGCTCTCTTTGGGCTATTGTATATGGCTGCAGTTTGTAAAAGCAATTGTCAAAATCTTGAAGATTTGTGAAGAATTGACGGCTATGGCATTGAAATATATCATTTTATCATGTCGATTCAAAGGCTTTGATTCTCATTAAGATGTATTCGTTTTGATGACATTGAAACTCAAAGTGAATGAAGAAAAATAGACAAACTTGCTCCAATTCACAAAATATTTGATATTTTCAATCTAAATTGCCAGAATGACTACCACATTTCAGATTTTTTTACAATAGATGAAATGTTAGCATCATTTAGAGGAAGATGCAGCTTTAGAGTATATATACCATCCAAACCCAACAAATATGGTTTGAAAATACAAGCATTATGCGATGGTAAAATGTTTTATACTAGCAACTTGGAGATATATGCTGGAGAGCAACCGGTCCGACCTTATAAGGTTTCCAATAATGCATTTGATGTGGTTCATAGGCTCTGTAAGCATATTTCTGGTTCAAACAGAAATGTCACCAATTCGTTCACATCAGTGCCTCTGATTTGAAAGTCTACTGCAGGAGCATAAACTGACCGTCATTGGCACCATCAGAAAAAATAAAAGAGAACTGCCTTTAGAATTTTCAAAACCTTCCCCTCAACCAGCTCGTACCAGCATGTTTCCAATGACTGTACTTTGGTTTCATATATACCAAAAAAAAAAAGAAAAAATTTACTTTTGAAGTCTACTTTACATCATAATGATGAAATTGATATAGATAGTGGAATTCTGCAAAAACCGGCAATTAATATTGACTATAATAAAACCAAGGGAGGCGTTGATACCGTTGACAAGCTACACAAAGATGGCAGATGGTAATATTTATTCTATGTTAAACATAGCAATTAATTCGTCAACTATATATTCTGCAAATAACCCAGAAATTAAGATTTTAAGACAAACTGTTTTGATAGATTTAGCAAACGGCTTACTGCAACCACACTTGCAATCTTCCACGAGACCTTTCATTTAGGTTATAAGAGGTTTCTTCAACAGAATATTATTATTGTGATAAAACAAAAAACAGAAAAACAAGGTTTTCTTGTTTCAACTGTAGAAAGCATATGTGTTTACAGCATATAACAGCTGTCTGAAAAAACTGCAAGAAAACTTAATTCTGTACAGAATAATTTAATGTTTGTTATTTATTTAAATTATTAATAGTTCAAATTAAATTTATTATTGTAAATTTTTGTTTTAAAATATTTGATTTGAAGCGTATTATAACAAAATATATATTTTAAGTTTTATTTTATTTTTTTATTAATAAATAATATTTTTATTGCAATTTAGTTTTTGTGTGTTATACTTACAACTATCATATACCAAAGTAGAAATGTAAAAAAGGTGAAAAAAAGTTGCAAAAATATGAACCCGGTCTTAGACACCGCCGACACAAAATGCAAGGCGACTGGAAAGTTAATGTTCCAATTCTGGATTTCTTTATTTTTGATATTTTATAAATAGTTTTGAACATTTTAACCGTTTTTGGATAATATTTTAATACGTTGTGACCAGATTTTGTTATTTTTGACTTTTTATTAATAGAGTTTTGGACTTTTTAAGGGTTTATGACAGGACTAAAAAAAAATTAAAAAAATTAAAAAAACTGTGGCCCACAAAATCTTGAATACCCCACTTTCTATAAACTTAACACTTCGTATAAGTCTTCTTTGCTCAAAAATACAACACCAGAGTAGTCACTTAATGATGCCGACAATTTTATAACATTAAATGAAAAAAAATTTCCCATACTAAAACAATTTTTTTAATTTTTAACTTCACATTATAGTATTTTTTTTTTAATTTTTAATATAAATTTTATACCCTACTTACCGGTTTTATAAAATACTATAAAATAAAACAGGTAGTCGCAAACTTTAAGTATATATACTCTATATCACAGAACAAATAATAATATTGAACAAAAAACTAATTTAAGAATGGCATTCATTTAGAGAACAAGTCTTGCTTGAAAAACTAGGTATACTAAAAATGAGTATACTCAGTCAAGAGTGTTTATTAAACAATGTTGTAAAAATCATCAAGAATAAATTACTATTATTTTTTAATATACAAAAAATCTCCACCAAGAAAAAAAAATCAAATAACAAAAATTAAATAAAATAACGTTCCTTATAAAACACACTGTAGAATTATTTGTAATTTAAGTATTGCCATTTATGACTTGTTAGTTTTTAAATCTCGTTAACATTGTATTGGTATTTGTTTTTGTCAAATCTTTTAAAATATATCTTATAAAACTTATAAAATTTCAATTTTTGTGTTGTTATTATTATTGATGTTCCTGAAATTTAGTGTAGGATCATAAAATTTTAGTATTCTTAAGTTTAAGAAAAACATTTTTTATACAAAATTAAAAAAAAAATGAAAATGTACATAAATTAATTTTTAAAGCATTAACTTTTATGACAATTTTATTATGTCGCATTGTTACAAAATAATTTTTTATACATAATTTTGTGAAACATAAAAATCTATAATGCAGCTATCAAATTCTATACATATTCTATAATAAATATAAATTCCCATTCAAATATTCCTAAAATTTATATAGAAATTAATCTGTCTAGTTTTATACATATATATTTTTATTATTCTTTCCAAACAAAAATTATTCTTACCGCTTTCCCTCTAAGCAACAAAGTGTCAAAATAGTAAAACACTTAAAAAACCTATTTTGTAATAAATAACAAATGAAAAGCATAAACAAATGATTAATTTGTAATAAATTTACGCAATTTTTTCAATATTTTATGTAATGTAATGTAATTCATGTCATGTAAAAGTTTTGTTTATTGTTAATTAAAATTAATTCAAAATCATGTTAAAAAGCACTTTCCTTTTAATCCGTGCTAATAATTCTATAAAATACTAAAATAAATTCAAACATTTTCTACATTGTACTTGTTGAATCAATTATAATAACACTTATCATCATGAATAATGAAATTATTTATGGAATTGAAATTAACTACTAAATTTATAAAAAAATAATATATTCTTACATCAAATTCATCCTCATCGTCATTAATTGTAATAACTTTTAGAAACCGGTCCACTATATTATGTTCATCTAACTTGGCAGGTACGTAAGGGTTCCATTCCATATTTTCACTAATTTCAGGCCACTTTGAACTACGATTGTAAGCCCTCGGCGCAAGAAAATCATCATTGTAATAATCATTATCCTCCTTACAATTGATATAATAATTACTTTTTGAAAATTCCTTCTTGGAAATTTTCTCTTTTATTTTTGATTTAATTCCATCAGTGAAATTATTTGTTTGAACTTTAATTGTACTTATAATATTAACGAACATTTTGATTCACCGGCACGAACACTAATGGCTTTTTTATTCAGTCGATTTTTTATATTATAGGATTCAAATAGATAGAATTTTATAAACAGTGATATGTTTTGTTTTGGCACATGGTCGGAGTATCGGTTGTTTGGCGCGACAAAGTGAGAATATGTTTGCAATTTTAGTGAAAGTGAGATAGGTATATGTCTTGACTACAAAGAAAAATGTTATGTCCCCACTACAAAGCCAACATCACACTGTAATCATAACGAAATTACTATTAATTTTTTTATAGAAGACTCACGTGCCGGATTCATTACAAAGGACATGAGTGTGATAACAGGATTTATCAATAAATTCGAACTTGTTTATATATATATTAGATATGCTTCTGACGTGTTAACAAATGTTAATCATTTACATTCTTTTGTATGGACAGCAATTTGTCATTGTGCGCGTTCAAAAATTACCAAAATACTTTTGAAAACGGATTTAGTTCATCTAAAAATATACGTACAAATTTAAATGAGTAGCCGAATAAAAAATAGAATACAGGAGCTGATAAGTGCATTGCGACGTAATGTGATTTATATTTATTGTTTATTTGCAGGAAATGTTATTGCAACGTTTATTTTATTCGCGATAATCACGATAACTGTATCGATGGAGTTTTGATATTTATTTTCGTTTCCTTTTCGCAACGTTTAGCTAACAAAGCAGATTTTTATTTTATCTTATTTAATCCCAAAGCTACATGAGCCGCATCTTAAATTGATGAGTACAATAGAACGTAGAAGTATGTTATAGTTCAAATACGTGCACAATAATTAAAAATATATTATGTTAAAAGCAGATCGAGTTGCATGGTTCAACACGCAAGCTTATTTCATCACTTTTAATAAGATTGAAGAAAATGAAAGGATCTATCGCAGTCGTTCTCAATCGGTGATTCGCGTCAACTTATAATACGCAACTGGCCTCAAGATTTCAAATTAATTTTAATTTCAACTGAATCTGCAAGCCTTAATCAGAATTTGCTGAAACTGTACTTGTAATAGTTGTAATTGCAACACAAGTTTCAAAACTTCTTAAATTATTTATAGTAGCAACTTTTATAAAAATACATCTAATTTTGTAGGATCAATTTTATTGTAAGCTATTCCAAAAAAACTATTTTCTTAAACAATAATCTAAATAAATTTTGATCAAGTTATTGAATCATTTTGAAATTTTTACTAAATAAAGTACCCTCATAAAACCACCTTTTATAAAAATTAGATCTAATTTGGTAAAATCTATTTTTAATTTTAATTTAAATAAATTTGACATTTGATTGAGTTATTTTTTGCAAAATTTCAATTTATGATTACTGACAAATAGTTTAAACTGGAGTGTCCACCCACCTGACAACTGCTTGTAATCTAATCCATAAATCAACAGTTTATAATGTTTGGGAGGGTGAGCGTGGTACTAAAGTTTATGATTACTTGCAAATAGCCCGGTGGCCCAAGTGTTTCTAATCTAACCTATTCAACAGTCATAATTACTGATAAACTGTTTGGAATAGAGAATGGAATCAAATATACTAATCACTAACACTTGAAAAGTAGGAGAGATACTCTACTTCATGATTACTAACAAATAGTTTAAACTGAACTACCCGCAAACCCGCCCAAGTGTAATCCAATCTTGAAATCACTAAAAGTTTGGTGGGTGGGCGGGGTACTCCTCTAATTTATGATTATTGATGTATAGTTTAAACTAGATTGCTTGCTAATCCGCTCTAGTGTTTGGAATCAATTAAACACATCACTAACACTCGATCGGGTGAACAGTACTCCAGTTTGTGTTACAGACAAATAATTCAAAGCCCGTCCACCAACCTATGTGTTTGTAAACTAATCTATAGATCACCCCAGTAATTCTAGCAAACGTAATTACTAACTGTCAAAAACTATCTAACTATCCATCTGTTAAAGCTTTCAATGATTATAAATAACTGTCAAGCTGACGACACATAAAACTAACTACAATTAACTGTCAAACTGGCTAAACAATAAATTTTTATTAACGTTACTACAGGGAGTTAATAAATGAATGGGATTATGTAATCACTTTAAATGTGCCGCTTTTTTTAAATTGTTCACTAAACTATTTGTTTTGACAGATCAACTTTGACAGCTGTCAAGCAAACATATGAAAACGTATGTAGTATAGTGGACGATTTTAAAAAGGCGGCATATTTAAAGTGATTACATAATCCCATTCATTTATAAACTCCCTGTACATCTAACTGCCAAAGTAATTATACTTGGGTGTCAAGCCATTAGCAGTTTACTATCAAACTAGAAAGAAATAATAATTAAACAATAGTCAACATTACTATATTTAGTTGTCAAACTAACAACAATTATCAGCTTGATAATATTCAACAGTTAACTGGCAACAATTAACTGTCAAAAAATGACAATTGCAACAGTTAAGTTACATAATAAACTCATCTGTTAAACTAACAATAATAATATGTCAAATATTTGTAATTTTACTGTAAAATTAGCAAAAATTAACCCGACAATCAAATGTTAATATTCACAACAGTTAAAACTACAAAAATTGATGAAAAATTTATAACTGTCAATGTATCTCAAGTATTAGATTGTCAGGATTCAAAACAAGCTCTAAAATATCAAATAACTTGATATAACGTTTTGCAGGTTTAATATAAACAAAAATGTCTATAAAGTGACAAACCTTCCTTCAAAACTGTTTTAAAATATCCCTTAAAGCATTAAGTTTCTGTCATAAAGTGTCGTATAAAAATAGTATAAAATGATTGCAAAGATTAAAAGCTGTTAATGGATTTCTTAGTCTCAAAGTCGCAAATTCTTTAATAAAATGTTTTTGAAATATACAAAAATGTTCGAAGATGACTGACCGTCATACGTAATATTTTATTTATTTAAAAGTTCTTTAAGTTTCGCTCATAAATCATAAAACATTCAAAAATGTAAAATTTCTTTCAAATGTTTCTGATAATTTAATTAATAATAACATTTAACCCTTGTCAAATTCCTTCTAAGATCTTCATAAACAATATTACTTATGCAAATTACTTTCAAAATATCAATAACCTCAAAGCTGTTACAAATTGTTCGTAAACATAACCTTAAAAAATGTCATTAAAACATGACACAATCTTTATTACATCATACAGGGTCATTATAAATGTTTGAGATTATGTAACCATCTAATGTACGTTTGTGAGGCTTTAGTGAAATGCGTAAATAAAGTTGCTTATCTTAGGATTCAACAATAAAAATATTTTCATACGTTTACAGTGTTTACATGTTTATAATTATCAATCCGGAATAGAATAAAGCCATTCCCCATTATCAAACCGCTCATTCCTAAAGTAGGATTCAATAATAAAAATATTGCCTTCATTTGTATACATTCTTATAACCTTGCTTGCTTGACAGCTGTCAAAACTGATCTGTCAAAACAAATAGTATAGTGGACAATTTTAAAGGCGGCATATTTAAAGTGATTACATAATCCCATTCATTTATAGAGATCCTGTATTAACGCAGAGTTGGTATAAAATGTTGTTAAAATTCCTGTCATCAGAAGGGTGTCTCGGTTTTGGTCGGTCCAACACTTATGCGGCAGCCGCCAAAGTCTTACTAGAGGAACCCGACTGTCTAATTAAAACAAAGCTTTGCGATAGTCCCAATAGGTGTTATAATTTTTAACGTAAAGAAATTCAAGCAAACGCGAGTAAACGCTACGTGATAGTACTTCAGAGTCATGTTACAAAAAAATCTTATGACTTTTAGTAGAATTTTTATATTATTACCTCCATAAATTTCAGAAGCTGTCAACTGTAAATTCAAGAAAGCATTTTTCACCTATTTCATGAATCTGTTATTAGAACTCACAACTGTCAATTCAACATCTACCAACTGTCTCACATATTTGTTCTAAAAACTATTAACTTTTGACAAACTTCCATAAAGATATGTTCTCTGAAAATTTAAACATAAAAACTGTTTCACAAACTTATTGAATAAGCTGTCGACTTTATTCTTAGCAAATCTGTTATTAAAACTGGCAATTTAACACAGTAACTATCAATAGTTACAAAAATCTTAAGTTAAGTCAACTGTCTACTGTCAGTTTGACAAGACACGTGTCAACTTTCTGAGAGAACGTGTAGTTCTGATATATAAAATGCTTTACATATAAATTATCAACTTCATTCTCAACAAATTGTTGTACAAACTGTCAACTGTTTCGCAAATCAATTGCAAATTGTCTGACAAAGCGTACAATTGTCTGGCATAAACTGTCAATTTTTTTTTGACAAATCTGTGGTATAAACTGTCAGTTTGATAAATTGTCAATTATCTGACAAAATGTATAACTGTCTGAAGTATAAACTGTAACTTCTTCTTAAGCAAAATCACCTTTTACGTTTGATCAATTGAGATTTTTGAAACCCCCAAAAACGTTTTGCTCCTGCGCTCCCATATATCGTCAAAAATTATAGAAGTAGTATGTTTCTATACGTCAAACGTTTATCATGTTGAACTAAGATCACAATGTGAACTACGCTCAGATAAACATAGAATTAAGCTATGATTAGATGACCGGCCTTCAGAAAACCTCGTATAACGTCGTAAGTGTAAATCAGTTCACATAAATAGTAAAGTTGATAGTTTGCCCATTAAACAACATTTTTGAAATAGTAAATAATCTTTAAGATATTTTATTTAGGCCAGTAATATCCAACTCCTAATAAAGCACCTAATAAACTATTAGCTGAATAACCTTTTAACTTTTAATTTTATTTATTTTATTAAAACCTATAAACAATCAATTAAATATATGCTTAACATATACATTTATAACAAATATAAGCATTAAGCATATAATTTATCAGCTACACAGAGGTATAACAAAAATAAATCAAAATAAAGTTTGAAAAAAGTTAGGTTATTTAGCTAATAGTTTATTAGGTGTTTTATTAAGAGTTGGATATTACGGCCCTTAGACAAATTAAATTCTCACTAAAACTATTTAGTTTTATTTAATTAAATTAAAATTAAATTTGTCTATTTATTGTATGAAAGTATTTGTTTCTATTTGAAATATGAGGATTTGAATACTTATGTCCACATACAAGCAAAGTAAAAAAATCATGTTTAGTTCTGTTCTGTTTACACAATCGAACTGAATGCAGACTGCTTATATTAGTCCAAACATGAATTGGATAGATGGTGACAGGCAATTTAATACACACAAAAATTGTGTGTGCTCTGTTGCATTTCTGCTTCCTCCTCGGTTTGGCATCCTTTTCTCACATTTTGCACATTCTATAAGTCAAGTTAAAATGAAATTACTGCAGTTCATTCAAACTTGCGCCGAACTATTCAGTTTAGACAAAAAAACAGAATTACTTATATACTACCCGTTAAAAGTAAAAGAATACTAAGAACCGCAATGATCGTAAGACGGTTAGACGTCGCCGAGGAGAACAAAAAACATGGATGTTATAAAGAACAATCGATTGTAAAAGTAAGTCTCCTCTAGTGTTCACTCTAGGAACAATAAACTCAAATCGCTACATTAACGTGGTTCTAGAACCAACATTATTGCCCTATCTAAGAAGGTTGATAACCCACATTTTCCAACAGGATAATGCAAAACCGCATACAGCTAGAGTTACTACGAAATTTCTAGAACTAGCTAGAAGGTCATGCCTTCTCGTGAGATATAATCGGATGCGCATTTAGGAAACTTAACATTTAATCCCTCATGCTGAGATTTCAAGCATGCTTAAAAAAACTGCTGAATAATCCAAAAATCGTAAATATTGCCAATAAGATTTTTTTAAAATTTTAATCCTCTCTTAATGTAAACAATTTAAATAATATCAAACATTTTCATAAAAAATGAGCTACAGGTTCTTGGTTGTCTTTTACTTTTGGCGGTCAGTATATATTAAAGAAGTTTTATTTTATTACAATGTTATAAAAATGTTTGCATATAATACATGCATAAATACAAGATCTGTACTTGTTGGGTTGCATAATAATAATTGCTAAAACTCAAAATGTATTTTTTTTTTGTCAAAATACCCAGACATTCTCCACCGTTTAAAAAATATTTTTAATAACTAAAATAGAATCTTTTGGTTGAATGCAGAGTTTGAATCACTTCATCATTATTCTAAAATTTGTTCTTAAGAAATGTCTTTTAAATTGAAGTATGTAGTAATAGTAGAATAATATTTAATACTTCAGCAATTTCATCAAAAAGACACGACAATTTTCATCACTCAGGTTTCAACTGTCAAAACAAATGCGGTGAAAATTACGAAAGTCGGAAGAGTTAAATCTGGCTTTCCCGGGTCTAAAATACCTTATTTTTATTCATTCTAAACGCGAGACAGTTAAATCTATTAAATATAGCCTTAGAGAACTGGTTAACTCAAGTACCCAAGCTCTCTGCACCAGCTCCATACCTTGTCCCAAGCCTTATCCTTATAAAATTTACTACATAACTACTTACTGACAATAAAACCATTAACCCCACCTTAAAGCAGATATAAATCGATCAAATACTATAATAGCTTGATTTGGATTGAAATATTTGGTACTTAAAAAAAGCTTCTTCATTCGTGCGGATAGAGGCCAATTCGGAACTAGTCAAGATACCTAAACCTTATAAATATAAATTTCAATCCTTAGTGGATGGTGGAGCAAGTAGCACTAATTCAATGGTCAGCAAATCGCCCTCAATATCAAACAGCTTATAATACAATTAAGTTACCAAAAACAAAACCTAGTTTTTTAATCAACCAGACAATAACGAAATTTATGTTTTAAACATTAATTTCACTAACGACTGAAACCTACAAAAGATTTTAAATTCTGTTCATCTTGAACATATGAGACTTCGTGTTTTATTTTAACTGAATTCAAAATAATAATCATAAAGATGAAAATTGTTTAATTTCATTCGTTTGCATCACAAACAACAATCATGTTTTAGACTGATGACTAACAAAATTAATTATTAGTTATAATTAAAGCTGGGATTATATGCATTTGCATATTCTGTAATACTTATAAGCCAATTAAATAATTTTGTATCTACACGAATTAGAAGAAAACAAGTGTTAAAAACCAATTTTTTTTTTGCATATTTTTGAGTTTTTGTGCATATTTTAATAACAGCTGCATATTGGTGCATATTTAGTGCGTATTTGGTGCATATTGCATATTTGGGGGGTTTTTGCATATTTCGTGCATATTTGTATAATTTTAAATTATTTTTAAGTGAAATTGCTTTTTGTAAAGTTATATTGGTTTAAAAAAATTAAGGTTTTGAGCAATTGCAAAAAATTAATGTTTGCATATTTTAATATTTTGAGCATATTTTTACCAAATTTAACATATTTTGTGAATATTTTAGCAAAATTGTGTGCATATTTAGTGCATATTTTGGCAAAACTGCGTGCATATATATGCGCATATTTTTAACATTTTAAGTGCATAGAATTCACAGCTTTAGTTATTATCGCGTATTACTTAAACTAAATCTTCACGGTAAACCCATTTTCTTCTTCCAAACCCTTTTCAACAGTTTTGTTAGACTTTTTCAAGATTAAAACAAAAAAACATTTTGTAAAAAATATTTTAATGTACATAATATTAAGTGGCTAACAACGCTTTCCGGCCAACAGCTATAATTTTGACTGCTTCTCATAATTTTAGTTAATGTATTTATCAACTCATTTATTTTCCTCGTGAGAACCAAGATTATTAAATTGTTCTATTTTTTACAAATACTGTTAAAACTGCTTGGAAAAATTCCAATCGTTCTTTTATTATTTCTGTTATTAAAACGTATCCTATTACTATTATTATTATATAAGTCTAAACGGCGACTACATCCTATAAAACCCAATCTTACGGATTGTTACCCGCTCCGCAATGAGACGACCGTGCTAAAGTTGGAATTCCAGTCCTAACTAGAACTATGAGTCTGAAGCTCAATGCTACCCATGGCAAACAAGTCCTTGCGCACCACAAGAACCTCCTCAACTGTCTGTAGAGGAAGGCCAATCATCCGGCTGCAGACGGAGATCTAGCGGCAAAATTGCCCCCAAAACCAGTGAACTGCTTAAAAAAGTACATTTTATAAACATGTACCTTATATAAAAGTGGGCATTTATATTTTAGTGTTTTTCCCATTTCAGAGCATACATGTCCATGGTGATTTAGGTTCTAGTATTATTATTATTCTTATATTATTACCCAGAACTGCGGTATAGAGAAATCAAATGAGATCAGATGCCATTCTTACTCGTGCCTGAATTTGAACGTAATCATTGGAGAACCGTAGACCAATATATAACATAAAATGCATTTTTGAAAAATTATGATCCGCAACTATTATAATGTCAAAATCTTGCTGATATATGGTCTTCAATGTGATAGTTTCAACAAGTGTAGTTTTACTCGTTAAAATTAAGTTATTTTTATCTTGTTGTAACATTTTAAGTAAATCCTAAGTATCATATTATAAAATTAAAAACACAACTACATACTGTTATAAACATGAATTTTCATATTGTAGCTTCATTCTACGAACAATATCAATAAGTTTTTCTCCTTCACTTTGCAAAAAACAAATAACGCTATTCCTCACTAGAACAAGCTGACCAGACATACTCTTTTTTAGTAACATATACTCTTTTAATAAAATTGTAATTGTTTGAATTAATAATAGTATTCCTATAGATGGGATAAGAAAATAAAACAACTTGAAAACATTAAGGTTAATATTAATAATATAATAATACAGAGAATAGTTTAATTAAAATTTTAATTTACACTTTTTAATTCAAAATAACAAAAAATATCTCTTTTTTTCAGTTGAGTCCTAATAGTTCTAATTGTTTATCAATAAAAGTTTTTTGTTTTTAAGTACCAACTTATTAAATTTTACTGTATTTACGGTACTGGGAAGTATTTTTTGTTTGTCTTTGCAGGACAAGTCTGTTCCAGTTGACTAATTGGATGCATTTATAATATTAATTAGGATTACCGAAACCTATTTCAACTCTACGCCATTATTAAGACGGTTTTAGAAAAAAAGACTACACAATTTTGTTATTTTTTTTTATCCTATTATTAAAGCACTTTTCAAATCCGCTCATAAAATATGAAATATTTTCAAAAATAATCCGGACAAAACGGTTGAAAAGTGTAAAATTCTATTTATAAAATTTTGTCTTGAAACATTAAAATATTATCAGAAAGCACCAAAATCTGACCATAAACTGTTGATACGTATACAATTCTATTCATTACATTTCAAAAATAGCAAAATCCGACCTTTAAACATGAAAATATAGTTAAAAAGTAACATAATCAATCTATAAACTGTTAAAAAAATTATTTTTTTTAATAAAATATCAAAATCCGGTTTAATAAGTGCAAGATTCTATTAATAAAAAATAAAAAATAACAAAATATTCTCTAAAAATCAAAAATTTTCTTATAAAAATTCAATTCATAAAATGTCAAAAACAGCAGAAACTGTTAAAAGATGCAAAATTTTATTCATGAAATTACAAAATCCGGCCATAAAGTTTCAAAAATTTGTCATGAAATAACAAAAATACCAACATTTCGTCATAATCTCTTAAAAAATGAAAAATTCTATTCATTAATTGTTAAAAATAGCAAAATCCGGCCATAAACTGTAAACAAGTTGTAAATTTTATTCACAGGACGTTAATAATAAGAAAACTCGACCATAACGTATCAAAATAATGCCAGAAAGTACTATAATCTGTTGAAAAGTGCAAATTTCTATTCATAAAATATCAAAACTACCAACATCCGGTCATAATCTGTTAAAATGTGCAAAATTCTATTCATAAAATGTCAAATGTCAAAATCCGGCTATAAAATATCAAAATATTTTCCAAAAATTCGGCCATAAACTGTTAAATGCAGCCATGAAATATTTAAATATCATCAGAAGTACAAACATCCGGCCCAAACTGTTAAAATGTGAATCATTTTATATATTAAAAGTCCGGATGTGGTTCGTTGTGAGTGTAACGTGTGCACACATTTAGAGGTTGTACCATGAGAATGTGTATATGTGAGAAACAAAATTAAAAACTTGGGTTTGAGAAACTGCATATCATCGTAACATTGAAGTTTTTGCTAGCTGCAGTCTTTAGTTTGTTTGTTTGCACGGAAATAATCGTGATTCTTCACATAAATTTTGCTGCGTTATATATATATATATAAAATGTTGTTAATCTCCATTTAATTCAAGCGTTAATTTACTCAAAAATTAAGTACTGAGCTTATGTTAAATATTATAACAATTTTTTGTTTATTCAGAGATAAATTTAGAAGTGGCAAGTTGTAGGTTTTGTTTTAAATTAAATACAAAATGCGGCTAAAGAGGATTAAAATCCGGCTACAAAGTATGTTGGCCAAAAATTTCTTCTTAAAATAAAATCAAAAATCCAGCCCATAAAAATTAAAATACGGCCGACAAGTATAAAAATCCGTCAAAAAGCTTAAAATTTGGACATAATTTAAGCTATTAAAAACAAAATTCGGCATAAAAAAATTATAATTCAACCATAAACACTAAAATTCAATCTAATGTTGCAGTATTTAAAAAATAATAATTGCTAAAATACGGATATAACGTCAAAAATGTCTAAAATTCGACAAATAAGAACTACGGCAAATTTTAGTAATTAAGTCAATTAATTTAAACCGGCCAGAAACTTTAATAATGGCATAATCTCAAAAATCTGGTCAGTAAAAACAAAAACCGGCTTAAAAATTATTATTATTATTAAAACCTAACCTAAGTATTAACATCCGGACAAAAATTATATTTTTTATAAGAATTGATAAAATACAGACATAATCTCAAAAATCCGGCCATAAATACAAATTTTGACAAAAAAAAAATCCAGCTAAAAACTTTAATAACCTACTTAAAATTGGTAAAATTTGTACTCAATATCAATATTAAAAACAAAATCCGATTTAAGACTATTGAAATCCGCTTATAAAGTAATTAAATGCGGCCAAAATCTATAAAAATCTGCTATATAAAAAAAATGAACATAATTTTAAAAATCCCGCCATAAAATACAAATTTCTGTCTAAAAAAATTAAAATCCGGTCATAAAGTATTAAAATCCGAAAAAAAAAACATAAAAATCTTTTTAAAATTGGTCATAATCTTAAAACTCTAGTCATAAAATACAAAATCCGGCGCAAGAAAATTACAATCCGACCATAAAGTAATTAAGTCTGACCAAAACAATAGTAATCAGCTTAAAACTGGTAAAATACGAACATAATTTTAAAGATTCGGCCATAAAATATTAAAATATGTTGAAGTGTAAAATTCTCTTTGTAATATGTTAAAAATATCAAAACTCGGTAAAGAAATATCAAAAAATTGTATAAAAGCACTAAAATCCGACCATAAACGGTTGAAAAGTGCAAAATTATATTCACAAAATGTTAAAAATAGCAAAATATTGCTAGATATTAACAGTTCGGTTATGAACTGTTAAAAAGTGCAAGGTTCTATTCTTGAAATGTAAAAAGTATCAAAATACGGTCATTAATGGTCGAGTCTTTTAATAAAAAACGAAAATATTCTTATCCGGCCATGAAATATCAATATATTGTCATAAAACACCAAAATCCGGCTATTAAGAGTTGAAAAGTACAAAATGTTACACATGAAAAATATGTAAATTTGAAAATAAACTGTTTGTGCAAGATTTGAATCATAAAAATTGAAAAATAGCAAAATTCAGCTATAAAATATCAAAATATTATCAGAAAACGCTAAAATCCAGCCATAAAGTGTAAAATTTCAGCCATAAATTGTTGTGAAAAATAGTAAAAAAATCTTTTTATAAAAGGTGAAAAAAATTAAAATACACTAACGAATTATTAAAATATTTTCAGAAAACACAAAAATTTGATCATCAAATGATAAAAAAGCAAATTCTACTCATGAAATGTCAAAAATAGCAAAATTTGGCTATGAACTGTTGAAAAGTGAAAAATTCTCTTCATAAAAAGTAAAAAACATTAAAATCCGGCCATGAAATATCAAAATATTGTTATAGAATACTAAAAACCGAACATTGAGGATTAGAAATTGCAAAATTTTACTCTTGAAATGTCAAAGATAGCAAAAACCAACAATAAGTTGAAATGTTTTTTTTTTTTTCAAATAAGGTAAAATTTTTAAAATCCGGCTATAAATTATCAAACTACTGTAAGAAAACACTAAAATTCAGCTACCAAGAGTTAAAAAATGCAAAATGTAATTTCAAAAATAGCAAAATTCATATATGAAATATCAAAATATTGTTAAAAAGCCCCAAAGTAGGAAAATCTAACTATGAAATATCAAAATATTGTTAGAAAACACTAAATTCAGGCCGCAAAGTGTTAAAAAGTGCAAAAGTCTATTCATGATATGTCAGAAAGCACCAAAATCCGGCCATAAATTAAGTACAAGTTTTGCTGTACGCCCATAAACTGTCCAAAATTCTATTCATAAAATGTCAAAAATCTAGACATAAAAAGTATATTTTTTTTATGAAATAACAAAATCCTGTTATAAAATATAATAATATTTTCAGAAACAATTAAAATCTTGTCATAAATTGTTGAAAAGTGCAAAAATTCTGTTCATAAAACAATAAAAACAGCATAAACTCAATATTTTATTCATAAAATGTTAAAAACAGCAAAATCCGGTCAAAAAGTACAAAAATATTGTCAGAAAATACCAAATTTACCATAAACTGTTCAAAAATTTCAAAATTCGGTGATAAAATATTTAAATATTTTCAAGCAAAAACAAAATTTGTCTAAAAACTTTGTAAAGTGCAAAATTTACATTCACATCATAGATTAAGTATTTTTTTAGTTAATCATCTTTTATTATTTATATTTGGACAGCTGCTATGTAAGATTTCAAAATTATAGACGTAATAGGTTAAATAAGATCATTTTTGACAGTAGATCATCTTAGATCCTGTATTTTTTGACAGCTGCTATTTAAGATATGGTAATTTTTGACATGTTAGATCAAAGAAATTATTTTTAACAAATAAAACTTGTTAAAGTACTCGTGTATCCGTCGGAAACAGTTAAAAACTAGTCGGTGGTAAAAAAATTACTTTTTTTGAAAAATTGCAAACATTTTATTTGGAAAATATGAAAACGAACAAGCATTTATTTTAGTTTAAATATTAGATTTTAATATTTTTTTAAAATAATAACATTAAAGATGCTGGGTGTGGTATCAAAAAGTACAACTTTTTAACCCTACACGCCAATATAGTAGCCAGATGTTAAAGTGCAGTTTTTAGATTTAGCTTAAAGATTTAAAAGTAGAAGTGTTAAACATCTTATACTCTTTTTTACTTGTAAAAATCTGGTCACCCTGCACTAGAGCAGTGCTCTAAAGTCTTCCACATCTAAAAATTAAATTTCTGTCAACTTAAAAGATAAGGTTCATAATTAAGGCAGTTTAAAGGTTTTCATTTCATTTCTGCCTCATATATTAGTTAGTATTTGTGTACCACATTATAAAACTAAGTCTCAAAACTTTTTTGTATAGATTATAATAATTTGTTTCTTCCTCATCCTAGCCGACATTCTTGTAAACGGTCTATTTGCAATTTCAATTGTTTTATGTTAGACGACAATAAATTTAATCTATATCATTGATCTACAGTTTCTAGATGACGCAATTAATTTGACCGCGCATTGATGTCAAAATTAAAATATCATGCGGTAGATTTATTTATTTTAAAAATATATACCTATTTAGTTTAACATTGAATACTTAAAATTTCGGAAGTTGATACAGTTTAATTAGAGTAGATCTACCGCATTTACTGTGTACGCTGCCACTAATCAGTAGTTAACAATAATGCTCTACATTGCATATGCCTAAAATTTTCCATAATGGAATAGACTATAGGTCTGTTCCAACATTTTCAATTTTGCAAACTTAACAAAATACTGCCTTTCTCTAAAAATAGTTTTCAAACCACCTGTATATCTACGCAACTTATTTAAGAAAACTTGGTGATCAACAAAATCAAAAATCAAATGCTTTGCTTAGTTCTAATCAAAACTTTTTTAAATATATTCCATGTACTCTTTAACAGTACTGTCGGTAAAATAACAACTGTTACTTGATGATGCAACTTGCTTGAAGTATCCGAAAAGAGTTTGTACTAACCAAACTGAAAAATGCTATGAACATAAATAAGTTTTCGTTTACAGAAAATGTACATGAAAAAAAGATTAAATCTAATGGCGAATAAATTTATTGATTAACAGGTGTGAAACTAAATAAGAATTTCATATATTATAAAGTTTACCGTTTGAAAATTGACATAATTAACATAATTCAAAAAAATTATAATATAGTCTCGCTTTATGGTAAAAATTTAAACTACAGGGCCTATTTTGAAAAAAAAAAAATTAACATCCATATTAGCTCACATTTTAAATATTATCTAGCAACGTTCAAAATGTTAATTAACATTTCTCAGAATACTGCTAGTGATTGTCATATTAATTAATTTTAGTGGTTGACTTTAATTTTATAATTGGCAAACTTAGCTGAAATGTAAGTAAGTAATTCATAATTCTAAAATTTGTTTCAGATAAAGTCAAGTAAGATTTCAAATTGAGTGATTGTTATAGACTTTAGTTGTTGCTAATTATCAAGTGTAGTGATTTTCAATTTATGTAAATTTTTTGTCATTAAAATTGAAATAAATAAAGTTTGATAAACGTCAAAATATGATAAAAACCTATAAAATATTGTGTCAAATTTAATCAATAATTCAATGCTGTTATAATTAGTAATTGACATGACACAAATTTAATAATTAAAATTTATCAAGCTTGACAGAGTACGTCATTGTTTAATACTTTCAATATTCTCGAAAAATATGTGTAACATGTTAAATTTCCATTGAATTATGTTATCAAACAAAATGTTTTTTCAATAATAATTAACAAAAACACGTCATATACGATTATATTATTTTAATCAACATTCTTTTTATACTTTGTTTTGATCAATAACAAATGTGTCACATATTATTATGTATATGTACAATAAAGCAAAATATTATAAAAACGCTAAAATTACAAATATTAATTAAAATGTCCAAAAAATACAACAACCTTAAATTACAAAATTTAAATGTTAAAACGTTAAATTTCATCTGAACTATATTCCTTCGCAAAGCAATGACAAACCAGTAAAGTATCTGCCCAGTAAAACCCCACTAGTGGTGCGATTCAAAATCCAAGTTAAACTGTAGGTCTCGCATGTTTGTGTAGAATTATTATCGCGCATCACAAATATACGAGAAGGCCTACTCTCGTAGCAAATACTATAAGAAAGATTCCTACACACCTATATTCCAAAGGCTTAATCCCAATATCGATCCCTGAATTTTTTTTTTTTGGTTTTTCTTTATACTAAGATTACACAAACGGAAATTTTGAGAAAAATTAATCGTTTTCTGTAAACTAGAAAAAAAAGAGTTTTATTTACTATAATTGATTTATATTATTAAATATAAGTATTTCAAATAATATTTATAAATAGTTTTCATTAAAAAATGCATGTAATAAACAGGAGAAAGAATGAGGCGCGCGCGGCTATGCAAAGTCACCGTATTTTTTAAGTTTCCTGTTTTGTTATACATTTTTTTCGTTTATTCCAATTTTTACAATGCTCGAGAAAAAAACAGATAACCGTGTTTTTTTCTGGCACTTGAAAGGTTTATTAGGTGAGGTAAGATGCGTTTTCTTCCAGTGTCTCAACAATACCTTTTTATAAACAAAATTTTTACATAACTACTGACTTATTTATGAAAATACAGTGAAACTTCTCTAACTCGAACTTCTTCAAATCAAAATATTTTTTGGAAACAATAAGGTTTAAACAATTTTTATACTGATTTTTAACTCCTTAAGTCAAATTTCTATTTCTCGATTTTTTCTCTAACTCGAACTTATATTTATGCTAGCTACGCATAAATATAACTTAACTCGAATATTTTGGAATATTCTTACGAGGTTTAACCAATTTGCGGCAACGATAGAAAAAACAAACTTGTCGGGTGCTGCTAGAATTGCATTTCTAGGCACGTGTAAAGTATCAAATGGCGTTAGGTACGTTTAGCATGTTGATAGTTTGTCCGAAAAACAACATTTTGAACATTTTTTTATTTGGTTTAAAAAAATTATAAATTGAGGTTTTTCAAAAATTTGTTTCTAGACTTTATATATATATTTTTATATGTATTCATTCCATAAAAATACTATAAAATTAAATGTTTTGTTTAATTTGTAAGTATGTATTATGTAATAAACTTTAAGATTTAAACTAGGCATATTTTTCTATAATTCGAATTTTCCCTAACTCAAATTTTATTTGATTACTTAAATCAATATTTATTTTAATGCCTACTAGGACTATGTATGTAATTATTACCTACATATTTTAACTATCTTCAAGCTAAGAATCGTATTGTATTAATAAATCAATTCCACAAAACTTAAAAAAAACGCATTGTTATGTTGATGGAGCTGACTTTACTAATATTACTTCAATAATTTTTAATAACAACACCATTAACAAACTTTATTGACAAATCTTTAATCAGGCCGATTGTTTTACTTGACAGATTAACGAGAAACGTAGACGTTTTTTTAAATAATTTACTTAACTTATTACAATGACTCTTGACATTCGTCGTTGCAAATAATTCATGCATGACGATCTTGCTCCACATTTTATTCAAGAAGCAAGGCAATGTGTAAATGGTATTATTGCATATAAATGAATCAGTTATGTACGATGAATTACAAAGATCACTTTCGCATTTATTTGTAGCACATTCTAAAATGTTTTATTTATTTCATTAATAGCGCAAAGCAACAAATAGAGAAAAAGTTAAAAGATTAAAATTACAAACGAATATAATGTAAATATTCAATAAAAAACAACAACATTGAAGTGCTCTATAGAATCGTTTATGAGAATTTAAAGGATGTTAGCAAAATAAGATAATCCTAGGACAATAAACAATCTATCGGAATACCTACATAATTTTTTGTTATGTTTTAATATAAATATGTTTATATTTAATTAACAATACAAGCCATACACTAGGCATTGGATTATAAGACATTTGATTAATTGTTTTCAATAATGCTTTTCATTTAATTATGACAAATATTTCTGGTAGAAACAAGCTTTATCTCATAATTACAAATATAGAAATTATATAAAAAAAATGTATATATACAATTGCACTTATAACTGACGCATCATAAGATTAATAGTGAATAATTGGTAATTAATTTGTAATCAGTGAATTGATTCACCAATAATTTTATTCCATCGTTTCAACACATCAAAATGTTACAACAATTATGCAAAATTTTTATAGAAATTGTTTACAATTTTAAAAATATGATTAATATTAAATTTCGTTTTACAATAAAGCCTAAACCACAACTACAACCTATAACAGAGCACCCTTATAGACAGCTACCCGCTCTCCAAAGAGACGACCGAGCTAAAGTTGAAATTCCCACCTCAACTGAAACTAAACCAAATGCGAGTCTGAAGCTTACAAGGTTTTAAAAATATCTAATAACTGCTACCTAATAAAATAGTAAATTTGAAATAAACCACACTTAACACCCTACTATAAACTATAAAAACAACAAAAATTTAAAACTAATAATTTATTATTTAACATAATCTCCTCTTAATAAAATACATTTATTACAGCAAACCTGCAAATTATCTTAATCTTTGAAAAAACTTCTTCTTGTTCTGGAAACCAGCCGTGGAAACACGGCGTCTATTAGCTCTACGTTCAAAGAAAATTGAGAACTTTCGGATTCCTTTTCATTTGAACTAAGAGATGATAGTCTGAAGAAGCCATATCCGACATATAAAAGAAATTTTAAAGCAATTCAAACCCCCAATCATAAACTATTTTCATTACTTTTAGCCAACATTCCGCAAATTTTCTTCACCATTTTTTCTCATAATCGATAATAATTTTTCCACAACAATATTAAAAAATTTACTTCTTGTTTTTCCAGAAAAATTTTAAACGCGGTACGTCTTTGGCCTTAGATCAATGATGCTTCCACTTCAGACTGTTGCTTCGCTTCAGCGTTTTAAAAATTGACCCAAATTTTACCAAAACAAGCACAGATTAATCGTAACAAATCCAACATTCAGGCTTTTGAAAATCCATGTGTTTCATGTACAAATCAATGTAAACTATGTGATGCGCTCATATACAACTTTCAGTGCTTAAGATATTCGTTTGTAGCCTAATTTAATAATATTATATCATAAACTGCATCAATCATTTCAACACAGAAATCGTTGCTCCCGGTCTCTTAATTCTTATCTTTAATGGAAAGTTAGTCTCTTTAAAACACGCAAAACAATTTTTACGGTCGCGTACGAAAGGCATTAATTGCCAAGTGTATCAGCATATCTTCATAAATCTGCTTACCTCTTAACTCCTTTAAATACAGATACTTGCTAGATAATTGCTCGGTACTCAACATGTTTTTTTCTTAAATTTTATTGCACAGTTAATCTTAAACTTTTTTACGCAAATGTTACTGAATAAGCTGTTCTTGTTGCTATGGTAACGGGATATGCGTTTTTTCAAAGAAGTCGCTTAGACCAATTTTATATCAATCGGCGACAACTTCTTTTAAATTTTAAACCAAGTCACATTCATGTATTAGATTTAATTTTTTACAAATATCCATGCCCATTCGAACGCAGGACCCTGAAGTACCCTAACTAGTCTCTCATTCGCCGCGCTACAGACAAAAAAAAATCTCTTAATTTGCAACATCAGGAGTTTAGTAAAACCAATGTCTTATTAAGGCATCTGCCTACAATTAAAAAGCCAAAAAACATAGTATACGTAAATCTAAATTTATAATAAATCGTGACCTCATTCATATTATAATGTATTAAAAGAATTAATTATTAATTAACATTGCATACATTTTATTAAAAAATCAAATCTATCAACCTCTTCAATTATAGTGTTTATCCGCTTGAAAACACCAAGCATATAAAATAGTACATCGGCTAAACTTATCCTAGTTATTATAGAAAAAAAATCTTGATGGAAAACTGAGTAAAATGTTATAACCAAAAGTAAGTATATTTGATATGCCTTCTGAACTTTTAGAACTTAGACTTAATAGAATATTTGGTAACAAAAAAGCTTTCCTCGTTATTCCAAACTTGAAACAACAAAGATAACAGAAGAAGTTTATTCAAGAAATTAAAATAATTTACTTTACTTGAGCAGTACAAATTCCGATTTTTGTAGTGATTAAAAATGTTTCAACAATGTTTATTTGACATAAAATTGTAATAGAACCAATGTATTATAGTAAATCTATGATTTCAAAATAAAATTGCACAAAATTTGAAAAAAATATGTATTGATAGAAAACATTGGAAAAACAACAAAACTTATTATGTAACTAACAAGTATATTAAAAATGCAAGTAATGAGGAATTTTAACCTATAATTATTTTAATTATATATCTTTATAGGTTTTTAATGACTTTTAACTTGTATTGTTATATATTGTATTATATGTAACGTATAATGCATTCCAACAATTGAACACTCACTCTCACTGTTTAATCAGTATATTTTAAAAACGCATTTTAAATTCTATTAAAATTTTTATTTTATAGTGACTTTTTCATGACGTTTGATATCGTTATTTTTTTTTTCAGTTGTAAGAGATAATATTTTTAGGGCTTATGCTTGTGATACTACAGCTCCAGCTGCCTTTGAATATGTACCGTCGCAACATATTGTGCGGTGTGTGTGGTGCACACGGCGGGCAAATGAATAAAGCGGCCAAAAATGTATTTGAATTAATTATTGAGATAAGATTATTTATAAAAAAATTGTAAATTTGTATCTGTGACCAAGTTATTATTCCTCTTTCATAGAGTTGTTTGCTCAATGGTGGTTAGACTTTGTTGTTAGTTTCTCGTTTAATGTTTCGTATTCGAACATTAGGAGCACATTTGGTTATCTGTATTCCAAAAGATTAAAGTGTAGAAGGAAACAGGGCAAAAATCTGAAACCAATTCGGAAACATTTAAAATTAAAAGAATAATGAGGAGCACGGAAATAAAAAGTCTTAGAACAATAAAAGCAGTAAACTACGTAATAAAATTAAAAGAACTAAATACTGCAAAATAGTTAGATTGGTCAAAACACAACGATGGCAATAGAGGACCATGTGGATAGAATGAACTACAACCGAATTGCCAAATGAGGTAAAGACCAAAAATCACAAAGTAGAAAACCTGTAGGCAGACTATCTAAAAGATGAGTGGAGAGCTGGACGTCAGCATCAATAAAAGGCTAGAAGGCAGATGACGGGACTTTGTTCTTAATTGCAAACAAGAAAAAAAAGAAGTTAACCTTGAAGCAAACTAGCAAATAAAAAACCACAGAAATGCTTAATGGACCTGAACCTGCTTTTGATAACTAAAGTAATGCATCTACTAACATAGTAACAATCAAAGGTACACAATTAAAAAAAAGATTGCAGTGCATGAAAGTTAGACGTACCACTTCAAGAAAAAAAAACAATTTTAAGAGATTTCCAGAAAATGACATTTTCGACTAAAAACCTTAATAGAACATGCTTTTTAGACTAAAAATTAATGAAATAATGTGATATTGTGCAACAGATTTAAAGAAAACTACTATTTTGAAATAAAAATTAAACAAAAGAAGCAATTTTTTGATTAAATTTTTACTACAAAAAATCTAATAGAACATGCTTTCTAGACCAAAAATTAATGAAACAATGTGATTTTGTGCTAGAAATTTAAAAAAAGCTTATCAGAAATAATGTTTTGATCTAAAACTTAAAAAAAGCAATTTTAAAATAAAGTGTTTAGAAAACGTTGTTTTTGACTAAAAATTTAATAGAAAACGCTTTCTAGACCAAAAAATAATTAAAAATGTAATATTGTACAAGAAAACTCATAAAAAAATACTGTTTTGAACTATAAATTAAACAAAAAAAAAACAATTTTGGATTTTTGGAAGTATTCAGAACATGCTGTTTCTGACTAAAAACTTAATAACAAATTTTAGACCAACAAGTAATAAAAAATGTGGTTTTGTAGAGAAAAGAAAACTTATAAAAATACTGTTTTTAACTAAAAATGAAACAAAAAAGCAATTTTGGACTAAAATGTTTTCAGAAAATGTTGTTTTTGAGTAAAACTTTCTTCTTAGACTAGAAAGTGATAACTAGAAAGCGGATTCCTAGCTATTATACTTACGCTAAATAGTTAGAGTATCAAAAATATGTCTAAATATATGCACGAATTGTGAAGAATGTAATCATTTGGCACTAAGTTTTTTACGCTTTTTTTGCTTTTTTTTAGTATTTTTTTTTTTTAATTTGGTGCTTATTTCAAGATTTTGTGTTTATTTTTAAGCTTTTTCTTCAGTTATGGTGCATTTTTTTTGATAAATCATTTTTTTTGTGAAATTTAGTGGATTAATATGTACATAAAAAAACGGAAATTATTTTATTCTTTAGAAAACGTAAAGCAAAATTTACGTATCTTGATCTTGCATATTTTTTATGATATTATTCAGACAAGTTTAATATAATTCTATAAATATCCCGACTGAGCTCATAGCGTATTTTCGTGCCACTTCTTCAAGCAAATCAAATAACTATATTTTATAATTCCCAAAATAGTCGGTAGGTCGGGAATTCTCTCTATTGCGAACATTTTAAAAACGTTGCAATACAGTTTTCGGATCTTGCAAGTAAGTCAGTAAAAACCTGATAAGCAGTTCTAAAAAATAAAGAATTTAGCTTTCTTAAAAGATAATTACGGTTTTGTGAGTCATGGCATAAAATCGCTAGAAAAACAGAAAAATAAATTAAATAAAAGTCTAATGCTGGGTTGCACCAACATCAGTCGGACCGAACCGTCCGTTAATTTTTTTTTATAAAGTTGCTTGTTTCGTGGTGTAGTGGGTATCATACCCGCTTAGCACACGAAAGGTCCCCGGTTCGATACCAGGCAAAATAAAACTTTTTTTTTAATTATTATTTATTTTAACTTTAAGTGATTATCTCGTATTTATTTAAAATTTTATAATTTTATATATATTTTTAGATTGTAATTTTGATATGTTTTTCAACTTTTCGGATGTCTAGATTGCAAATTAATTGAATTAAATTCAGATGTAACGTTTTAATTTGTTTTGTGTTACACCATTTATCATATTCAATAATTTAATATTTAAGTTTAAACCGATTGTTTTTAGACGGCCCGTCGCGACCGAGTGTTTGCACCAACGCGATCCCGATGTTCTACGATGTATGCGCCGAAGCGATTGACATTTCAAATTTAATTGTCCAAATAAATAATATAACATATAATAATAATTTCTCATATTTAACATATGTATTATATCATCTAAACCACCTGAAGTAGATGAACTAGAACTTGATGAATCCATTTTCAAATGTAAACAAATTCATTAATTCACAATTTTGAGGTTAGAAACACACCGAAATTCAAATAACCGTCCGAAATTCGGTCGGTTCAAATCAGTCGATTTTTAGGTGTTAAATAACGGAGGATTCCGATCGATGAATGTTGGTGTAACAGAAAACGGTCAATAATCGGATCAAATTCGCCGTTTTGAACGACTGTGGTTAATGGAACCTATCATAAACGTTTTCATTGTTCTTTTTGTGTATATAAATTCCATTATAGTATCCAGTATTAACTGATTTTCAAATTATTGTTTCGTGGTGTAGTGGATATCAGACCCAAGCGGAAGGTGGGTCCTTGGTTCGATCCTAGAGCAAAACCAACTTTTTTAAAAATTTATATTTATAATTTTTTTAAATTATGAGTACTTTACTTTATTCTGAATAGATTGTTTTTGTTCTATAAAGTTTTAATTTTTTATATTTTATATAAATTAATTGAATTAAAAAAAGATTATTTATAAGATATTTGTTTAAAATATAAATATCTTATTGAATATAATAAATGATGTAACCTAACAAACACAAAATAAATTAAAACAAGGAATAACGTTACATCTTAATTTAATTCAATTAATTTGCAATCAAGACATCCCGAACAGTTGAATATAGGTATATGATGAATATATTATAAATATTGAAATTATCTGAAAATATATATAAAAATATAAAATTTGAGGTAAATGAGTGATAATCACTTAAAATTAAAATAAATAATAATTAAAAACCATAATTAAAAAAAAAAAAGTTTTATTTTGCCTGGTATCGAACCGGGGACCTTTCGTGTGCTAAGCGGGTATGATACCCACTACACCACGAAACAAGCAACTTTATAAAAAAAATTAACGGACGGTTCGGACCGACTGATGTTGGTGCAACCCAGCATAAGTATAATTAGAGATTTGAAAGATGTAATTTTAAAAGTACTAGGCTATATTGGGCACACAATGAAATCAAAATCAGATTTCGATATAAATCCAACTTTTAAAGCAGTAACAATGTGCATGTCAAAAGAAGTTTTTTTCCCTTTCAAAAACATTTTAAGTGATCAAAGACAGAATTTTACAGTTGAACACAAACAACATTAAATCATTAACTGTTTTTGTAGATAGTTTTTTTTTTACATTTTTTTTATACAGGGTATCTATAAAAGAACTCCGGGGTTTAAAAAATTAATATTTTTTAAACTATAAAAGATAGCAAAATTTGATCAATTCCTTTGAAACAAGCAGCTCAAAGAGTTTTACTCATACCAATTGGGAATGTTTCTCTCAACAGTTGGCAGCGCTGCGGAGCGTTGACCTTGAAATTACGTAGCGGCTGCGGCAGGCAGTCAGTGTAAACAGGCATAATTGCAGAATTTGGGGTTCACAGCCGCCCCATGAGTTTATTGAGTACGAACGTGACACGCCCAAAGTGAATGTTTGGTGTGCTCTTATGCATGACAGAGTCATAGGTCCCTTCATTTTTGCCGAAAGGACTATCAATGGTGATGTCTATTGTGACATGTTAGAGGAGTATGTTTATCCTCAGTTGCATGACATTGAGGCGGAGAAAGGTTTAGTTTACTTCCAACAAGATGGGGCGCCGCCACACTTCAGTTTGCGTGTGCGTGAGTCACTGGACGCTCGTTTCGGTAACAGGTGGATTGGAAGGGAAGGACCTATTCCATGGCCACCAAGGAGCCCTGATATGACTCCGTTGGACTTTTTCTTCTGGGGGCATATCAAGAATCTTGTGTATGCAGAGAAAATTCGAGATGTTATCCATCTCAGGGAACGAATAGTGAATTGCGTGGCGTCCGTTCCCCCAGACATGCTCGCCAGGACATGGGAAGAGGTAGAATACCGTTTCGACGTGTGCCGTGCCACTAACGGAGCTCACATTGAACTTTACTAAGTTGTTAAAAAATCTTGAAAATGTAAGCTTTCTAATCATGTATAAAACATGTATGTACGTTTTTTACTTTATTAAAATATTTTGTCTTAAAACCCCGGAGTTCTTTTATAGATACCCTGTATTATTTAAATTGTGTGTAAAAATATCATCACTCAAACAGTTGTAATTATAAATGTTATAAAACCTTTATTAAAATATTTTATAGTTTTGGATTTTTTTAGTTTTATTATTTTTTTCAATTGTATCATGCCTTTTTAATGCTTTTTTACATGTTTGGTGCTTTTTAAATGCTTTTTTAGTAACATTTTCATGCCTTTTTAAGCGCTTTTTTTCGTATTTTTAATGCTTTTTAATCCTCTCTCTAGTGATAACTTTTTAGACCAAAAAGTGATAATAATTGTGTTTTTGTGCAAAAACAGTTACAGAAAATTTATAGAAAAAACGCTTTTGTACTAAAAATTAAACAAAAAGGCAATCTTTTACAAAAACGTGATTAAAAAATGCTGTTTCTAAATAAAAACCCCATTTTCAAACAAAAAATAATATAAATATGTAATTTTGTGCAAAAAAATTACAGAAAACTCTAAATAAAAATTAAACCAAAAAGTAATTCAAAAAAAATTCAAAAAAAAAATACACTAAAAGATTTTTAGACCAACATTTAAACAAAAAAGCAATTTTGGATTAAAGTTTTAAAAAATGCTGTTTTTTAGACAAAAAACTAATAAAAATGTAATTTTGTGCAAAAAAAGTTGTAAAAAACTCATGACTGAAAGTTTTAGCTGTTTTTAGGAACAGGTTCTCTAACTTTTGATAATATAGATCCTACACATTTTCACAGGACTGAGCACCATTGATTTGTTACCGTAACACATATTTGCTAACATAACTAAAACTTTGTATATATGCTAGTGATTACATTTTTGAACATATAGGTTTGTCTATAGGCATTTTTAGAACTTTTAAGTTTTCTCATGTAGAATGAAAAGGTAGTTAGATAGTATACTCAATTGTAAGATAAATCACTGATAAAATTGTACGCTCTGATTACTTTGCGGTGAGTCTAAAAAATACCAAAATAATCATCTTAGCAACACCCATGAGCTTTACTGTATATGTTATAATAAGCGGCATATTTATGTTTTGCACACAAGCCGTACTTCTCGCGACGGCTCTGCCTAAAAACACAAATATATAATATCGCTTGGTGATCTACCAAGTATTTTACACCTTACTATAAATCAAAAACATATTTTGTTGAGCAGTTTTATTTTAACTAAAGTAAATATTAAAAAAATATTGACTCTTGTTGAATTTTAGTTAGAGATGTTGTTGTTATACAATGTTATGTCATTAAACTACTGATCCTAGGTATATCATCTCAGACACTGTTTGATTATATTAATAATAATAGAAAATAAATAAAACACAATTATTATCTACTATATCACAAATATATTTAAACCATGACTAGTTTCAAAATTTTTTTTTTTTTAAATATGTTTGCTTAAATATATTTGTGATATAGTACATAATAATTTGTCAACACCAATGAAATTTGTTGTTGTTTTAATGTGTTTAATATGTTTTTTTTTCTGTATTTACTTATATATTTTTTTTGTAATTTTATAAAAAAAAAATCTTTTATTGATATTATTGATTACTTGTATATTTTATATTATTATCTTGTATTGACTTTTCTTATATCCAACTTATCAATCATTTTATCAATCAACTAGAATAAAAACTATTATTATTATCTTTTGTTTTCTCGGACAATTGCGGTAGCAGTTACTTATAATGCCGGTTTTTGTTTTTTTTTCATCTTATTATTATTATTATTATTATTATAATTGTGTTTTATTTATTTTCTATAATAAACTATCACCTAGTAACGGCCACCACCATTCAATCAATAATAATGTTGGTTTTCCAATAGATATTTTATCAACAAAACTCATTAAGAACTTTGTTTGAGTGTGTTTAACTTAAAAACTCGTTGCCCTCCTAAAACTTTTCCAAAACACTAAACCAAATGAATAAGTTATTATAGAAATAAGAAGTAGATATGCTATAAACTAATTGTCATACAGCATAAAAGCCTACCTGCCGTATCTGTCATCTCTATATGGGCAATTCCATTTCAAACGGACCAGAGCTGAGGGGGGGGGGGGGGGTGCATTGAGAAACTTGTTAAATATTTTTTTTTTTAGTTTTTATAACTTATTAGAAGTCCTTTGATTGGTATATGAGGGTATAAAACCCTTAAAAAAATTCTACGATTTTTTTTTAGTTTAGTTGTTTTTTAACTTAATCGCATTTTTTGTTTAAAACCGCAATTTTAAGTCAAAAAAATAAATTTACTAATGAAATCAATCAGAAATTTTCCGTAGAATCCAAATCTTTTCAAGTCTATACCCTGTCTATAAGCCGCAAAAGCCACAAAATCATGTTTTTGTTCTCAGTGGGCTGAGCAAAAAAAACATTTAAAAAAAAAATTATATGCCAAAGTTGACGTATTTTGATGTAAATTAATTAGAAAAAGTAAATTTGTTTTGTGTATTTAGGTTTTAAAGATCGAAAACTCAAAAAAACTGCAAAAATAAGCCCATTTTTCAACATAATCTCTTACAAATGCACATTTAGCAGTTTTTAAAGGAACTATACACCAAATATGATTAAAAAATTGAGTTTTGCAAACAATTCTACAAGAAAATAGTCAGTGTCGTGCTCTGGCGTAGAAAAACTAATTATATTTTAACGCATTTTTTTCCTTAAAAGTTCTTTCTAGGTGGACTTTTCTATAGACGATAAGTACAACACTGATTATTTTTCGGAAAATTTCTGATTAATTTTATTAGTAAATTTATTTTTTTTGAGTTAAAATTGCGGTTTTTAAACAAAAAATGCGAATAAGTTAAAAAAGTCAAAATAAAAAAAAAATCGTAGAATTTTTATTAAAGGTTTCATACCCTCATATACCGATGAAAGAACTACTAATAAGTTATAGAAACTAAAAAAAAAAATACATAAGCAAGTTTCTCAATGCACCTTTAAAGTGGAATAGCCCATATAGAAGATGTAAAAGTTGAAAAACTTGGTATCTTTTTTTGATCATAATTTCAATCAATAAATACGGAATGATTGAAACAGTTTTTTTTCACTCATATCTTTTTGCAAGGAAAGAAGAAAATCTTCAAAAAGACACTAAACAGTCGTATGTCTCTAAACTTTACCTAGTTTGTTGTTACAAGCACTTCATATATGAGTTTTACCAGCACCTTATATAGCCACTTGGTCATATTAGGATATGTTAGTCTCCATGTGCGTCCGGCCATCATTTTGTTTGCAAAAAACACCCAAATGGCATTCGTGGTTACAGTCAGGTGTGTCTAGTTTAGCCTAGTGTCAAGCGTGTGTCCCAGATATTTTATTTCCTTTATCATCAAGAGCATAGCTGCATACTTCCTTAGTTTTTTTTAAGTATGTGGTGTTCCGCAGTCTTGTAAACGATACAATGACTGCATAGTTAAAGTAGGAAAATACAAGATATATGCACTCAGCTGTTATGTATCAGAAAATCATAACAACACAAACTCTAAATTATCTTTTTAATAAAATAGCATTTCGTGGATTAGTAGTACACACCAGAATTTAAATCTTAGAAAACCAAATAATTTATCTATACCAAAACATACTACACAGATATTTAAAAGATCCTTTTAATATAATAAACATCAACATAGTAGAGCACCATAAACTAATTACTTTAATAAAATTATTTGTTTTTATATATATTTTTTAAGTTTTTTAATATGTTTGTTTAGTTTTATAGTTTTTTTAATATATTTTTAAAGGTCCATGAAGAATTAAATGCTAGATCATAGAAAAATCTAAGTCAAGAGTTGGCAAGTCCATGACTAAAATTTGGTGTGTTTCTCTGTCTGGTTCAACTTTATTCGTGCTGTCTTGCATTATAATGCTAAAGCAAAACTCCAGAACTTACTAAGAGCTCCAGCAGATATTACTAAGTTTGCATAAATGTCATCAATGCATCGGTTAGTATTCATTCCATCCCTCACCAAGTTAGATCTTCGTCCATTCTTGTCTACCAACTAATTTATAGTTTGCAATAGTATTCAAATTTTAAAACCGCAATCAAAAGGTTTAACCAAACATTGAACTAAAGAGCAGAACAACAGCTTTATTTTTAATCTAGATGCTGTCAGTGGTCCTTTTTTTCTCCAAACCATTATCTTTTTTTTTTCAGAATTTTAAAGAAAAAAATGTGCATAATTTTTTACAAAAATAAGAACTATACTAAAAAATTATATCTATCATAAAAATAGAACAACATATACATACTATTACAAATAACATGTTGAAACATTTAAAAAAAGGTCTCATACGAAATGCCTACAAAATCAAGACGGTTTGACACATAATTAGCAAGCCGCCCAATTCGTGAAAGTGGGCTGTGCATACCGTCGTTAGTTCTGCTGTATTGGAAGAGAAATAAAGTACAATTTCTAACTACACCTAGTATTTGCTCAGAACAAATTAAACCATTTAATATTTTAAACACAAATTTCCTATCAATGTCATTTCTTCGTTTATCTAACGCATCTAATCCCAAATAAACGCCAGTACATTCAAGTGATAAGTGAACACCTGTTTGACTTAATTTAAATGAAACAAATTGGAAAAATTTATTTTAAATTGATTCTAATCTGTCGATATGAGTTTGGTAAAATGGGGACCATATTACGCTACAGTACTCAAGATGTGATCTTACTAAGGAATTGAACAAGATTAGAAGAACCCGAACGTTGTCAAAATCTCTTAAGAAAACCAAGCATTTTTTTTTTTTTTTTTTTTTTTTTTAATATTTAGTTTTTATTATAAAATGTTTACATATTTACAGTTTATATTATTTGTTTTTTTCTCCCCACTTGCTGCTCTACACCGTTTCCATGTGGATGGCTGCAGATCTTCGTATTCGGGGCTTATTATTAATATTAGCTTTATTGATTATAAAATTAATATGCAAATTAAATGATAATTTTGAGTCAAGCAATACTCCTAAATTACGAATTGAATCAACTTTTTGTAAGTAGGTATTGTTTAAAGTATAATCAAACTTTACAGGAGACCCGCTTTTCGAAAATGCAATAAACTGACATTTTTTAAGATTAAGTTCCATCCCGTTTGCTACACACCAATCATTTACCGCAGATAAATCATTCTGCATTGCCAAACAATCATGAAGTGTATTAATTTTATAAAAAGATTAAACATCATCTGCAAATAACAGATGGGAACAGTTTAATACGTTAAATATATCATTAATAAAAATAGAAAACAAAATAGGTTCCAAGTGAGATCCTTGCGGAACTAATGTTGCTTTAAATGACTTTGACAGGTGAGTATCTATTTTAACTTGCTGAATTCGTTCACTCAAATACGAAGATAACCATTTAAGCAGTGCATTATTTAATTAATTAACAAAGTATGATTAACAGAATCAAATGCTTTACTAAAGTCCATATAAATAGCATGAACTTCAGCTCCACTTTTCAAAGTTTTGATTGTGTAATTAGTAAAGATAAACAGATTTGTTAGTGTTGACCTTTTTGGAAAAAAACCGTGTTGTTGATTAATAATAATATTTTTAAAAGCATTAAAAAAGTGGTGATATATTAACTTTTCTAACATTTTAGGCAAAACTGCTAAAATTGATATTGGTCTATAATTAGTCACGTTTGATTTATGTTTTCTGTACAAACTAGAATTTCTGTAGTATTTTTATTGTAGTAGATATAGTCGCCTGAGCACAATTGTAAAAAAAAATCTTGATGAACAGTTATTGCACTTTTCAACACTGACCTAACATGAATTTGATGATTTTAATTAATAAAATCAATTAGTAAAATCAGAATAATTTATTATAAAATGAATATAAATAGATTTCAGTACCGCAGCATGAATAATATAGAATATACATACCCTGAAGTTAAAACGGCATTGTTTTAAGTGTGTTAGTTCTTAAAAACGTACAAGTGCGTTGTAAACATCGTTCCATTATAAGTAGTCAAATAAATGAAATTAAATAACTACAAGTTTGTTTACAAATACTTCTGCTTTTTTATTCTTATTATTTATTAGTGGTGTCAAGTTAAAGTGGTTGGAAAAAAAACATTTTTTTTTAATATCACCCATAACATAAATGTTGTAAATACAATAATATAAATACTCTAAATTTTTGTATTAACAATTCTCACATGTCAGAAGATATTATAACAAATTCATTTATAATGATATTTTGTGTAGTTACATGTTAAAACCTTAATTGCTTGTTTATTAATAATTTTACCAACTCAATTCAAACTAAACAAAGTCATTATGAAATTAAACAAATAAACAAGTTGAACAATAGTACATTTACTACTAAATAATCGACATTCTTAGAATAATAGTCCAATACTAATAAATAATAAAACATTACTTTCCAATAACTAATAATTTCTTTATTGAATTTTTATATCCATCTATAGAATTCCAAACAGTTATATTTTATTAGCTGGTAAAGAGGTATGAATTGTTTATTCTTTGACATAAGGAAGCAATCATAATGAAGAATAAACAATACACATACAATTATATTTAAAAAAATATATTAGAAAGTTATTATATTCATCAACACTGAAACTGTAACCATACTGTGCCAAATTTGGAATTAATTAAAAAAATAATTACAGTATGTAGGATGATTGCATAAAATATTGTTAATAATAATTAATATAAAGTTGTATGATATTGTGTAAGTGTAAAAATTTATAATTTTAAATAAAATTTTAATCAAAATTAATCTTGATATTTCTTAAGAATTTATAATTATATACTTAAAAATAAAATACCGTTAATGGACATTTTCATATCATAATAACTACTTTATCTAATACAAGAACTAGTTTACAAAAGGTTAATTTAACAACACTTCCTAGAAATAGATCCTTGAGAAAAATTTGAACCGTACAATACTGCAAAAAATAGGAAAGTTTAGCAAAAGATTACATTATTAAAAAAATAATTACACCATTTCAATACAAATAGATATTATTTCAAGCACTAATTATTTTTAAATAACAATTGAACTGTATAATGTTATAAAAAAAGTACAACTAATTCTCGCTAATGCTAAATCATGCCAGTTAATGTTACCCAATGGCCATGATAAATTCCTGCTCAACATGTCAACATATCTCAAGAAGTGTACAATGTAAATCTGGCTTGTCAGTGGGGATATGGATAATGCGGTGCATTTGCACCTGTCGCTACACCTGCCGTACATGCTTGTAAGTAGTTGTAAATTATATAATTGTTCAAATTACTTCCACCGCGCCAATTTTAAAACAGCGCACTTTTATAAACAATTGAAACGCGGGAAATTCAAATTGGATTTATATTGCATGTATAACACATAATTTGAAATAAATAAACGTTTATGTAATCTTAAAATATCTATTAGTCTATTAGTCATCCTGTTAGGGTCAAAAATAAGGACAGTCATATTTTCATTTTATTTTATATCAATTAGAGGAAACATTATACAAATAGAGCAAATTATAATAAAAATAATGAGAAATTAATGCTAAATTAAATTAAAATAACTATAATAGCTGGATATTGATAATTATAACAGATTTTAAAAATCACATAAGTAATTTAAATCCTATTACCTACTGTATCCATTTCTTATTGCAATTGTTTGTATAACATTTAATTCGGAAATAATTGTTGTCATCCGATTTCTATTTTTAAATATAATTGTACCTCAATTATTAATGATTGGTAATATTAAAAAATAATTATTTTAGGAAAATTACAAACAATACGATCTATATAACTTACATCTTCTAGACTTTCCAAAGTTTCATTTTCATCGAAAGTGAGCGTGTATAGGTCGTTAAGGTATCTAGAATCCTTTTTGTAGTGCCGTTTCCTCTTTAATGTCGACATATCAAAATTGAAATCCTTTTGAATAAATCAATTTGAAGTGGTATCATCAAATCACAGTCACACGCGATATCTTCACGAAATTATACCAGCACGCCCCATCTTCCAATATGAATTATTTACAAATCACAACTATTAAAACTGGATGTTTTTATTTATTTGTTAATATAAAATACTACTACACAGGACTAACGTGGCAGGCGAAATGAAGCAAATGTTACGGCAGATTTAGTTGGCATATCCGAATGTTCAGAGACCGTGACTGCTGAATATTCCCATGTGTAAAGAGCGTATTGTTTCTGATGGACTTTAGAAAGCCGGCGTTTTTTATGAGTTTTTTATTATTATTAATATTATGTCGTGCTAATTGAAGCTATTAATGTTAACTAATGTGATTAATATGAATCGATCAGTTTTCGTAATATTTAATGATTTTCTGCAGATGCGGCAATATGCAATATTGATTACTCACGTAATAAAAAAGAAAATGTATTAATTAGATTATATTATATCCAATATTAATAGAAGGTTATAATAATTTATGCAAAATTGCATTATCCTAGATATCATATTGTAATTGCGCTAAATAATTACTGTAAAGTTTCACATAAATATTAATATTTCGTATAATAGTATCCTTCATTTCACAACATGCATGTATTGATATAATATATTAATACAATTCAATTAGTCATTATATAATTACAGTGCTCTTCATACATCGCAATGTCATTAGAACGGATCCAAAATTAGTTGTGTAGTACTCGTATATTCAAATCAATGTAATTATGTTTAAAATAACAACTTATTAAACTTTTCTTATCAGCCTTGCAGTTAAAGCAAGCGCCCGTGACTAGTCAAAAATAATGAGCCTTTTATATGACAGTTAATAATTTTCTTCCAATTATAAACAATTTTAAACATGTACCGGTATCGCAATAGCAATAGTCGCCCTCACATAAAGTTTTTTTTTTTATATTTGCTCGACACGAAATCGATAAAAAAATTATTATTTATTTATGTATTTAAAATTGACAATAACAGTTGAATGGTAAAAATATCAAAATGATACAGGAATCGCAATCCTGAAGTTCAGTTTACAAATAACGAACAATTTTCCATATTTTTTAAAGTTTTATGAAAAGTATAAGCGATCGGTACGTTTGCAAGTCAAACTTTCTTTGACCGTACTCGGTTTTTAAACTTCCGTTTTGGTAGAGCATGTACTAGAATCAATGGTTGTCCACAGACAAGATTGTAACAATTTTCTTTACCAGAAAGTGACCTTTTTCAAAACTCAAATTCTTACATTTTTCATATATGTAATTAAAAACATTTCAAATAACCGATTTCTTAAACGATGTAAAATAAAAAAATATTGTGTACGCCTAAGAAAATCAGTGTATTACTTAACTTTCGTTCTGACAAAGCAAAACAAGGTATTTTTTTTTGATACGATAAAAATGAGTGGCAGAGCTACCTGTAAACAAGAGTCTGCAATGTAAAAGAGCCAAAAACACAAGGACCCCCGACGTTTAATTCAAAACCTAGGTAGTGCGAAAAATTAGATATTACAAAATAAAGTTAAAAAAAAAAACAAAATTGTACGCTTTTTTTCAGAGCCATCTCTAAGGAGAACGTCAGATCTATCAATACAGCGCCAAACTGTATATGTACTTGAAGTATATTTTACTTAAAAAACTCCCTCAGAAGATTCCACACAAACTGCAATCAGGTGGAATACTACAGATCTAGTCGACCATATCTTAGAGTGGCAAAAAGACCCTGCTAAACAGAATTTGGCCACCCAAAACCTACGACAGAACAAAGCGCATTTTTTCATAAGAAAAAAACTAAGCCCTCCACCAAACCCCAAACAAATAATATTCAAAATGGAAAAAACAATACCTGGGCCTACCGCATGAAGTTCACAGTCACCGCCAGAAGACTCGCCAGAACCCCACCACTAAACTTAAACTACTCAGAACTGACCCCCGGTTTGACTTTACCTAAAACCTAGATGCAATTAGCAAGAAAATGTAAAACGTAGTTTGATGCTGCCCAACTTGGTTCAGTTTTAGATTAAATCGGTTCATTTCTAAACTATTTTGTTTTATTTAATGATAATTTTAGTAACTTTTATTAGTTTTAGATTTTTAAATTGTCAGTTTTAATACATTGCTACTAATTTTTGTACACAAATCATTTTTTTTATGCAATTTTAGTATTTTTTGAAGATCTAGTTACTATTTATAAAATATAAACAGATTACTGAAAATTTTTGACATTTGGCAGAATAGACTGACATTTTTAGGTTACTTTTCAACAGTTTCAATTGCCAATTTGGCAGTTTTGCCAATTTTGAACAGTTATATAGTAACAGTAATATAAAATGTTTGTTATATTGCTACTAGTATGAAAGCAAAGCAATCACTTTTTCACATTTAAAACTTGTAAACAACTTTAGAAACAACTTTTTGATAGATTTTGACATATTTTTACAGGTTCAGAACATAATGTGATAGTTTTAATCATTTTGACAGTTCTGCCATATAAATACCAACTTTTACATTACAGTTTGAGAGTTTTGTAACTTTTTAGCCAAATGAAGTAATTTTTTTTTGTCAATTTATAATGTAATTTAGCGTTCCTGTTACGTTTGCGACAACTTATAATAATATTTTTACACACTATTTGACAGTTTTACTAACTATTTAATAGATGAAGTAAGTTTTTAACAAAAGTTTTTTTTTTTTTTTTTGACCAACTTGTGATGTTTATATACTTTAGACATGTAAACTATTTAAAAGTTTTATTAACTATTTGGTAGATGTAGTAACTATAGTTTGATATATAATTTGATAAATCTTGTACAATTCTACAAACTAATTATTTTTTTATAAGTTACTGCAAACAATTTGATAGTTTAAAATATTATTTGACAGATCTGGTATATTGACAAATGAAATTTGACACACCTGGCAGATTCTATTCGTTTTATCAGATTGTTGTAAACAATTTGTCAGTTTTTGTAACGTTTTGACAGTTTTAACAAGTTGCTTCCAATTTATAGTATATTTACTTATTGCTGTAAATTGTTTGACAATTTTAGAAAGTTTTAAAATTTTTTTGTAATTTTTTGACAGTTGTAGTAACTTTTTGACAAATATTATTACTTTTATAGCAGTATTTTTGGCAGTTTAGAATACTACTTGACAGATCTGCTATATTTCTGCAAGCTTAAATTATTATTGTAAATTAAAAGACAGATGTAAAAAAATTAAAACTTTAATTACTTTTTGACAAACGTGGAAATATTTTTAACAGTTTAAAATATGATTTAGTAATTGTTTGACAGTTTTAAATACAATTTAATATATCAGGCATTTTATTACATTGCTGTAAATTGTTTGACAGTTTTAGTAATGTTTTAGATTTTTTAGTTATTTTAAAAACAGATATAGTAACGTTTTTGGAAGAGTGAAAAGCAATTTGACAGATTTATGCCAACTTATGACATTGCTTCAAACTATTTGACAGTTTTTGTAACTTTTTGACACAAATATAGTAATATTTATGATAATTTAGTAACTTTTTGTCAAATGTACTAACATTTTTTGACTGTATAGTATACAACTTTTGACAGATGTAGTACATTTGCTTAACTTATGACATTTAGACTCATTACAGTAACTTAAAAAAAGTTGTAATACTTTTTGACATATCTACTATATTTTTGTCAACATAAATTATTACTGTAAACAGTTTCACGGTTTTATTAAGTACATAAGTTGCTGAATCTAATAATAATAAATGTTCAAAATGACTTTCTCCAAGCTGGATACAAACTTAAATCTTCTCGTCAATGAGTGCTGAACTCTTTCAAAAGACACCTGGGTTGTTTCTAATTGAGTTACACCCAGCAATTATTTGTTCAATGTAATGAACTACCATCAGCAAGTCCACACATAAAATACATGTCAGTCATCTCGGCGTTCGGATAGTGATTCATGGTAGAAAAATTCACTAACTATTAAAGACACGTCAAACAGCCAAACGTCAGTCAATCTAAACAACTGCGACCGATACATGTGATGATCAATGACGAGACGTATTCAAATGAAATCCACTTGTACATTAGTAGATAAAACATCCGTTCCAAGTTATCGTTTACAATATTTTGTACTTAATAAACCCATTGGCGTACGCCATACTTTTATTTACATTAACGATTTTAACAAATATAGAATATGGCTGTCAAAAATCTTGTTCACCCTGTATCTTCAAAACAAAGGGGTTTTTCAGAAATCATCATAAGACAAAATATTCTTAGAATAGGCCAAGCAATAACCCCTTAAATTTTTGCCGCATGTTTACCTAACACTCTGTATATTTTATAACCAAATTTTGCATTATTCAGTAGTTTATAGCCGCATTTTAGTGTATTTTTTGAGAATATTGTAATATTTTATAACCGGATTTTGCTATTTTTAACTTTTTATAAATAGAATTTTGCACTTTTCAACAGTTAGTGCCGGATTTTGATACTTTTTAACAATATTGTTGATGTTTTAAGTTAAATATTTGTTTTTTTTAAACACAAATAAAATTAATATTTTATAACCGGATTTTACTATTATTGACTTTTTATAAACAGAATTTTTCATTTTTTTAACAGTTTATGACCAAAAAATAGTGTTTTCTGACAATATTTTCATAATTTTTGGCCAAATTTGACTATGTTTTATATTCTATAAATAAAAAACTTTTGACAATTTATCCGGGTTTATTCTAATAATATTTTTGTTATATTATAAATTTTTTTTTTGCATTTTGCAGCAGTTTATGTAACATTTTATAACCAAATTATGCCGTTTTTGACATTTTATTAATAGAATTAAAAATTAAATAAATATTTACTTTTTAACAGTAGGACCATTTGACATTTTTTTTAAGTTCTTTTAACCAAATTTTGCTACTTTTGACATTTTATGAAAAATTGCACTTTTCAGCAGTTTATGCTTTCTAATAATATTTTAATATTTCATAGCCGGATTTTGTTTTTTTTAAGAAACTATTAATTTTCTTAAATTTTTCAAAAGTTTATAGCCGGATTTTATTTTATTTTATTATTTCGTAGAACTTTTCAACAGTTTATGGCCAGATTTTGGTGCTTTCTGTCTGACACTATTTAAATTTGATGGCTGGATTTTATTATTCTTAAAATTTATAAATAGAATTTTACACTTTTCAACAGATTATGACCATATTTTGTATTTTTTTTACAATATTTTGATGTTTTATGAACGGATTTTGCTGTTTTTGACATTTTATAAATAAAATATTACATTTTTCAACAATTTTATAGCCGGAGTTTTGTACTACTTAACGTTATTTTGAAATTTTATTTTTTTTGCAGTTTTGTAGGCGGATTTTATTATGTAGTATACTATTTTTGAAATTTAATTAAAAAAAAAAATAGCACTTTTCAACAGTTTATTGCCAGGTTTTTCCTATTTTTAACAATATTTTAATATTTTATAACTAAATTTTGCAGTTTTTGAGATTAATTATATAAAAATGAATAGACTTTTAACATCCGAATTGTAGTACTTGTAGCAATATTTTGATGTTTCAAGGCCGGATTTTGCAACTTTTGATATTTCATATACAGAATTTTGAAATTTTCAACAGTTCATATCCAGATTTTGGTTTTTCAACAATATTTTGATCATTAAAGTCCAGATTATCCTATTTTTGACATTTTATGAACAAAATATTACATTTTCAATAGTTTTATAGCCGGTTTTTGGTGTTTTTTTACAGTATTTTGTTATTTCATAACCATATTTTGATATTTATAATGTTTTATAAATAGAATTTTGCACTTTTACACCGTTTTTGCATTTACTAATTTAAGACCAAATTAAAAAGGCAAAATTGTGTAATTTTTTTTTTCCAAAATAGTAAGGATGTGAATGAAGAACAATTCATAACCTTAAAACAATACATTAGATTTTAATAAAATTTGGCAAAATTCTAGTTTAACACAATGACTACTAACTTAATACTCAGTCAATATAGCAAATTTAACATAACATCTAATTTAATAAATGTTATAAATAAAGAAAAAAACTTAAAATTTTTATTGGATTTCTATGAAATTGGCAACGGTACAGACAAACATCATTACTAACCGACAATGCAGTTTTGACATAACATCCTATTTAGTAAGGATTGTTTCACACGTATCGGTTTCAGTTCGGTTCGGTTCGTTTTCGGTTCGTTTTCGATTCATTTTCGGTTTCTATTCGGTACCTAATAGAAACAGTATAGCACCAAATACTCCCTTGTAAAGTGATAAGAGGGTGCTCCCAATGAATTCCTCCTTCGCTTTTTTTAAATTTTATATAAAGAAACAACATGGCAACAACTTGACATCTCTCCATTATGATTACTATTGAGCCTGTGTACAAAAAAACACAACACAAAACCTGATACACCGTGTATGTGTGAAAAAGTTTCATTTGTTTTCGGTTGCAACCGAAAACGAACCGAACCGAATGGAAACCGTATACGCGTGAAACAAGCCAAACCCACCACTATAATGATGTTTTAAATACTTTAAAAACTTTAACCTTAATACTTTATACATTGAATTTTGATTAAATTTGGCAGCATTACAAACAACTTCAATACTAACTCTGCAAAATTTAATAAAATTGACAAGGCAAGTTTGACTTCTAGTTTAGTGACCAGTTACCATTTACCATTGATTGATAAAGTGTTGAGCTTAAAAAAGAGTTTATAACTTCAACACTTTATACAATAAATATTGATCATATTTGGCAGCATTGTAAAAAGTCGCACACAGTCAATTTGAGCTGCTTTATAGATGTTTTCGTAACACTTGTAATTTCAAAAATAACTACTCAAAAAATGTTACTCACCCCTAACCTAACAATTGAGGGGTATAGATGCAAAACCGGCATTTTCCATTTCAGCAAATTTTTCAGGAAACACAAATTTTTAGTAACTCCAGAACTAAATAAGATAGCTAAATAATTTTTGTTTTAATCTGAAGTGTACCAACTTTATATGACTTAGAATGCATAAAAACGTTACGGTATATTATAGACCTTAAGTATTGTGGTAATAAAGATTGGACCCAACATGTAGAGATAGCCGGTTTTGCACCTAACATTCTTTAGAAAGTTTTGGAATTGGAACTGATTAGTGAGAATATAATCAGATTAAAAAATAAAGTAAAATATTTATATTATTATTAGTACTAAAGACATAATATTAAGGTATGTGTATAATAAATATCTAAATTTTAAGTTTTATCAAAACCATTCGTTTTTCCTCTATAAACATTTATTGTTCCGCTGCTTTATTTTCATTTGTTTGTTGTCAGTTTTCAACTAACTTTAAATAAAACCGTAGACCTGATGCAAGTCCGGTGAAAAGAAATTGCCGAGTTAGCAACAAAACGCAATTTTTAGAGATTAGTTTTTGCAGCAAATAAGTTTTTACGTCATCACAGTCACCTTGCTGAGCAAATATCTCGAATTAATTCATTTTTGTGGAAATTGCCGGTTTTGCATTTACACCCTCAATTAAATTCTCTCAGTAATTTACCAGAATATGGATTAATTTTTTCAAGTATACCCAAATTGCTTAGTTTAAAAACTTTTTTTGTTCCTCACAACTGCTATTATATATAATATGTACTTGTACACACAAATATATACCACTGAACCCGCTAATTAAAAAAATGAATACGCTTATATTAAATGGAAAACTAATCATATATTAGACTAAAATCCTGAATTATTAAACGCCATAAATAATGTTAAGCCACCTTGACTGTTCAATCCTGTAAAAATTATGAGCCAAGATTAGAAGCTAACAACAAAATTCGGCAATCAAACATTAAAATATTTTCAGAAAGAAACAAATTGATATGGAATCTCAAAAATAGCAAAACGTGACTATAAAATATTAAAATCCGGCCTTTATTTGTTGTTGAAAAATGTAAACTTCTATTTAGAAAATAAAAAGTGCCAAAAACAGCAAAATCCAGTAACAAAATATTGTTAAAAAGTACTAAAATAATAAGCACTAAAATCCGTCCATAAAGCTGTTAAAAAGTGCAAAACTCTATACATGAAATAATGTCAATAATAGCAAACTTTGGTCATGAAACATCAAACTTATTCGAGAAAGTACCAAAATCCGAACAACTATTGAAAAATAATAAATTCTCAAAAATAGCAAGTATCGTCAGAAAACACCAAAATTGGCCATAAACTGCTGAAAAGTGCATTTTTTTGTTCATGTCAAAAAAGTAAAATCCAATGTTGAAAAATATTAAAAAATAAAATGCAAAAACAGCAAATCAAAATATCAAAATATTGATAGAAATATTGAGAATCCGGCCCAGAAACTATTGAAAAGTGCCAAATTTTATTAATAAAAAGTAAAAAACATCTTATTGTTAGACACTAACAACACCAAAATCCGGCCATAAACTGTTGAAAAATGAAAAATTCTATTCATAAAAAGTGAAAAATAGCAAAATCCGGCTAAAAATATTAAAACATTAAAACCTTTGTAAATAAAATCAAAATCCAGAAAAAAAAAACGAGGAACTGCACATACAGAGCATATTTTAAAAGTATTCAAAAATGTATAGATTTCCTTGCCAACTTTTTGTAAGATCAGTTTGTGTGTAGCTGCATTAGAGTGCGGATCGTTTGCGGCATTTTAACCAATCAAATAGGCAAGAAAAATGTAAATAAACGTGCAGCATGTATTTTTTGAATTATTATTTATAAGTAATTTATTTAGTATAATGGCTTCAAATAACTGTAAAAATCGTCACCATTTATCTGATAAAAAAATAAAAATACTGGCAAAAAATATATGGTTAAATGAGAATGAGGACAATAATCTAGAAGATATTTTTGGAGACAATTAAGATGATGATTACATCGAAGAACAATCAGATAGTAATACCGAACAAAGTGAAAGCAGTGACGATGATCAAGAACTTGTCAAACCAGTTAGAAATGTTTCTAGTTTACTGTGAAAAAATTGAGATCGTTGGAGCCCACAAGCACCCGTAAAACAAGGTCAAACAAAGTCAAACAAGACAAGATAATATAGTGTTGCATTTACCTGGACCAAATGGAGAGGCCAGATTAGTTCAATCCCCTGAGCAAGTTTGGAATTTATTGTTTAATATAGAAATGATTGACATTATTGTTCTTCGTACAAACGAAGAAACTCCTCATAAATGTGTTGACATGGTATTACAGAGCTATAGAAATCTAATTACTATATCAGAATTAAAAGCTTTTATTGGGCTATTATTTCTAGCAGGTGCACTACGTATTTCAAATTGTAGTTTTGATAAACTTTGGTTTATAGCTGTATGTCCGAGATTTGACAATAAAGCTGCCCGAAAGATTATTGATAAATTTGCACCCATACGTAAATTATATTTTGTTAATAACTGTACGTCATATTATACTCCGTATGAATACTGTACCATTGATGAGCAGCTTGCAGGTTATCGAGATAAATGTCCGCTTTGAATCTATATGGCTAGTAAGCCAGACAAATATGGAATCAAAACAATGATGTTGAATGATTCAAAAACATATTATATGATTAATGGAATTCCATATGTTGGAAAAGTAACCACACAAAATATTGAATCAGTGCCAGCTTATTATGTAAGGAAACTTTTGGAACCAATACATGGTAGTAATCGTAATATTACTGTAGATAACTGGTACACATCAATCCCCCTAGCTGAACAAATGTTAAAAGAATGTAAATTATCTCTTGTCGGCACTTTAAGAAAAAATAAGAGGGAAATATCACCTACTTTTCTACATAAAAAAAGAGGTAGGCACATCACTATTTGGTTTCAAACAAAATTGTACTTTTACTGTCAACAATGCATCACAATGCATCAATAAATGCGGTTACTAAGAAGCCCAATCTTATACACATTTATAATAAAACAAACACAGGTACAGATACATTCGACCAACTTTGCCATTCTTACACCACTTCACAAAAAACCAGACGTTGGCCCTTAAGAGTATTTTTTAATATACTTGATGCAGCTGGCATTAATTCAATGATTTTGTTTTCTCTCACAAATCCACATTGGAGAAAACAGAAATGGTTTTCTAAAAAAGTTAGCAATGGTTCTAATTGAACCACATTTAAAAAATCGAGTTCAAATAACCACATTACAGATTAGATTAGAAATTGGAAATATCAATTTATCAAAAAAGGTTCGAAGCAGCTTTTGTGAAAGAGCAAAAAAGAAAAACAAATTTTGCGTGTTCTACTTGTCGTATTCCATATGCTTGGAGCACAGCGCAAAATTGTGTTGTGATTGTAAAGACAAAATTTTTTAAAATTGATGTAATTATACAACATACTACATTTTTTATTTTTTTTAGTTAAAATGTTTATTGTTTATATATACGACATGTTCAGATTTTGAAATATTTGTTTATTTTTTTTTTTTTAATAAAATATTTGTTTAAGTTAAAAAAAAGGTTATTTTTTTCTTTCGTTAAAAAATATAGACTTAATTAAAATAAGCAAAAATAATTTTATTTCTTCAACCTGTTGTATAGACATGTAATTAGCTAATCTGACCTAAAAACAACAAATTATTTGTATTTTTTTATTAATGTTTCAAAAAACTTATTGGGGTTTCTGAGACCCATGTGTGCAGTACATGTAATTTTTTAAGCGTGCAATTCCAGGGTTAAAAATGCAACATTTTATTTATTAAATGTCAAAATTCAATGTTTAAAATCAAAATATTGTTGTAAAAAATATTAAGCACCAAAACTCAACTATAATGAACTTTTGAAAATAGTAAAATACGGCTATAAAATATCAAAGTATAGTTAGAATTAGCCAAAGACTGTTAAAAACTATTATTCTATTCATAAAACGTGAAAAAGAGCAAAATCCAGCTATAAAATATATAAATATTGTTAGCATAAACTGGTGATAAGTGTAAAATTATAATCTTAAAATGTCAAAAATAGTCATATATGCCCTTAGAACATCAAAATATTGTCAAAAAGCACAAAAATTTGGTCTTAAACTGTTAAAAAATATGTTGAGATAGAATCAAAACCCGGTCAAAAAGGTGCTACAATTTATTCATAAAATAGTAAAATCCGGTCTTTAAACATCAAAATATTGTTCTAACAATATTAAATATTAAGCACCAAAATCTGGCTATAAACTATTTAAAAATGTAATAAAATTTATGAAATCTCAAAAATCGCAAAATTCGGTTTTAAAATATACAAATTTTGCTAATAATGTAATTAGCAAAAACTAAAATCTGGCAATCTAAAAGTACAATTTTTGCTATTTTTGAATTCTTACTCACAAAACTAAGCATAAAGTAAAATCCAAACATGAAACATTAAACAAACAAAAAACCAGTCAAAAACTGTTAAAAACTACAAATTTCTGTCATAAAATAGCAAAAACCGGCTTTGAAATTTTAAATAACTGTCAGAAAGCACCAAGACTTTTAAAAAATGTAAAAATTTCTATAAAATCTTAAAAATGGCGAAATCCAGCTTTGAAATATTAAAACTATTATTATTATGTTAGTTAAAAACAAAATCCGGCTTAAACTATTAAAAAGTGCAAAATCCGATCATGAAATTTTAGACAATTGTCAGAAAGCACAAAAAACGGAAAACCCTGTATGCTTGTGAGCCCTTCCGCATTGCAAACTTTTGCTTACAGAAAGCGACGTCACATGTATTAGATAAAAATAAAACTTACTTTTGAAAAATAATTTGCGAGTGATTTTTTTTTTATTTATTTAGAGTTAAATGAACTATGAGTACAAATGGATTTCTTTCTTATAGTGGTATGTTTATGAGATTTGTTGCATTCTTATAATAAATCAAATAAGTTTAATTATTTCAACCGTGTTTAGTATTTTAGTGTATATAATTTATTTTATATTTATCAACTACATATTTTTATTTCTACATGTTTCATTATTATGCAAACATTTCAAATAATTACTGACTTCGCACATAATATGAAAATATTTATAAACATTTTTTTATAAATCCACTATCTCAATATCACTATAATAATCTTTTAAAAAATATTCTTATCACATCAACAAATAATGTAAACATATTTTACATCGCAAACTCTTCGTGTTGTTATCACTTTATGATTATGTGCTGCTGCTGCTACATTAAAACAATTACACGTATAAATGCATTGTAAACACGACGTGATTTCTTATTACATTTTAGTTTCTATATTACATCACAGCAGGCTTTATCTATCTGGAATCTCTGCATTTTAACAGTCTTTTATTCAATATTACCCAAGCAGAAAGTTGAGGTCTGTGACCCGTTATGTACTGACGCATTGCAATGTTTATTAAACTAATTGACTGAGTTGTTGCAAATTTAGTGTTAAAATAGTATGTATTTGTTAATTAATTATGAATTAATTACAAGAATATTTAAAATTAATAAAACTATTTGCATTATTTCAATGTTAAATTTTGCGAGTCAGCAGTTTTTGTAGTTTGCTTCAATGTTATATATATTATTGCAATATATGTATTTATTTAAAATTATTGTTTTTAGTTGTTAACTAACTATTTGTATACATTTAAATTGTATTTTTAAGTAATTAATTTATATACAGGGTGAGTGAAGCGCAACTCGGTATATATTAGTCATATAGTTGTCTACTTCACATGTGGAATCACCAATTAAATTTAAACAGATTAAAAAACAAATAAAATATAAAAAGTTTTTAATTAATTTAAATAATATAATGATCTAAGATAAGTTAACAAATTTTTTTGGAAATTCTATTAAAAAAAAAAATTAGAATTTTGTCAAACTGGCCGTGATTTATTTGTGAAAACATTTATAAAACCAAGAATAGTAATTTATAACCCAAGAATTAAATTTTAGTCTTAGTGCCGCTTTTACAATCCCCAGTTAAAGCATGGTTTGGGGTTTAGAGGGATTAAACCGGGAATAACTTATCCGGTCCTCGGAGCAGTAGTTATACCTAGTATAACGTTCATAACCTCGTAAGCTCCGTACATATATTATATTTGTAAAAAAAAGGAAAAACGTAAGATTTGTTGCTCAAATTTTTGTCTTTTTTCGTCACTATCTGATTTAAACACATTTACGTTTTGTAAAGGAGACAATCTAAATTTATTTATAAATAACTTACGTCAATATTGACGTTTCAATAGGTTATCTAGAGGTAAACTAACCTAGCATTTGTAAAATGCATTACATGTTAAACCAGGTATAACTATCGAATAGTTTATCCGACAATTGTAAAAGCGGGCCTTAGCCGATGCAAAAGGGCGTACATATCCCGGTTAAATAGTAATGTGATACGTGATACGTGTACCCCTTTAAATATAATGTACATTATCGCTTGTTAATCATTTAGTACAATAAAATTATTCTCAATATTTTAAACCAATGCTGTTTATTGGTTAAAAATAGAAATTAATAAAAAAACTTTTTTTTTAAATTATCCGTATTTTTTTATTATTGACTTTCTTTTGTTAAGTTTTAAGATCCAGAACACTACATTAGAAAACATTTACAAAAATATATGTTTTTTTGCGTGATAAAACTTTTTATCAAAACAGCCATTTCAATATGCAAAGATTAATGTCGGAGCAACAATTTTAAATCGGGCAAATTTATTATGAAAATCATGGTTCTATTTGCAAAACTTATAGATCACTACGACCATTTTACGATTAATATAATCGTCTATCCAACCAAATAATTTAGCAAACTATGAATCAATTTCGCATTTCATTTACGCTACTTGATGTAGCTCACCCTATGAGACAAAAAAGTGCGTACTAGAACTGTTAAACAAAAGTATCAAAGACGATATAATCACTTTAATTCGGCACCGTACGCTGCAATTAAACATCATAAAATTTTTAATTAAATACCTTGAACATCGTTTACGTTGTCTGTTTGGTAAATGTGTTGAAAATCAATTGCAAAAGACTAATATTTGGCTCAATGACTATATCAACAAGCAAAATGATAGCACTTAGAGTAGAAAAAAATCATCAACAATAAACCATCAAAAGCATTACAATCTAAAAAATGCAGAATTAGACCATAAATTTTAAAAAATGAAGACGACCGGCGTGTTATCGTTAATCGAGCCACAATAAGAAACTATTTAGTTGTACATAAATGTGGAGAAGATGCTACATGTCATTCAGCACATAAAACAATAAATTTATTAAGAGATACTTTCGGAGGTTTGACGGATCTGGATTATCTTGAACGTGGCCTCAGAAAAAATCCCCAAAATAGATAGAGCTGAATTCAAAGCCGAGCTGAATAAAACACCTAGAAAGCACCAAGTAACAAAAGAGAAAAAATCTTAAAAACGTGGCAAAACGCTGAACTAAAACTTCTATTTAAAAAAGGTGACTCCACAAACGTTGCAAATAATCGACCAATTAGTTTACTCGCTACACTATACAAGCTGCTGAAAATACTTCTAATCGCCAAAATAAAAAATTCAATTGAGGTTAGGGTATTTTAATAAAACTTTTTATATTTTATTGTGCTGATTTTACTTTTTTATATATTAAGACCGGTTTCGGCTGTTAGGCCATCATCAGTTTTTTCTTTTCACAGGTGTTGTTGTGTAACACACAACAACACCTGTGATTTAAAATGCAATTTACAATCGTTTACAGATAATTTATTTAAATTTTTTTAACGATTTTTTTTTTGTAAAATTAATTTAATAAAATTAAATTTTTATTTGGTTGGTTGACTTCATAAGAAAATGTTTTAAATAAAAGTGATTGAAAATGAAATTTACAATTGATTTTATTGTACAGAAAAAAATATTTTTTAAACAAGTTTTTTCGAGTAAAATTATTTAAAAAAATTAATTATTTATTTGGTTGGTTTCGACTTTATAAAAAAATGTTCTAAATAAAAGTGATTTAAAATGCAATTTAAAATAGATTTTTGTGTAACACACAACACCTGTGAAAAGAAAAAACTGATGATGGCCTAACAGCCGAAACCGGTCTTAATATATAAAAAAAGTAAAATCAGCACAATAAAGTATAAAAAGTTTTATTAAAATACCCTAATCTCAATTATTTTAAACTGTGCAATAATCAAAAACAAATACTACTAAAAAATTCAAATTGTATCAACCTATACAACAAACCGGCGAAAAGTGCAGCACGGTCGACCACATTCAAGCAGTCCGCACTCTGATAGACAAATGTCTTAAATATAGCTTGCCTGTGTACTTCGCGTACGTGAATAATCAAAAAGCATTTAACTCCATAGAGATATGAACAGTACTAGAAGCCATATACAAAGCAAAAATAATAAACCATAATTACATAATTATAAAAACGCATCGTTCCAAGTTAAAATCGATGAAACTCTACAAACCAAAAAAATCCATATTCAAAAAGATCGAAACCCACAATTTCCTCAAAGATATTCACTCGGGCAATAGAGAACGTCTTTAAAAACTTAAGGTAGAAACAAAAAAGTGTGTGTGTGTGTAGATGGAAAATAAGTAGGTTACTTTTGTTTCGCAGATGATGTTGTATTTGTAAGCCAAGATATAAATAAACTTCCCAGGATTTCTAAAAAACTAAAACACTTTTTTCTGATAACGCCCAAATAGCACTAGACAACTACTCCTTGGAAACCGTGAATCAATACGTTTATCCAAAACATAACATTAAACTGGGTATACAACCAAACAGCAAAAGTAACAAAATTAAAAACAAAATACAAAATAGACCTAACTTAGAATCTTTAAAAAGATTAACTATAACCTAAGAGACCGTAAAGTCCCAATCTGCAGCAAGATAAAAGTATACAATGAGTGCATTCTCCCCGCCGGAACTTATGGCTTAAAAATAACAACTTTCGCAGTTAACAGCAGAAGCCGGCTAAGAGTCTGTTAGGCAGTAATAGAGAAGGCAATACTAAAAACTCGGAAAAGCTTTAAAGTGACTAAGGTTATAGATCAAATTGATAGATTAAAATAGACTATGAGAATAATGCAGAGGAGACCCAAAAAGACAAAAAAAGTGTGGATAAACCGCAGGCGAGATAGGAAGACAACCTGTAGCTAGCCGGCAAACACTAGATGCACACAGCTTAAAACAGGTCGACGTGGAAAAAAAATAGATAAAAAAAACGCAAAAATACAGGAAAACATCAATTTCCTAAATTAAAACTTTCCATAAAAACACTAAACTTAAAACATATAGGAGCCAATACAAGGACAATTCCATTTCAAACGGACCAGAGCTGGGGGGGGGGGGTGCATTGAGAAACTTGCTTATGTATTTTTTTTTAGTTTCTATAACTTATTAGTAGTCCTTTGATCGGTATATGAGAGTATGTAACACATAAAAAAAAATTCTACGATATTTTAAAGTTTTTTTGTCATTTTTCAACTTAATCGCATTTTTTGTATAAAAACCGCAATTTTAACTAAAAAAATACTAATAAAATCAATCAGAAATTTTCCGTAGAATCCATATCTGGTGCCCTTTCAAAGTCTATACCCTGTCAATAAGCCGCAAAAGCCATAAAACCATGTTTTTGTTCTCAGTAGGCTGGGCAAAAAAGAGCATTTAAAAAAAAAATTTAACCGCCAAAGTTAACGTATTTTGATCTAAATTAATTGAAAAATATAAATATGTTCTGTGTATTTGGGTTTTAAGAGTCTAAAACTCTGCAAATCTGCAATGTAGGCCTATTCTTCAACATAAACTCTTGCAAATGCACGTTTAGCCGCGCTCAGAGGAACAATACACCAAATATTATTAAAAATTTGAATTCTGGAGACAATTTTACATGGAAAATAGTCAGTGTTGTACTTATCGCCTATAGAAAAATCCATCTAGAAAGAAATGTTTACAAAATTTTCAGACAAAAAATGCGTTAAAAATTAATTATTTTTTATATTCACAAAAAATATTATAAACACACTAGAGTGTGGTTTAAAACTTTTTTTAACAATTTTTGATAAGCGCCAGGAGGATTTATGTTTGAATGCCAAATATTATAATATTTTTTAATTTTCGCGCCGATAGATCGAGTCTAAATTTGTGCCGCAAGCGCAAAAACTATCAAACAAAGAGTAAAATGACCCAAAATTGGTTCAAACAACAAAAGATAATTTTGTTAAAGTTCTAAAATAAGCTTAAAAAAATTTAATCCAAAATCTTTAAGAAAAATTAAAAAAAAATTTTTTTAAGTAAATGTTGAACAATTTTTTTTTTTCTAGATGGGTTTTTCATTGCCAGATAAGCACGACACTGACAATTTTCTATGTAAAATTGTTTGCAAAACTCAGTTTTTTATTAAAATTTATTCTTTTGAGTTAAAATCGCGGTTTTTAAACAAAAAAATCGATTAAGTTAAAAAACGACAAAAAAACCTAAAAAAATTGAAGATTATTTTTTAATGGGTTATATATATATATATATATATATATATATATATATATATATATATATATATATATATATATATATATACAGGGTGTCCGGAAAATATGTGTACAACGTTTGACGACAGACTCCTGACGTCAAAATAGGTCGATCTAAGCCGACTTAGTTATATCCAAAATTGTCTCGTTTAGCCGGTAGAGGGCGTCAAAAAAAACAAGTATAACAAAGTTGAAAGTATCTATTGTAAGAAACTAAGTAAAACAAAAACATTACTTAAGCAAATGTGTAAAATGACCGCCATCTTGCTGAATACACTTATTAACACTCTTTAAAAAATGATATTGAACCCTATCTAATGTCTCGGGATTATTAAAATGGTTGCCTGCATTTAAAATCCGCTGCAATATATCATCGCGTGTGTTTACCGGAGTCTTGTAAACTTCTGTTTTAATAGCGCCCCACAAAAAGAAGTCACACATATTTAACTCAGGAGAACGTGGTGGCCATTTTACTGGTGCATCATTGCCTCTTCCAATCCATCGGTTGGGATATTGATGATGTAAGTATTGCCGAACGGCAACGGAAAAATGGGGCGGGGCACCATCATGCATATACCACATTTCTCTCCGAAGTAAAAGGGGCAAATTCTCCAGAAGAATTGGTAATGTGTCTTGCAAAAAATTTAAATAAATATTTCCATCTAACCTGTCTGGAATAACAATGGGACCAATTAGGTAGTGATCAATAATACCGGCCCAAATATTAATTTTAAATTGATGCTGATGATGTGCAACTTTAATGGCATGTGGATTTTCATCGGAATAAATATGTTCGTTGTGCAGATTGGTTACCCCAGATCTTGTAAAGCATGCCTCGTCAGTAAACATAATTTTTCTACAAAAATTTGGAACAAGGATTCTTTTGTTTCTAATAAATTGACAAAATGTAAGCCGCATGGGGGGATCAGTCGGTAAAAGTTCCTAGACTTTTTGTATGTGGTAAGGATGTAACAACTGTTTTCTTAAAACCTCATTGACAATCGTTTTAGGAACATTTAACTCACGTTCTAAGAGACGGGTTATGGTACTTGGTTCTTCTTCAACTCTTTCCAGAATCATCTCTTCTGTTTCCACAGTTCGAGTTGTTCGCATACGACCCCTGCCTTCAAACTTTTTCTCAAAACTGCCCGTTTCCCGAAGATGACGCTCAATATTGGCAAATGTTTGGTGGTTTGGTATTCGACGGTTAGGAAACCTCTCCATGTAAACCCTAACACTCTGACGCCCATTTCCTTGACAAAACCCGTATACCAGGAGCATGTCAACTTTCTGAGAGTTTGTATAATTTTCCATTTTTAATGGTAAAATGAACTTGTAATTCAAGAATGTTGATCGTATACTTGAGTAAATTTTATAGACTGGTGACAATTTGTCAATAATTGTCAAATTATTAAACGCCATAGCAACAAGGTCACTTAAAAAATTATTGTTACAGGTAATTTTTTTTAATATTTACAAATTTTTGACGCCCTCTACCGGCTAAACGAGACAATTTTGGATATAACTAAGTCGGCTTAGATCGACCTATTTTGACGTCAGGAGTCTGTCGTCAAACGTTGTACACGTATTTTCCGGACACCCTGTATATATATATATATATATATATATATATATATATATATATTAGATGTTGATATTAAGAGCTCTATACACAATCAAACAATTTCAAAAGTTTATTTGCATAAACTCAAGCAAAAGCTGATGTGTAAAGATGTTCGTCGTGTATGATAGAGTTTAAAGTTTGCATAAGTTGTTCTATCTTTTGTGTTCTTTTTTTTTTTTTTCTTGAAAACAAAACACACCAAATAAGCGTAAGAAGCACTAACATTCTTCACCTAAAAATTGTAAAATAATTAAATAAAAATAAAAATAGCGTTAAAGTATGTTAAAACCAAATCAATAGTTGCACTGAATTACTAATATTAACAGCCAAAAAAAAATTTAGAAAATTCCAATATGAATATAAAGTTTCTAATAAAATAATGTTTTGTTTTCATCTTAAAAATAGATCAGGCTGGATCAAAATGAAATCCTCTCAAGATGACATGGACAACGACATCAAAAAGTGCAAAGCTTCTTTAGCAGCAACTCTAAAAGCCGTAATCTATAGACTTTCCACCCAGCCATCCAAGTCACGTCACTTTCAAAGAAGCATTAAAAATCCCATCTTCTACCCCCTCAGTTGCAATCTCTAGTCAGCTCAACAATCAACAAGTCGTCCAGATCTCCCTTAAAAAGACTGCCAAAAAGCCGATCAAATCCTCAATCTCTGAGAATAAAAAGGTAACGGATGTCCAAAACGCCACCATATCGTCACGGACTACATTCATTCTGGTAGACCAAAAAAAATAACAAACAAAGAAAAAAAAAAGAATCTGGTGAATCCTCTTTTACTTGCCTAACATGCCATCAGTCGACCCACGTCAGGTGCCTTCAGTACCACGTAAGCCATCATCCACCAAAACAAAAAGGTCTTCAACCCGGCCACTCAGGTGACCAATTCAGGTCCATCTACAAGCTCCTAAGGCCCCCAACAAGCCCTCCTAGCTTCTAGCTATATAAACAAAACCATCGACCGTGCCGTAAACGTAGGAATTCAAGTCCATCTGCTTTCGCAGACACTCAAATTGGGGTCTGAAAAGACAAATACGTGGCATGGCTGATGCGGTGCTGGTACTGCAGGTAGAGTTAACCTGGTACGCCCCCTTATCGACCAAGCGCATGGAAAGGGATAGGAAACCATTCCCCATGCTCTACGTTTAGCTTACGCAAAACGCAAAAAATTGTAAAATTATGTCTCTCAAGATGTATGACTTCACCGTCGTCCGCGATGAGTACAAATCGATTGATATTATACAATCGGTGGCATTGCCAGCGATATGGCCATACGGCATCAAGATGCAATTTGCCTTACGTTTGCGTGAAATGCGTTAAAGCCACACCTAGCTAGATCAATATCAGTTAAGCAGAAAAGTCAAAGCATTCAGAAATGCAAACTTCTAGAAAATCAAATCAAACAAAGGGAGTTTAGTCGGTATACGCTCGTTAGAGTGAATCCAACAATTGTAAGTCTTTAGGAAAACTCTCCTCCCAATTCCAAAAAAGTAGTATTAAAATCGCCCCTATGTTGGACTCTCCAATAATAAACCTGTTGTTTAGTTAATTGTAATCTGTAGTTTTGCGTATTAAAACCTAAAAAAAAACTCTTCAAAAAAACAAACCAAAACTGATATCTCCAGTGCAAAACCAACAGAAACTAACAATTCATTAAAACTCCACCCCGTAAAATGTAATAAATAAAACAGCCAAAACTCGGGAGAAAGTTACAAAAATTTGGTAAAAGAGTCCATGCAATAACTTTTAACGGTTTTCGCAACCGCTCAAAAGGAAAACTTTATAAACAATTGAATTAAAATTACTCCGCTTGACAGCGTTTATCAGGAAATTCCCGATAAACTCCTACGCAATCCGTACCAACCGCCTAGAACCTTGACAAAAAACAACAAGATTTATTCCTGCTTAATTGCACAGAAAAAACTTCTTGAAAGTTACTTAGTAAATCTGATCAGATAAACTCCAAAGAATTAAGACAAGGTAAGCGAGAAATATTATCCAATAATACTTGTACTTATTGCTTTCTGCCAACAGATTATGCAGGAATCACCTATTCATATTGCAAAATGAAAAGTTTAAGCCACTGTTTCCATCATCTACAAAAGTGAGCTTGCAACAGTGTTCACGGAGCAATAGAATTATATACAAAACAAACCAGCAATAAAAACAATAAACAAAAATTAATAAATAACAATCACGTCAGATGCAAATAAGAAGATTTGTTAGTCTTCTTTTACTCGGCATAAGGTGGATAAAGTGCAGCCAAGCCCCCAGCAAACTACCAATTGTATGCAGTGATGAATGACGCTGTTTTGTTTATCTGCTGTCCTCGTAGTGTGGTGTTGAATAGACATTAGTTTCACAACAAAACCGTGACCTATCGTAACCATAACGTATGAACAACAATTTTTTTTTAGCAAACTTTGCATTTTACTTGTATAAGTACTTCAAATTTCATGATTCATTGATATCTAATAACGCACGATGTAGTCTTTTAGTGCTTTGTCTACTAGTTTCACCACGAAACAGGTGCTTCAAACCCTCCAGATTTGAATTATCTGGATTTTTTAATTCATACTGCAAATACTATAAGCCAATTCTTTGCTTCAACGTTTCTATCTGTTGAATATTTTAATTATGATAATAGTAAAATAATAATTAATGAAGTACATATAAGGTGTATCAAATATACTTCTTGAAATAAATATTAATTTTGAATTTTAAAATTACATATAAAAAAAATGTACACCTTCGTTAAAAGAACTTTTCAACATTATGAGTTTTAAGAAAAACCTATACATATAAAACAAATGTTAGTGAAAAGAGTTTTAATGAATACATCTAAACCTTTAGAAATAGGTAAGAGTATATTATTTTATGTGTATAATTTACATTCACCATATAAAATGATGTCGACGTGTATATAAAAGGGATATCAAGCACAAAGGTAGATAAATAGGTCACAACGCCCCCATATTTTAGGTCAATTTAACGTAACGTAATCAATATACTATACTACATATTTTATTTAATAAATAGAACCATTAAATACCATGTATTATAATTGGAAGGTTTAATTCGCAAAGAACGTGCTGAATGTAGCGAGTATGTTATTAAAGCCTCTTAAAACTATTTACCCAATATACAGGATCATATACATAACTTCTAGGTTTTATTTAGAGCAACAAAGTTGTATAGCGGTCCAGGATTAAGGGCGTCAAGGTATTAAATCTTATTGAGCTGTGTAGTATGTGAATATTCTTAGTAGAGCAAACAACATGTAACACGTACGAGTAATTGAAATTTCTCACTATAACAAATAGATAAGTTTCAAGCTTCCGACAGTTTTGTAAGCGACCTCATCAGATAAATAGAATGATAAAAATAATTTCCGAGTGTTATGGTTTTATAATAAAAGAAATAGGATAGTTTGATACATGCAATCAAATATACATGTTTGAACGTTTGGTTGTATAAGCAAAATAAAAAATTTAGTAAATTCAATAAGATATTTTTATAATTTTATTAATGTTAATTAAATATTGATATTAAGATTATTAATTAAATATGCTAAATACGCATTGTTTTTATGGGTAAAATTAGTTCCGCAATAAAAGATTCATTATTCATTATTCATATCAACTTCAATAAAAACTATAATTCCGATTGCAAACAAATAAGTAATAAATCTGTCAAAATGTTATGATTAATATATAAAAAACAAACGTTTCTCAACTCGTCGTTCACTTTGAACAATATTTATCGATACTTGGTTCCTTTCTTCCGTTTATACAGGATATATTGATTCCTATGTTTATGTTAGTAAAAACATGATTTATTTGAATTTAAATAATGTCCCGCTTTTCTGATTTTGTCTCGATTTGAAGCCACAATACTCTGTGAGCTGATGAGAAGTTTTGTTTATTAAAACTAGTAAAATATTCATTGTTAAATTTGCGTCGATTATGTCGTCGATAAAGCTAACCTAATTTAAGCTAAAAAATGTTAATGATTGTTTCAACACATTCTTCAATATTGTTGTCACAATGTTTGCTGAAGTTATTGTGTCACTGTACTCACATAAATAATAATTTTGATCACTTGGTGATGATGGTCAAATATTATTTATATTTTGTTTAATATGATACATTACAAAGAACGACAAATTTCATATTATCTCAGATTGTTTTATTCATTACCTGCCATATTTTTAAATTTATTTCACCGAATTTATTCGTTTGTTGACTTGATATGAATGTACAGGGTTGGGTAAATATATGGAAACACCCAATTTCTGACTGCATTTTTAATTTATTTCAGAAATTACCTTTATAAAAGTTTTTGTATGTTTTTTAATTTATATAGTGACGTATTTTGATTTTCAATGCATGCCTCTTTTCGCGTGTTATAACGTCATCATCAGTTTTTTAATAGATCTCCCAGTATTTTTTTTTTAAATTTTATAAAGAGAATTTTTCAACATTTACAATGATATAAGGTATTATAGATCTACGATGGTTTTTGAAATATTCAATAAAATAATATAATAAAATGTAGTACGTTTTAAATGTTTATAGTAATAATAATAATCATATTTAATAGTAGTTGACTTTTTGCTTCAAATACTCATTTATTTTTACGTTTTTTTTTAATTGTATTGAAAATAACAAAAAAAAATAATTGTTTTTACTTGTTACAAATAAAAGGAAATACCCAGTAATTTCTTTTATATTTAGAAAGAAAATTTCCATTAAAAAAACTGATAATGACAACATATCTCGTGAAACAAGACTTGTACTAAAAATCAAAATCACTATATAGATTAAAATTTTTACAAAAACATTATGAAGATAATTTTTTACATAAACTTAAAATGCAGTCAATAATCAGATGTTCCCTTGCATTTACCCAACCCTGTATATTAACTTGATGGATATAATTACGAAATAAATAAATATACGTGTATTACTAAAATTGCAAGGGCAGCCAACCTTTAAGTGCTGCTTTACCTGCCCATAGTAATTTTTGTGTGTTTTATTTAATCAAATTTATTATTTTATTTTGAATTTTTTTAAAATTTATTCTTTAAATAAACCAAAATTAAAAAAAAACGATCGTAGTGATCCATATGACAAGAAATATGTCACGCCAAAAGCATAATTTTAGTAATATTTTTCACTTTAAGTGAAGTAATAATATCAAACAACCGAACGCACAATAATAATAATTACATTTGTGAAGTGCGTAAGAAAAAGTTGCGCGCTGTATGTTCCGCGAGGTCCCGGAGGGCATTTATCGCATGGTTATAAAATTAAATAAATTTTATGTGCTACAGGGAAATATTTGCTATTAGAGGACGGCTTATATATATGGTAATTTAGTATTTTTGTTGCGATTTCATTTAATTAACTTTTCTTCGTTTTTTTTTTTCACTTTTTATTTTATTCTTCACAGTGAAAGAACTCAAGGCTGCAATATTCAAAAAGAAAACAAAAAAAACCTCCCGGCTCAGATAAAACACAAGCGGAAATAGTGATAACAATCTCAAACGCGTTTCCACAGTTTTGTCTAAAGCTAGTAAACAAACATTTAGAAAAACAAAAATTTCACACGGTGAAACTGAAGTGACATACAGACCACTATGTATAGTAAACACAATGGGGAAAATGCTAGAATAGTTACAAAGTGCCAGAATAAAAAAGTGTACCAAAAGTACGAAAAACCTGTCCGATAAACAATACAGGTTTCAGAAAGAAATAATGACACTAATACGATACGCCTAGTACAACAAATATCAGACGCGGTCAAAAGGGAAAAATCCTCCAACGGAAAATGCAGCATTATGGTGACACTGAGTTTAATTTGGTCCTGTAACTGAAAATAGAAAAAGAAACACGTCGACTCATGACACTTACCATCTTTGATCAGAATGATATGCAGCTACTTAAGCAAACAGAAATTTAACATCTCAAGAGAAAGAACAATAGAAATAACATGTGATTTATTACAGGAATCGGTCCTTGGGCCACTCCTGTGGAACATATTATGACTTGCTTAACCTTAAAGTGCCCAACAAAGTAACTCTGACCGGTTATGCGGATGAATCTGTAACTGTGACATGCAGGAACAAGTAACAGCTAAAATTCAAAATAAACCACGCTATCCGAGAGGTAATCCAATAAATGAGCTTACATTTAAAATTTGAGGCAAAAAGATACCGCTTATAGAGGTAGAAGTCGATGGCATCAATATCGGTACAAAAAATACGATAATGACCTGAGAATAATACTAAATAAGAATATACGCATAACGTATCATGTAAAACAAGCCATAGAAAAAACGGAGGCAATAACGGCAAGCCTAGGTCGCTTAATGCCAAACTCCTTGTAACTGTAGTTGACAATAAAAATGCACAAATAGAGACACATGGAAGCACGATCACAAAAAAAGTATTATACAGTGCCTCCAAAACTGTATCCAGCAATGCATTTTAAGTGATGGCAAGATGCCCACCTATAGACCTAATGATAAAAGAAAGGAGCAAAATATATAAGTGGATAGAGGAAAAATGAAAGTAGAGATATATATAAAGAGAAGCCACGTCAATCGAATGGCAATAAAAACGGAAAAACCTCAAAGGAAAAGCAGAATGGATACAAAGGTTAATCACAAACATACCAAAATGGAGCATCTGGAGCATGGAAACGTAGACTTCTATACAACACAAATACTGATAATGTTTTGCAAACTACTGGAGAGATTTAAAATAATAGATAGCATGCTAATACTGTAGAAAAGAATAGAACAATGCTGAATATACAATGTTACACTGCAGCAGATAGAAACACAAAAACGTAGAAAGTAATAACCACAACAATCAAAATCTCCATAATGATCCCTGCCTCCCTTGCAATGGGCGCTTTATGTAAGATTTTCCTTTCCTATCAACAAAAAAAAAACACCAACACCTCTCGTATTAGCTTACAACCTCTGTTAAGCATACACAAAATGCACTCAAACCAAATCAACAGTCTTCCAAGTAGAAAAACACTTCTAAGGGTACGGCTCCACGTGCTACAAATTGACGCTAGCAGCAGCAGTAAAATCATGGCATAAAAAAATCCCTGTGAATAAATTCATACCGATAATATAGAATGCATAATTTATCATTTCAACAAAAAGTTGCCTTAATATTGGCATTGCGCCAAAATGGTGGATTTACCCTGTGCTATTACATAGAAGGACAGAGGGAAAATTTGTTCTTTAACATAACAAACTAAAAGAATATCCTGACAAGTTTTTTGAGTATTACAGAATGTCAGTATCTTCTTTTAATTTTCTACTATGTGAAATAAAAGATCTCATAAGTAAACAGGACACATGAATGCGTGTTAGCACTTATACAGCAGCACAAAACTGCCTGTGGAGCCAGGAACGAGCTGTAAATAACTGCTAAGAAATAGGTCCGTACCTATCCGTCCGCAACATAACCTTGACGACGCGCATCTTCATTCTCTGGAGCGACATTCTACAGCTCAGTGTAGCCACCCACAGCAGTCCCCGTTGAGTTCATTTATTACGCTTCATTTTACTGCTGCTGCTAGCTGTAGCACGTGGAGCCCTAGCCTAACCTCTATAATAAATAAAGCAAAAAAAGTAACCCATCAACAAAAAAACCAAAGTTAAACCCAAAATTCAGCCCTTCTTTAAAGAAAAAGGTTATAGCCATCTATAAAAAAACTCTATCAAAGCACTTCCAAGTAGATGTCATTAACCTGTCACGTCTTAGGTAAAATTACCAAGGCATAGGCGGTGTTAATTAAAAACTTCATAACTCGGGAACTGTGCAAAACCTTGTTTATGCTAATACTAAAATGAGATGTAGCAGCTGAACAACATTAATTATGCTAGGTAAAAAGATTATTTAATGTAGACAATATCAAAGCTGATGTGCAAGTAGATATCACTAACCTGTCTCAATTCCTAAAGTGTTCATGTTTAAATTGGCTGTATTAGGAAAAAAAGTGAGGTTACTACTGCAAAATCTATAAAAAACCTAATAAGGCCTAAGGGTAATTCCACGATAGTTCGGACAATAGTCCCCACATCGACATCTCCGATTTTGCTCAAATTTTGTACACATGTTTGGGGTACCAAAATATGACAATTCCTAAAATTTTAGATCTCTAGGTGCAATACAGTGTAAACGTAGCCATTTTAATTTTTTAGGAATATTTTATCTCCTTTCAGTTTCTGTGCCGTAAATAATAGTCAAAAATCATATTGCATCTTATAAAAATTTTTCAGTAGAACACAATCCCGTTCTTTGTTTTCCAAAATTTCCCGCAAAAAATGAGAAAATAAACATTTGATCAAAAATTTGATATCTTTGATTCCGATACACCTAGAGATTTAAAATTTAAATGTGATACTCTTAAAACATAGTACTTTTGATTCCAAAAATAAAAAACTGGATTCGCTTGCCCTAGGATGAAATATAACACATAATTGCTACAAATGGGTTACTTTTAAGCAATTTTTCTCAGATTTTTCCTAATTTTACTAATTTTCCGGCGTGAAACAAAAAAAAATTGAATTTAAACTCAGAATTCACATTATAATAACATTTAAACCATCAATATTTGCTAACAAAACTTTTATTTTGATAACAATATAACACTCTTTAACATAAGTAAATGCTAAAAACAAGTCTGATTAATTACTTTTGTTTAACTTGTTTGTGTTGTGCTTACTATTTTAATAGTTTTTTTCAGCTCAGGTTCTTGGTGTTTTAAAATGTAAGTGCATAGAGTTATAAAACAATTTTGCAAAACAAGAGACTAAAACAAAAGTGTTGACTCGGGCAGACAAAAGTGTAAAGTTCCCCGATACGACCAATTTCTGACCTTAGCAGTCTTTAGGAACAGGAATACTGCTACAGTTGGTGCAAAAAACAAATTGCAATAGAGACAAAGTGTAACAATTAGTAAGAGAAAAGGTTAAAGAAATGCAAATTACAAACAAAAAAACCTGCAAATGACCTACAATTCACCAGAAAACATCGGTTAAAGCGCCTTCGCTTTGCTCGCCAAAACACCAAAACTGGAAAATTAAACAAAATAATGTCTACTGACAAGCCAAAGTTTTATCCCAAGATTGCTGTCATAAAATACAGATCTATGCGAAAATTTGCAAAGTGCAATATTGTGCCAAGACTCAGTTTTGGTTTGATTATAATTTAAGGTAAGATTGACCTAAAAACTTGTACCAAATTAGAGCTTGTTATTGGAGTTATCACTGCCTGTAAGTACATTAAATACAATAATTTTATGCTGATGCATAATTACGCCCATCTTCACATTGCCAAAACCGACATAAGTACTTAAATAAAGTTTAAATTTATACCATGATTTAGGCTGTAAAAAGTCCCAATCTAAATCCGATTTTAAACATAAGAAAGCAGCACTACTACTTGAATATTAAAAATTTGATCAAAATGCCATTCGACACCTTATTAATGTCAAGAAGAGTAGAAGATGTAAATCGAGTTCGGAAAATAAATTTAATTTTTTTTTGTAATTTGTTGTTTATTTTAATTCCATGTTCTATTCAGTTGCAATATTTTTGTTATTAAATAAACAAAACATTAGAATTTGTTTAATTACATTAACAATGTTTGTATGTTATGTTCCAAGCTATTTTATGACTGTAAAACCCATCAATATTTGTTTTAGATTAAAAACATCTGTTAATGGCCATAAGGTCGGATCTATCCATATTTATAATAATATAAATATGCACGGCAATTTGTTTTAAGTTAGTGATATTTTAAACATTGTAAAGAACGGTAGCTCTGAGCTGGGTCGCAAGGTACAAGTGAATAAAAAAATATTTGATAATAATTAATAAAGAAATACATTAAAGTAGCAACACAACAATAACCAAGCCTTAAATGAATCACATTATTCAAAATAATAAATAGTTACAGTTAAGAGTTAAGTTTGCTAAACGTTGTTAATTAAACTTATCTAAAGTGTGAAAAAAAAATTGTATCTAAAAATGATTGATGGATCAAATTTTATGCAGGTACTTGTAAACTGTTATTAATGGGACAAAAACATTCATGTAATTTATGTTTTAAAAGAATTTTATTACATCCTTACAACAAGCCACTATACAATTAAAAAAAAAACATACAAACCCATTGCATATTGTCAAATCAAATGCTACGTCGGATTACTATGTGTGTATCAACATGCATTAAATGCTAAAGATAAAAACCAAACAAACTAAACTTTTGTAGACTCTTTACTAGCACGACATTTCGAAGTGCTACAACGACTTTTTTAAAACTAAAGCAGATTTTAATGGTCGACGACATATCTGATTCTAACAAAATCTCATAAGAAAATCGCTGACTTGATACCCGCATACCAAAACCCGCAAAGCAAATTGTTGCCTGTCATGGCGGCTTAGTTAAATTGACCGCACTATAGTGAACATTGTTAACAATTTATTGTACACGTTTCATCATAAAATTCTATTATTTATCAAAGAAATTCAGATTTTTTTTAAATCGTAACCTAATACCTGTTATAATATACTATTTTATTGTATTATTATAGTTGGCACGTTAACAAATAAGAATAATTTACAAGTTCATTTTTTTATTGATAACTTAAAACTATTATATTGTAACCCAATAAATTTAATTTGATTAATTTGCTAAATTTTCTCTTAAGAATAAATTTATGAATACTTATGAGAATCAATTAGCAGCAAAATAGCAGTTAAACGATTTACATGTTGAAGTTGGAAACTATTAATTATAATTTCCTACCGGCTATAAGCAAATTACAAGCCATGTGCTATCCCGATTAATAAATGTTAATTAGTTTGCCTGATTTACATTCCATATGAAATCAATATTATCATGAAAACATCATAGATAGCTGAAATAGCTTGATAAATAAACGGCTCGTGTATCTTTAAAAACAATTATTTATATTAGAAATATAAAAAATTCTTAGAGTGAATTAAGAAAGTTGTGCAATTATGTCAATAAACTTTCAGTTTTTATCTTAATTTTTAATTAATTTTATGAATTGAAGCTTTAAGTGGATATTACTACTGATAGCAGTAATTAATAAAACCCTAATATTTATATCTCGTACTACCATCCTACACATCATTCATCATTTTACCATCGCTTGATTCTTTTTTAAAAGATTCGCCTTTAATAAAAATATTATATTATAGAAAGACTTTAGTCGATAGCTTTTTCAAATTCATACTCATTTTTACTTTACTTTTAAATATGTTTATTTTCTTTATAAAACTTTGTATATGTGTATATGAAATATTTTTTTGACTACTACTACAAATATCATAGAAAGAAAGGAGACAATTACATGTGCAAATAATAAAACAGACAAATTAACGTAACACTCAAAATAAACTTAAGTTAAGTTTCATATATACTGCTTTATTTCAACAATTTATCAATAGCGGTCTATAGAGCGTGAATTGTCTTTAAGATTATCCCAAAAACAAAATGACTAATCTTAGTGCTAAATTAAAAGTTCCTTTTTTCAAAATTAATCAGCACTTATGTATGTGTGTATGGCAAGTGGTAGTCTTGTTAAAAAAAAAGGTTATGTGTTCTCTATCTTAGGTCATAATCAGAACTTTGTTAATGTGACTATATCAAAAAAAATTTAAAGCCCCATATATGGCAACTTTGCTTATTAACATAGCAAATAATCTAGATTAGTTGGTTAAACCCAAAAAAATAATTTTCTTCTTCAAAAATTATAATCAAGTTATATCATTTTGCAATTTGCGTAGCATTCCATAATAAATTCTACTAGGTTATACACAACAACTGTCAAATAAAAAGTTCAAAAAGTTTAACATCAAAAATAACGGGTAATGCGAATCGTTAAGACCATGATCTTAATAAAAGACGGTTTAGAAATATCTTTTAAATAAGAAAAATCTTAAAATTAAGACATACTAATATTCACTTGATGGCAAATTGTAGATAGAAGAAGATTATTAAAACATTCTAAACGACAGCACTAAAAACTAAGTTGTAGATTTTATTCTAGTAGATAATTATAAATCTGTTTCAACATACAATTTGGACTGTTTACCAACCTTCCAAACTGTACACACAAACAAACATTTGTCATCCATCTTTTATACACAGTAATTTGTTTATTGTTAATTGTTTGAACTGTCCAAATCGTATGTTGGAACAGACCTATAAACTAATTAAAGTTGACATTAGTGAATAAAAACATCTTAGATTGAGGAAACGGCACGTTTAAACCATTCAGCTGACGGGCTCTATCTCATCGTGCTACAGGAATGATTTGCTTGTCTGAGAGAATCTCTTTGTGAAATCATCAAGTCGACGATAATAGTCTTTTTAGGCTAATATGCCATAAATGTAAACTAACTAACTTTGTGAAATCATCAAACCTAGCCTAGCATTTTCATATATACCAAACAATTGAAAAGCAGTTAAGGTGGCATTTATACCAACGCCGGGGCGTACCAATCGGTCTGATAAGTGTATACAAGATGATCAGCCTATGTACCAATGCCAATATCATACCAATCAGCTTTGACAACAGCACCTTTGCAAGCAAAACCCTCTCGTCCAATATTTGAAAAACTCTATGCTCAAAAATCAAACTATAAAAATTACATTATACGCTAAAACTGTATAAGGTAAACTGCCCAATTCTCAAAGTATTTTGCTGGATAGCAATATTGTTATCAAGCAATGTTGCTAAGCAATTTAGTAAACGGCTAGCCTTGTCATGGACAGCCTACTGCGCATTGCCTTTCTTCTTTGCTTTAGGCTACGTCAGTAATCTCATCATCCTGGTTAGCAGAAAGTTTGAGGCAACTATATCTTACATGATGCAAAATATATATATATATAGTCCAAAAAGAAAGAACTAAGCAAAACAGCAATCGTCAGTTTTACAAGACGACAAAACACCAAAAACTTAAAAAATCTGAAATATATAAAACCACACTGGAAGTAAATCTACCATACTAACCATTCATACTCATATGGATAATGTAACTATAAAGAAGGTGCTTTTTACAACCCAATCGATGATCGAACAAACATGCAGACTAATATTGACAGGAGAGTAGTAGTTGTGTGAAACGCCAAACTCAAATCTCGGTGCACAGGTTTGAGCCCCAGTTGCGGCAGAAAAGATGCATTTATTATTTGAGACGTGTAAAAGGAAAACTCGTCTTATCCACTTTTGGTGTAAAATGAGTTACATACATCATTGTGTAGATCTTTTAGTTCTGTATATGCTACATACATTTTTGTACTGCAAAACTCAATTTATCTCATTCAAAATAAATGATAAAATATAGATGTAGTTGCAAAACTTGTCTTATCCACCTGAGGTTGCAAATCAAAACTGGTCTTATCAACGCAGCCAATAAAAGAACGAGGTTCCTAGGCGCTATTGAGTTGCGTGTGACAGTCAAAATTTTTAAAAAGCATGTCACTGTAACGTAACAGAATTTGGTAAGGATTGCCCTCTGAGAGATTAAAAAATCCAAACTAAAAAACTTTTTAAACACGTCTTGTCATGGCATTTTAGGTTTTTTAATGCTAAAAGATTTATGATTTAATAAAATTATAATATTTTTTAAATTGTTTTTCTTTTTGTAAAAAAATAAATTTCGATATTTCAATTTTATTGTCTTATTCATATTTAATTATAATGATTATCAGAAACCTTATAAGTATTGTTTAAATAAATTTCTGTTGACAGTTTTTATCATTGTCTTACACAGGAATATTTTATTATTCATAATAATTACTAAATAATATACCGTGCAAACGTTTTTCTCATTTATCTCGGAATTGATTAAAGTGGATAAGACGACTTTTGCTTTTACAGGCCTCATTTCTGGACAAATATATGATTAGTGTGCATTGAACTATAATTACATTTAATATGAGAGTGTGGGTGGACCAGATTCTAAGCCTCGTCAGTATTTTTTTTTTCAAGTCAGTCAGTATTTTTTTTTTTTTCAAGTACATATTTAAAAACAGTTTGTGCGGTAGTAACATAAGCGTAAACCCTAATATATAGACCCTTGCAACTAAAAAAAAAATGCAGGTATGACCAGGTGGTGGTAATCAGAACCAATATTACGTTTTACGTATGGAGTAAAAAACCACTCAAACAGTAGAAACGGTAACAATGTTCTTGCTACCACCACTGCAGTTGCAATGAGGAAGGCAGTGGTAATAGCAGAGTAACAACTTCAGATAAATGAACACATTGTAAATGTCAAGGTTCACAGACCAGTAATGTCAAATGAGTTACGTGAGGAAAAAAATACTAAATTGAAGACTGAACATGAATAAACATTGCATACAGAATAGAATAGAATAGAATAGAATAGAATAGAATAGAATAGAATAGAATAGAATAGAATAGAATAGAATAGAATAGAATAGAATAGAATAGAATAGAATAGAATAGAATAGAATAGAATAGAATAGAATAGAATAGAATAGAATAGAATAGAATAGTAAGCATTTATTTCACATCTACAATCATACACAAAATACAATTGTACATGTAAAAATGTCAACAAAAAAAGTAAATATAAAAATACATATCATAAAAGTAACTTGTTAAAGCTTGTTTACAAAAAAATGTAATCAAAATAATCTGCCATGCAGTTTTTTACATAGTACATTATACATTGTTTGTTTAATTTTGTTGTAGCTGGTAATGTTTTTTATGGCTACGGGAAGGTCGTTATATATTTTTATGCATGAATAAAAACATCCGGTTTTGTATTTATTTAACCTGTGATGTGGTATATTGAATAGCTTGCCACCTCTAGTATTATATCTCGAAGAATAAAAAACATTATCAAAATAATGACTGTGTTCCCCGAAAGACTTTATACATTCGCATATAAAAAGACCATAAATTGTTAATACGTTTGCTTGTTTAAAGATACCTCTGCAACTACCATTGTATTTCAACTTGAACAAAATTCTTATTGATTTTTTTTGATTTATGAACACTTTTCCTACATTTACTGAGCCTCCCCAAACAATGAGTCCATATCTTAGATGCTACTCAATATTTGCAAAATAGAATATTTTTTCAATATAGAAGTTTTTTGTTGCGTATTCGTATACGCACTGCTTAGTTTGTTGCATACATAATTTATGTGTTGCAAAAAACTGAGCGTGTCATCCTCAATAATACATAAAAATTTTACATGATCTGAAAAGTCGTATTTATTGGTGTTGAGTGTTATCGACTGTGGAGTATCAAGACCTTGATTTGTCTTATAAAAAACCAATGCTGTTTTTGCATTGTTTAAAATTAAAAAGTTTTCATGAAACTAAGATTCTATATAACGCATACTGGTATTACCCGTATTTATGACATCCATAAAAGTGTCGCCCTCAATTGAAAGATTGGTATCGTCTGCATAGTTTAAAACTATGCAGTTTAGTGGTAAATGATTAAAAACATCATTAATAAATATAATAAAAAGTAACGGACCTAGAATGCTACCTTGTGGAATTTCTTTGTTTAATGTTAATAGTTTAGAGAGTGCTGTTGTATAGTCATGTGAGTGTTTTATCCTTGTGTAGTGTATCCTATTTGCCAAGTAAGATTGAATTAGCTTATATACAATTCCCCTTACGCCATACTGATATAGCTTTGATAGCAGTATTGAATGATCAATAGTATCAAAAGCTTTTGACAGGTCTAAAAAAGATCCGCAAGATAAGTTGTGGTTTTCCATATTTGTAACTACCCAATCTATGTATTCAAAGAGTGCAATTTCTACACTTTGGCCTTTTAAGAATCCATGTTGGGTAAAAGCTATTAAATTATATTTAAAAAAAAAATCAACTAGTCTTACATAAATTACTTTTTCAAATATCTTTGAAAATAAATTTAGTAGACTGAATGGTCTCTAATTTTCAAGTTGATTGTGATTGCCCTTTTTATAAATTGGTGTTAAAACTGCGATTTTAAGTTGATCGGGAAATATACCGGTATCTATGGATGTATTTATTATATCACTTAAGGGACGAGCTATGTGTTTGATACATTTTTTTTTATATATTTCATCCAACAGTGTGCTGGAATCATTTGAAACGCTGTATTTAATATTAATTATTTCCAGTTAATTTGTCAGTTAAATTGCATATACATTGAATATAAAAATAGGAGTCAAGTCTCAGTTGCTCAAGCAGATAAAGCTGCCATTGCACAAACGTGGTAAGATTAGAATACGACTTCCATATATCAATAACCATCATGTCTGATAACCAAGCAACATTACAGCCAATACGCTCGTCAATAATAAAACCCTGGTAATAAAAACTGGTGATGGACTGCAAAACCAATTTGAGGAAAATTAGCATAGCATAAATAACAGAGTACGCCTGATTTAGATAACAAGGTCAGGGTATAGAAAAAACTTTTGCCAAAAAAAACCACAAAGACGTTCATTAGACTTGAACCTGCTTAAAATAGAACACAACAAACTATCAAAAAACTGTCAAAAAATAAAGCACACAACTATTTCTAACAGGACCATCACACCTTAGCCAAAATATTAAAACTGCAAAAATTTACAAAACATAAAACTAGTCACTATGCCTTCTTCGGCAAGCATAAGCTAACCAGAAAAAAAAACTCATTGGCAATGTTACTGGATTTAATTTAAAAAAATAGAACTAATAAAGAAGTAATAACAAAACGTGCACAATAAGACCAAAATGCCACAGTGTAAAATGCTAAACGTACCACCTCAAACAAAAAATTAACTAAACTAAAAAAAAAACAGTTAAAACCACAAAAATTGCATATTTCACTTTCTAAAAAAAATAGTGGCCAAAAAAAAATTTAAAAATGCAAATCTTCTAAAAAAACAAAAACGTAATACTGCAAACACAAATAATGTAAAATCCAATATGTTTAGTAAAAAACCTCTTAAACCTGTATACAATATTGAGATGTACTACTTTCTGTTATCAAACATGAATTACCAAAAATATTAGAACTACGTTGTTATGTACAGTTTTTGAATTTCAATTAATACTGCCAACAGCTTTACTTACATCCAAGAATGTAATCTTCCCCTTTACTAAGCATATAATGGTATTTACTATAAAATGATTTTCCAAAATCAAAACAACAAAAAATGTATTAAATTAACAAAAACAAGAAAAAGTCATTATTATGTAAAAAAAGCTGATACTGGGCTCAAATTAATTTAACTGAACTGACTTGGACAAACTAAATATAAAAAAAAAGTTGTCTGTTATAAGTATAGGATAATAAACACTAGATTCTTCAATCAAATACCACATTTAAACAGTATATACCGTAACTAATTTTTACGCACTACAAAAAATCATTAAACCAATTTACCAATTTAAAAATAACAATTGAATTTTAAGCAATTAGTTGTAGAATTGTCTGTGCTTGACTCTTGGCCACTGTGTTCGTCGGATTAAGTTTGAATAAATGATTTTTGTATTTCATAATTATGTAAAAAACAAACAAGTTTGATTCTTGTACTAAATAAATTTGTAGAAATAAATAAAGAAAAATCACAATACCAATTAAAGAAATAATTTTATTTTATTACTGGATTACCAGTCTAATTTTTTTTTTAAATAATACAAAATATAATAAATACCATATATTTCGATTTTGTTTAAAATTTCTTCAGTGGTCTTTAAAAATAAAAAATAAAAATTAAATATTTAACTTTTATAAATGTATAATTATGTAATATGTATTTTTAAAGGCCACTGAAGAAGATTTTAAACAAAATCGAAATATATGGTATTTATTATATTTTGTATTATTTAAAAAAAAAACTTGACTGATAATCCAGTTATAAAATAAAATTATTATAACAGTCAAAGAAAAAGTAATTAAAATAAAGAAAAACTTTGTATGTAACATAATATATAAAAACCAATCAAATAAAAATTGCAAAAGCGATAAAAAAAAACGTAGAACCCAAAATAAAGAAACAAATCTGATTTAATTTTATATCTAAAAACTATAAATTAGATGCAACTTTTTTAGGTTATGACAATACTGTGACGCGTAATAAGACTAGATGCAAACAATGTGCAATAATATACATCAGCGTAAAATTAAGTGTACAATACTATGTGCAAATTATCAACATCTATGCTCCAATAAACTTCAAGAAAAACCAAAAAAGTAGAGCAGGTGTACAAGGATACAAAAAAATCGAAGCAGATAAAACGTACATATATACGTACATATCCGCCAAAATCAAAGTGAAAACACCCAACTCACAGAAAATTACAGCTTTCTCAACAACAAGAAACTGTACTGCTTAAAAACCTTTTTGTTTTTCAAAAGCTCGGACAACTCTACAAAGAACGAGATTGACTTTATTCTAGCTCATTGTCAGAAAATTTGCCGTGACGTAGAGATATACTAAAAACCAGGAAGATCAAAGAGAAACACAAAACTTAAGTGCAGAATCAACTAAAAACATAGAACAAAAAAGAATGCTAGAAAAAGATACAGACAAACACAAAAAAATACAAAACCAAATAGATTCAGACTTCAATCAAAAGCAATTCCAACATGAAAGTCCTAAGCTCAAAATGCTCTACAAGAAAAACAAAAATTACTAAGCAAAGAATAATAATCTCAAAACTACAACAAATTCCTAAACTAGTCAAAAAATGTTATCATCGTACTAATGACGTCATAGAACTTAAGTTAATGCAACAGTAACTCAATAAAGCAAAAAAATAAGCTTAAAATTAAACACTAATAAGATTAAAATAATAGGCCGGTAAATCCAACCACATCTCTTTAGATAGCACGTATAAAAAAATACATGTATCTACGGCTTTCGGCAAACTTAAGTACATCCTTAGGAATAATACCAATAAATCTCAAATGACAAGTGTATGACTATTGTATACTGCCAGTGGCCACATATAGACTAAAAATAATAAACCTCACAAAACATATTTCCAACCGATTAAAAACAACAACACAGAGTGCAATAAAACGCTCAATACTCGGAATCTCACTATGAGATAAAATTAGAGTCGAGACAAGCAGAAAGAGATTAATAATAACTGACATTATCAAGCACATTGCTCGGTTGAAATGGAGTTAGGTAGAACATATTGTGTAACAAAATTCTAACAGATGGATAACCCAGTAACAAAATTGCCAGTTCTGAAAAACATACGCATTTGTCTAAAAGTGAACGTACCAATAAAAACCAATGAAAAAAAAAAGTTATAAACGTATTGTCAACTATCAATCTCAAAACAGTAATAACGTGCATAAATATTAGGTTAAATGCTAACAATGAAACACTGTCAATTAAAACAACAAAAAAATATATAAATTTGACAAAAATATGAACTATGCATACTATGACACTGTCAATAAAATATTTAACCAAAAAAAAAATTGAACAAAATATGCGTACTATAACTTTTTTTTTAAATTTTAAAATGTAATAGTTAGTATGTAATATAATAACAACTTAAAAATACCTTTGAATTGCAACGAGTAAAACCACACTCGCTGAAACTATCAGATTGAAGACTAGATTTAAGCAGTCTGTAAACATTGACTTTGAATATTTGTGGCTTATAAGTCTCGGGAAATACTGAATTTGGAAGTTTATTCCATTTGTCAATAATACGGTTAAAAAAATCTGTCTTAAAAGTTTTGGTCCTACATCTCTAAACGGTGAGTGAATATTGTTAGAATTCTTAGCAAACCTTGTACTACACTACTATTTCGTTTGAACAATGTCCATTAAAATATCTGTAGAAAATGCAAACATCTTCAACATTACTTATTATTTAAGTCATTAGTCAATTTTGGATCAGCAATGGTCCAAATAGCTAGTTTTTGAATAGAGTTTGGAAGAGATAGTGTAATGTCCGATGTTCCTCCCCATTATCTCAATAATACAATATTCAATATAAGGACAAGTATAAGTATAAGTATAATTACATCTATTAAAAATACTAGTTTTCTAGATAGTTTCAAAGCTGTCAACAACAAAGTCGTTCCAAAAAAGGTTATGTAAGATTGTAACAAAAGACAAATTGAAAAAGAATCCATCCATCTAGGATTTGTTGTTTAGTTGAGTTTTTTAGAGTTAAAATTGGCCATGATGGGAGCGTCCCATTTTTATATTGTTTTAAGGTGTTATTACATAACTATTAATGTGAAGCGACAGAAGTAATGTCAGAAAACTTGAGCTACATGAATATTGTGACATTAATATCAATCGCAAAATGATTACATTTTAGATTAGTTGTATGCTCAATTGTTAATCGCAAAACAGATTTTGTACCTTATGTGCGTGCTGTGATAGAACTATCAATCTCAAAACAAAGATGAAATATCTAACTCTGATATTTAGTTTTATGCAAAACTTCATAATAAAAAACTTATAAAAATCTAGAAACCACCAGATATCTAAACAGTCCTACAGAATTGAAATTACTGTTTATAAACAAACAAAAAATGCAACATAAGAGATAGTTAATGATAGATAAGTTGACGTAATGTTCTTATAAAATTTACAATGTATTAATGTTTGTAAACAGCTATACTAAACAAAATTCCTGCAATATTATATTCTATTATTGTAAAGTTTGTTTACGTATGAATAATATGAAATGGAATCTTAATGTGCAAAATAATTTCAAAATATTATTAAACAGTATAGATAACTAATCTAATCATACATTTAAAAAAAAATGTTTGTAAACTTTTTAGAAAAAAAATTGTTATCCAATGTAATAAATTTCTAAAATGCATTTGTTTAAATTTAGTTAAATTAGAATTTGCAAATTTAATTAAAAATTATTCTTTAAAGTTAACATCTTATTATGCAAATTAATTAAATTATAATCGCACATTTGTTTCAAATGAATATAAATAAATCAATGCGAATTACCTTAAAATAAATCCCAGAGAACATAGGCATTCTTTGCAGAATCCAATCAATCGGATTTCTATCATCCAGTACATATTCCGGCATCATTTTCCGCGAATACGAACAAAAACCCACTGCACCAACTTTAACAATATATTATTTAAAGCGTCCAGCTATTGTATTATCAATAAGTCGCGAAGTACTATACACATTTACATATCAAACACCGAGGAAGGTATTCTTCCACCTGACAGCAACGATATGTAATCCACATTACATTATTGTAAATAAATGATAAGCCAAAAACAAACACAAACTCGTTCTTAATCATCATAGCAAGTTTAATATTCAAAGCATTTACCTGGTGTTTACTATACGTATTCAGGATGGACATATTAGCAGTACGATTCCCTTGATGTCAAACTAATGTTTAAAATGAATCGCATTACTAATTCGTGACCTCAAATATGCGGAGGGCAGACGTAAACGCTTCGCTGTGTTTATGAGTGTAGGAGATGTCGCATATGGCATATGACGCGTCCTCAAGAACACAGATGACTGTCATATCAATTTTATATGGGTCATAGTTGAAATTGTGCGACGATAATTATTTAATCGAAATGGTCTGGTTAAGCTGAATATACAATTTCATTTCATCTCTTCAATACAAAGCATGATTAACGATATCTGAAATGGGTTGTTTGTTAAAAGTAAAGAGAAAAGAAGTTGAATTAATATGAATATTAATACATATATAAGTTACTAGTAAGTAGTAAATTTAAAACAAATTTTGTGAGTATATAAAATATTTTTCAAATCATAAATTTACCTAGATTTGATTCAAGTTATAAAAAGTGATCCAACAAGAGCTAACTACCAGAGAGAAATTGACCATAAAAATTAGCTAAGGCTAAGATTCTCATAAGTATTCATAGAAGCAGTGTTTAGTGTAGATATCCCATAAGCAATCAATATTTTGAAGTTTTATTTATTGATTATGATACAGAAGACCTTCCTCAATATATTTGATCTTTCTACTATTTCGTTTAGAATTTTCAAGATTAGTTAGTAGTCGAAATAACCAGTTTTACATTTCTAATGCATGTAATTTTTCAGAACGTATTATGTTTTATTTAATTTGTTGCAAACTGTCAAAAAAATATTGAAAAATGTCAAATAATTGTAAAGTGTCAACAAATAAACTACATAGTTGTTAAAAAAATTGTGTAAACTTGTCATTATATAATGACAAAATATTTTAATATCATATTCGTTTTTTACAATTTCTAAATGTCAACTTTATGAACTAACATTAAATGTCATCTGTCAAATGTGAGTTTTTATTAAATATCATCTGTCAAATATAACGTCATTAAATGTCAAAACAGTTTATAAATGATGACATTTTGGTAAATGTCAAATAATATAACTGTAATTTGTACAAAAAATACAACTGTCAAAAATGTCTAATCAAAAAAATTCTGTCAACAAAAAACTTTGAAATATGAAAAATATATTGCTGTTGAACGTGATTTTTCAAAAATGCGATTGCAACTTGTCAACATTTAGCAAGATTATTAATTATCAGTTGTCATTAATGTCATCATTTATGAGCACAACAAATTGAATAAAAACATAAAAGGTTTGCCAAAATTACAAGCACAAATTGTTTTTGCAATTACAACTAAAAGAAATATTGGAAAAATCAAATATATCATAACTTCAGGAATAAACAAAACTTTAACGGCCACTTTCTCACCGGATTCTACTAATTATAGACCAAATGCATTATTGTCCAATATGGATTTCAATCAAAACGTTTGACAGATTTTCTGACTTAGGTTAGTCACAAATGGATATCTACTTTAGACAAACATAGAGAAAATCTTGCAGTTGCTCTAGACATTTCCAAAGCTTTTGAGAGTATGGCGTCCTAATCTAATCAACAAGGTCCATTGTATAGATATTAATCATAAATCTGTAAATCTTATCAATAGTTTTATTTATATTTATAATAAAAATTATAGTCAGAATTAATGATTTTAACTCTGACCCCAAAATCATAAATGCTGAAGTTCCTCAAGGTTCTGCACTTTCACTTTATTTTTGATTTACATTAATAAACTTCTACAAATAACTAAAAGTCCTATTCATAGTTTTGCAGATGATAGCACCCCTCCCCATTATACTTCATACTTTCCAAAAACCATTTCGATAAATACGGTAGAACGTCTTAAAATTCCTAGGTTAGAATCTGTAGCGTCTATAAACAAAAACTTCAAATAATATCTAAATGGGGAACTTCAAACACTGTAAATTTTAACTCTCAGAAAACTTAACTAAAAATCATCAATTTTTTTCATTTTTTTATATCTTCAGGCAACAACCCAGTTTGTAGCACTGTACAAAGTACATAGCAAATGATGAGAAATGCCATGTGAAAGACTTTTAACATACATACAAAAACAGGTAAAGAACTGAAATAATTCAACTTTAATTATGTCAATTTTTTTTAAAGCCCATTGGAATAAAGAAAACAAAAACACTTTTTTGTATTTTTTGGTATATTTGTTGTAAAGTACCTTTCAAATAATAAGAATTACCTTGCCGCATGTGCAAGACTTATCTAAATATACACATACAAAAAGCAGATACAAGTGCAGTAAAAATTATAAAACCATAAAAAAAATTGTTTATATTTCACAAACACAGCTACTTTTAATCACGTCAACAAAACCATTTTTTTTTTTTAATTCTTCAATTAATATAACTATGTTTACTATTTAATAGTTTGTTTTATTTATTTTTATCTCATAGTTTATATTACGTACCGGCAGATCAATGAAAAAAATTTAATATGATAAGCATCGTTCACGACTTATTTTTCTCGACTACTGACTGGGGAATCCTTACTGCGACAACAACGCCACGCGTGATTCATACAACCACACCCATAGACATTATGATGCAATAATTTTTAACAGAGATCGATGTATCTCTACATGCAATAATATTTATAGTATTGTGTTTAGTGCACTCACAAACATTCCAATGTCCCAATTTAAAATATTAACTGCAATTGCAAAGCCGAAGGTAAAAAGACGCAATATCAAAACTATAATACGATATGCACGTTTCATGTGTTTTTTGTATTAATGTAACGAGTAGTGTTGATAATTAAAATATTTATATCAATGATAAAATGGATTCAATATATAGGCTCCATAAATTTTGCACAACGCCAATGACAATAAAGTATACATCACTAAATCACATCATTTCTTTAGTGATTAGTACCATTAAAACTTCTATAACTACATGCTTAATAAAAAATAAACTATATCTGGTAAGAAACACATATAGAAGTATTGCAACTAATTAACGCCTCACCGGTATGCCTTCCACCTCACCAATTGGGAAGATATTTGATAAAACTACATTTGCTTTTATACGCAATGCTATCTTATCAAGAAAATTGCAAAGTTTCTTGATATGATGGCATGCATTTACAAGAACACCTTTGACAAAATCCAATCAGTTTGTAAGTAGGGGCAGAAGATAGGCTCAAAGAAAAAGTCATAATAACTTGTATTCTGCGGTGTCTGTTGGGCGTTTCAACTAAAGTTAAATTTTCAAGTAGGTTTTTGCCAAGTTTTCTTGCGCTAACTAGAACTATGTTTTCAAACCAACAATCTCCAAAAATCATATCAATCATAGACATCAAATATGGTTGTCGTATCCGGTGTCAAGACCGGATTTCTGCTAAAATCAGAAAAAAACGATCCATCACGCAAGGGGTTTACAAAAAGTTTTTGCTACTACTACTAGTAATACCAAAATTTGTAAAATTTAAACCAATTTATTAAAAACGTTGTGCTTGCTCCAAAAATGTTCGTAGAACTCTCAACTATATATTTCTACACTTGATAGTAATTTTTGATGTGGGGATTTACCTCTTTCAACCTATGAGTTACCATAAAAAATGTTGTATAATATAACGTAAAAATATTCAGGTAAGTAGTTACTTATTTTTGAAGACCTAAAGTAATATTTTAGAAAACCTTGCTTTTTATGGGTAATGAGGTTGGTGAAAAGGATTGTGCAAAGCCCAGGGGCTGCTTTAGCATAATCTTATCAAAAAATTGTTTTTAAATAAGTTTCCAAAACAAAGTAGTTTTTTGCATTTTATAAGAAAGAAAGGGGTGTGAAGGTGAAAAATTGTTTTAAAATACACAGCCGAGCGTAAAATTATCAAAGTTTCAATTTGCTAAGTAATAAAAATAACCAAGTTTACTTTTATATGCTTTTGTTACTTTGATTCAAGTCTCTCGAGTGTGCAACGAGTAAGGCGGCGGTACGAAAAGACTGGTCTGCTCACTCAAAAACCTGGTTCAGGGCAAAACAACACTACAATAACTAGAGATAACCGCTTTCTCGTTTCAAGTGCTTTGAGAAATCAAACGGTCTCGGCAGTTTCCCTTCGAAATCATCTGAAAGAAGTAAGAAATTTAACATAAGTGAGTGAACAGTTAGAAGGCGACTTCATGGTGCTGGATTATCTTCTCAAACTAGAGCTACTGGACCGCCGCTTTCCCGTGAACATATTGCAAGGTTGAATTTTGCACGAGAACACTTGGCTTGAACAATGGCGGATTGGAATCGCGTATTGTTTTCCGATGAATCGCGATTCTGTCTTACGGGCTCAGATAGACGTGTAGACATGTAACGTATCTTTTGGCACTCGCACGGAGTTAGTCTTTATCAAAAATAAAACGTTGACTGCGCATAGGTATCTGACAAAAGTTCTAGAAGACTATGTTTTACCGTTCTTGGTGACAATGTTCATGCATGATAACGCACGGCCCCACACTGCTCGAATAGTTACTGAATATCTTGACAAGTGTTACATCACGAGATTTGTTTGGCCTGCTTGCAGTCCAGATTTAAATCTAATTAAGCATGTTTGAGATAAAATTGGAAAACGTTCAAGGAGACATGTGCCGGCCCCCAGAAATTCTAGAGAACTTAGCAACATACTGGTGCAGGAATGGGACAATCTTCCGCAGAATGTAATCCAAAATCTGATCCAAAGCATGCCTCGCTACTGAAATCTTTAAACTTTCTTTTGTTTCAACAAAAGGATATGAAAGTAAACTTGTTCATTTTTATTACTTAGCATATCAAATTGAAATTGTTCATTTTCATTACTTTCAATATACTTTAAACAACAAAAACTTTTATTGATGCAATCAATTAGTAAAATCACGTAAAAAACTAAAAATATTAAAAAAAAAATCAAACTACGTGACCCAAATTTTATGCTCGGCGGTGTATTTTAAAACAATTTTTATAAATTCCTTTAAAGCAAATCACAAGCATGAACTTCAGTAGTACAAAATATTGCATGGTAAAATTGCTGTCAAGTGTAACATTTTTGAAGCAAGCAAAACGTTTTTGATCTATTTGTTCCAAATTATACTGTCAATAATATTTAGACTTCATAAAACCATGTTTAAGCTACTTTGTTGACCCCATGCGTCCTGGACCGTTTTTTCCGTTTTTTCCGATTTTAGCGAAAATCCAACCTCGACACCGGGATTGGATTTGTTGGAACGCTAGAAAACATAGTTACAATTAAAAACAAGAAAATTCGACAAAATCGTAATTAAAAATTCAACTTTAATTAAAAAACCCATGCAACACCGCAGAGCACAACTCACTATGACTCCAAAGCCCTCTCCTGCACATACTTACAAATTAACAGCAATAAAACCGATGGTCGTCGTCTCTTAGACTATTTTGCACATGATGCATAACAAAAACAAACGTAAGGATCGGGAACGTACGCCATACACACATACACACATAAATTTGGAGCAAAAAAGTGTCAAAAAAAAATCTGTAGAATCGTACTTTTTGTATTCAAAACATGATATAAAACATATTAATAAACAACTGTAAGCTTTCATGTAAATCGTGATATATTTCATTCACCTTCTCTTTCTTTAACTTAATTACTACTGACAATTGCGGGGAAAAGTAACTTTTAATACGTTAAAAAAATATTAATTATTGACATTTTATGAACATTTACCACCCGCTCAAATGTTATCAGTCAACGGATTAAAGTCACCTTCTTCCTTTTTAAGTTTATGACTACTGGTAGTTGCAAAAATTAAAAAAATTTATTCTCTGGATGATTGCGGGTAAGTGGTTTTAGCTGTAGTGCCTTAGCCGCCCGCCCAAGAGATAGTTATCTAAGAATTAAAATTTATCTTCTCCTTCCCTAATATATACTATTGTGTTCTTCTAAACTTCACACACTTGCAGTTATAAAAAAAATAGTAAGCCAAAAAGTTCATATAGTCAAACAACCTGTATTTGTATCTTGTTGAGAATGAAGAAGCATCATCCAAATAACAAAAAAAAAACTCAATTAACAGACTCACTCAAGCAACGTTTCCGTTTGCAGCAGCCATGTACAGACCAAAACCCATTTCATGACAGATTTGATGCCATCAATGCAACAACCCCCATGGCACATTTAAATTGTTACCTAACTAAACAACTTCCAACAACAACAAATTATCATCCAAAACCACTGGAGTGTACACATTAGTGAGTTCAACCTTTGACAGACTAAAACTGCATCGCTTAACGCACCTAGGCCTAGATTACAATAGAGCTGCTATAAATATTGAAACGCTGGCCAAGACGTTTTAAATAAGAAACAAAATTGAGCGTCTTACAAATGCATAACATTGATCACATATTTGAATTAAATAAGAGAAAAACAACTAAATAATCTACTAAAGCGTCGTTTGTAGAGCTTACAATCAAAAAAAGTTTATAAACCTGCAGTTAAACTTCCTTAGATTAACTAAAAACTGTCAAGTAATATTAGATAAAAGTTTGGCACTTTCATTAATTGAAATAGACGTTGACTTGGAATACCCGACTAAACTTTCTAAAAAGTTTTATTTACTATACACTCGTGTAACTGGTTTATTTTCTTAGTAATCTAGTCACTATGTGCATTTGAAAATAAAATGAATCAAAAGTTCCAATCTTTTTATATTTCTTAAGTTGTCGACCAAGATTTCTTATAAGCTTTCTCCGCTATCTGGAAAAAGCAAACAAAACTCTTTTTGCAATAACCGAGCCTTTGTCGTAATACAAAATTGCAATGATATATTTTTTTCAATTTAGATTTTAATATAACATTTTTACAAACTATTGATGGTGGTCAAAATATTAAACAAAAAAAAAATAAATCTACACCATCATGGATGTATGGTTTAAATAGCGTTTATTTATGTAACGTATGACAAAATGTAAGCACAAAGAGCTCTTGCATACTCACAATTGGGAAAAATTTTGCTTACATAATTTTGATTAACTTTAATCCCAGTGCACAACATAATCATACCGATTGTTCCCATCTTCTTCATATAGTGCCATACTCGCTGCTACGAGTGTTGGGCGCCCCTCTCGTATGTATGTGGTGCGCGATAATAGTTCCACACAAATATACGGGACCTACAGTTTAACGTGGAATCCGAACCACACCACTAGAGGGGTTTACTAGGCAAATACTTTGCTGGTTTGCCATTGCCTTGCACAGGAGACGACTGCATCAAAATATATTCGACAAATTAGATATTGCTGCTGCCGGGAATCAAACCCGGGCTGCCTGCACAACAGTCCATAGACCATTGTGCTACGGTCGCCTAAAACGGTTCCCATAAAAGATATCAATAAATAGAATATTCCAAGCAATACAATCACGGTCAAATCCAATGTCGCAAGTCAAATATAACAAAAAAGTTTTTTTGATGACAATGCTTACATTTCTCTACAGCTTTAAGAACCAAAGTAAAAATAGTGTAATTAAATGACTCATTGATAAATAAAAAGCAGATAACTCTTCAATGTTGGTATTGTATATTGATTGTTACTTTCTCCATAAAACTATTCCAACCCAGAATTCCGAGCAAAACAACTTCATTTTCAGTAAAACCAAATAAAATTTAAGATTTCAGATACAAAGTCGCTTAAATTAAATTCAGCTTGATGTATACACACATTTTCAAAAAATAACATTTCTTTGTACAGTGGCAGAATCCCATGGTCAATAAATTGTTGATAGAAAAATGTTATCAATAATTTAACCAATTTTTTGAAACAGGAAAGTTTTTGACACTTATCTAAGAAAACGTACAGCTGTTTTTATTTCGTGAGCTATCTACAATTTCTTTTCCAATTCTCCATTGTATTATAATTATCTTTTGAAATAATTAGAAAAAGAAAAACTTTTAGTCTCAAGAACAACGGCTTTAATATATTCCATAAATTCATCCGATAAATAAATTTTCTTTTATAAAGAGTACTTCAAATGTTCTTGCGGACAATTGCTGCAGTTTCTCGAACGACTCGTAATCTTAATTTTTATACAGTTCTGATATCAGACATAAACTCTCCTTTTATTTGTTCCATCAAATCATTTATATAAAAACTGATACTCGTCAAAATTCTCTGTTAGCAAAGAGGAAATTTCCTCCACGGCGTTGTCTATTTTAGCAGATAGTGTATGTACTAGCAAATTGCATTCTTGGTGGTACTGAACTCTTACTGCAAAATCAGGAACATACTGAACACACACCAAGATTGAAAAACTTAAATTATTGACGTGTCCATAAAGGTATTGCGCAATACTTTCTTTACTTGATTTTTCCTATAATAAATAAACAACTTTATGTCTTGTTCTTTCTCTTGTTCTTCCTCTTGTTCCACTCCTATCGGAGATTGCAAATCATCAATGCTATCTCCACTCTGTTCACTGCTGCTCTAAATAGTTGTGTTGGGTGTACTGCATCCGTACCATTTGCGCAAACTTCCAAACCTTTTATTTTCCTTTCTATAATGCTATAAAGAATTGTGTATTTTGGTCACCTAGCTCCAAAGTATCTTAGTTTCCTGGACTTAACACTAGGAAATACTTCACATTTTTTGTCCATCCTCCTTAGCACCTCAATATTTGTCAAATGATCAGGATATATTCAATATTCTTCTGTATCACCACATTTCAAAAACCTGTATTTTATCTTATTCATGTGCGCTTGTTTTAGTGCCAAACTTTCCATAGAATCAAGAAGATATAGCAGCAAAACATCCTTACTCTGAGACCCATGTTATTAAAGAATGTATTCATTCGTATAAAAGCATTTCTTGCTATCTCTATTCTTGTTCTTATTTCTCTGGTCTTAGGCTGATATGCCAAAAATCTAAACTTACTAACTAATTATTTCTCTGGTTTCTTAGTATTTATCTCCTCGCTGTATAAGTTAAATAACAGTGGTAACAAAACTTACCATTCAACATATTTTGATATTATTGGTCATTGGTCATTGGTTTGATTGCAAACTTTATTTTTTTCAAAATCTATAAAGCATTTGGACAGGTAAAAACTCATACCTAGACCTCTCTGGATTAATATATGTATCTGTTGAAATAATAATATCAAATTTGAAAAACCCGCTAAACGCCCTCTATATTCTGTAAAGACTTTTGTACTAAGTTAACAGTTTTAGTCTGTCCAGAACATTCAAAACGTGTACTTTTTTTATTCACTGTGTGAACATTAACTATGACATTAACAAGTTATGGGCCGAGAACCAACGTGTTTTTTTAAGATTTAGTTTGAGTGCACAAAAATGGCTGGAAATTATTTGTTAAGTATTCAAAAGTTGAAAGGAAGGGAGTACTATAGTGATTGGACTTTTGCGGTGGAAAACTTCCTAATATTGAAAGGGTTAGAGAAGTGTCTCAAGGATGAGGCGGCAGCAGAGAATGCAAAGGCAAGAGCTAAGTTGATCTTATCTATGAATTCATCTTTATACGTTCATATTAAAAACTAAAAGATGACAAAAGCATTGTAGGACCATCTCAAGAAATTATTTGATGATTCATGGTTCACACAAAGAGTAAGTTTACTTCGCATGTTAATCTCTATTCGTTTAAAGGATTGCGATTCGATGACGGAATATGTAAACCAAATGATGGACAGAAACTAAAAGGTACCGGATTTAAAACTGACGACGTCATCGGCCATTTTAAATGTCAATGTACTAAGAAAAATTATCGCAAGCATGAACAAAAAAGTTCAAATGGCAGCAAAGTGAATGCATTTAGTGCTACTTTCTTAACAGGACAATTTAAAAAGAACGATTGGTCATAGATTCAGGGTTTAGTTTTCATCTTACCACAAGTGAACAATTTATGAACAACAAGTCGTACAACACAAGTGTTCAAGAAATTACAGTAGCAAATGAAAGGAAACTGACAGTTACATGAGTGGGAGACATTGAATTAACAACAATAGTAAACAATGACAGACATAGTGTAGTTATAAAAAATGTACTTTGTGTAAAAATGGAAATTTCCTCAACTTCACAGAGAATTTCTGCAGCAATGGTATATTAGACGGTTCAGCTAAACTTGAACATAAATCAAATGAGTGCCTGCTTACTACTGAAAATAAGGCAACATATGACATAGGTGACTTGGGCACATAAATTCATCAGGTCAAAACAAGATAAAAAATAGTGCAGTAATAGGAATTCAGTTTAAAGAGGATGCAAATCGTGGCCGCAAAAAATGTGTACTTTGCTGTGAAAGCAAGCAGACAAGGTTACCGTTCAATAAGCAAGGCTCCAGGTCAGAAGCCAAATTAGACGTCATTCATACAGACTTGTGTGGGCCAACGGATAATAAATCTATTGGAGGATCTAAATATTTTCTTACCTTTCAGCATGATTACAGTAAGATGATATTCGTTTATTTTTTAAAATACAAAGAAAATGCCCTCAAATATTTCAAGAAATTTAAGAATGAAGTGAAAAATAAAAAAAAAAGTTTTTGGAAGATTATGGTATAATACACCAAAGAACAGCTCCATACACCCCAGAACAAAATGGCTTAGCAGAGGGGATCAACAGAACTCTGGTGGAAAAGGCAAGATGTTTGCTTTTCAATGCAATTCCTAAAAAGAAGTTTTGGGCAGAAGCTGTGGATACTGCAGCATATCTAAGAAACAAATTAATTTTTTCAGGGATAAAAGATAAAACACTATTCAAGTTGTGGAACAACAAGAAACCTGATGTAGGCCACATAAAGGTTTTTGGGAGCCAAGCTATGGTGCACGTTCCAAAAGTAAAAAGAACTAAATGGGATAAGAAATCCAAACGAATTATTCTATTAGGCTACAGTGAACACACAAAAGGATACAGACTGTATGACAAAACAAAGAATAAAGTAATCATCAGTAGGGATGTAGTTGTAATGGAAGAAGAAACTGATGATAGTGTAATTGTAATGAAAGAAAAAACTGATAGCGTGTTAGTTAGAGTCTCAGATTCAGTGGGAGCTAACGCTGCAGACCAACATAATACTTCAAAAAAACAAATCAAAGAAGATGCAGAAACATATCAGTTAGAAAACAAAGATAACACAAAAACAACAAAAAGATCAACAAGGAAACCCAAACCAAAATTGTTTGAGAACTATGTAACGTACATGTGTAAAACTAATACAGCTTTACAGTGTGAGCTCTTACAGTAAATGAAGCGTTATTAAAACCAGACAACGACTCTTAGAAGGCGGCCATGAGAAAAGAAGTAGAATCCTTCCATAAAACACATGCCTGGGACCTAACCGAACCACCGAGAAACGGTTGTGTAGTGGATTTCAAATAAATTGTTAAAAAAAAAATTACGTTCAGGGTAAAGTGCGTTATCGTGCGCGTCTAGTGGCCAAAGGCTTTACACAAAAGCAAGCATAGATTACAATAAAACTTTTTCCCCAGTAGTGCGTCATTCCACTTTAAGACTTTTATTTACGCATTCTGTAGAATTAGATTTAGATATAAGGCATATAGATGCAGCCTTTTTGAATGGTGTTTTGGAAGAAACTGTCTATATGAAACAGCCTGAAGGATTTGTAGTACAAGGTAAAGAAAACATGGTTTGTAAACTAAACAAAGCGGTATATGGCCTCAAATAATTTTCCAGAACCTGGTACAAAAGGGTTGGACAATCTTTTAATTTCATTGAACTATAAGAGATCAGAACTTGAACATTGTATGTATATATAAAAAGAGACCGAGAATTATTAACCATAATTGCATCATATGCTGACAATTTTTTTGTATTTTCAAATGATTCAATCCTTAATAGATGAGTTAAATTCAAACTTCAAGATAAAGGATCAAGGAGAAGTAAGGAGGTGTTTAGGTTTAAGCATCAGGCAAAACAAAGAAGGAGGGTTCATCACTCTTCATCAGGAAGAATATATCGCAGAAATTCAATATGCAGAAAGTAAAATGGCCATGACACCTATTAAAAAAAAAAAACTTTTAGCAATGAAAACATCAATAGATCATTACCCTATCAGCAATTAATAGAAAGTCTAATATATCTTGCAGTCTTGACTAGACCCTACATTGAACATAGTGTAAATTTTTTGAGCCAATATAACAAATGCTACAATGAGTCACATTGGAAGAGTGCGAAGCGAATATTGAGATACTTGATAGAGACAAAAAACTACTCCGTAAAATATGAAAAGGGCAATGGAGAGTTAATAGGATACGTTAATGTTGATTGGGCCAACGACACAAAAGACAGAAAATCATACACAGCCTATGTGTTCAAATCAGCTAGGAAAGCAAGAAACAAGCTACAGTGGCGCTGTCCAGCACGGAGGCGGAATATATCGCCATGTCGGAAACTTCAACAAAAACCAGTTTATTTAAGAAACTTGTTATTTGAACTGTTAGGTTCCTTAAGTTGCATAAGAATTTTCAATGATAGCCAAAGTGCGCAAAAGTTGTAGGTAAATCCTGTGCACTATAAGAGGACCAAACATATTGATATAAGATATCAGTTAGTGCGAGAGGCTGTCACAACAAATATGTTAGTATATCTTATTTACATACAGCAGAGATGACTGCAGGTATATTGACAAAGAGTTTGTGCTCGCTAAAGCATAAGAATGTTTCAGATTAGATATAGTGGGAGTGTTGAAATATTAATATCAAATTTGAGAAACCCGCTAACACGGAATTATATTTTAGTCTGTGCAGAACACTCAAAAGAAAAGAATTTTTCAGATTAGATATAGTGGGAGTGTTGAAATATTAATATCAAATTTGAGAAACCCGCTAACACGGAAATATATTTTAGTCTGTGCAGAACACTCAAAACGTGTACTTTCTATATTCTCTGTGTGAACATTAACAGTATCCCGTATAAGGCTTCTCTTGTTCCAAACCCATTTCTGAACCTAAACTGAATGTCCCCTGTTCTCCTTCTTTGGCATGGTTATAAAGGTCAAAACAAAGCATTCTCGTGGTATGAAGCCAGTATTGTATACAATGTTAAAAAGTTGTTATAAAGTATTAATTGCTTCTTCATCTAAAAGTTTGAGTAATTCGATAAAAACATCATATGGTCCCGTTGCTTTGCAAGAGTTTGTCTGCTTATCGGTAAATATTTTGAGCAAATAGCACGCACTGTAAACATTCCAACTGAATCAACTAACTTACGCAGATGTTGTTAACAAAAAAACTCATTACACTTGCCGCTAAAAGAATCCAAATTGTCTAATTTCACAACAAATTTGATTCTATATACGTATAATCGCTCTGAAATGTTCAAAACATTTGCCTGGAATGCTACAAAAAGATATTTAGCAACAGAAAAAAATCTTATATACCTGGCCTTTCTCTAAAGTTCTATCTTGACAAAAATTAGTAGTACGTAACAAACATATATAACCTAAATTGTAGAATGTCAAAAAGAAAACAAAAAATTATATAGCCAAGTTTTTTTCAAAGCTCATAGAAAATCTTGGTTAAGAGGTTAAGGTTTTCTAACCTTCCCCTACATTTGGATTTCATTTATATTATCAAAGTATAAACATGCTCTAACTTCAAAACATGCAACCGATACAGAACAAAATAGTTAACTAAACCAGGTCATCCTATAGTTTTCAAAATTGCGTTAAAAAAACTTTTGTGAAAATTTTGTTTAGGTTAACATTCGCCAGCAGATAACAAAGCAAGTAATTATAAAAATATAATATGTACACTAAAAACTGTCATTAACCCTTTAATTCCTAATCAAATTTGTAGATCTTTTTAATCAGTACTAACAAAAACGTGACCATGTTCATGTCCAGAAATAGAGGTGATTAGACTACTAAAAATTATTCAATCTTTTTTCCAGAATTAGTTTTAACTGATTATTAAGGTGTTTCGTTAAAATTTTAGAATTTGTTAGGTAGCAAACAACTAGAAAAAGTTGCCATTACTCCATTGCTTGGCAGATTTCAATAACACATATAGAAAAAACTTATTAATATTATAAAAATCAAGTGACAAATTTGTCGTCATTCCATAACTTTATAGATACCATACCGATATCAATCTGTCAATGCAAAATAGTAATGACCTTTTATTACTACTATCACTGATTTTAATAATGACTATCATTATTCTATTAATTTTAATTAAATATTTAAGACATACCAAATATATTTAATAATTCCTCACACCTCCCTTGATATCAAGCTAATGCATAAAATAAAAATATTGCCTACTATTCAGTGTATCAATATAAATTAAATAAGTTAGCATATCTCAATATAGCATTTATAGAACTATCAATCTAAGCAGGCTCAAAACTAACTTACAATTTCACTTTTCTTGAAATAGTTCTTCGTAATATACTTTATCATTATAAAATAAAAATAAAATTTTAAACTGATAAAGACAGAATAATAACTAATATATTATGTGCTATTTATTTACTCAAGTATCCGTACACACACGTTTGTTTAAAATCGAACCGATATACTGACAAATTCGCACGTAATAACAATTACTATTGATTACAATTTACGTTCAACTTTCTTTATCAATGAAAGTAAAACAATCGTATTGACGTACATCGATATTCAATAACATAGGATGAATTTTAATGTAGCATTGTATATTTTTATGATCCGTATCAGTAACTATTGGATTTAATAAAGTATTCCCAACAAAATATTTTTTTAATTAGTCAAGAAAATTAATAGTACAAAAATGTAGGGTTTTTTTATTGTTAGAATTATTATATTATAAGTATCACTGAGTTAAAGTACACAATTATTTTAAGTGTTGTAAGTGCACGTGAAAACAAAAAGACGAGGATATAGCTAAATTAGTTGTAAGAAAAATAAGGTCACAAGCTACTTAGAAATAATGAAACCATAAATGTGTATTTAATGGTTTAAAATATTAAAACATTTATATTTAAATACATAAGCTATTCTGTAAAGTAACAGAAAAAATCTTATTGAAATCCACGCATTCACATCCCCTATCTGCTCAATATAACAGAATATGGACACAAAAGATAAAAATACTTGAATTCAACTCACCCTTCGTTCCTCCTCCCGTGCTGCCCTTAAGTGGGATTCGATCGCCTCGAGATCAATCTTGGGCATAGCCGTCTCGATGTTGTATACATCGAATCCACCTACAAAAAGAAAATGATTCAGTTGCAAATATCCTCACGCAGTGTTTATTAAATTGTTAACGGCAAAAGCACACCCATTTACAAATTATGCTTGTTTATTCATGCAGTTAATACCGTGTTCACGAGTTGGCTATACATAATGTGTGCGATAATATGTCACAATGGTCACGTTGTTCATTATCATTAGAACTGTCACCCCAATATCTCTGTGCAGACATACACACCCTCGAACATATAACGAGACACAAGTGGATTAATTTTTTCGTACGTTTTCACATAATTAATTAAACATTATGTCTGGAATATCTACAATGCACTAGTTCAACAGTATTTAATTTTAATTAATTAATGCAAAATCAATTTTGTGGAAACTTTGTAAAATAATTCAACAAAATAGAGAACTATTCCATTAAAGCAATTAAGCAACAAAGTAGTTGGATGTAAATTACTAAAACTACTCGTACAGAATAATTTTAACTTTAACACAATAAAGTGATTGATTAACAAAATTTTAATGGCAAAATCTATACATACCAAGAGCTTCAGGAGATGACCTCTTCTTATCCCTAGTCATAGGTAACGATCTTCGATTTAATGCATCCCTATTTCTTCCAGATAAATCTCTTCTCGGTATAGTAATCAAACTACCCATCTGCTGACTATAATCTCGTCGCTTCTTAACATAACCCAACTCAATTTTTTCCTTCTTTCTAGGCACAGCACTATCTTCATCCTTTTCCTTTTCATCCTTAGTTTTATCTTCTTTACAGAATTTTTCAAGTTCATCAGCTCTAATTTCCGCTTCCGTTCGTTGCTTTTCAACAACAAGAGGAGCATTTTCTTTCTCTTCCACCTCCTCACGATTAGAATCACCCCTTACTAGTTCTGCCTTTTTAGGTTCATCAACTTCCATTTCAACAAACATGTTAGGTCCAATTTCTGGAATTTTATCTTGCACCGATGACAAAAAAGCATCAGACAGCTTCATTTTCATCGCGTCTGTATCACTCGCGTGATTTTCAACAAAATTATAATTAGGACTTTGAGCCATGGCTTCTACAACTTTAGTATCTTCAAAAATTGGTTCCTTAACAATTTCAGCCTTATTAAATGGCTGCTCTACGTTTGGTTCAATATTATATTTAGCAGCTGCCGGTTCCAAATCATTTGAAATCGATAGCTTCTCAACGGCTAGTTCGAGTTCTTTCTCGACAGCCCTTTCTAGGACGGGTTCGTAAAATTCAGATATGCGATCTAATTCTCGCTCGATTTCACCACCGAAATCACCTACAATATTTCCACATGAAATACTCTCTTTAAACGCGGGTTCATCTGAATTTATATTTAAAGATACTTTTGGTCCTTCATCATCACTAATGTGATTTGAATTAGAAGTACTGGCATCATCTGAATCGCATATGGCGCCTTCAGAATCGCAAGTGATATTAAAAACTGGTTTATCGTAGAAAACTTTTTGTATATTCTCTACACTATCAAGACGATTCACGCTATCGATTTTATCATTCTGAAGTTCAGTTTCCTCATTATTATTGTTGTTTATATTGTTAGTGTCTGTTAGTTTAGTTAACGACGTGTCGTATTCGTCGTCGTCGGTATCTGAAACTCCTTTGATGCTGTATTCGAGCGTGTGGGCAAGGTGTTGAAAACCTGGATAATTGGGGTTGACAATACCGCGACGATGGAGCGTGTTTAAGTTTCCCTCTTCCGACTCGCTGTCGGAGATATCAAAGCCGCGGTCCTCTTCCTGTGGGGAAGTGTCTACTGACGAGCAGCTCTGATGCGCATCTAAAAATAGAACGTGCGTGTTACAATTTTATATAAAAGGGATATTATTTGTAAAATGATTCAACATTTTTATTTTATAATTTCATTGCCATTGCTAACATTTGAAATGTAGACTACTATAATAATTTTCCATTATTTTATTAATATATAATAAATATATGAAAATGTTTACTTCATTTTCTATACAAAACATTTAATATATAATTTTGCATTTTTTGAATATCAATTATTTAACCTTAAATAAATCCCAATTTTACAAAACTGTTTAAATAAACAATTAATCGCTTTTTATACACATCCTATCAGAGAAATGCTTTTGTACATTATTTTTGCACATAGTTTTCCATACATATACAAAAAAAATTACATAAAATATATAATAATTAATATAAAATATACCGCTTTGACGTAAAAAGACGAAAATTGAATAAACAAATCCTACTTTTTTCCTTATTTATTTTTACAAATATAATATGTGCAGTGCTTACGAGGTTATGTGCGTTATAGAGTTAGACTAGGTATAACTACTGCTCCAAGCACCAGATAAGTTATTCCCGGTTTATTCCCCTCCAAACCGTAACTATGCTTTAATTGGGGATTGTAAAAGCGGCCCTAAGTCGGGATACATAAAACTGATCAACAAAATTTCAACTTGTGAGAACAAATACTTGAAAGCCATAACAAACATATAGATTATAGACTATTAGAAAAAAGAAGATTATAGATTAAATAATATATGGCAAAGTTTCCATACCGTGCTCTACAAAGTCTTCAACAATTTGCAAATTTGAAAGAACAAAAAGCTCAACAACAATTGAGCCAAATGTTTAAGAGTAAAAAATTAAACTTACATAAATAGAAATCAAATAATAAAATCACTTAATGTTACAACAATTAATAAAAATATCAACATTGCCCCTCAATTTAACTGTTGTTCCAAAAACAGGCTGTGGATACAGAAACTGCAGACTTTCTACAAAATTCAGTTTTACAAAGCATAATATATTATAGAAATTTGCACAAAAATCTTATTGCAATGTATCTAATAGATAAAAATAAATTGAGATGCATCAATTTTAATAAACATACTTTATTCTTTCCTATATAAACTGTCAACCTCTCTTGGTCAAACACTTTAGTCTAACCCCTTTTCAGCCATCGATGCTATCAGGTAACAAGGGTTAAGAAACCAAAAAATCAAACAACTATCTCTAACAAGTTTTCAGTGGCATAAAATGAAAAAAGAAATCTCCAAGCACGACAGTGCAAGCAAAACTTGTTTAGCAACAGCACACCGGTGTCATACAAACAACCGGTAAAACACAAAAAAACTTTAAGGATACTCTTTTGAAAGTTGTACTAGCAATTATACTAAAAGGTTACCTCGAATGCTCACTCAATGCCAAAAGGCAAAACCCATCAAATCCTCTATTCTTGGCAGGATTAATGAGTTAAAAAAGAACATGCATCACTTCGTTTTTTAGAATGCAGCCATAAAAATGGATTATTAAAAAACAATGTGCACACAAGCCAACCAAAAAGTAGTTCCATAACACATCTACCAAAAGGGGCTTAGTGAAAAGCAAAAAACTTCAGATAATTAGTTTAAACAAACTGCCTGACACAAAGAAAATATTGTTATGAGGACCGAGACCACAATTGGAACCTGATACCCTGTTAAACAAGTTGGAGATTCAAAACAACATATGCATCAAGACTTGACAAGTGGTAAAATCAAAACCAAATCCCAAAGAAATCCATCACGTCATACTCATTAAGAAAAAAGCTTAGAATAAAATAGAAATATTAGAAAGCAAACTACGCCTGAGTTTCTCCAGAATATCCCTCCAGGCATGTCCCATCTTATAAACAAAACAAAAACGTTTGAAAAAGTGTTCTGTCAAAGAGGAAAAAATGCCAAACAACAACAACAAAAAATGACAATAAATACCTTGTCCAAGAACCCTGGATTAACCAAAGAAACATACTAAGACTAAACATCCCTAACCGATAACTCTTATCAGATAAATCGTACATGAATCATATCAAAACATAAACTAAAATCTTATGCCATTATGGGACATTTGTTTCCAAGACTAAGTGACTATAGTAGAAAGATTATTCTTGGGTCAGAATACTCTCTACGATCAACAGAATCTTACTCCATAAAAAAATAATTCAAAAGCTGATTAGTAACGTGTCTAAAACACCGACAATCGTGCAATGCACACTACATTGCATGGGGATCATCAAAATTAACCCAAGAAGTAAAAAACTTTTAAAATATATTTTAAAATTTAATATTAACATTATGATTAAAAGTAACTTGCTCAGCTTAACGCTTAATTAGCAGATGTATAAAGACTAAACACTGCAAAGAAATAGCTTTGGAACTGGTAAGCGGAAAATATGTTAAAACTGTATCTAACCTGATGCAAAATGCAATAAACACTGTCAAAGATGGTGCAAAAAGAAAAAGCTATTAGTAAACCCAACCAAAACGGCAATCGTCCCTTTTACAAAATGACAATAAACAAAAAATTTAAAATCTGAAACTGTATGGAGCCACACTCCGCATGACAAAAAAAGTAAAGTATCTGAAGCTTATTATTTTATACTCATCTGGAAAATGTACCAACAAAGATCATCCGGGTGCAACCAAAACGACAAACGTGAAGATTAACTCGCAATATGATCAGATGGTTATACAACTAAACTAATTTAAGTACAAAAGTTAGCATGTCTGATGATAACAAAATAACAATAACAACTCCCAAAGCTGCCATAAAAAAATGAGACAAACAAATTAACAAAATACAGTAGATTTCGGAATTCACAGACCAGAAATAACAAATGAGAAGTCTTGAAGTCTTGAGTGAATAAGCAAAAAATACCGGGGCAACATGAAAAAAACCATTTGGTACATAAATTGGGCCAAAAACAATTTTTCAAGTAAAAATAGCTGCTATTGAATAGTGCACCGCTGAGAACAAATTAAAATTAATTACTACAGAAAATACGTCAGTCATAAAATTTAAACTAGTCAGTCATAAAATTTAAACTAGTCATAGACTGCATAACCAGTCTGTAAGCATTAACTAAAAACAGTTGGGTACGCCTAATCTAGACATCAAAATTAAGGCATAGAAAAAAACTTTTAAACGGACCAGCTCACCAAAATAAAAACCACAAAAACCTGAAAACAAAAAACTCCGTAAAAAACTTGAAACGGAACACAGCAACCTGTGCCACAACTGTTAAGGAATAAGGCACAAGAGGCTATTCCTAACATGACCATCATACACTACACCCAAATTATGATAATGAACCAAACAAAAACAAAATTGCAAAAGCTTACTGGGCACTGTGGCTGTGGATGTCTGCAAAATTAAAAAAATTCAAAGCAAAGCTTAAAATGAGAAACCCAAGATTTTTTTTGAAAAACACAAACTAACTAAAGAAGAACTTACAACAATCTCCTGGCAAAAGTTTATAGATTTCATCAAAAAAAAAACAAAACTACTAGAGCAGATATGGTAGACAAACAAACTCAAGAAAAAAAAAATACTTGCTTATAATCACTAACTATCTTTTTTATATATTTTTACGGACTGTAACACTGCCACAATACAATGAATAAATTAATTTAAAACCTTTTCAAACATTTATACGCTCGCCCACTTCCCAACCCGCCTAGCCATATGCGGTTATATCGGTAAAATTATTACCTGGCAAAAAAAAATTCTCTAGTAGTTTAAAATTTAATCAAAATTGTAAATCTAAGTCCACCTAAAAAAAATAACAAAACGTCACATACATTCAAGTTCATACTTTTTTTTAAATAGATTCTAAAACTTAAAAAAAGTCATTTGTCAAAATACTGTTTATACAAAAATTTTAAATAAGCAAGATAAAAAATGTTGTGTGTTAAAAAATTAAAAAATGTTCAAAGTTGCCACGATTATGTACCCAAACCTCAATTGAGTACTGATTTGCTTACAAATTATTATATTAGCGTTTTCTATGCAATTACATAATTTCTCAATTGTTGTTATTTCATTTTATTAAACAAAATGTTACCATATAAAAAAATTGAACGGGTTAAGATCTAGAAAACTCAAAAGTCAAAAGGTTCATTGTGTCCAATCATTTGTTGCAAAAGTTAGTATTTAAGTAGCGTTGCACTTAACCAGAAAAATAATTTAAGCCTTAACCAAACAGTGCTTTAAAGAGGAGAAATCAGAACAATTCGCAGATAGAATACAACATTAATGAGAACTATAGAAAAAGTATGCTATGACATCCTTACAAAGAAAAAGTGTAATTAAAAAAAACCTGTCTATTATTGGCGTTGCAGAGATAGGACAAATCTGAATCACTTACAAGAGTCAACAACAGAATAGACATAAATAAACAAGAAAAAACAAACCTACAAAGGGAGCAAAAATAAACTAAATATCGAGATTAAAAACGCAAAAAAAACATTTAAACAATATTCTGTGAAGATGTCCAAGAAAATATATACAAAATTAAGAACACTAAGCTTACACTATACAAACAATGCTGTATAAAGAACAACTAAAGATAGCTAAGGAATTATTTCCCAATCATCAAAAGATCACTTAAAAATACAACGCAACAACCAACTAAAACTAGACTGCATTGCCAAATTAAAACATAAAAAACGCTGGCACAGACGGCAGTATTCAATCAGTTGTTGAAACCATATATTCCCAAAAATCTAAAAAAACGGCAAAGCTAATTTTAATAAAAAAACAAAACATAAAAACAATACAACACATAGATCGATATGCCTCATTAATACAATTGTAAACAAAAGAATAATAAGAAAAATTGAATTCAGAGACACTAACCGTTGACGCAATACAACAAGTAAAACAATTAAAAAATAAAAACAAAAACAACTTTGTCGTTCTAATCACGCTAGAACGAAGAAAATAATACAAACGCTAAAAGATAAGCAAATGTCTCAATTTAAAAAAAAACCTCACAAAAAGATATCTAGATAACAGAGAAGTACATATTAGAAACCCATGACAGGTTCCACAGGGTTCTATACTCGGCATGACCTTATAAAACATTATTATGACTAGACGGTAAAGCTGAACATGGTGAAAGGAATCCGTAACAGGCTTCGCTGATGAGCAGTAATAGTGCAAAAACCCAAAAAAATATTTTTGATAACAGACTCGGAGTAGACTGTGAACAAAATGAATAAAAAAATAAATAAATTAGAACATAAAAAAATCAATGCTTTAATTATTGCTAGTAGAAAACAACTATACATATAAAAAAAAAAACAAGAAATAACCAATTAAACCTAAAGCGGCAGCGTCGGTTAGATGCTTAGATGCTTGCTTTTCATGATGGGAGCCCTGAGTTAAAATTTTACTCTGCCGTATATTATTTCTAAATTTGTTCAACGCTTTAACCGCTTCGGCATTCAAGGACCTTCGGTCTTCTAGACCAGATTGGCAAGTCGATAAACTATAAAAACGCCAATTTAACTCCAATTGAACGTTAAGAATATATGAAATAAATCTAGTTAAACAATATAAAACCACAGGCTAAAAAAGACAATAAATGCACTTAATAGACTAATGCCCAACAGAGAGACTGCAGAATTAAGCCATACCAAAATACTTTGTTGCGCAAATTATTTAATAGTACAGAGCTTCTATTTAGAATAATAGCATACATAACAAACAAACAAAAAATACTTGAAAAAACGCAAAGGAAAACGATAATCAAAGTAAACAATTACAGAATAGCTTCGACGAAAATTGTTACCAATAATAGCACAATACCTACTAAGTTTACAAAAAAAATCATATACACCAAGCAAAAACAAACAGAAACTAAAACATAAACCAGGAAAAAATCTATACAATGTGCAAATATGATTGAGAGCTATCACCATTTTTGAAGTAAACAAAATTCTCTCTTGGCATGCCGTTTTGCTAATCGTTCTGTTTCCAAACAAATACATGTGATCGCAAAACGGCTCAGCGGCTTTCTACCTTTTCTCAAAGTGGTACAGCATAAAATGGCGTATGTGTATATAGTTTTCGTTGTGCATTTTAATTGTTAACTCTCTCTTGTATTATTAACAACTAACAATTATTCTCTTGTTAAGAATAGCATCAGAAACATAAGAAGTAGATGAAATGATAAATCCGTTCATCACCAAGCCTTGAGCGGGTGGGTGAGCCATAGTAGAAGATGCTACCCGCCCGCAACCTAAACTTAAGAAATTTATTGTAAACTAATCGTCTGTTGCATTGCTAACAACTTACAATTATTCTTTTATTAAGAATAGCAGCAAAAACATAAAAGATGTATAAAATAATAAATCTTTTGATCACCAACACTTGGGCGGGTGGATGGGCTACAGTAAATGAAGCTACCTGCCCACAACATAAACTTAGTTCTCGTCTACCCACCCAAGCGTTCAAAGTCAAAACATTTATTGTAAACTAATCGTCTGTTGACTTACTAACATCTTACAATTATTTTTTTATTAAAAATAGCAGCAGAAACACAAGAAGTGTTAGAAATAATAGATCGTTTAATCACCAACACTTGGGCAGGTGAGCGGGCCACAGTAGAAGAAGCTACCTGCACACAACATAAACTAAGTTCCCGCCCGCCCACCTGAACGTTCGTCGTCAAAAAATTTATTGTTAACTAATCGTCTGTAGCATTGCTAACAACTTACAATTATTCTTTTATTAAGAATAGCAGCACAAACACAAGAAGTGCATAAAATAATAAATCCTTTGATCACCAACACTTACTCGGATGGGTGAGCCACAGTAGAAAAAGCTACCCGCCCAAAACCTAAACTTAGTTCCCGCCCGCCCACCCAAGCGTTCGTCGTCATGAAATTTACTGTAAACTAATCGTCTGTAGCATTGCCAACATTTGACAATTATTCTCTTTAAAGAATAGCAGCAGGAATAGAAGAGGTGGATGAAATAATAAATTCTTTGATCACCAACACTTGGACGAGAGGGTGAGCCACAGTAGAAACAGCTACCTATCCACAACCTAAAGTTAGTTCCCGACCACCCATCCAAGCGTTCTTCGTTAAGAAATTTATTGTAAACCAATCGTCTGTTGCATTGCTAACAACTTACAATTATTCTTTTATTAAGCATAGCAGCAGGAACACAATAAATGTATAAAAGAGAAAAATCCCCGTCTTGCGTCGCCTTATGGCTTAGTGGAAATTTTATCCAATTCCTGTTTTTAACGTTCACAGCCTAGGTCTAATTAGGTTTACAAGTCTGTTATAAGTGCTGTAGTTCGGATAATAATGCGTAATCGATTGGATTTCCGTATTATCGTAAGTTTTAGCTATTATTTAAAAACGTTTTTCATAATGAATTTATGAAGAGTAGAGATTTGTAAATCATCTCTAAGATCTTTGTTCCTTATATACCAAAGAGCTCCGGTAATCATTTTCAAAGTTTTAGATTGGCTGGCTTCGAAAGTTTTGAAATATGTCTTTGCAACCGTTCCCCATACCTAAGCTATCGGTGTGCCATCAAGGATAATGTTTTGGTAAAGAGTAATTTGTCTTTTTGTGAATAGAATTGCCTGGCTTTTAGACGGGTTTATTTTTATCCCTCACTCTTCGGTCCATTCGGTGATGGTGTCTGCGGCTTTTTGTAGGTGTTTTGTTATAAATTTTGGTAAAGTGGCTCTATGAATTATTGCCGTATCGTCCGCAAACTGAGCAAGAATGGTTCCGTTAGTCATTGCCGGGGTATCTCCAACATAGATGTTATATAGGCAGGTGATAGTGTCGAGCCTTGGGGAACACCGGCTGTCATCGGTTCAACTGAAAAAAGCGTGTTTAAGATTTTTACTTAAAAATTTTAGTCTTTTAAATAGTTTTTAATAATTTTACCCAGATGGTAAAAATATTTTGCTCGATATAGTTTGGTTATCAGGCCATCGTGTCATACCTAGTCAAACGCTTTCTCTATGTCGAACAAAACGGCTCCGGTTGATTTTTTGTTGTTAAAACCTTTGAAAATGTGATCTGCCACTCGTGCCAGTGAGTGAAAGGAAGAGTGTTGTTTCCTAAAACCATGCTGATGGTTTGGAATTACTTGGTTAATTTTACTGTAGTTGTTTAAGTGTATAAATTTGATTTTCTCAGCTATTTTGCTCAGAGTTGGTAGAAGGCTTATTGGAGGATAATTCTGGGAAAACGATTTTGGCTTGTTTGGCTTTAAAAATACAACAATTATGGCATGTTTCTATTTTTGTGGAAAATACTCTTGTCTTAAAACACCATTTATGATGTTGGTGAGACCTATTATGGCTTTCCTTGGTAGATTTTTTAATGCCTCGTTTGAGATATTGTTATATCCGGGAGTTGTTTTAGAATTGGTGTATTTAATTGCCTTAGCCACTTCTTAAGGGTTTGTAAAAAGTATTATTTCGTCTTCGGCGTTGTTTTAATAATACTCGAGCTTTCTTTCCACATCTTCCATTATGTCATCTAACATTTAAGATGTTGTATGCCGAACTAAATTGGTCTTCTATAGACAAAGCGATAGCTTCGGCTTTTTCTAATGTGGTGTGAGCTAAGCTATTTTGACCGTGTATGGTGAGGATGGTCTCGTGCTTTTTTCTTAGACATTTAGATATGTTCCAAGTTTTAGGCATTTTATCTGTTTGTTAAAAAAAGTTGTCTCACTGTCGGTTCTTGAATAGCTTGATTTCTTCTTTTACTCTGTTTTCCAATGTGTTTTTAATTTGCTTGTCGTGAGCAGTTTCGGTTCGTTGGAATTTTTGTCTAGCTGTGCTTTTCTCCCTGTTAAGCCGTTTTAAATATGGGGACAGTCCAAGAAAGTCGTCATCTTTTATGATGATATTGATAGTAGCTTTATCTTTAACAGTTTCTATGGAAGAAGTTGAGTTTGGAACAAATTGTTGGAAGTAGGCCAAGATCATTTTCAACAAACAGATAAAACTGTTTCCAGTTAGTTCTCTTTTTAGTTTTGTCCAGTTTTCCTACAAAAGTTCCAAATATTGTTAATAAGACAGGAAGGTGGTCTGAATCCATTTCGTTGTATACTTCAGAAATGGTGGCGTTGTGTATGTCTTTTGACAAGGCAATGTCAAGTATGTCGGGTGGGTGACCTACGTGGCTATATTACGTTGGCAAAGTTGGACTGTGCATAAATAAGTTGTTTTTATCTATAAATTTTATTAAAATCTTGCCTTTGGTATTTGTGGCGCGGCAGTTCCGTGCCACGTGTTTGGAGTTGTAGTCACCCGGATAAATGTGAGAATATTGTCTCCAAAAGCCATTTTTAAATCATTTTCTGTTAGTAGTTTTGTTGATGGTTGATACACCAAAAGAATCTTAATTTTTCCCAATGAAGGAAGATTACCACTTTGAGTGTTGTATCTTCCTCTAACTGGCTTGTGTGTGTCTTGTATCAATTTGCGTCTAGGTATGTTTTTGCTCTCCGGTGGTCTGAGGGCATTTGCGTCATTATTTTTATACACTTATTTAAATATATAAATAATGAATCCTTTGCTTAGCAACACTTGGGCGGCTGGGTGAGCCAGAGTAAAAGAAACTACCCGCCCGCAACCTAAACTTAGTTCCCGTTCACCCATCCAAGCGTTTGTCATCAAAGAATTTATTGTAAACTAATCGATTGTCATATTGCTAACAACTGACAATGGTTCTCTTGTTAAGAACAGCAGCAAGAATACGAGAAGTAGATGAAATAGTAAATACTTTGATCACCAACAATTGGGCTGGTGGGTGGGCCACAGTAGAAGAAACTAACCGCCCACAAAATAATCTTAATTCCCGCCCACCCACCCAAGCGTCCGTTCTCAAGAAATTTATTGTAAACTAATCGTCTCTTGTATTGCTAACAACTTACAGCAGCAGGAACACAAGAGGTGTATGAAATGATAAATCCTTTGATCACCAACACTTGGGCAGGTGAGTGGTCCACAGTAGAAGAAGCTACCTGCCCACAACCTAAATTTAGTTCCCGCCCATCCACTCAAGCGTTCGTCGTCAAAAAATTTACTGTAAACTAATCGTCTGTTGCATTGCTAACAACTGACAATGATTTTCTAGTTTAGAATAGCATCTGAAACACAAGAGGTGGATAAAATAATAAATCCTTTGATCACCAACACTTGGGCGGGTGGGTGGTTACAGTAGAAGAAACTACTCGCCCACAATTATTGTTAACTAATCGTCTCTTGTATTCTTAACAAATAACAATATTCTCTTGTTAAGAATAGCATCAAGAACACAGGAGGTATATGAAATAATAAATCCGTTACGTCATGAATACTAAAGGAGGCAAACCTTCACTAACACAAACAAAAACCAAACAAAAACCACATAAAACCAATCTCACGATACTCTAAACATAACATCTTCACTTATCAAAACCAAACTATGCAAACTAAAAGATGAATAAAACCAAACATCAAATGAGACGTCATATGCATTAACAAAGTGAAAAAAAAATGCTTCATTTTAAAATCATGCCAAACACTATATTACATAAAATCTAAAAACAACAAAAACAACAAAGTTAAAAATTATTAATAAATAAGACTCTGTCATCAAATATTACCAAATTTGATGTCATCTCGGAAAATATAGCATCATCATCAGCTATTTTTTACAATGTTAGCAATTTATATTACATAGAATAGCATATGTAATAATAAAACCTCAAAGCACTCTTGAGGAAGCAAACGCCTTTTAGAACAACCTAAGAGAGGTAACTAACAGGGAAATAACTAATTGATAATCTAATTAAAAAACTCGGAAAAAACAAGAAAAAAATAAAAAAACAAAAAGAAAACAATTTTTATAACACAAATAAAAGAAGCATTATGTTACTAAAATTTCTAACAGAACAACAATAATATTCCATGAGCTTTTTCCTATGTCTTATTGAGAAATAAATTTATATAACAAACGTTAGCGCAATAAATCGCTGCAATATAAAGAGTGACCAAATAGTAAAAGCCAAAATCATACCGAACACAAGACTTGAGAGAGCAATCGTACATAAACCAAACAAACATATTCTGCAGAGAGAAATAACACAGACAGAAAAAATAGATGACTCCAGCAACAAATAAAGCCGCAAAAACAATAGCGAGAAAGAAGAGCGCAAAAAATGATACAGTAAGTAAATTAAAATAGTGATCGAGAAAAGAAAACAACTATTCAGAGAAAAAAAGTTCGAGGAGTAAAATGCTAATTAATAAAAAAAAGACAAAACCTAAATAAGTATTATAAGTAAAAAATTAAAAAACTATTAGAAATAAACAAAGAACTGAAGAATATTAAAATATACAAACATCCAAAAACCATAGATGCCATACATAAAATGTATAAAAATTTATATTTAAGTTCTAAAGTGCAAAGTGCACCAAAACCACTAAAACGTAGATTTAAAAAAAATCCCATTACTGAAAGCAAGAAAGAATACGCACTGGATTTAATAAAAAAAAAAACAAAGCTCCAGGAAACAATAAAGTTTCAACGAAAATGTTAAAAAAATGGAAAAAGTACAATACTAAAATAAATGTGCCAATTATTTAATAAGTACCCAAAACAAGGTAAAATTACGAATAACTGAAATAACGCTGTCGTAATTTTACTTCATAAAAAAATAATAATAAGAGGAACCTTGAAAACTACCTCCCAATCTCTACAAATATATAAACTATTTACAAGTATTAACAATCAGACTCACAAATAAACTAAAATAATAATAATAAAAAATCAGCCAGACAAAACAAAAAATATTGCATCATATGTTAACAATGAGGATGCTGATAAAAAAATAATAGAATACATCCTATATGTATATCTAGCTTTCGTAGAGTTTAATAAAGCTTTCAATACCGTTAAACACTGGACGGTATTTGAATTATTAGCAGATGCAAACATAGACAGCAGATTCATCTAAGGCAAGGTGACACACTATCCCCAAGCTTTTCACAATAGGCCTAGAGGACGTAATTAAATAACTACAATACCAAAACTAAAAAAATAATAATAAACGGAAGAAAACTAAAATGTTGCAGGAATTAGAAGAAAACTCAAATCGGTTTTCATATATATATTACAAAAACAAAAGCTATGTCTAGAAAAGAACCTTAATTTGTCGTCAGAAATCAGATAAAAAGGAAAAACTATACTTCTAAAATAAACCAAAGAATAGAGCTTCTTGGGCAGCATTTGTTAGATTTAAAAACACTTTTTTAAAACAACGCATCCCTCAGAAAATACCAAGGTAATACATAGACAAAAAATAAATTGCAGTGCAAACCATATTAAAAAAGAAGATCTAGAGAAAGACCTCCCATGTGATGAACGGATGACACCAAATGCAGTGCAGGCTTATCGTGACTGAGCAAAAGCTCAAAACAAAGAGTATTGAATAAAAGAAAAAAAAAAAGACCTACATTCAGAAAAAGTTAAAAAAATAAACAAAAAAAATATATTATGACAAATATTAATATAACGCCAAAATTCAAACAAGAAAACTACTCACGTAAAACGGCGGATAATTATGCATCAACCTAATACAGAGCAATAAATGGTCTATAAATGTCTGGGATTATGTAATCACTTTAAATGTGCCGCCTTTTTAAAATGTTCACCAAACTATTTACTTTGTTTTGACAGTTCAACTTCAACTGTATTTACGCACACCGAACTATTTCACAAAAACGGCACAAACGGACATTAGATGGTTACATAATCCCAAACTTTTATTATGGCCCTGTATTATTGTCCTACAACCGTACCAAAGTCTCAACAACCAATTTCTGTATCAACACAAATCCTAAAGAGAAAAGATCCTAAATACAACTTTTGGGCATTTACCAATCCATAGAAGAAAGTTGATAAACGTAACAAACGCTTGTAATTGCATATTTAAACGAACATTACTAGTAAAAACACAAACGTTGTATAAAGTTATCACAGGATACAAGCACAGGACAAATTTGCTTACTAGTCTGTTTGTTCACTAGCTGAGCAAAGGTAGTTGCAAACTGGGCAACTATTTGCTGGAAGAAAACGTACTACAAGGTTGTAAGTAAGATGTCTCACAGTGACACTAGATTTGCAAATTGAAATTTCATCCATCATTTGTGGCATGATTTCATATCAGTGTCATTTATTTACAAGACACAACTTCTGTTTCTGCTAAACTCTAAAATTAATTAAGAGTAAACCCTTTAAACCTTAGACCATATACTTAAACTAATAATATAAAAAATATTAAAAAAAAATCAGAAAAAAATGCATAAAATCAAAGATTAAAAAAAAACTTTTTGGAGCGGTTTTAAAGTTATTTACAAGTTATTCTAATTTAGCTTAAGATTGCCTCAAGCAAACCGTTTAACAAAATGTTCGTTATAAGCCTTTAATAAATTCCATAAAACTCCAACATCTTTTAGATTTTATTGCGAAATAGAAGTTCTGTTTGAGATATGTAAAGTATCAAGCGGCTAATAACCTAAAAAAAGATGTCTTAATGATGTTAGAAAGACCGGTATAAAATAAAAGTATATTATTATATGTATTCTGAGAATGGTATATATTCTGAAAATGGTTATAGAAATTTGTACTAGTTTTTACTTCTGTTCTTGCATTTCAGTTCTTATTTAATACAGCCACCACAACTTTTTGTTTAGTTTAGAAACTTACAATAAACACCCACATTATAAGCTGATAAAGTTATAACTAAATACCTTAATATTATGCAAAAATAACTGGCTACAAATCTCTCACAAACAAATTTCAAAGATTAAATGGTCACTCAAAGACGCATATAAACAGTAATTCAATTATGAATTACATTTATATGAATAAATTTAATTCAAGTAAATGTAACTTATTTATCTGTCATTAAAAAATACTGATTTTTATGTTATGCATAAACATTCTTTAATTATAAAACCACCAATTATCATTTACATAACTTAAATAATAAACTTCTTTCGCACGTATTACTAATGATTTTAATTTTATACGTATATTAAATAATTGGAAATATTATAGTAAACCATAGGTGAGCAGATATAAATAATACAAACGATTTTATTATTAATATATATATTACTTCACTGAGTAAATATAATATAGTTAACAAACATTTAAACTAGTCCCTGACCATTGTGTAAAATTGAAACTCCGTCCACTTATCTATTGTACTATCCGGAAGTTAAGTTATTAAACTGTCAAGCAGTTTATCAAGCAGTTCATAACATATTATTTTATAAAATAAAGCAGCTTAAAAGATTAATCATTATTTGTGTTATTAATAACCATTGTTAAAATATTATTAGTAGCTTTTTAAAGCAAAAGATTTAAGTTATGTTAGCTTTAGACAATAAAAAATATTAATAAACATATTAAACTAATTTACCTTCGTAGTCAAGAAGACTATCATCTGGTGAAGATTCGGAGCAGACGGAGGAAGCGGTTCCGGGCCGCGCCTTCTCTCTTAGAGACACAGCCAGCGTGTTGTTGATATTGAACAACCTGTTGTTCGCGTTGTTTGTCAACTCGCGGGCGGGCGTGCACCATTGCACCTCGCTGTTGTTGATGTTGTTAAGTATGAGCTCTTCATTGGTGCCACCCGTGTTAGTTACATCATTATCTGTTAAATTAGACGCAAAACGGTTGTTCGCTGGATAGTTCGATGTTATGTTACTGTTCTGTAGGGTGTTCAAACGCTTCGGAGAATTAAGGATGTCCGGATTTCCGTTACGAACAGATAACGGTCCGTCGATATTCTTCAAACGCATTTCTGAGTCCTGAAACAAACATATTGTGATAAAAATATATATAGCCAATTAATTTTATATAAAATGAATACAATAATAAATAAGTCAGTAATAATTGTATTCGACTTTTATGGTATAACCAATTAAATTGTCTCCAATAATACTGCGTTCAATTTCATTTATCTTAATATTACATTTACAAACCTTATAAAAATTATGATGAAACCCATAATATAAGTAATCAAACTTAATAATTGGAATTGATTCAAGGAAACATCAATTTATAAGTTTTGATGAAGTATATAAAATATTGTAGAAGTTGAATGTATCGATCATAAATATCCCGAAGTTTAGCAACTGGATCATAAATATAATTTAGTTCAAAGTTAAATGAATTGCTAAGAAAATACTAGACATTATTATTTCTACTTACTTTAAAATAGAATGGTAATTTTAAAATTGAAATAGTTTTAATTAATATTCTTTTTATTTATAAACAGAAAAGTATTTTTATAAAGTTCACATTATTACAAGATATAAATCATGTAGATTAAAAACTGGAAACTTTTACACCATAAACTACAACAAACTGTTCTATAAATAATGTATAAACCCTTATATTAATAAAGTTTTATTTTCAAACAAAATTTGTCCGTCGGACATGGATAGCAAGCAACTTTTTAAACATACATTTAATTCAGAAGTGTTTTCAAGTGGTGGTGAAATATGTCCAATAAAAAAGTCAACACGAGCGAAAAGTGCTGCTAGAGGTAATAATATTAATTAAAGTAATGGATTTTACTCGGACCGACGCCTCTCAACTGCCATTACAAATATTTCACCCGTAACTTCCACCACAATTGTATATTGCGACGCATTAGTTTGCACAATCTAATTCAAATTTGCTTAAGTACTGCAACAAAAATTATTATTACAATGTGAATTTTGTGTAAAATTATTATGAGAAATGAAAAACTTTAAAATTCTAAATTCAAATCGTACGGCCGTAAAACGTGAAATATTAGTTTTCAAGAACTATAACTACGCCAGTTTAAGCTTGAAAACATTTAATACCGTGAAATGTACGTGCACAGTCATTAACTTTACTTGCTGCGATAAAATAAAGTTTTAACAAGGAAATACATGTTAAGAAAATTCAAGAAAAGGAGAATAAAGAAATTTTCATGTAAATACGTTCTAAAATTAGTTTCTAAAGTACATTTTAAAAATATATATTGTATTTAGTGGAAAATGTAACTAAAAAAAACTATAAACTTGAAGAATTTAGAACATTTTCATAATCTCTTATTATTATTTATCTAACACTGAGTATCAGCAGTATAAGGAAGTGATCTATCAACACAAATGTAAGTATGAGTATAAAATAAATAAATGTTGCATGTATAATGTATACATAAAAGATATGATTGAAATGAAAATGAATATTTCGGGGTCAATGTTTTCAATAAAGGAAAGTGATTAATGAACACTTAAAATCAACAAGAAAATGTATATATTTAATGGAATTTGCATGTAAATGAATATTATGTCTTGTTTTACATGTTTTGAGTGAAGCTCGTTCACTATGTAAACTGAACTAGAAAATACAAGCTTTTTGTATCAATATACTCAAGTCTTCACATTATTATGTTATGTTTTCATGATTGCCTAGCTTAAATAATTATTATCTCTTTGTATAATAATTATAACTACTAAATCAGTATAATACATACAAAGTATGCCAAAATTTAAAAAAAAGTGATTGCGCTCTACTAACTACAAATTTGCGTTAAAAGCATTTTTTTTAAATACAGAAAAATAACACTGCACTTGAAATTTGTTTTTAAACAAAAACGTATATAAACATTTTTCTATTTATTTTGTTTTATTTACTAAAGTTTGTCGTTGTACTCCAATAGCGTCAGTGCTTTGGTTTGACATAAAAAGTTGAAAGTATAAATCCCACAAGCTTTATCAATAGTAGAGCCACACAAAGCTTTAGACGTGCCATTGTTTCACTCTAGATTTGAGCATAAGTTTACTAAATACTTAGTGTCATTCATGATTGTAAATAAATAAATAAAATACTTTACATTACAAAATCCGTAAAGTTGATAAAGTGGTGTTTTCATACGTTACCGTCTGAAGCTTATAATCATCATTGCGCTATAATATACGAAAATGTAGCGGTAAATCTGTTTTAGATCCGTTGACATCGCGATGTGGTGCAGCCTAAATCTAGAATAGCTACAAAATTGTCTTGAGCCAACCATTAGTCACTGATTCAGTGAGATGCTTATTATAGTTTTATCGGACCCATCAAACACTACAGAAAATTTTGTTAAAATGTTATTTTCCTATAAAAAAGATCTTTCCTTTTCCATCGTTCAACTACTCAGTTCCAGAGGCCATAGGTTAGTTATACAATATACGAGTGGAAACGGTTTTCACTGCCATATGTAAATAGGCTCCACAAAAAAAAGTTTGTTATTGTAATGTAATCCTTACTAGGCAGTATCTATCCCAAGTTTTTTTTTTATAAAACTGCGGGTGGTGAATGGTAGGTTTGATTTGACCTGAACACATCAGCAAATAATTCAGATGTGCATCAATTAGTAGATCAATCGTTGATAACGTGTAAAACACTAGGACAGCCAAACAAATATTTTATTTGATTGATTCTATCCGACCTCAAAAGTAATTAAATTCAAATCTATTGAAAAAAATGTAATTATAATAATTTCTAAAATCTAAAATATTGTAAAATTCTTTCGCTAGTTTGATGCATGGAGGTGTACTCAGTAGTAAAATTTATTCCAAAAATCTGTACAGAAAAAAAGTTTTAAACAATTTGTCAATTCTTCAATCACAAAGTGGTTTTATCAGCCAATGCCCAGTTTGTGCATTCTGCTTTACAAATCATAGATTTTCACGTAGGTCGTTGACAGAAATGTATATTACTCTATCAGTTCTTAAAACAACGGCAATAAATTCGAAACTATATACTTTTTTTCGTTTGTTAAAACTCGAAGCTGTCCAAAATAAAGATATTCTTTATGACCCAGTGCAAGCCGTTAAATCCAGTAAGACAAATATTGTGAAAAACGTATGTATATTTAACAATACTAAGCAAAAAGTCTTAAAACGTCAGATAAAATCTAGATGGAAGTCAGTGTGAAAAATGCACAAAGATATATCAATACAACAAAAATGTACAAAACGTTGAAAATCTCAATGCAGTTTAATGCCAGGTTTTCACGCATTGACTGGATTTTAATCCGGCATTCTTCAGAAAAGCAGAAAACATCCTTTTTGATCCTAAAAAGTTTAAAAAGTTATCAACAAACATTTATAGATCTTGCAAATCTGACATATGTGATTTCGAACAAGTAATAAACACTGCTGAAGAATTTCTTTGTCACATCTATAGCATAAAGAAGATCGTTAAGAAGATTCTCCATGTTTACAAAAGCATGAGTAAAACAGTAACACAGTTGCCTTTTTTAAACTAAACACTAACAATTTTGATGGCGCTGCCTTTCCACCTTGCAAATTCGAACTGCGCCAGCAGCTTTTAACGGCTTTGTACATCTCAAATACTTGGAAGACCGCTCATTTAAAAAATTAAACAATTTTATCACTTATTAATAATGGCTGGGAAAAGATCGACAAATAATATGACTTCCATTGGTTTAAAGAAAATCAGCAGTCTACGTTTGTCAACGATGTCGTCATTCAACCAGATGAATAACATATTTTTTTTTTTCATTGAACTTTACAATAATTGTTACAAATATTTTACATCTTCTTATGTTTTTTTCTTTGTATGTGTGCAGGTAAATGTAATAATAATGATGATGATATTAATGACAATAACAATAATGACACTGGAGATAATTATTACAAGCAAAGTGACAGTAACTCGTCTTCACTGTGATTGTTGATTTTTAGATATTATAAGCAACTTCAACTACATTTTTAAATTTTTTCAAGCTAATAAAACATAATTTTGCATTCTAATGCAACCAATAATCGTCTATATCAAGGCTTCTTAAACTTTTTTCATTCACAACCCCATTTATGATTGTGATTTTTTGGTTGACCCCATATAAATATAGTAACAATATAAATGGTGATTCATTTAGAGGTACTTCTTTAATAGGGATATTATGACAAAACATAGTATTTTTGTTTAGTACTATTTGACATTTTATCATGAAAAGACTTAACCCGGCACAGCGTCTACAAATTATTCAGCTATATTACAAAAATCAACGTTCTGCAAGGAATATGTTTTGTGCGCTTAGAACAACTTATGGTTTACGTAATCGGCCTACCAAACGCACAATTCGCTGTACCATCAAAAAAATTTAAACGCAATTTTTATTAATGGATAATACCCAACCAAATATACCACATGCAGCACGTAGTAAAGAAAATATAGCGGCGGTAGCTGAGAGTGTACAAAATGACCGTAATCAATCGATTCGGTGCTGTTCTTAACAGCTTGGTTTATTGTATAGAACAACTTGGCAAATTTTACATAAAAATCTTAATTTAAAGGCATACAAAATTCAACTCGTGCAAGAACTGATGCCGACCTTCAAAGTCATTACCGTTTCAGTCTTAGGGCTCTTGGAAAGTTTGAAGAAGATCCAGTGTTTTTGACTAAAATTTTGTTTAGGGATGAGGCGCATTTTTTGCTTAATAACAACGTCAATAAGCAAAATTGCCGTATTTGGGTTGAAAGGCAACCAAACAAGGTTCAATAACTGCCATTACATCCAGACAAAACAACGGTTTGGTGTGGTTTATAGGCTAGTGGAATCATCGGTTCATATATCTTCTTCTTCGTTACTTGCCACACAGCCCGTAAAACCCATAGCTTTATTGCAAAAACGATTCGGTTAAAAAGTTAACTTCACGAACCGGTGAATTGGCCACCTAGATCATGTTACAACTTTAGACTTCTTCCTTTGGGCTACGTAAAGTCTACAGTCTATACGGATAAGTCGGCTACAGTAAGAAATTGGAAGCCAACATTACTCACCAAATACCACTCAAAATGCTCAAACGCGTATTAAAAAACTGGAAACTATAGAATGGACTATACTAGCCGCAGTTTTAAAAGAATAAATGTTAATTACCCAATAAAATAGTTTTTAATTTTTTTAATTTTTAAAAAAGTACCTCTGAACGGGTCACCCTTTAGATACATATGAAAAAATATAGTTTTAGAATCTCGCAACCTCAGAATTTTTTCAAGCCACCCATCCCATTTGGGGTCGCAACCCATAGTTTAGAAAGCCCTGGTCTATATAATGCAATGTACCAAATTAAGCTCGCCTACCGAGCATTAAACTTAAGTCTAGAAAGGCTTTGATGTTCTCGTATTATAGCCAAATTATATTTTCTAAAAAAAATTCAAGACTGCCAAAATGAAGGCAATAATTATTTTAATATTTTTCAGTTTTTACTCACCAAACATATTTTTTATGCCCACAGATCAGTCAGACTATTTTTACTTAAGTTTAATACATATTTTCTTAATTAAATCATCTTTATTAGAGTAAAAAAATGGACCGCATTTGTACTTTCCAAGGCATTTTTTGACCCAACCTCCAACTCCCCTTCGATTTATTGCTCAAAATCCTAGTGATTTTGAGCAATAAATCGAAGGTAAACAATTCTATTCATGTTTGCCGACTAAGAAAATATATACCAAAAAAAAAAGTTCCTGAGAAGTTTTGAGCATTAAAAATATACGCAATTAAATACACATTGTATAAAGGAAAGTTTTTTCATTTTTCCTGATATTTTCATACTCATAAGTTGATCTCTTAACCTTAACTTAGCACCAAGAAACACAAAGATGAGCTAATAAAATAAAAACGAAGCCAACCTGCTACGTCTTTTTGATTTGCTGATCGACGAGATGATAATTAGAAGATTCTAGAAGTTCTATTTTTATCTTATATGGTCATGTAAGAGTCAAGTATTCAAAATATTTTTTTTTTCTCAAATAACAGAAAATGTTTTTCTCTACGTAAATCCTGATCAGTGAGCTATTTTTGAGTAATATGCAATCAAAATTTAAAAAAATCGATTTTTTTACTTTTTTTTTTATTGTTTGTAACTTCTCAAGATTGCATTTTTAGGAAAAACTTATAAGGAACTTTTTTCTTCGAAATTGCCCAAAAATTTTTTTTTTTTTTCATAAATTTTTAAAATATAAATAAAAACGTGCTTTTATATGTGCATAAAATTAAAAAAATTGAAGAAATTCCATTCGCTCCGAGCTATCTTAGAAAAAATAAAAGATAAAATAGCCAAACGCCAACTGGTCCGTATTTATTACCCTTTTAGAAAATTGCACCCAATACTATTATTTACAAAAAAAAACTCTAAACAGTAAACTACGTTTCATGATAAAAACTATAATCGATTAATAACATACTATGTAGTTGGTCAATTTTATAAATAATAAGTATATACAAGTTCGGTAAAACATATTGGTATAACAAATATGCAAGTGACGCTCAAATCAATCCACAACAACTTATCAATTAGGGACTGAAAAAATTATTAGCTCAAAAAGATGGTAAAACCTTTCTCTACTGACAGGTTGTTTAATATTAATTACCGTGGATTGAAACACCCCGGACCACAAATCTCGTCATATTTTGCTATAGGTTTTATATCTGACAAAATTACCGCCAGTATTCTGCCAAAAAAAAAAAATGTCAACCGCTACAATATAAAGACTGATAAGGAATGGATATTGTTTCAAACCAGAATATCACAATGATGTGCACCAAACATTTAAAACAAATTTTGCACAAACTCGGCATATGAATAATAACTTTTATCAATTAAAATATCTTATATTACGTTTTATACATTTTTTTATTAAATTTAAATATAGAAAGTATTTTTCATATATATTGAGTTTATGAAATAGTATTTCTAATAAATTAGAACCATACCAAGCACTATAATTATGAAAGTAACCAAAATTTTAGAAAAAAAACGTATATTTATTTACATATTTTAAAAGTTAAAAAAATAGACTTGATATTGTTAAAATATTAAAATTAATAAAATGTTCTTGCAAGATATCTGCTCTGTCACGCACAAACTGCTCATTAATGAAGCACAAACATTATATAATATTCTGTTGATGTCACATGACATTCCTCAAACAACAATTCCATACTACACCAATGATGTATGAGTATGAGCAAAATAATAAATTTTTAGTACGAAAAAACTAACTTTAAATTGAAGTTCTTTAAGTATGTAACATTCAGAAGTTAGGGTCTTTTTTAAATATTTCTAATTATTCGGAATCGATCAAATTAGTAATCTTTTCCATGTACTTTTCTTTTTCAAAGATTACTATCGCATTTGATTTGTTCGTTAGGTTTTTATTTGCAATATTTGCTTTTATTGATTTAGTTGCAAACTCAAAAACTAATATGCTCAAATAAAAGAAACGACTCATTCAAGATTCAATTGTCTCACATATTTTGGCCCAGTCTTCAAATCTGTATAAAATGTTCTTTCCAAACTTAACATAAAAAATGCTTTTAGGTCAACGTCAAAACTATGCAACATCTTAGGCAAAAGAAACAAACAGATAAGTTTAGAAAATCGGAACTACATAAATTGACATGTAGAGATTGCACAAGCGTATATATAAGACAAACAAGCTGGAATTTTATTACCCGCTACAAAAAACATAAAAATTCATTTCAAAATAATAAAACAGATTCAACGTTTGCCAATCACGTCCAGGAACATCAACATACTTTTCCAAAACTAAAGGACTTTAAAATTTTACATAATTAAAAAAAAATACTTAAATTAAGTTTACTAAAAACATTGGAAATTTTAAACCAAAAAAGTAACATAAAATGATCCTTCTTTTTTACATAATCACCACGTTTTTTAATCTGTTTATTAATATAATCCTTTTACCATTAGTACCACATGCTTATTACTGTAATCTTTTAAAAGTCATTTTCCCCCTTAATAATCTTTGTAACTCCGCCCTCTAGCATTGTAGTTTAGATATTTATATATTATTTTGTTGTTCACTCTTTAACTCATATAACGTATTACATCTGCAGAAGAGTCTAGTAGATGCAAAACTAGTAATTTGTGATAAAAACATAGTAAATTGTTTTATTATTTTTATTATTATATTCATATTATTTCATATATTTTTTATTATTTATTAATTAGTATATTATTTTATACAACATGTTTCGTTATTTTTAATAACATTTTCAAGTAAAATATTTTATAAACATGAAGTATATTATTAATGGTATTCATAAATATAAATTTTGAAAAAAAAATTATATACATTGTTGATATTATATACTTTTAAAATTCTATTAGCTTATTAGCTTTTAGATTAGTCATAAATAACAAAAAAACGCGTTTAAAAATGTTCTCATGTACAAACAGTTTACGCAACAAAAGTATTGAACAATAGTTTAAACAACTTCAAACCTATTTATATCAACTCAATAAAAGTAGTAAACTACATTAAATTTGTATATAGTTTGTATAGTCTTTGAAGTAATGACAATATTTGCACAGCTATACTTTTTTTTTAACCAGCAACAAACTGTATTTTAAAGCAATCAATACAATCAAAAAGAATAAGCCGGCAAAAAAGGTAACCACCCAGTAGATGCTCCCATGATATGCTGTTCGGCAACAACGTAATATTTCTAAAAAGTTGGCTGCTATTATACTGCAGTATTACAAGTTAACGGTACAAGCAAGACTTCCAAAACCTTAGCCTGCAACAAATCCTAACCCGACATCAGTGATACAATGTATTGGGACGGAAAAGTCTAGTCATCAAGCTTCCTAAGTTCATCAAAAATGATGACAAATAACATATACAATAATACATCACTTGACAACATTCAAAAGTTTCACTATTTACAATCCTTACTAAAAGGAGAAGCGGCCGCTATTCTAAAATCTATTCAAATGTCTGGCAATGCCTACAATATGGCATAGAATCAATTGAAAGTCAAATACCAGAATAAAAGATTTATAATTTAAAACCACGTTCAAATAATATCACATTTACCTGCTGCCAAGAAAGACAATTACAATAACTGATTGAATTTAGCCTTGCTTATAACTTTGATCTGACATACGGATAGATGAAGTGAAAATCTAGTGCACTCTACCTGTGTTTATGCTCATTAACAACACCCACAACAAGTGCAAACCTTTCAAGACTCCGGCTTTCAGGCAAACCTAATAACAAAATCTTATGTAAGAAGTTCCTAAATAAATATAGAACATAATAAAAGGTTTTCCAATAAGAAGTTTTATTTTGAATAACAGGCTATTTGGGCAGCTGTCAATTTTGAAGCTATTATTTTTTGACATTTGAAAAGTTACGCCATTATTCAAAATGAAACGATACACGCTTCAACAACGCATTGAAATGATTAAAATCACTACAAAAATGGAGAACAATTTTCAGTCACAGTTCGCAAAACTAAAGCACTTTTTGATCGTCGTAAAGCACCTTCTCGGACGGCAATAGTATACCTGGTAAAAAAATTTGAACTGTTGGGACAAGTTTGTGATGTGAAGAACCAAAACCCATCCCTCAAGAACACATAAGAATATTGCTGATGTAGCCCGTAGAGTTGAAGAAAACCCAGGATTGTCGATTCCTCGTCGATCTTTAGAATTAGACATTCCACAAACGACATAACACCGTATTTTGCATAAAGACTAAAGTCTTAAGGCTTTTAAAGTTCATTTAACACAAAAACTCAAGCCGAGTCAATCACCATAAACGTCGTATCTTTGCTGATTGGGTCCTTCAAATGCAACAAAATAATCCGAAATTTCATAGAAAAATCATCAGTGATGAGGCCCATTTTTACCTTAAAGGCTACGTTAATAAGCAGAATTGTTGCATTTGGGGCTCAGAAAATCCAAGAATGAGTGTTAAAAAGTTTTTGCATCTTCAACGTGTCACTGTTGGTGCGGTTTTTGGGCTGGCGGTGTGATTAGACCTTACTTTTTTTTAATGAGGTTGGTGCAACTGCTACGGTGAATGGATGGCGCTACCGAGCAATGATTCTTGAAAAGGTGATCACAATTGGCCACCGAGATCTTGTGATTTAACACTTTTAGACTTTTTTCTTTGGGGCCACGTAAAAGATAAGGTCTATGCCAATGCTCCACAATCGATTCAAGACCTTAAAGATGAAAATCGTGAAGTTATCAAGGACATACAGCCGCAAATGTGTGAATTGGTCATAGAAAATTTCATGAAAAGAATGTGGTATTGCAACCGTAACCGTGGCAGCCAACCTTCCTCGTTACAATGAAACAAACATTTATTGATTTCTCTTAAAAACACTCTTTTTTTTTAAATAACAAAATGAAACTTCTTATTGGAAAACCCTATATATAATTTCGATGATGACAATATTACGAGTTTCAAACACTCTTCCTATTTGTAAATGCACTATTAGTTGATAAAATTACCGATCAAACACCCGATCAACATTACAAAGATTATCTCCTCCAGAAGAAATCAAATTAGTCTATTTAAACTATCACAACCAATAAAACTGTGTTACTAATTGGAGCAGGCCACTACTATAACATCATTAGAGAACGACGAATAACAAAAAAAAGGTTCAATGACGCTAATTAATAGGCACTTTAAACGGATCGTAAAAGGCCAATTACAATAAATAGTCAAAAATCCGCACACATTTAGTGTTATTGTTGAATATGTGGAATTGATTGGAACAACTACAAAGATATGCGTAATTATGTCACCAACGCCATACGTAACAAAAACAAAGCTTATCTTAATTTTGTAACTAGAATCTCACCTCACTCTACTTGCTCTGCATTGAATCAACTTGATGTTCATGGTCGTCGAAATAACACAACCATACCTCCTAATCTGTGCAATGTAAATGTTAATAATATGCATTTTGTTAGCTCAGCAAGTACAATTTCACTCAATGATTTTGATATAAATGCAACCATAGCCAAATACACTCCAATACGTATTTGCGAAACTCAAGAGTTTGAGCTTGAGTTAATTGATAAAAGCACTCTTATAAAAATTATTAAAACCTTTAGTTCTAATGCCACTGGTTCTGATTCCATTAATTTTAAAATAATTTGACTTTGTTGCCCATTTATATTTCCTCATATATTGCACAAAATTTATTGTTATATAGAAACTAGTTACTTTTCCAGATGCTTGGTTGAGCCTTTGCCAAAATTAAAAAATCCGTTAAGCATAACTGACTTAAGACCAATTAGCATCTTGTCTGCGTCATCAAAAATATTTGAAAAAATTATATTTGAACAACTTAACCACTACTTAACGCAAAATAATTTATTTCCTGTTAATCAGTCAAGCTTTAGGAAAGGTTGCAGCACCAGCACAGCACTTTCAAAATTTACTCAAAATATTATTAACTCATTAGATAATGGTAGAAGAGTGGCATTGGTTGTAAGGCTTTTGATTGTCTCAATCATACTCTTTTATTGGCTATATTAAAACAATTTAATTTAAATGATGCAATTATTTAACTTTTAAAATTAGTTATCGTTTTCAACAAGTGGTATTAAATACAAAGACATCTGGTTTAATGAATGGGCCTTGCGAGGTTCCTCAAGGTTTTGTTCTTGGACCCCTTTTATTTACACTTTTCAGTGCTACATTAAGTAGAAATGTGTCCTTAGATACTGTACATCAATACGCCGATAATACTCAAATTTATTATACTTTTGACAAAACCGAATTTCCTAACAATTTATCACTTAAAATTAATAAAGATCTCCATAAAATTTATAAATACTGCACATCTCATGGTTTATCTTTAAATCCAAATAAATCTAAAATAATTTATTTTGGAAAACATAAAGATTGGGCAAAGGAAATTTGTGTATTAAAATTAATGATATTGTAATAGATAATGTAAATCAAATTAAAAATCTTGGTTTTATAATTGATTCAGGCTTACGCTTTCGTGGTCACGTATCTAAGATTGTTCAAAAAAGTTATGGAGCTTTACGTTTATTATAATAAACATTTATTAACTTATCAGTTGAAACGTACTTTATTATGTGAAGCACTTATTGTCATGTCATGCTAATTATGATGATACTATGTACGGGCCTTGCCTAGACGTTGCAAGTAGATACAGACTACAAAAAATCCAAAACAGTTGTATTAGGTTTGTGTACAACTTAGTGCTAGAGATCATGTGCAATACCGGCTTAGTCATCTTAACTGGCTTGACATGGCCAATCGTAGATTACTACATCTAGTAACCTTGGTACATTTAGTTTTTGTAAAATACCTTTTCAACTATTTAATTGTATCAAACCAGCATATGTTGTTAATACAACTAGTTTTGAGCGTAGATATCACCACTTACTCACAATTCCTAGACATAAAACAAATATTTATAAAAGATCGTTTTGCTATGCGTCAACTGTGTCCTATAACAACTTGCCTAATGATTTAAAAAAAAATGTCTGACTCTATATTTAAAACAAATATTAAAAAGCATTTATTTTATTACATCTTCAATGCTAAAATGACGTTTGGTGTATCTTTGTATGTAAATGTATTGCTATTTATTTTTGTTTTAAATTATAAATAAGTTATTTTTACTTCTTTATTAAACTATTGTTTATTATGATTATTGTTTAGAATATGTTTTTTTTGTTAAAAATCTTGTATGTTTCTTTAACTCGGTTAAGAAGAACAGCATTTGCTGGACTTCGCCGAGTATAAAATAAAGTGTTTTTATTTCATTTATTTATTTATCTAGTTACTCGGTTTTAGGAACCACTTTAAACCCAGAGGATCAAAAATATGAAAACCACTAAGCCAAAGATAGCTAACAGTAACATAAAAAAGCTCTTCCATTAAAAAAAAATCAGTTTATGCAAGTATTTTTGCTCGCCAGAAATATTTTGCTTTAGAACGACGACTTCCAAAACCTATTGTATATCAGTCCTACAGTCAATTTATACAACAATATATATATATAGTTAAGACACATGCTACAACAGGCGACATAACTAACGGATACTATCTATCGCATCACTGTGTGTTGAAAGAAGAAAGTCTTACAACCAAACTTCAAGTGGTATTTAATGGTTATGAACCAACATCAAATGGAGTTTTTTTAAATAACGTTTTGATGGTAGGTCCTTAACTTTAAGAAAATCTATTATCAACTGACATAAAAAATGTATCACCAGAGCAATGTTCGACCAAAAGATCGCAAATACCAACGCATTTGGTAAAAAAACGACCTTAGCCTGCGGTGTTTCTTTCCACCAAATGCTTTGGTATTTGCAATCTTTTGGTCAAACATTGATCTGGCAATACAATTTTGTTATGTCTGCTTTGATTACGTATTGTTTGGATCTGATTTGTAGCATTATTGATAATAGATCTTTTTAAAATAAAGGACCTACTATCAAAACAACATTTACAAAGACTCTATTTGATTGGTTCAGAACCATTAAATACCACTTGAAGTTTGGTTGTAACAAAATTGTATTCCCAGATCAATGTTTGACCAGAAGATTGCAAATGCTAACCATTTAGTAGAAAGAGACAACGCAGGCTAAGGTCGTGTTTTATAAACTTGCCACAGTGTCGTATAAAACCGCACTCGCGGTGTACTTGTCGATACGCTTCGTCCGTGAGCTTGCTGCTAACAAAAAATCAACATTTCCCGTTAGAAGCAGTTGATGCTTAAAGTTTTCGCGTTATTATTCTTGATAGTAAAGCAAACTTTAAGATTTAGATTTACACTAATGACCATGAACTTTGTTATTGGTGATAACCCAAGATTTATGCCATAGTGTTACTACTTTAGGGACAATTTGGAATACTACTAATAATAAATTAAACTACAAGTATGTAGAACTTTCATCAATTGCATCTACCAAACAAACAATATTAAGTGATATTTCACGTATCTATAATCCCCTTCGGACTAATAGGCCTTGTAATGTCACAAGAATATTAATACATCACACTTTTTCTATATGCTTGTTCAGTTTGGAGTCTAAATAAATTCTCAAAAATTTGGTGCTACCAGGTGCAATTTCAGAAAATGCATAATTATCCGCCGTTTTTTGTGCGTCGTTGTGTTGTTTAAATTTGGGATTAATTGACATTTGTCATAATATAATTATTATATACGATACATTTGCTGTATGGTAGAAAACGGCTAAATCCTTTCGCAATCTTTTCGGCAAAAAAACATATAGGAAAACTGCAAGCCGAGAGTGTTTTTTTCGCTTTAAAGATAGTGATAACAGCTTAGACGACAAGTCAGGAAAAAGGCAATCTTCAGATTTTGACTGGTTGAAAACTTCAAGACTGATTAGTCTGCATTTGTTCGATATCTCAGACATACAACCAAATGCTTTGGTAAAATCTAAGAAGGTTACAACCGAGTACACGCCCAATTCAAATCCTTCCAAAATCTCAGATAAACCCAATTTTAAATACATTTTTTTATATATATTATCCCACACTAGACAAGATATAATTTGTCGTAATAAGTAAGATGTTGCAAGTATTTCGTAAACATTTTGATTTATTACCAAATATGCTACTGAAATAAGCTATTTTAGTGTAAACTCCTTTTCTCGAATCATAAGTAATCATAAGTAAACTTTTAAGTATAAACTAGTATTAGTTTTTAATTCAATATTGGATTCCAAGGCGTGGGTATTCTATTGTTGGTGTATTTTACTTGTTTCTAACAAACAAATCTGTTAAGTTGTTAATAAGCTAAGTAATTCCAGTTTTATTTTTGGCATTACTTCAGTTTGCTGATTATGTTCCATAAAAATCGCTTGATCGCAAACCAGACACTAGTAGACATCTTCAAAACGTATCAAAATTTATATTACAGAACACCCTTTCGCTAGTATTCAATAAAACCTTTCTGTTGCCATACTACTTTCGCTGTTTCTCCTTGATTAAAACAAAAATGTAGTTCTGGTTAAAAAAAACCAAACCCAAAATTTATCAAAAGTAGCCAAGTAAATCTGAAGTTTTACTTCGTCGTACATATGCCTATATAATGACATAAAGTCAATTTTAAAAAAGATATTTTTTCCGATAAAATCTAATTCTTTATTTTTACAATTGTTGGAAGTTAGTTTTTTGGGGTGATCTTTGTGTTTATCTAAACTGTTAGATTGGTCTCGACACGCAGATACTTAGTTGTATCCCGATTATTTTTAACACTTTTGTATTAATGCTCTCTAGTACGTTAACAATTTAAGTGTAGTAAGTGGATATAGCAGTGGTGATCCTAGAACTTGTGTTTCGAGGAGTGATGTCGATGCCATGATTTAATTGACCAAATACATATTGACTTATTCATTAATATTTTACACAACAGAACAAACAAAAATAATTATCAAATATCTTTGCCATTAGTTCAAATTTGTTAAAAAAATCGCCTTTTCACCGTCAAAATGTGTAATTTAAAGTTGAGTACGCCATTGTACTATAATTTCTAATAGATTTGTTTTAGATTTCTTATCGTTCATTTTACTTCTTGATCTGCGATTTTATATAATAATTATATTTGTATACTCTATTTTTTAGGATCTCTAGTTTAAAACATTAGACACAACAAGCAATATAACATCAAAATAGCAATAAAACAAATAAAATGTTATTGCAATAACAATATTTAACGATGCAGATTACATATTGGCAGCTGCCAATTATTATTGAGTAATAAATGTAGGAACATATGCACAGTTCTGACATATTTACGTAAATAAATCACTCGCATTTATTATTGTTTTATTATTTTAACAGTATTTGCTTTAAAGAATATTTTACTATTCACCAAACATATTACTTCACCTAAGTTAAATAGACCAAACAAATGAAAAATAATATTTACGCATTCAATTCTGATATTTACATTTGGACAGCAGTTCAACAGGCGTGAAGCAACATATAGATAAGCAAACTGAAATTAAGTTCAACCACCTTACATTCTTGTTAAAAATTAATTGATAAAAGCAGTGTCTGTGATTGGTTAATGTTCCATGATATGATAATTATTGCTTGCATACTTGTACGTGATTATTTTATATATTTTATTATTGATAATGTGATGGATTAGATTGCACAATATTAATAAACTATTTTTGTTTTCTATACTCAATAAATGTGGGTGTTTCAAAACATAAAATTTTATTATTGACAGTGAAAACAATATAAAATCATGCTACATACAACCCACATTACAATTTGTAGATTGTGTATAGTGAAACTGATTTTAATGTTTTGTATGTACACATATTTCACTTTTAATTAATTAATTTAATTCAAACAAACATTCTTATCAATTCTCGAATGTAAGCAAACTCATACACAATTCAGTTTGCAATTTTAAAATAATGAATTATAAAATGTATTTGGGTTATTGACCTTCATTCTGCTGTCCTACATTCATGTTAAGATAGGGGATGCTCTGACCTTTAAAAAAATGATATATTGCAGTAAAATCCAGTATATACGATGTGTATATGTGGGCGTTTAATCCGGACTTTAGATAAACCCCTGTATATTTCCGGCAGATATATCCCATTGCATTAAATAAGCATCCATTGTCTCAGTAATAACAGATGACAAGTGGCATTATTTTTAGAAGTCTAATGGGAGTGTGAGGAATTATTTAAATAGGCCATGTGGGATGTATCGTACGGAGCCGACCCACACAATCATGACATTGAATACTTATCGGATCGGAAATAATATTTTCTTATTTAATTGTAAAAATATATAATATTTTAAATATAGTTGCATGTTCGGGAATTGTATAAATACCAAGTTCTATTTTTAGATAATTGATTTTGTATTTACGCATGGCTTTAAGCAGCTATGCGTTCCATATTCCTCTCTTTATGGCTTTCATAGATATTATGACCTATTTATATCCGGAGTTTATTGGTGCATAAGTAACATGTAACATGTTAAAGTAATTGACTAGTATGACATAATCTTCATCAAGATTAAAATAGATTAAGTGCAACCATTCTCATCCCACGTGTTGATATTCAATACCATATTTTCGGAATATTTAATTATAAAATTCTAATTTTATATATACCAGTCGCAGCAAGAATTGATTATAATTTAGTGTAGAAGGATTAACTGGAAAGTATTTTTGTATAATTAAGTAATGCAGAAGAAGTATTTTAAATGCAAAAGTGTGATTATACTTTATAGACATAACATTTGTTTAAAATATTATTGAATTACTGCTATAACGTTCCTAAACTTGAAATACTAAATTATGCATCAAATGCAGAATAATTCATTTTAACGTGTATAAATATTGCACAGCCTTAATGTGTTATGAGTAGAGCTAGGACTTATATGCGTAAAAAACTGCAAAATAAGCGCATAAATAAGCATTAAAAATCATCAAAATAAACATAAAAATAAGCATAATTTTTTTTATTTCTCATATAAAACGCATTAAAAAATAATAACTTTTAATATAATAATAATAAACACAACAAAAGAAACAAAAGTAAAATTCAATAAATAATAATAATAGTTTGACAATAATAATAATTAACATAATTTATTTTTAAAAGAATTAATAATAAAATGTTTTTTTCAAATTTTTTATTAAAAAGAACCTTCTACTGCCAAAAAAGTCGGGCAATAATCGCTTATGCTCGAGTGAGGAGCATGAGTCATACATGACCATGACTGTTTTAAAACGTTCGCATATATACATTTTTTTCTTTTTTAAATATTTTATAACTCTTAAATTTTTATGAAATCAAAAATTGTTTAAAATAAGCATGAAATGTGCACAAAAATGCCGAAATAGGCAAAAGTACTTAAAATAAGTATCAAATATGCATTTCAAATAATGAAAAACAAATAAAAATTCTTAAAATATGCTTTAAATATGTATAAAAACTAAAATATGCATAAAACCAAAAATAAGCAAAATAAGCCAAAATAAGAAGGTACCATTTGCTTTACTTTCTTATAATTCGTGGAGATATACATCCAAAATTGATATGCATATAATATTGGTAAAAATCATAACGCATATAAATCCTAGCTTTAGTTATAAGCAACGCTATTCCTTCTCTACTATTATAATACCAATGCATACAAAAAAACTAACTATATATAAAATTTCATAATAAGACATGTGTAAGTTATCTGTATTTTTTCATTGGTACAGCTCATTTAAGATAAGGAGTATTTTGTTTTTGTTTGAAAAATGCAAAACTTTCTGCTTCTTTACTACTTATTTTAAAACATTTTTGACAGTAAAGTTGAACATTTTTTGAGATACTTATGCTTTATTAATTATAATTCAGATATTTGAATTTTTTTGAAATACTTAAACATCAGACATTACTAATGCTGGGAATTATAAGCACTTAAAAGATTAAAAATATGCACATATACAGGGTGTCCGGAAAATACGTGTACAACGTTTGACGACAGACTCCTGACGTCAAAATAGGTCGACTTAGTTATATCCAAAATTGTCTCGTTTAGCCGGTAGAGGGCGTCAAAATTTTTGAAATATTAAAAATTTAATCAAAATTACCTGTAACAATAATTTTTTAAGTAACCCTGTTGCTATGGCGTTTAATAATTTGACAATTATTGACAAATTGTCACCAGTCTATGAAATTTACTCAAGTATACGATCAACATTCTTGAATTACAAGTTCATTTTACCATTAAAAATGGAAAATTATACAAACTCTCAGAAAGTTGACATGCTCCTGGTATACGGGTTTTGTCAAGGAAATGGGCGTCAGAGTGTTAGGGTTTACATGGAGAGGTTTCCTAACCGTCGAATACTAAACCACCAAACATTTGCCAATATTGAGAGTCATCTTCGGGAAACGGGCAGTTTTGAGAAAAAGTTTGAAGGCAGGGGTCGTATGCGAACAACTCGAACTGTGGAAACAGAAGAGATGATTCTGGAAAGAGTTGAAGAAGAACCAAGTACCAGTACCCGTCTCTTAGAACGTGAGTTAAATGTTCCTAAAACGATTGTCAATGAGGTTTTAAGAGAACATTACATCCTTACCACATACAAAAAGTCCAGGAACTTTTACCGACTGATCCCCCCATGCGGCTTACATTTTGTCAATTTATTAGAAACAAAAGAATCCTTGTTCCAAATTTTTGTAGAAAAATTATGTTTACTGACGAGGCATGCTTTACAAGATCTGGGGTAACCAATCTGCACAACGAACATATTTATTCCGATGAAAATCCACATGCCATTAAAGTTGCACATCATCAGCATCAATTTAAAATTAATATTTGGGCAGGTATTATTGATCACTACCTTATTGGTCCCATTGTTATTCTAGACAGGTTAGATGGAAATATTTATTTAAATTTTTTGCAAGACACATTACCAATTCTTCTGGAGAATTTGCCCCTTTTACTTCGGAGGGAAATGTGGTATATGCATGATGGTGCCCCGCCCCATTTTTCCGTTGCCGTTCGGCAATACTTACATCATCAATATCGCAACCGATGGATTGGAAGAGGCAATGATGCACCAGTAAAATGGCCACCACGTTCTCCTGAGTTAAATATGTGTGACTTCTTTTTGTGGGGCGCTATTAAAACAGAAGTTTACAAGACTCCGGTAAACACACGCGATGATTTATTGCAGCGGATTTTAAATGCAGGCAACCATATTAATAATCCCGAGACATTAGATAGGGTCCAATATCATTTTTTATAGAGTGTTAATAAGTGTATTCAGCAAGATGGCGGTCATTTTACACATTTGCTTAAGTAATGTTTTTGTTTTACTTAGTTTCTTACAATAGATACTTTCAACTTTGTTATACTTTTGTTTTTTTTGACGCCCTCTACCGGCTAAACGAGACAATTTTGGATATAACTAAGTTGGCTTAGATCGACCTATTTTGACGTCAGGAGTCTGTCGTCAAACGTTGTACACGTATTTTCCGGACACCCTGTATATGCACGCAATTTTGCCCAAATATGCACTAAATAAGTTAAATTTGGTAAAAATATGCAGACATATGATTAATATAATATATGTATGTATAGTTAAAAAATGTTTTTTATTTAAAAAGCGTTATTTTCCGGAAAAAAATCGCTAGAACAAACAAGAAATAATTGTAAAAACCAACTAAGTATATTTTAATAACAACAAATTTAAAAATAGCACAAAACATAATTTAAAAAAATGATTATACATTGCATCTAGAACCTCAACTTATGATCAAAAATTCGTCAAAATCGCACAAAAATGAAAACGCCAACAATATTATTATTATAGAAAATATATCTAAAATGGCAAAATTTGTACACAAAACTTATCAAGGATCGCATAGAAAATTTGCTAATAGTTAGCATGACTCTCATTAGGAAGTTTCCAAGATCGATTTTCCAACTCTGTCGTAAAAGATTTGTATATTCATTCACAACGGTGTAGTTTTAGCAACAACAAAATTTAACATTTAAAAAATTTAAATTAAAAAAAGTCAATTTGCCATATAAAAAATCACGCGTAAATTAATCAAAACTAAAGATCGGTTTTTTGTTGTATAAAATCAATTAAGAACAGCTCATAACACCAATTTATTCAGTAAAATTAATAAAAACATTTCCTAAAAGTTTGAGTATCTACATATGTATATGAAGTTAAGAACAATAACAAAAATCGTGATAAATTATATGCACATCATTTTATTAAATGCACATTTTTAATAATTTGTTATAAATTTTTAATCATTTTTTAACAATTTTATTTGTGGTAATTGAGTTTTCTTTTGAAAAATTTTACAAACTTTTTGTCTTAAAACAACAATTTCACACAAATTTTGATTCATTCAACAAATAACACTAATTGCATACAATATTTGATTTACAAATAATAATTTTTGCAAGTTTCTTAATTTTTTTCCTTTGACAATGCTATTGCCAATTATTTACGCAGTAATGTTATTTCTGACAATTTTTAATAATTTTTATGAGATAAAAAGGTATTTACAAAACTTTTGTTTTTTTTCTTATTTAATAATATAAGATTTCTGCTAAATATTTAGATTTTTATAAATAAATAAAATTTTTGAGCAACTTTTGACAAATTATTAGTAAATTTTTTAATAATTATTTGCAATAAATAGGTTTAATAATTAATATTTATTTTGATAAAGTTTTGACTTTTGACAAAGCAATACGTTGGATTTCTAAACAGCTTTTGAAGAATATTTTTATACAAAAAATAAGTGTTATGTAAATTTTATAATAAATTAATAAAGTAAAATAGTTTTTTAAGCAATTTTTGGGTTATTATCTTCTATAAATTAGTTTTCTGAGCAATTAACAAAAACACGCTACTTGAAAATGGCTCTGCAAGATGCCGACTCGGTCAGGCTATGATCAAGTTTTTCATTCATACTACACACTTTTTAAAATCTATAAAAAAATATTTTAAACCTTGATCAGCATTTTTTAATTCCCTATACTTTCAGACTGTTTTAATTAATATGTTTTTAATTTCACAACTAATTTATTTCTTTTTCTTATAGTGCTGTGCTCGCAATTCTTCTTCTTATGGTGCATTCTCCTAACGGAGGTTAGCAATCATCATAGCGATATTTATTTTGAAAACTGCAGCTCTAAATAGTTTTTCAGCCAAGATGTTCTGCGGCGTCCTACGGATCTATTTCCCTGTATCTTTCCCTGAATAATTACTTGGAGAGTTGAGTACCTTTCTCCTCGGGAAATGTGCCCCAAATACTCGAGTTTTCTTTTTTTGATTGTAAGTAAAAGTTCTCTTTCCTTGTGCGTTCTTTGTAATACTTCTTCATTGCTTACAAGGTCCGTCCAGGGTATTTTTAGCATACGACGGTAGAGCCACATTTCAAATGACTCGATCTTTTTTATGTTGTTTTTATTTAGTGTCCATGCTTCCATACCATACAATAAAGTTGAGAAGATATAACATCTCACCATTTGTATTTGCAAGGCTATATAGAGGTTTCTATCTACAAAAAATTTATTCATTTTAACAAACGTTGTTCTTGCTATCTCTATACGTTTATTGATTTCGCTGGTCTGGTCGTTGTTCTCCCCTATTCGTGTTGCCAAGTACTGATAGCTTGTCACTCTTTCTATTATAATATTATTTATTGCGACGGCTGGGATATTATTAGAGTAATTCTTTTTAAATACCATAATTATAGTTTTATCTAAATTCACTTTAAGTCCATAAGATTGGCTAACAGTATTTATGTCTACTAGCATTTTCTGAAGATCTTAGATGTTTGTTGCTATTATCCCGGTATCGTCTGCATATCAAATGTTATTGATAGTTTGCCAGTTTATAACTATTCTCCCGGAGTCTTCGTTAATGGCTTTCTTAAATATGACCTCTGAGTACATATTAAATAGGACTGGCGATAGTATGCAGCCTTGTGGAACACCTAGGCGGATTTCTAATTCCCCAGAGTCATGTCTTTCAACAGTTATTTGAGCTTTCTGATTCCAGTACAAGTATTTTATTATTCTGATATCATTGTAGTCAAGACCTTTCTGTTGTGCTATTTCCATTAGGTGCTCGTGCTTAACTTTATCGAAGGCTTTCTCGTAGTCGATAAATCCGATGTATAGGTCGAAGTTCATATCGAGACATCGTTGTATTATGACATTCATGCTAAATAAGGCCTCTCTTGTACCTAAGTTCTTACGAAATCCAAACTGTGTCTTGTTGATATCCGTTTCTAGCTTCTTGTATATGCGACTATGAATAACTTTTTATCGGAATAAAAGTTGATTTAAGCCATTCTTGAGGTATGATTCCGGTTTTGTAGATGGTATTATATAGATTTACTAGAATGTTCAACTTGTCGTCATCAACTAATTTGAGGAGGTCTACTGGTATCTCATCTGGACCTATCGCTTTTCTATCTTTTGAGTTCTTAATAGCATGGCTTACCTCTTCGGCAGTTATAAGAGGGCCTTTCGTAGTTTCTTGTATATTTATCTCATTTCTAGTATCATCAAATATTTGTTATATGTATTCCTCCCACCTTTTGATTTTTTTCTTTATGTCCATTATAATGTTTCCGTTTGTATCCTTTATTAAACCATTTTGTTTTTTCCTTCCTATGCCAGTAAACTCTTTGACCTTTTTATGTAGATTAAATGAATCGTATCTCTATTTTAGTGCTTCTATCTCTTCGCACTTCTGTCTAATGAATGTTTCTTTGGCCTCTCTAATTTTTTGTCTTATTTGTTGTTGAATCTCTTTATATGTATCCCTATTTCGTCCTTTGTATTGTCTTCTATTTTCCGTTAAAGTCAAGATTTTATCAGTCATCCATTGTTCTTTGAGAGACCGAATACTACATTTAAGTTAATTCTTGATTCCATCCAGCAAGGCTTCTTTAAAGTCTTTCCATGTCTCGTTTACGTCTCAGTTTTCAACGCCTCCCTGTATGAATTAATTGAGGTTTTTGTTGATATTTGTCTTTACCCTCTGTCTGATTTGTTCTTCCCGGAGCATAGTTGTATTTAATTTAAGTTTTTGATACTTTCTTTGGACTTTCTTTAGCTTAACTTTTAAGGTAGCTATAATAGGGTTGTAATCAGAATACACATCTGCCCCTGGATACGCATTAACTGTGCTAATAGCGTTTTTATATCTTCTGTTAATTAGGATGTAATCTATTTGGTTCCGTACTATTTTTTCTGTTGTGTGGGCTGGTGATGTCCAAGTGTATAGTCGCCGTTTTGATAGTTTAAACCATGTGTTTGTAGTGACCATGTTTCTAATCTGAGAGAACTCAATGAGTCTTTCTCCCCTCTCATTTCTCTCCCCTAGACCATATGGGCCTACACATTTATCTACATTTTCTTCGCCGACTATTGCGTTAAAGTCCTCTAAAATAATGGTAATATCTGAGCTCTTGACTATTTTCATAATTTCGTTTAGTTGGCTGTAGAATTCTTCTATTTCTGTTTCGTTTTTATCTGCTGTGGGTGCATACACTTGAATGATGTTAATATTGCCTGCATGAGATCTGAGTTGTACAATTATTACTCTGTTTGATAGGTTCACAACATTCAAGACAGTTTTTTTTTCATATTTTGTGACACTATTATGGTCACTCCGTATCTATGTTGCGCATCATTGCCTCCTGAGTAATACATGTGATAGTTATTAATCGGGTATTCTCCACAGTCTGGCCATTGAACGTCACTAATACCTAAGATCTCTATATCCATTCGCTGCATTTCCGTTACTATTTTGTGTATTTTTCCGGGTTGGTATAAACTTCTTACATTCCATGCTCCTATTCTTTTGGAACATATATTGATTTTTTTGATTCCGTCATTCAAGGCTCCCCTCCTCCCGGAGATCCGGTTTGGAAAATTGATACTCCGAATAAATTAGAATTAAATGAAGTCATCATAATGATTTTTTCCTGAGGCTATCCAAAGGGATCTTTAATGTAGTGATTTCCCGTTGTTTTCTACATCCTATCCGTTGTAGTATCTTTCGGATCATCCGCTTTTGGGGAATTTTTTTTCGCCCCCTGGACAAGAGGGTGCCCATCTTTTGGAGAAAGTTTGTTACTTATCCCGGCAACGACTCGGTATATAGCCTTAATTCTCCAGGTTGGCGGAACGGCTTGGAATATGGGTGTGGGACAGAATTAATGGGAAAGTGTATGTGAAGTGATGGAAAGTTTGGTTGGGACATGGTTTTCTCCCGGGATGTTGATTGGAAGATAACCAAGGCTCGCGTAAGCAGGGGCGCGTCCCTGAAGTAGAGCTATCCTTTACCGGGATCGTAATGGAGTCTCTACCCGCTCGCTATGAGCGCAAATTAATAGTTGGTTCTACACAAACATAAGGGATCTACAGTTTAACTGTAGAATCTAATCCACATTACTAGAAGAACTTACTAAGCAGAACTTCGCTGGTTTGCCATTGCTTTGCATCAAAATATATTCAACTAATTTGATATTGCCGCTGCTGGGAATCGAACCCAGGCTTTTCGCCCTTAGACGCATCAATAGTTTATATAATTAAATTATAAACTTTTTTTTAATATTCTATTATAATAGTTATAGATCGTTAGCGTAGCACGCTCATAATCACTTGCTCTTTATCCACCGGGGTAATTTGGAAGTCACCTAATAAGCCGTTGATCCCATCAACCCACTTCAAACAAGTCGTAAGACTTCTGGGGCAATGTAAAATAGCTGTAAAACGCGCAATATAGAAAAAAATTCAATTAAAAAAATGTGAACAGAATAAAGAAGGTGTAGCAAAGTTACCAAACCAAGTTAAGATTTTTGTACCTGGTCACTAGTGCGGCGTACGGTCTAGCATTATTCTGTAAGAATAGCACTTTCTTTTGATTGATCAATGAAAGCTTATTTTGAGTTATTACTACTTGTACTTGCCATAGCTGTAAACAATAAAATACAGCAGTTACAGTTTGACCAGTATTCAAAAACTCATGATAAAATGTAGCTGTTGTTCAGTAATCACGCAATATAAGATTATAGTGCAAAGAAACTTTTGGATCGTGTGGTATTGGATCAGTTAGTGACATCCAATAATAAGAACTCTTAAAATTAAGATTAAAAAAATCATCATTTTTATTGTGTAACTAGTAATAGTAAGACAGTGTGATTTGTTTGCTTAATTTCTATATTTTCTGGTAAACGTTCAAACGCATGGTTTGATCACTTTTTGGTTATCTAATACAGTAAGTCTGTAACAACGGATACACTACTGTCAATCAAAGTATTTGGGCACTTGGTGTAACTCAAGAAGTAAACTTTAAAATGAAAATATTCTAATCAATGATATGTGCTTCAAAACAACAAGACATAAAATAGTAATGCAACTTTTACAAATTAAAATTATTTATTATAATCACACGTTCAATTCAAAACAAGATCATATGTATCAATCATTTCAATCAAAAATCACTAGCAATTAAGAGCTACAAGCTGGTGGTTATTCAATGCCCAGTTCATTAAAAAATATGTAGGAACATACAACTTTTTGTGACGTTATAACTTAATCTATCTTAAATTGCCAAACAATCAATCCCTCAAACAATTTTGTTCTTATACAGAAAATTTTGCAATCAAGTTGAGAACTCAAATCCAAAACACCTAATAAAAATTAACACTCTTAAAATCTTTGTTAGATACTAAATTTATTTCAAGTATTCAATTTTAGAAAAAAATAAAAAAAGTTTAGTTATAATAATATTTTTATTAATGCAGTATCATATGTCAGAACAATATAAAATTTTACAATAAATTAATCGTTCATTGCATTGTAGCAAATGAGTAAATCACAGCAAAAAGAGTGCTAATACATTTGTGTGTACTCCTGTATGCCGCTACTATAGATGTATCTGTCTTCTTTACACACTAGCTGTCAAATATTCGCTAGATCCCAAGACTTGAAGATTGCGGATAGTCGATGACTAGTGAGCAAGGAAAATAGATACATCCATCAATAAAACAAATGTATTTTCACTTAACAGTATTTTATGCATTTGCATATTCTATAATACTTATATGCCAATTAAATAATTTTGTATCTACATGATTTAGGAGAAAACAAGTGTTAAAAACCAATATATTTTTTGCATATTTTGCATATTTTAGAGTTTTTGTGCATATTTTAATAACAGCTGCATATCGGTGCATATTTGGTGCGTATTTGGTGCATATTTGCATATTTGGTGGGTATTTGCATATTTCGTGCATATTTGAATAATTTTAAGTAAAATTATTTTTTAAAAATTATATTGGTTTAAAAAAAATAAGGTTTTGAACAATTGCAAAAAATTAATGTTTGCATATTTTTATATTTTGTGCATATTTTCATCAAATTTAGCATATTTAGTGAATATTTTGGCAAAATTGTGTGCATATTTAGTGCATATTTTAGCAAAATTGCGTGCATATATATGCGCATATTTTTATCTTTTTAAGTGCATATAATTCCCAGCTTTACTTATAATACCAGAAACATAACATGTTAAAATCGCAAGTAAAAAAATCATTACAATCATAGAACTTTTTATTAAACAAATTTTCGCAACATTAATATGTTTTTATTTAAAAACAAAATATGATACTAAGATTCTCACTACACGCCTCTGTATAGTATGTCGTATGTCTCCAAACAATAATACAATAGATAAGGTAACTTTGACAAATAGCAATATATGCAGTAATCAGGCAATCTTTAGACAAACAGTTGGATAAATTTCATTGTATATAGAATAGATACTGTTGTTTATTTTTTCAAAAACCTAATCAAAGTGAAAATGCTAATGTAATTTATTGTCCAACTGCTCTCCTATAAACCTAGTAGTGCATTTTTTATCATAATACTCATTGAAAATATCATCATATCATAATTGGCATTCGTCCATACTACAGCTTGACTTGACTTGATAGTCAAGAAATTTGTTAGCTAATTAAACTCCATCTAATACACATTTCAATATAACAATGGTATAACAAATTAACAGTCTAAAAGATAGATTGTGCTAAACAGCCCTCAGTATGAATAATTTATAAAACCTGGTTAGAGTACTATACTTTATCAGCTACTTCATTCTGTTAGATTTATAAAAATATACGATTGGTAGAAAAATTAACAACAAAATCAAAGTTCGAAAACAACATTACCAATAAAAAAATTAAGGCAATAAAATGTTGTAATCAATCTACAAAAATTAATAAACAAATTGAAATAATTTTCGAATTACAATCCAAAAATATGATTTCATGCAACTTTTTTTTCAATTTTGTTTTGCTCTTTTTTTCCAATTTTATTATGTTTTGCAATAAAATTGGTAAAAGCAATTGGTCATAAAGGCTCTATGAGCACCGTTTACTAGCAACAATGTGCCAAGACAAACAAAAAGTTCATAAATAGACTGAATTGTCTTCAGCAATAAATCCAAAGTTTGTTTATGACAGTGTGACTACGTTTAAAGGTTAGGTTAGGTTAGGTTATGTTAGGTTGGAAGGTTTATTCAACACACATACTAATAACACAGATACAAATTCTCTAGAACAAAACAACATTATTCGTTTGCCTTGGCCATCAAGAACACCCAATTTAAATCCTACAAAACATGTCTGAGATATGATGAACAGAACATTGCGTTATTTACTGCATCCTCTGCAACACTTTAGATAAACTGTATCACTAGTTTCAAATTGAAACCCGTTCCAAACTATCTGAAGCCTCAAGATGCATTAGACCATCTAATTTCTAGCAAGATGACAGTTTAATAAAATGTATCTACTAACTATTTCTAATAAATTCCAAAAATAAACTTTCGTGTTTGGGATTCGATTCTAGGCAAAAAATGCGAACATTGTATCCATTATTTTAAAGATATCAAGGTTGAAACTTTTAAAAAATATAATAATTCCAAATTTACAAAAAAATAACAGTAAACCATATATTAACTTTATTTAATCAATGTAATGGTTACACAGAAAAAAAAATGGCACTTTAACTTACAACTCATCGAAAAGTTCATAATTCTGTTTGCTCATTGTAAATTTCTTCTGCATAACCTAGTTATTTTCTGTAGCACCAGAAATAAAAATCTAGTAGATTTAGCAGGTCACTGAAGTGGACCGTACCTACTCATACACCTTTCATTAAAATAGTAACTATTCTAAAGGGTGATCCATTTAGAGGTACTATTTTTTAAATTTAAAAAAAAAACAAAAAAACTATTTGACATTTATTTTTAAAGATTATTTTTTTTAAATGTTGGCTGTAACTACTGGTAACATGGTCTATTCAGAAGTTCCAATTTTCGATGACGCGTTCAAGCATTTTCAGTGATATTTGGAAAATGACGAAATTAATGTTGGTCTCCAATTCTTCAACTGTAGTTGGCTTATCTATGTAGACTTTGGACTATACGTAGTCCCAAAAGAGAAAGTCAAGAGGTGCAATATTACATGATGTTGGCGGCATATTCACAGGTCCGAGGAGTGAAATTAACTGTTCACCAAATCGTTGTCGCAATAAAACCATGGTATCACGGGCTGTGGCAAGTAGCACCGTTTTAGAACCAAATGTCAAAATTACCGGTTTCAATTTTTTGCAGCAAATAGTCTGTTATTATTGTGCGACAACAAGCGCCATTCACAGTTACGTTCCGGCCGGTTTTATCTTAAAGAAATGTTGCACCAGCTCATAAACCAGACCAAACCGTTGTTTTGTTTGAATGAAATGTCAGCTCTTGAATATTTATATTTCTGTTTGCTTTTCAGCTCAAATACGGCAATTTTGCCAATTGACGTAGTCATTAAGCCAGAAATGGGCCTCATTGCTAAACAAAATTTTGGTCGAAAACAGTAGATCTGTTTGAAGCTTTTCAAGAGCCCAAAGCCTGAAACGGTGACAATTTGGAAGGTCGGCCGGCTTCAATTCTTGTATAAGTTACATTTTGTATGCATTGAAATCTTACGTAAAATACGCCAAGTTGTTCCAAACGACAAACCAAACTGTTGAGAATAGCGCCGAATCGATTTACCACATTCATCGCGTACACTCTTAGCTACCGCCGTTATATTTTCTTCAATACGTGCTGGATATGCTGGATGTGGTCTATTTGGTCGTGTATAATCTAATAATGAATATTGAGTTTCAAATTTTTTAATAGTTCAAGAAATTGTGCGTTCTGTAGGCCGATTATGTAAACCATAAGTTGCTTTAAGCGTACAAAACATTTTCCTCATAGAGCGCCAATTTTCGTAATACAGCTGAATAATTTGTAGACGCTGTGCCGGGCTAATTCTTTCCATAATGAAATCTCAAACATTACTGAACAAAAATAACATATCAGTTTGACTCAGCGCATGCTTTATCTAACATAAAACCCCTACTAAAAAAAGTACCTTTAAATGAATCACCCATTACAACTCCAAATAAAACAAGTAAGATTAAGATGTTGCCCATACTGTTTAAAAAGTCGTCGCAAAAATACAAATTTTAATACTTCATCTTCTAGTTGTGAACGATGACGTTGACCCAAAACTTCTCTAGTTTAAAGTTCTCCAAACAAAGTTTTGAGAAACTTTCAAACGGTTTGTAATTAATTAATTTTGTTGGTACTAATATTTGGTTAGCAAAGAACTGTATTAATTACTTCTTCTCTTGCAGCGTTGTATCATAGATTTACACCATTAATATGACGTTACCAATTCCACATTGTGGCACTCTTTGAAATGCATCTGAAAATATACAGCAAGATGGCTAATGTCTATTAAAAAATCTTCTAAAGCATTGTCGATACAAAAGCCGTAAACAAAAATAATGTCGATTATTGACAAAACACACAAAGTATGTGACAACTAGTTTTTTGTTTCAAAGTAAAATTTTATAGACAAAAACTAAACAAACTCAGAAATCGAAATGTTTTAATATCTCCAAAACAAAGACCTATAATTTGTTTTTTAATTCAATCCCAAACGCAAATGTTTATTTTTCCTTCTTAGTGTTTTACTCAAAGTTGAAAAACATATAAAAGTGTTGTAAACGTACATCAATCAAACTGTTTTGACCTGCTGCACCTTAAAACTGTCATTTAAACTTCTAAAGTAAGAGCACCATAAAAAAACTATGAATACGTTTAAAAAAATAAATCTTAACTAAAAAATAAAATTAAAAAATAAGCTTCAACGTTAAAAAAATCAGTTCTCAACTGTAACTTATGTTTTTGCTCACTGCTCTGACCGATTTACGACATTCATGGTTTCCGCAAAAAATAAATTAAAAATGGTAAAATAAAATGGTTAGATACTAATATTATTAAAAACTAAATACTCTAGACAAAGTGAGTTAAATGTAGGAATAAACCAACTCTGCAAACGCGTCTTATGGTTGTAACTAAGCAATTGTAATTTGTTGATTGATTTTCAATTTAACTGATTTATCACCAACATTGATTAAAACAACAACAACAACATGTAAAAATCAGAGTTGGATAATAGCTTGCTTATGTGTAAGCAGGACAGATACATTAATATGTCCTTTGTAGCATTTCGTATTTAGCTGCCTTAAAGTAAAATGTAGTTTTAATGTAATAATCGGTCTGCCAATTCAATAGATCGGATTAGAGAATGCAATGATTTCGTAAAAAGAATCAAAATTCAAAATTTACATTTAAAACATTTTAAAAGAATCTGCCTTATTCATGCATAATATTAAACAAACTTTCAAAAAATAGTTGTTCTTTTGTGTATTCATTATTGATTAAGCTCTTCGATAACATATAAATGTATATAAATAACTTCTAAAGTAAACCTCACATAAATTTAGATTTCTAACCAAGCCGCTGAGAAACACATAAAAATTTGCATCAAATGCCTAATTTCTGTTTCAAAAACTAAATTTAAAAGTAGTAGCTATCAAAATTCTCATAAGTTTACTAAATTATGTGTGGCAGAGAATAAGTTGAATAGTAGGGTACACCTAATAAACAACTATTGCCACCTGATGCCTGCCACATACTTAACTGAGTATTTGAGAAATATATGTAAGATTAAAGGTTGATCAAATCGACTTTACCGTGCAGGATAATTTCGGACAATTATTTTAACAAAATCACATTAAGCCTAGTTAGTAGGCAGCTAATTGTGTAGCAAGCGTTAGTTGATCTATCATTGCTTATTTGGTTTTATACCAAATATAGACTTGATAGTGACTAGAAAATCCATGTCGCATTTGATTGTTATAATCAATTGACAAAGTAAAAGTAAAGTCAATTCAAATCACACATTTTCTTTTTCACATAGACCAGTAAAACAACTAATTCAATTCAAAAAATCTGAACAAAAATACCATGGCATAAAATGTTTTAGCTGTTTATACAGGGTGTCCGGAAAATACGTGTACAACGTTTGACGACAGACTCCTGACGTCAAAATAGGTCGATCTAAGCCGACTTAGTTATATCCAAAATTGTCTCGTTTGGCCGGTAGAGGGCGTCAAAAATTTGTAAATATTAAAAAGAAATTACCTGTAACAATAATTTTTTAAGTGACCTTGTTGCTATGGCGTTTAATAATTTGACAATTATTGACAAATTGTCACCAGTCTATGAAATTTACTCAAGTATACGATCAACATTCTTGAATTACAAGTTCATTTTACCATTAAAAAAGAAAAATTATACAAACTCTCAGAAAGTTGACATGCTCCTAGTATACGGGTCAAGGAAATGGGCGTCAGAGTGTTAGGGTTTACATAGAGAGGTTTCCTAACCGTCAAATACCAAACCACCAAACATTTGCCAATATTGAGCGTCATCTTCGGGAAACGGGCAGTTTTGAGAAAAAGTTTGAAGGCAGGGGTCGTATGCGAACAACTCGAACTGTAGAAACAGAAGAGATGATTCTGGAAAGAGTTGAAGAAGAACCAAGTACCAGTACCCGTCTCTTAGAACGTGAGGTAAATGTTCCTAAAACGATTGTCAATGAGGTTTTAAGAGAACAGTTGTTACATCCTTACCACATACAAAAAGTCCAGGAACTTTTACCGACTGATCCCCCCATGCGGCTTACATTTTGTCAATTTATTAGAAACAAAAGAATCCTTGTTCCAAATTTTTGTAGAAAAATTATGTTTACTGACGAGGCATGCTTTACAAGATCTGGGGTAACTAATCTGCACAACGAACATATTTATTCCGATGAAAATCCACATGCCATTAAAGTTGCACATCATCAGCATCAATTTAAAATTAATATTTGGGCAGGTATTATTGATCACTACCTTATTGGTCCCATTGTTATTCCAGACAGGTTAGATGGAAATATTTATTTAAACTTTTTGCAAGACACATTACCAATTCTTCTGGAGAATTTGCCCCTTTTACTTCGGAGGGAAACTTACATCATCAATATCCCAACCGATGGATTGGAAGAGGCAATGATGCACCAGTAAAATGGCCACCACGTTCTCCTGAGTTAAATATGTGTGACTTCTTTTTGTGGGGCGCTATTAAAACAGAAGTTTACAAGACTCCGGTAAACACACTCGATGATTTATTGCAGCGGATTTTAAATGCAGGCAACCATTTTAATAATCCCGAGACATTAGATAGGGTCCAATATCATTTTTTAAAGAGTGTTAATAAGTGTATTCAGCAAGATGGCGGTCATTTTACACATTTGCTTAAGTAATGTTTTTGTTTTACTTAGTTTCTTACAATAGATACTTTCAACTTTGTTATACTTTTGTTTTTTTTGACGCCCTCTACCGGCTAAACGAGACAATTTTGGATATAACTAAGTCGGCTTAGATCGACCTATTTTGACGTCTGGAGTCTGTCGTCAAACGTTGTACACGTATTTTCCGGACACCCTGTATAATGCAATAACAACAAAAGTTCAAATAACTTATAAGCCAGTAAAATTATTAATTAATGTTATTGTTATTTGATAGTAATAATTATAAGAATTTAGTAATGTTTAAAAAAATTATACGTTTCATTGAAATGTTTATTTCCTACTTTCCACAATTATTAATAAATAAATTAATATTATTAAGACGTATTCTATAGATAGGTCAATGAGTGTTGGAAAATGCCAAACTCATCGTTTATAAATAAAAAGTTTACTAACAAATTACTAAGTACTAAATTACTAATATTTCTAATATAGTATCTCACTACAACTGCTAGAATCCACTTACGTCCATGTTTCCGGCATCTCATAAATGTCACAACAATCTCAATGGTATAAAATCAAATATTTATGAATCGACTGCTTATGAAACATTTATCGTAGTGAAGAGGGATGCCAACACACACGAGGGAGTTTGAGTGTTGAGTTGGGTCGGATATGTACCATTTCTCAAACTGACGTCTGCAATTTAACTTAAACATTAATTGGAGGCTATTGAATTACTAAAATTCAGCACCGTTCGCAAAGATAAACGACTCAATTTAAATACGTCGCGGAATAAACTTCACGCAACATAAATATTTGTCGGGGATAGTTTCCAACTGGAAATGTATGTGGCCATCTAAATGAATGTTGGAAATTACATGAGTAATTCAGAAAGTAATTGAGAGTGCTTCGCTATTTGAGTAATTATTATGGAAAACGGTTGTAAGTTAAGTGTATTAAATGTAGTTTAGGAAATGAATTGAATAAAGTTAAAATTAATCATAGTGTCGTTAATTTGATTAACATTAAATTTAATATAAAATCAATCATGTCTAGTTGATAATATTGAGTTCTATATTATTGTTTATACAACAAAACTAATTGCAATTTTGATGCATTTTTTTCTTAATTAAGGAGAGAAAGTCTGAAGATCAGTGAAGATATTTTTATATTGCATTTATCTGATAGAGAAAATATTAGAAATTCAACGGGTTTTCCTATTAAGGTTCTGAATAATTTTCAAATTTTACGGAGGTTGTTTGTGGGCGCTTCCACAATGCAGAGTTGTGGAATGTCATCAATTTTAATATAAAATATTATTAAGTTTTGAGTGTGACTTCTTTGTTCTAATTTCCATAAAATAATTACAATACATGAATACAATATCAATGTTCTTCCAGATGGTTGAATTTGAAATAAATAACACATGCGTTTTTTAGTACAAGCAGATATAACTGCTATATGTGTGCAAATTATAATAAAATTATTCCTATATTTTGTAAAATCTTGTAATTGTATTGATTTTTAATAATATTCTTATATATATATTAAGTAGTATGGAATTGTTAAAACAATTATGTATATCTTTGATTTTTAATCGTTCTTAAACATTTACTTCTTTACAGTCGGCAATTAATTATAGTTTAACATGTATCTCTTGTCTTGATAAATTCTCTTTCAGACCTATTCTGTAATAAAATCTTAGTAGTTAACTAAGTTTACAATTGTTAATTCCAGAGTACGTATCATGACAACATCCAGTATTGTCAAATTAAACAGTTGTCTTTATAATAGACCTTAAATTAACCATCCTTTCATCCCTTATTCTTAAGAGCTAAGGAGCTTGTTAAACTTCATTCATCCATCAAATAAAGTTTTAGCATAATTTAAGTAATGCGTTAGTAGTATAATACATTACAAGCAGCAAATGGATATGTGTTTTATTTCAAATCACAATCAAACATGAAACTTAAACATAACATTACGCAAAGTTTCTAATTTTATTGAGGTTCATTTTAATTAAATCACAACACAACTGAAATTGATTGGCAATTAGAATGCATATAATTTATTGTAACTGGAAAGCAATTACGGATACGGATTTATTACTAAAAAAATGTTTGTATAAAAGTTGGTATGTTATTATATCTAATTTTGAAATAAAATTATAAATAATCTTATACAACCAGTGAGTCTATTCTGATTATCGGTGTTTTTGTACTTGGTAATAAAAATAACTAAATTTGATCGCATGTTACTGAAATAACATAATTTCTGTGTCAAAAGTCAATGCTGTTGAAAATTGCCTAACAACTAATTCTAATGACTGCTCTTAATAAACTATAAGTCGTTTATGTTATGTGGTAAAATAAAGAAGAAACAAGATACGATCGATACATACAAAACTTGCAAAAAAAAGCAAAGATTGTAAACCTAAAGACATGGAAACAACGTGAACTCAAACCACTATTACCACCTTTGCCACCAGCCCTTCGCCAGTTTGTTTAGTAAAACTGACTGAGATCAAAAGTATAACAAAAACAAACAACTTTCGAAGCAAATTCTCAATTGTATACAATTAATGTTTGTTCAGTTATAATAAAGATTTAACGTATTTATACAAATAATCTATTTCTTAATTCATAAACAGTAAAATAATAACTGGAATCGCAAAACACAATAGCCTGTGCCAACCTAGTAGTCCAGTCAAATATGCTCAAATATTGATCTCATCTCTAAAAAATTCCAAAAGTTTTGAAAATTTGTACACTGATTTATAAGTACTTAATGAAGAATATACTAAAAGTCCTGACGAATATGACACGAGCTTTAGCGGTAATGACCAAAAACAAGGCACTTTTTCCAATTTTTTGTTAATATCTCAAGAACTGTAGGTTGGAAGTGAAAGTTGTCTATATACATAATGAAAGCAAAAATTTGCAATAAAAATGATAGTTATAGAGCGCTAAAAAACAGAAAAAAAAGTTTTTTTGTATTGTTACGAGCCAAAGAAATGGTCTCTTTTGTTTAGTTATCCGTCCTTTTTGACGGTCTTTCCCATCTACCCCAACTACCTGCCCTTCCTTCCACATAGCGTTTACGATACGCGTGGGATAAGCGTCAAATTGTAGTGTTAGTGCGGTCTCTCTTTTACCTTCTTTGTTCATGGAGAAAGGTGGTAATCAACCCCAACAATGTTTCTAAAAATAGTTATCAACAAGCAGAGTTATGAGGACTTAAACAACTACTTATAGCATAATCTTGCTTCTTACCCTTTATCTTTATTTAAGATAACTGGAATGCAAAAAATTAAAAAATCCTTATACAATACTTTTCCTGTACTACAAGAAGAAGCCAATCTTCTCGATTTTGACATTGTTTTGGATAGAAGATTACTATTACACAAGGTAGTGTAGCTCAAAAAATCCTCAATCTCAACAATTTGCCAATAGACTGCTAAACAGAACATAAACTTTGAACACAAAACACAAATCACAGTCAAGCAAGATAATTTTCTTTCTAATGAAGACAATAAATTCAAACTTTTTATTTGTCATATTAATAACCGTTTTTCTTGTGGTCTAAAGATTATTTACTGAAATTTTGACTATAATCAACATAGGGTGACAGCGTTTTTTCGGGACCTTAATATTACAAGTTTTGAAGATTGCAAAAACCTGTGCATCCTCCTGCATCGAAATAGAGGTGCATCAGAATTGATTCTATAAGTCTTGTGTGATTACTTAAAAAAAAAGATTGATCACAAAAAAATGTAGACCACGTGGATAAATTTTTGTTAAGATTTTACAAAGTTAGAACGGTTTAAAGAAAGCGAAAATTTGCGATTTTGCTAAATTTACTTTTTTTTCTGAAATAATGTTAGAAGCTTAATATATCAAAATGACTGACACAATATTAAACATAAAAATATGGGTTTTAAAGTGCATGTAATAAGGAATAATTTGAGCCATCGTGAACCTTTTTATTTTTTTTTTCAGAAGCTCAAAAATTATAATAAAAAAGACGTTTTGTTGTGAAATTTCTGACCTTCAAAAGTGTGTCATTTTGAACAGGCAATATTCTAAGGTCCAAAGTTTTGGAAATCTCATTTTTTGCATCCATATTTTAATCCCTGAAAATTTGAACAAAATCGAAGAGGTCAACTTTTTCAAATTAGTCGAAAAGTAATGGAATTACCCATATAGAGTTCATATTTGTGTGACAGTTCTTTCACACAATTATTTTGTAGCTACCTGTTCTTATTGTGTTTGAAGCAGCAAGTATTACAGCTCAAGTAGATGCTTTGGCATCTTCAATAAATTACATATTGTGCCGTGCTAACTTAAAAAAAAAACATAATCATTAGCGCTTTATAACTCTGAAACCGCTAGAAATACTAGAAAAATGTATATGATCATTTTTATTGCAAATTTTATCAGCTTTCATTATATATGTAGTTTTACCTCCGACCTACAGTTCTTGAGATATTAACAAAAAACTGGAAAAAGTCCACTGTTTTTGGTAATTGCCGCTAGAGCGTGTGTCATATTTGTCAGGACTTTTAGTATATCCTTCACTAGGTACCTATAAATTAGTGTAAAAAGTTTTAAATTTTTTTTAGAAGTGAAAAGATACTGTGACTGGACTATAGGTACACGTTTGAATCCAAACAAACATAGTTTTACACTTTATGGTAGAAAACTATATAAATAAAACCTACTACTATACTATGCCAGTCTTGCAATTTAATTGATTGCATCGCCAGATCGTCTTAAAACCTAACCTCCAGTGTGGTTACCAAAAGACAACCTAATATTATCTTTTAAAAAAGCACAAAAATACTACAGTTCCAAAAGAAATTATTCAGAAAAGTCACACTAAAAGTATCCCACTGCTTTCTGAAGCAAATACTACAAACAATATCGCAAAACTATTAATGAAGCACCTCTCGTACTACCACTTACACGGACCATTGTCCAAAAAAATATTTTAACACTATATTCTTAGTAATTTTTTTATGCGTGAAAATAATCCACAAATAAAGCGTCTGCAAATTAGCTTAACAAAATATATACTTTATCAGCACGTTCATAGGTTTTTATCAATTAACGCAACCGCTGATTGAATGTGAGCTATAAAATGTTCAGGTCCAACAACAGATTTGTGGTAAACTTTTTCTTTTAAATAGCTAAAAAAAAAACTCAAAATCTGGTGATCTAGGCGGTTCCAATGCACATGTTAGGATAGTTTACATTTAAAGATTCAAAATTGTTAGTTGTATGGATGTTAGATCAACAATAGACTATTTAACAAATAACAAAAGTAAAGACTATTTCGGTATATCGGTTGCAGAAGTCAAATGCATAACAAATATATAGTGATTAAACCATTAACAGTTTTATTCAATAATTGTATAAATATAGGATGTTCCCGGAAGCACTTAAGCTATCCGTAGTAATACCTATATACAAAAGAGTAGATAAAAACTTGCCTGACAATTATCGTCCTATTTCGCCACTACCAATATTTGCAAAAGTTTAAAAATGTTAAAAAATCAAATTTCTCAATATTATGAAAAAATAATATTGTCTCAAAATTTCAATACAGATTTTGTAAAAGTGTGACTACGGCGGGCGCCATGTTAGACTTTATAGAAGAAACAATAGATTGTTTTAAAAAGGGTCTCTATTTGATGGGTACTATTTTAGATTTAAGCAAAGCATTTGGGTCAGTAAAAAAAATCTTATATTAAAATCCTATTATAGCTAGGTTAAGTTTTTAATGTACAATATAAGTTTAATAATGTTTGGTAATGTTATATAACAGTATCGTAATTATTATACTATTTTTTACTGAAATTTTTATTTTTATGATATTTTATATTATTGTTGTGTATGACAAGTGTAATAAAATGTATTTTTTTTAAACACAATAAACTTCAACTTGAACTTTTTTACTTGTTTTGCCATCATGTTGATACCAAAGATTTATTGATTGCCATCGAAACTTTATTGAACAGTGGTAGTGGTGAATTTTCTATTAAAAATTAAAGAATTGAACGCTAAATTAAGTCGATTAGGTAGAAATTGTAAACCAATTACAAAATTATTTAATAACCCACACCAAATGTTTAATGACAATGGTTTGTTGATATATATAATCGTCTACAGATTGTATGAGAGTTTTCTTCAGATTATGAGTTTCACAGAATACTTTCAACAAAATGCGAATAATTGTTCGCACTGCTCAACTGCTCACGGCAAACATTGACTCGTAGCGCCATATCGCTGTCATGTAAAGTTTGTACTTTTTGAGCTCTAAACAGGTAAAAGCCTTTTTTCTTAAACAGTTGCTCAGTAACAAATAAAAATTGTTTGACCTACTGAATCGGATTTCAAGAGCACAGACATCACTTTTGAAAAACCCTGTATAATTTTAAAAGCCTGTCACTTCTGTTAAGTGACCACTCCAATAATCAGAAAAGAACAACGTATAAATATTCTTGCATAGATAGATGTTATGACGTTTCCAGACTTAAAAGTGTACGTTAAGTCAAGATCCATGAATGAATAAAAGAAAATAAGCTTAACCATTTCATAAAGTATAAAAATAAAAACACGTATCAACCTCCACAATTTTGTACCAAAAAACTTGATTTAAAAAAAAAAAATTCAAAACTATTCAAACATAAAAAAAAATCATTCTTTTAGTTCTGTGTAGAGTCTTATATTCAAAACTTCAGTGATTTTATGAAAGAACCCGTCAGTTTTCTTCCACTAAAAGTTTAATTGTCAAAATCGACTCAGGCGTCACAACATAATTTGCTTAGCCAAACCAATAAAAATTAGATTCAAAAATAAATCCATATTTAAATTCGTTGCTTCATTTTTACACTTGTTGAAGTAACAAACATAAATTTTTATATTGTAGCTTTATTCTACAATAAATGTCAATGAGTTTTGCTTCTTCACTGCGCAAGAAACAAACAACAGAACGCAGTTCTTCCATGTCAGTATGTCAACAGTTTCAGTTGTTTGTACGACACGCCATTAGCAAGACTTTCTACATCATATTATATTTTTGCCAATTATTAAGACAATTTTCCGTTCTGTACACGTTTTAAAGCACTTTTAAAGTTTTTATTTGCATCGTATTTAAAAAGTAATGAAAATTATAAAGCTTGTTTATAGAAAACATCAACAAATCTATTTTTAAATATTTTATATTTTTATCTCTTAAAATTTTTGAAATTTTTGAATAATTTCAATAAAAAAATGGCCTTGAAAACAAATGAGCACTGTCCAAAAACGTTTATCGCTTTGCAGCAAAAAATGACAAAAAACTAATTTCAAGTTCTTTTAAACGTTAAAAAAATAGTGCATATACTAAATAAAATTTGTAGGATGCCACTAAACGGAAAACAAGAAAAATAGGGTTTACAACTTCATGGTTTTATCTCATATGTTCGCCATTTGTAAACAAAATTACAAAAGCTCAATTTTTGACTATCAAAGAATGAAAACTGTTTAAGTTTAAGTATCTTTTTTTTAGTAAAAAGCTTTTATTAATAACCAGTAAAATATTAAACTAAAAATATATAAAAAGTGAAGAATAGAACAAACCTAGCAGATAATAGTTGTGAACGCCGGAGAGCGCCAAAAACGGTTATTGCCGTAAATAGAAGAAATACTCTTTAGAGCACAATTTTTAGATCTAGATTAGATTTTGTATTTGTGTAAGAGCAGTGCTTGGCGTGTCCGGTTTAACTAATAGATTCTTTTTATTTAAAAAATCGATTTAGCTAAAAACCTTTTTGAGCCACTTTAATATCAAAAAGTTAAGGATTTATATTCACCAAAATTAAATTTAAGTAGGAAAAGAAACTTTGCAAACTTTTGCAATTTTCTCTACCTTTTGACAGACATATTTGGCTAATTTTGACAAAAAAAGTAAAATTTGCTCCGGGCATTTAAAGACCCGATATCGTCTTTGGTTCAACAAAAATACGAAAATCGCGTCCAAGACGGACGTAAATCTGCGAATAAGACACTATACGATGGCCTGCAACAAAACCGATGTCTCTCAAAAGTTTTTATCATCTTTTACTTAAAGTTATAAAATAAATTAATTTTAGTTATAATATACATTCAATTTAATAGTCTTATTTTGAAAATGATTATTCCTAATTTAAAACTGTTTATTTCCAATTTAAAGCTGATTATTCTCAATTTAAAAATGATAATTCCCAATTAGAAATTAATTAGATCATAATTTTAAAAAAGCTAAAAAAAATATTGAAATAGTGTAAAAGATTTTTTTTTATAGAACGCAATCTTTATATCCGTTTTTTTTTAAATTCTCCTGAAAAAGACGGAAAATTAGTAAAATTACGAAAAACCCGAGAAAAATCTTTTAAAAGTAACCCATTTTTAGCAATTATGTGTTATATCTTACCATAAAGCAAGCGAATCAAGTTTTTTTAATTTTTGAGATCATAAGTACTTTGTTTCAGGAGTATCATATTCAAATTTCAAGTCTCCAGGTGTAGCGGAATCAAAGATATCATGTTTTCAATAAAATAGTAATTTTCTCATTTTCCGAAGAAAATTTTAAAAAACCAAAAGCGGGACCGTGTTCTACAGAAAATTTCCTATAAGATATACCCTTTTGAATATGATTTTTAACTATTTTTTGCTTATTTACAGCACAAAAACTGAAAGAAGACAAAATATTCCTAAAAAATTAAAATGACCCCCATTTACACTGTATTGCACCTAGAGATCTAAAATTTTAGGAATTGTCATATTTTGGTACCCCAAACATGAGTACATGGAGATATCGATGTGAGGGCGATTGTCCGAATTTCTGTGGAATTACCCTAGACCCAATATAAAACATTGTGTGGTATACTATCTTTGTAATATACATTTTGCAATCAGTTAATAGTAAAAATCCAACCCAAATGACAACCTCACCTGCACGTGGTGCTTCCTGCTAAAAAACTAACACGGCTCTGTTAACCAAACAAACGCTGAAATAAGTGTTCAACTCCTGTCATCCAACGGTCTAGGGCGGAAGAGATGGCACAAGAAAATGCACTCGTTTGTCCCTGGAACATGAAAGATTCCTAAAAACAAAGGAACTACTAGATAGTTGGATACGGATGCAGAAAACGATGGAAAACCACTGCATTAAAGATCTTAATAAGTAAATATCCCTTGTCACAATCATCATAGTAAAATTTAAGAACAAATAATTCAAATATAGCTTCTCAGTCGGATCTCCAAGAACGGGACCCTTATGTGTTCAATAAAAAAACAACGCCCATATAATAAAAAACCACCTAATAAACAACATACCAATAAAAATCAAGGAACAACAGCAAACCCCACATTAGCAATAAAAATAATGACATAAAATGGCTTCATCTTGAACCACAACATAGTTAAATCCCTGATCACACACTAATCTTTTACCAAATTATAATGATCAAACTTTGTAGAAAAAACGGCCCATCAATATCTTTTAACCATCAGGCCCGACAAAAATAAAGACAAGATAAAAGCATTCTATAAGAATCTAAACACAAAAACTGAATTAATAAAAAAGCATAAAATCACAGTATTATCTAAAAATCTAAACGCCAAAATGGAAAAAGCAATGTAGAATAATATGAATTTTGCTATTCCGTCCTAAACAACGCATATACACCAAAAAAAGGTAAAATAATAAGAAGTATAATATGTTATAATAAACCAAAGATTCAAAATTTCATAAAAAACGTCAAAAGTTATAAGAAAACATTGGAGACAGCAACAAATATAAACAAAAAATGAGACATATACAAAGCTTATTAATTAATGGTTCCAAAATAAAAAGAAATAAGCACAAATGGAAAAAAAATCAGAATTAGATATTATAAGAAAATAAGTCAAACATGCCATAAAAACACAAAGAATAGTAAAGCTGTGGGTCCAGATAAGATAAAACTTCTAAGGCTTATAGATGAAGACATATCTCGTAGATCTATTTAACTGCTTCTACAAAACAAGGATCATTCCATCCTAATGGTGCTCCTCAACTTTTATACCAAAAAATATTAAGACCAATAACTGCTCCAAGCATATAATCATAACGCTTATGAGCCACACTCTGTGTTTTCCTAAGAATCAACCATAATAGTAGTTTTTGAACATGCAAAGTTCTATTTGGAATAAATGTACTACAACTGTGCTCCAACATAAATCAAGGAATATTCATTAATAAAAAAAAATACTTACAATGCTCAAAAGTAAAAACATCGGCAGCCATGATATAAGAATTATAGCCAATCTATATTAGAGACAAAAGGGTCCAAATAACTCCAAAAAACTTGTGTTATTTCTTCAAAACTCTTCAATATGTACAGTAAAAAAGTTTTTGAAGAAGCTTTAGAAGAGAACTAGTATTATTATAAATAAACAAACTATAAATAATATACGCCAATGTTGTTGACAAAGTAAATACTCATACGCTGTTACATCTTCTCCACTATGTTATACGGAACTGACACCTTTAAACAAATAGACATAAAACGTCTAGCTGAATTCAAAATGTTGTGCTACCGCTAGGTTAAAAAAATATAATGGGTAAGCAAGGTAACCAACAAAAAATATTACGTTGTATGAACAAGATAAGTAAGATCATTAACACAATTAAAAAAAGAAAATTATTACTATGCCTCATAATGCAGAGACATATAGCAAGTAAAAGGAACATAGGAAGACAAAAGATGTCCTGGTTAAAAAAACTCAGAAAATAGTTTGCCTGCAGCTGGACAGATCTATTCAGAAAAGTGGCAAATAAAGTTAAAATTGCTGTGATAATTTCAAACATCCCATAAACCAGAAGAAAAAGATACAGAGATTAGATACAATTTAAAATTGGCAAAAAAAATTTCAGTTTAGATTTATTATCAATATCAATTACAATGTAAAACAACACCTTTAGAAACCGTTGAATAAATCGCTGCAATCTTGCATAGCATGAAAAAACCACTGCTCGTTTTGTAAGTGCATTTAGCAATTTTATTTTACCCTCTAATGTAATAAGCCGGTATATTGGTTTTAAAACAATTGAATTAGTTTTGAATCATTTACATAAAAAAATATTATTGATCATATAATATACAATAATAAATACTTTTAGTTAATAAAATTAAAGTAACGAGAAATATTCACTATAAACCAAGTTTCACCACATCTTTATAACTAACAACTATCAACTTTTGTTGTGATACAAATAATATTATATATTATTATATTTTATATTAAAATTTCAAATCAAAATAAGTTCATACATTCCTTGATAATGAAAAAAGAATATTAGTTGCTGCTAAACAATTTTTACTGAGAAATGAGAATAAACCGCCCGATTTATAGAATTTATAGAATATTTTTAATATCTAAATTAATTTTTGTCATTACTTAATATGATGTTAAAAAAGTTCAAAGAGAATTCTAGCTCTGATATCATATTAAGTAATGGCAAAAATTAATCTAACTAATAAACATATTTATATCTTTTTGTTTTCAACATGATATAAAGCTTAACTATAACGGAACATCCGGCACTTACTATAATTAATTTTACTTAAATTCAAGAAGCTTACTTTAAAATTCGTAAAATAGTCAAAGTTATAAATTCATCCAAGATTAAGTTAGTTTTTATTTACTTAATATAAAATCATATTTGAATTATTCAAGATGACTTCAAGTTAATCTCATCATTATTAATATGTTCTTGTATCAAGTATCATTTATTATTCAAATTAAAACGTTAAACAAAAACAAATATATAAATGATTTGTTATTGACTTGCCACTCCTATATTATTTAAACAAGAAGGAAATCATTACGCCCTTGGCCATGTTACGTTAGGTCAAGTATACTAAGAAACTTTTAATTTCTACGCTATTTAAAAGCTTAATAACTAATCATGAAGTATTTACCCCGATCAGTTTCTAAACAATTTAGTATCAAACTATTTAATTAACAATCTTATTTAATTAAAATTCTCATACACATGACCTAAAATATGAACGAATCTACTAATACTACATTTATATATTTGACATTGACAAAATGTTTTCCTCATTAAACCTCATCAACATTATTAACAGCAAAAATATATACTGACGTCATCACAGATTATTTCTTTAATGGATAATTTTTTTACGCACTGGAACCCACACTAACGAAAATATTTTTTGCGCTAAATCGCCTACCCGTTCTGAAACTTTTGATTAATCATCCAACGTTATCAATTGCGCGACTTCGCGGTAAGCGGGAGATTTTTTTTAATAACAGAGCACGGCGTTTAATCAAAATGTCAATCTGCGGGTTGTGAAATTAACATACCATGTTGTTTTCTATCAGATTTCCACGATGGAGAAAAGTTCCTTAAACACATTTTTTAAATAAAAACACAATTTTTTATATAAATTATACTCGCGCTATTGTAGTTTAATTATGATTAATTGTTAATTCACAAACTGATTATATTTAATTAATTATTGTTTAAATTTAGATTTTGTTAATGTAAACACTTTATATATTGTTAAACTTTACATATTATTTTATGCGGTTTAATTTAATAATTAATTATCCATTATGTTTTAATCGTCGGGTTGACAACTCTGATGTTGGATTATGAATTTTCCGGACGTTTGAAGAGGATCGTATACCCGAGCGCCTCTCTAATATAAACTGGAGTTGATGCCGTGTGACGAATATTTCGAATCGTGAATATGCTCGATACGCTCACGCATATACACGACAATCACGCCCAGAGTGCAGGAGTAGTATCTGGCAGCGTGTTTCATGTTCCCGGATATCTGACGGGTTGTTTGTTTACCTTTTTACGTGTTAGAAAGTGGTATTTGAAATTTCATTTTCGTGTATATATGCCGACATTCATAGCAGATTTATCTAGGTTGATGTTTATGGTTATCAGATACATACATACATGGGTTTTATAATTTGAATTATGTAACTGTTCAACATTATCCAGCGCGGCTCCGCTTTATCAGACATTTCAGTTATTTATTTGACATTATCAAACTCAATAAAATTGTTTCATGCAATTTAATTTCAAGTGAAATATTTTCAGAGCTCATTTTTTAAATGAAAATTTAACATGTTTGCATTACTTGATTAATACATTTTCAGTTAATAATTTATTTTTAGTTTAATGCTTGCTTAAATTAAATCTACGTGAATATAACGTAAGATCGATTATTTCTATTGTAGAGAAATTGTGCTCTCAATAAACACCTACTACATAACATTCATTTCAACATCTGCTAAAGCACGCGAAGCTCTGGGAGACTTAAACGAAGATGAGCAGTACGTTACCCCTTTTGCACAATGTGAAACATTTAGAGCAAAGAAATGTGTACGTGATAACAGTATAAATAGTATAATAGTAATTATAACGGGTGATTGCATACACAATTATTGTCTTAAATGTTCTGCTTTAAAAATAGAATATATTGTTGCATATAATATTAAAAATTTATTTTAATTTTAAACCTTTTACAGTAATAATAATATTACTAAAATTAACTATTTGACAACAGCATGTAAATCCTCACGACATCTCGGTTTGTTGGCACAAATCCCATAGACAAAATAAATAGAATTCAACCCTTTCAAATAACACCAGAAATCAATAACAAATTTATTGGGAGTCATAAAATGTATAAAATGTATAAAACAATTCCTATACTTGCAAATTCGCAGTTTGACTAGATGTTGAAAGCTTATTGGTTTAACTTTTTTTGTTTTTGTGGAATAAAAAAAGTCTATTGGGAAGAAACATGTGCCACATATCACAATTATCCATAAAAATGCACGAAAATAATAGAGTATATATATATTATTAGTATTAAAAAAAACAAAAAAAAAAGAACAAAGATAAATGATAAAAGAACCAACATAAAAGCTTCACTCCAAAAATAAAAACGTTTGAGCAAAATTTAGTAAATGAAAAAACTTCTAAAGTCAAAATCTGCAAAAGCGCATATCAGTTTAGGTAACAGGTTTCAATTATTTCATTTGACTTAATATTAACGTAATTCTAAAAGATTCATACAAGTCTTAAATGTTTGTAAAACGATCATAAAAACAATTCTTTAATTTACAAAGTGTGTGTTTATTATACTTTAATTTGCAATAAACTTGAATATCCATAATATGTAGTATAAGACCCTTATTATCAAGTAGACATTAACGTTATTAAAAACTTTCAGCGTAAGTTTTTAAAATATTTACGTATGAAAAAGCTTGAACTCTAACCTACTTAAGGTTTTGATCATCTGTACTGTTTAATACATTCAATTTTATTCCGCTGAAAATCGGGTAAATAATGAATAATCTTTCTCAATTATCCTGTTATTCCTGTAGTGTTTTAGACGCTTCAATTCGCAATGGTTTACGTCAGTCTACTTAAGAATCAAAGAATATATTAACTTTAGTATTTTATTGGTATAGTTGTTTGGGTACTATAAGAACGTTTTGATCAAAAATATTAAATGCTATGTTACTATTTGTTGCTTTTTACATACTCTTCATTTAATATTCAGCTCATCAACAACATCGATTGTTACTAGAGGATAAAATGTCTATCTTTGGCGTATTCACAAAACCACTACATAATAGAAATAATCTTTACAACTCATGGCCTTGACCCCATAATTAGTGAATGTAAAAACTCATGCTAAAGAAAGGGGCCGTAACAAGGGCGGAGCTACTTGTAAGCAACGGTCTGCAATGCAGAAGTGCCCACAAGCATAAGGCGCCCGCCGACGTTTATTTTAAAACCTAGAGCCCCCAGAATTTTTAAAATAAATGTTAAGCAAATATCAAAATTGTACTTTTTTTTCAAAACTGTCTCTGAGTGGGCTCTTTTCAATATTTTGCGGTGGGGTCAAAAAATCCTAACGCCGCCACTAGGCCGTAACAGACACTGTAGATGACACAATAGTCAGAAAAGTTGTTGCCAATAATTGCCTTCAGGATGGGGTGCTATCAACTACTATGGAATATAGTAATAGACAACCTAATTAATCAACCCAATTATGAATGCTCAAGGTCTCTACACAATTAGCTACGCAGATGACATAACAATTCTGCTAAATAGCAAATTTGAAGAACTATTCTACAACCTAACGCAAAAGACTCTAAAAATAATAGAAATTTAGTGCAAAAACTATTTTCTTACCGTTAACCCTCAAAAAAACAAAATTGGTACTTTACAAAAAAAAAAAAAATTGGCAAACTACCAAAACTGCTAAACACCCCTTTAACGCTGTTAACAAAGTTGACATTCCTTTATGTGGTCTTTGACAAGCTTATGTCATTCTGGCAACTTAGACGGGCTCCTGGCAAGACATGGGAACTCTCTCTAAAAAAAGTACTATGGCTATAGATAACTGTCATAAGATGCTATGTTCACTTTAGGGGCACTGGTCTAGTGGCCAAGAACTAAGCTAAAAACGTTCGCAAACTGACTAAATTAATTAAAAAAAAGGGCATGCCTAAATGTAACAGGCGCCATGTAAACAACGCCAACTGCAGCTATGAAAGCAATGCTGTGTCTGCCACCTTAAGATATCTATGTTGATAAACTAGCATCATCAGCACTGCAGCTTTCTAGATAAAGCTCTAAAGAAAATGCTCCTGCTAGAAATGCAAACAAACATCATAATATCTCATTTTAAATGCACAACAACAATATGAAAATAAAGACCAACTGCTTCAAGTTTTCATTGATGTCTCAATTTTTTTTCAAAAATCTAAAGCAGGAGTCTACTTTCAAAACTTAAACAGTTTGATATCTTTACTTCTAGAAACGCATACAATTATCCATCAAACCGAGATAACCGAGATAACCCATGGGGTGATGAAAATAGTAACGTGCAAACTCTACAGCAGTTCAGCAATTTGTAGCTGTAAAAAAACCCAAAATTACATCAAAGCTAATATTAGAATGTTCTCACATTGGTAGCTAATGTAAATAGAATCAAACTGTGCAAGGTGAAAAGACACTCCAATAAAGTGGCAATCTTAAAGATGGGCTTGAACCCCCGACCGCACTACCACTAAAACGCTTCACACTCTAAAAAAAATACACACAATGCTTTTAAAATACGGTAGTCCAACAACTTGAAGAAACGGTCGACTATTACATGCAACTTCAAACTATTACAATGATCTTGACAGAGCACTTTCAACTGACAATCCAATATGCAGAGGATGTGAAATGATTGACAAGACGACCGAGCATGTACTATGTATTTGTCCGGTACTCTCCTATGCAAGAGGTTTCATGTTAAGGAATTGCTGGCTTGACATGACCAGAACAAGGAAAACCTCTTCAAGCGTTGTTATATTATACATCAACCACATAAGCTACCTGTGTGATAAGGAGATGGAGTAAAGTTACCATTAGAAAAGGTACAAAAAACCTAATAAGACCTACGTGCAGTAAAAATAATTCCACCAAGAAATCCAGAACATGATTGTTTTGCCCCAAATTGTTATAGGCCACAAAAAAATTGCCATTACAGTAACCTTAACAACATAATGGTTGAGCTCAACTGAACAACTTTCCGTACAAAAATTGATAGCTATATATTATGTAATGTAATATTGTGTATATGGTTAAACAAGAAAAGCTTTATCTACTATAAATTGCTTTCGAGAAATATAACTATCACATATAATGTTTAATGCCAACACAACTATTGTCTGGAGACCGCAACTAAATAAAAATTACCGGAAAGCGGGACAGGATGAATGAAAATTTAAACATGTTATTGCCCGTCTATTACAGAGCTAATAAAACGCCAAAATATACCTCTTTCATGACAAGACCATACGCTACAATAATTCTGTAACAAAATTTATCATTTAGAAAATATCAACGTCGGATTGTTAGGTCTATAGTAGAAACTTTACGGATTATTTTATATCAATGTGTTGTCCATGCTATCTTACACAAACAATTAAAACATAAACGCTTATCAAGATACCAAACGCAATTAGCTAAAAAATATTAAAGAACTTCACATTTTTTCCAAAATATGCATATTGAGATCTACCGTTGTTAAAAATGCCAAACTAATAGAAACACAATTTTAACTGTTTTTACATATTACACCTTCTAACCCTGACCTGTAATAATTAAAGTTAGTTCAATAAAAACTATTATTGATCTTAATTCTATTTGAAATTATGTTGAAAAACTTTGTGAGTATTAATTTACCATTAAATTTAAGAATAAAGCTAGTTAAATACAATAAATTACGTATTAATTACATTCTGGCGCAAACGCAAATTTTTAAACTATTTTCATTTTATCTAGTCGATTACGTGGTTTAGCATTGAAGATAAAAATTGAGGAAGATATGAAGAAGGAGAAAATAAAAATGTTGAAAAAAATATATACTAATTTAATTATTGCACAAAATAAATTTTAAAAAAGTTTTTTTTCTTTGTTAAATTAGTACGCAAATTGATCCTTAACAAACATTCTGTTTCTTAAAACTAATGACAAAAGCGGGTTGGGTTGATTCTGATTCTATCAATAGAAGCATGCGTATCCGGTAAGAATATTGATGAAAAAATAAACTTCGACTGCTGATCATTCCAACTATGTCAAAAGTTCTAAAAACGCCTTGAATTTTCAAAACAAAGGAAACATCAAGAAAATGTCTATGCGTGATGAGTTAGGATGTTTTGTAAAGAACCAGATTCAGGCTATTTAAAACATTTTGGAACAAAATAAACTAGACTAAACAAAAAGTCTACAAGATTTTTAGTACCTCCCGTAGAAGAATTTATATTGATTCAGATCAACATTTTACTTAAAAGAAACTTTTGTCAGATATTTTCGACTCCACAGACAAGATGCACACATGTAGAATACATAATCAAATGCTTAAAAAAAAAGATGCGTAGTCATTGAAACACGCGTCTAAATACTTAGATAACTTTCTAAAACGCTCCCACAAGTCATCCAGCAAATAACTATATTTGATACCAATAATCTTTTCCAAACAGGATCTTTATAGAAACTACAAAATACAGTGTAGGAAAAATAGTCTTATCTCCTGGGCCTACAAAAAAAAATTTCAAACAATTTTAAACCAAAAATTTGGGGATGTTTCAATCGAGAAAAGACAAAAAATCTCACAAAAACAAAACTAGCAGTTCTGAAGTTTTCGCAATGCTATTCTGAGTAATGCTTTGCTTCAACTCTCAACGGAGAAGAAAATTACAATAACTCAAACATTTTTTGAACAGTAACACACGCAAATAGAGCTTGACAGTCCCTACAGCATTATAAAACGTAAACTAAAAAACCAAGAAATTTACCTTTTTTCAGACTTCGTTAAAATTTGCAAAAAAGCATGCACCAGAAAGGTCAAATATGTGGACCACAAGTTTTTAAACGTTCTTTAGAAGGCTATGTTTAAAACAAATTAATTTAAACTAGTTTAAAACAAAAAAACATTGTTTAGAAGATTTTGTTTTAAACTGTTTTTACAACCCTGACAGTAACAGATGTGATAGCATTTAAATATAATTAAAAAAAACTCCACAAACTTTGCTTTTCCGACAAATGAAATCTGATGCCTGGATAAAAATATGGAAACTACGAAACTCTACATCGCAGCAGAAAATTACAAACAAAAGTTTATATATCCATGCAGAACTTAAAGTCTGTTATATTATATGAATGTCATGCATTTTACGACCACCTTTTTCATGTTACTTAAATGTTCAAATTGAATATTTTTTACAATTAAAATTTCATTTGCTACAAACTGTTTTGGTATTGTAATTAACTGCAAACTGTAGGTAAATTGAATGATTAAGCAGATTTGAGAAACTTTTGGCTCGAGCGATCACGAATTGGATGGGTGTCCCCAATAAAGTGATGCAGAGCGTAACGTTCTTTCCAAATGTCTTCTCAGTGGCTAGGTGTGCCCGAGGTGCCTATCCTATGTATAAGTATACGTAAACAATATAATCTAGTATTTCTGCAAGAAAATTTATAATTATAATTTAGTATGTAACAAAGTTAGAAATTAAATAAAGAGATCAAACTATTTCTAATGCACTTAAGCAAGGTAAAACAACAAAACCAGATGCAACATGAATATCAAATTTTATACTATTTTTCCTTTCTCTTGTAAAATTTATTTTTTGACGTTTAATAGCATTTGCATTTTCAAAAACGTTTTGCTTTTTGTCAAATTTGTTACAAATTACTGTGGTCACAGCTTAGATAATAAATTTTGTAGACATGATCACAATCTTCAAAAATACATTTGCTGGAATTGACAAATACCACTAAGACGGTTGTACATTATTCTCTGGTCAATATCACAGTGAGATAGCCGTTGGTCTCATCAACCCACTTTTAACAAGTTGTTAGTTTTACATAGCAATGTAAAATAGTTGTAAAATGCACAATAATTGATAAAACAAGCTAATAAAGTGTTATGTAAAAAAGCATTCATGGATTTGATTTTAATCTTTAGCGATATGTTTGCTGAGACTGGCAGTCCAGTACCACTAAAAAAATGGTATACATATGATAATATATAAATTCTTCTGGCTAATATGTAAAAGTAAAAAATGCCCCGCCAAAACCAATTATCTCCCAGACAACATCTTCAGCCTCTTTACAAAATCTTTTTTTGTAGTTTTTGTATCGACAAAAGTAATTTTAGTCATTAGATCAAGCATAGTAAGTCGTCAAAGGAAAGACTCTTGCAGCGGCTTTCTAAATAATTGCCCGTACATTTTTATTTTAATCAAGTTTGAAACTAACTTAACGCATTTGGAGGAATGTTGGAAAACAAACTACTAATAACAAAATATTTTTTTAAAATTTTTTTGTATTAGTGAAATATTCTAAAGAATTAACTATTGAAAAGAAGAGATCGAAGTTAGATTTAAATTTTCTTAAGATCTGATGTTATAGAATTTTCACCGTTAATAAATTCCTGAATTTTTGACTAATATTCGGACTTTGGAAGAATTAATATAGAATTTGATTTGTCAGCTTTGTGAAAGTGAACTTATAATTTTTAGTTTTAATTCGAAGTGACTTAATCGTAGTTATGTCAGAAATATCTGAAACTGGCTTATTTCTTAATAATTTTAGCTATTCTGGATTTTGAAAAAACGACATCTGGGAATTTATTATACTAAACTGCAAGCTCTGATTCAACAATAAATGTTTCTCTGGCATTGCTGTTATCTACGTGTGGTGAGTATTTTGGGCCCTTACTTAAAAACGACAATTCTGTGGGAGCAGAAGTGCAAATGTTACGTTGGCCGTATGTTAAAATATATCCGTAATATAGTACATAGTAAATGTGTTTTATTTATTTTAAAATGAACTATTATATAGTAACGACCACCACCATTCAATTAATAAATTAATGTATAAATCTAACCATTTTTTATGTAAACATGTTTTGTTTTTGTTATTTGAAATGACTCTTATGGACAATTTAAATAATTTTCGTGCAAAAAACTGACGTTTCATTAAATTTATTATGCGTTAAATAATGTTTTTAATCAATTTTCGAGTACAACTATGTAAAATTTTAGACATTCATTTATTATATGATGTACTGATGCTAAAATAGCAAAATAAATTTTTTACATAGATCAGCTAATGGCAGTATCTTAACGGCTAAATGTATTTGTATGGCAAGCATTAATAAACCTTTACCATGCTCTGAAACGTTTACTAGTCTGCATAATTGTTTAAAAAAATTTGTTGAACTAAAAATTAATTAATAAATTCGATTTTCTTCCCTTAGAGATTAAACGGTAAAACATAGCTTCCTTTTGTTGAAAATAAATTTCCAGCTCTTTTAAAAGAAGTACTTTTTATGAATGATGTTTTTCTACATTTTGCACTAACCGTGCAAAACGACCCATCAATAGAGCGGCGATCTTTACATTTTTGACCTCCAAGATCACCTTAACACATTCCACTGCATTTTTTGTGTGTAGAAATACTTAAAATTACTCGTTTGCACAACCCCAATTAAATGTTATTCGCAATACTAAAATTTTTGAATGTGTTCGGCAATTCATAATGAGTCGACTGAAAGCTTGTATTTTAGCTAGAGATGCACATTTTGATTTTTTTTTAATATTTACTACTTTCATTTGACTGATTCTATAAACTAAAATTATTTCTAATTTATTACAATAATTTAAACAATGCAAATCATGTATCTCGATAAAGACAAAACGTATAACGCTTGTTTATAGCAACTATTCGTCTTCAAATTGAATAACAATTCACCTACAATCATATTTTAGCTTACTTTGAAAACACTCTGTATAGTGGTGACAATTAATCATTTTTTTTAAATATTATAATGTCATTTGTTTTATTAAGTTTTAAAAAATAGACCATCCTGTATAATCGATCCCTTTATAATTTTTTTTATAGCTATCGCTTTATATAATAAATATGTAAAAGTTTTTATTTAAATTTCATTGATACTATCTGTTTATTGTCGTAATTAAAATTGAATCTATTATTACGCATTCTGACAAAATATTAAAAGTTTCATATAATAATAGAATAATAGTTAAAATCAAGCTTTTTAGACTTTGATTTGTATTATAGATATATAATGATATAATGTAATGGTGCATTTACAATTTCATTGATTTAATCATTATGCAAAGTCATGCAATTTCCGTGGTAATTTGCCTAAAAGTCAGTTATGACGCAAGTTCATTTAATTTAATTGCACCAGACATATCCATTATAATAAAACTTAATATAGTTCCCGAATACGATTTAATCAACGTCTAGAAATAGTGAAACATTAACATTTTATGCCATGTGTGTAATATAGCCCACATATTGAAGTAATAAAAATGTTGATACCACATATTCTAGCTTTAGGCCTACAATATTAGACATATATAATTTTGGGCGCCGAGACGACCGCCGTCTGTGTTGACTGACCCTACCCATGTTACATACTTTGGAATATCTATTTTACGATTATTTTATTCAAACGATATTATTGATTTAGGATAAAAAATGAAATAAAAAATGTGCAGACAATGTCAAATATGGTAAAGATTTTATTATTCTATATGAATATCTTCATAATATCTAGTTTAATGCACAGTTTTATTGATAACTAGATATTGGTGTATATATGCAAATGTATGTATCTAGTAATTACAAAGTTTTTTTCTTTTCTTGTTTTAGAGCTATTTTACATTGCACCAAAAGTCTTACAACTTGTTACAAAAACAGTCGCTATAAATTTTACTAAAAAAATTAAAAGAACAACTAAGATTTTTATAAAAAAATTGAATATAATTAATGATACATTGTTGATTACATTTGATAAATAATATTAAATATTTGTGTTAAAAATGACCAATTTAAAAATAAAAGTTTATAATAATAGCTTTATAGCATTTAACAATTAGTATAATAGTAATAAGGTATTGATCCCTTTTAAAGCTAAAATATCTAAAAAATCTTAGTCAGAAAGAAAATGCAACGTTTTGCGGAAAACACGTACAGAATGCTCAAAAATGACAAAATAAACAAAGTATGAATGTTGCCGTAGTTTATAATCTATTAATGATATATAGATTTTTTTTACTTTAAGTACACTCATTACATTGTAAAGAATGTATTTCTGAATATCCAACCCAATCATACATAGTAAAAGAATGTATTAATTTGAGCATACAGTATATTAAATATATTAAAATATGCTAGAACTAACTGATCTCTACATTATGTTCACTACAGATAATGTTAACTGTACATTTGTTGCAACTTAACTGAAATTTGTTTCTCATATTTGCAAAAAAAACCCGGGTAGTGTAACAAGCTCGAACAATTCAATGCGGCTGCAAATAAATTCTTTAACAAAACAAAAAACTCAAAGTGTCAATCAGGCTAGATTTGGCACAAGAAAGATAACAAAAAACTTATTTGTTAACAACAAAGAGGAACAAAGATTTTCTGCAGGGATGTTGAAAACACTTTCATTACTGCATGGTTAAAAAATATCTTAAAAAAGCTCAGACGGCACATATACAGACCATCTATTGGAAGCACCTGAGATATTTTTCAACATCTATTTCCCAGGTTGTAGTACTTTGTGAAAAGGTTACTCTAACGTTGCAACCCAACTCCAAACAAGGGACAATTAGGATGCTCCACACTACCTTGTAAAAGAGATGCGCATAACCTGGGTAATCAAAAACTTCTCACCACGTAGGGCACCAAAACTGGATGGGATTTTCCCGGCTTTTTTACAATAGGGAAGTCATTCTTATCCACCTAATAAAAATTTAAGGAATATGCATATTCTTTTGTTATAGCATAAAGAAAAGTTAAAGTTGTATATATACCAAAAATAAGACGCTGTGACAATAACGCAAATAAATCATACCGCCCAATAAATCTCACGTTTTTTTTTTTTAGACTCTCAAGAGACTTTGTGGAAGATCAATTCGGAAAACTACACTTCCCACCAAAAAAAGATCTACAAAATGAGCGCTACACCATGTCAAAAATAACTACAAGATAAGATCTTTGCTGTATTCATAGATATCACAGATGTAGGAACAGATTAACGGACTTATGAAAATGACAGGTAATACAAATAATATACCACAGAAAGATACCGGAATCGGGTAATCATCCGCTGCTACGGCAGCCAGCTTCATGGATTCTGGGGGGAGCAGTTACCAAAACCCAAACACAGATAAGAATAATGAAAACGTAAAGTATTCTCCTCCACAAAACCAGAGGGCACCATTAAAACAGAACAGTGCCGGATCTAGGCGAAAAACCGACTAGAAACCATGAACAACCGGAGACACCAAACAACAAGAACATGAGCAGTGAAACCGATATACTCCAGATAAGTAAACGCAAAAGAGGAAACGTAACTCCTGAGAGTCAAAAAACTGATTAGGTATAAAAGGAAACTTTTTTAACAAATAACTAGACAGTATGCTTAATCAAGTAAAACACTTGAAAAGCTAATTGCCCAAACCTACAAACCAAAAAACGAACTGGTAGACATAAGCTCAAGAACGTCTTATCACGCTCGGCAAATGCAGCAGCGTGCAAGTGAGAAGACAGACATAGAACAAAGACTGCTTTCTGAGATAAATAATCTACAACTCCAACTGGAGCAAGAGAGATTCAAAACAAAACTCACCGGCACGGAAACCAAAACGATTGGAACCCAAACAGACGCAAAAGAGATCAAAGAAGAAGCTAAAAATAGAGAAAAATTGGTAAAAGAAATGATAAATACTGTAATTAACTCGGAAAAAAATTACAACAAGCTAGTCAAAATAGTTGACAAAGAATGGTCAGAAGAATGCGTAAGTTTAGACACATCGTCCCACTTGTAGAGGAAGGCCTCAACAAGGGCAGTCTCGAGTTTGTAAGGGTACAAATTGGAGTACTAAGCAGTAGAGAAACAAACAAGCAGATACAACATACAAACAGCACGTACGTTCTGACAATGAAGATAGATGGCAGCGGAGTTGACGACATCGAAACTGTGTACAAGCTGTGCACACAGTTAAGAGAAGAGATAAGCCAAAACAAAAAAAAAATGTCATAAAATTGCTTTAATAGGGCTCACAAATATGGCTTATATTAGAAAGTGTGTAGAATACTTGTTTCGAGACGCAGGAATTGAAGTGACCCTATGCGGTAACGTTGTAGAAAAGACGAAGGAAAATAAACTTCTACAAAACTCCAAGGAAAGAAGAAATACACTCGAAACCTAAAAACTAATCATCAAAGCATAGGAGGGTAAACCTACTGAGAACGGCAAAGAACGCGGTAAATATAGAAGAGACGAGAAACTATAAAACAATAAAAAAGACAGATAAAGAAGACCTTCTCTTAGAAATAACGGGAGGGAAGGCAAACACTCTAAAAGAAAGCATACAGAGCAAAAGCGACAACATAAGATAGCAGATAATAATCAAAATAAATAACACGATGGTACACATAACGGACATCGACGCCTGTATAGACCAGATCAAGCTGCACGGTAAAATCATGAAAGCCGAAAACCCATTGGAACATCATGTTAAAGTGATCTCAACGCGACCCACTCAAAATGACAACCAAACCGCCACAGTTGCCATCAAAAAAGACGCAGCCAAGCGCATAATAGATAAAGGCAAAGTGAAAATAGGTTGGACCAACTGCAGGGTAAGGAAAAGAGTGGACATAACAAAGTGTTACAGGTGCCACCTTTTTGAGCACAGGAGGGAAAAATGCACGGGTCAGGACAGGTCCAACTTTTGTTTAAACTGCGCCAAAACAGGACATCAGACAACAGACTGCAAAAATACACCTACTTGTATAGTCTGCAAAGTGGATGGGCACAAGTCAGATCAAACAAAATGTCCGCAATACAGGAAACTTTTAAATAATAAGGCACCAAGAACAACAGGAGGTGTGTCTACGAAAAAAAACTAAATATGCCACCTAAAAGAAAATGCGTAATTTGCCACTGCGGCAGAAAAGGATATCGATTTGGTCATAGTTTGCGAACCCAACCGAAAGATTATCAATAAATCAGGGTGGATAGCCGATAAGAGGAAAGATGTTGCCGTGTTGTTCAAAAACAAAAAAACTAAAGTACAAAAAGTCGAACGCTATGATGAATATCTCGTCATACAACTAGAGAGTTTCACCTTGTACTGCTGCTACCTGTCTCCAAACATTCCATTCGATCAATTTAAAATGAAAACTGACGCAATAATGCACAAATGCCGTAGCGCCCGAGAAGAAAGTGTCATCCTAAGCAATACATAAACGAGTGGGGATCCCCGGTAGTTGACCAGAGAGAAAAACACTTTGGAGAATGGCTGGCAACGCTCGACATGGTTGTACATAATAAAGGCGACAGAAAAACTTTTGTCAGAAGAAATTCTCGTTCCTTTATACACATGATGTGCTCAACGCAAGGTATTGCAAAATATATTAAGAAATGGGAAGTCCTAGACATGGAGACTGCGACCGACCACAACTATATATACTTCCAAATAAATGACCGCAAAAAAACGAAGACCGGACTAAAACCCCGAAAAAAACCGGACCGGAAAATTTTTAGGGAACTAATTTCCTAAAGCATTGAAAGGTCTGGAGACAACAAAGCGACGCCCGAGAAGTATACGTCCTCCATTACAGAAGCCTACAAAAGAAGCTTTCATGCCAGCAATAGTAAGTTCAAAAACGTACTATACTGGTGGAACAGCTCCAAAGAGAAGAATGCCTCAAACTCAGGAAGAAATTTACCAGAATGCGCAAAAGCCAATGATTAAACTAACACGAGGTTAAGGAAATCGGATACCTCTACAAAACACACAAAAAGAAACTTAAAAAAAAGAATCAGTGGAGAAAGCTATGCAGCGAATTGAACGAAGACGTATGGGGATCCGCCTACAAGATTGCAATAAAAAAATGGGAAACTTTGCACCGTAAGAGCTAACCACAAAGAGCAAGTTAAAAGTAGCGGAAAAACTCTTCCTAAAAAGCAGACACACAACAGAACCTGTTAAAGTAGTGGAAAACGTAAAGCTTTTTGAAAAGGATGAGTTGGAACAAGCACTGCAGACTGGAAAATTTCCCAGCCTAGATAACATAACACCTGAAGCCCTAAAAGAAATAGGACGTATAGCAACTGAATGGCTATTAAATATGCTGAACAAACTGCTAAAGCTACAAACTTTTCTTGCCGAGTGGAAAACAGCCAAATTGATTTTAATACCTAAGGAAAACTTTACAACTGTCAACCTAAAATTCAGACCCATATGCTTTCTAAATACCACTAGCAAGATCTACGAGTCCATGATAAAAAAGCGACTAGAAGAAAAAATCCATCAAGTAGGAGGATTATCAGAGCATCAGTATGGCTTCGTGAAGGGAAGATCTACATTAATGGCTGTAGAAATTGTTATCAAGATTATCAATAAAAGCAATGACAAATGGAGAGCACTAGTCACTCTAGACATTAAAAATGACTTTAACAGCCTTTCATGGAAAGATATTAAAGAGGAACTGGTCAGAATAGAAATCTCAGAGTACTTGCAATACATCATCGCAAGTTACCTTACTGAAAGAAAACTGCAAATAGAAAAAGATGTAGTTATGGACGTAACTACAGGGGTCCCCTAGGGATCAGTTCTAGAACCACTATTCTGAAACTTAGTATATGACGGTATACTAACAAGGCAATAGCCTTTGCAAACGACATTGCACTGATAATATTAGCGAGAAATGCATACGAGCTCGAAAATAAAACTAATGATGCCATAGAAATAGTGGATATTTGACTAACCAAGCACCGCTTGGAGCCAGCTCCCAAGAAAACAGACGCGGTCATACTAAAGGGTCCACGGAAAAGAAGTCTCAGCAGCGCTGTTATCTTCAAATACAAAAGCACGACTATACATAGCAAGAGGACAATTAAATACCTCGGTATATCGACGATGCTCTTACTTTCTCGGAGCACATAAATAAAGCGGCGGAAAAGACGGAAAAAAGGGCGGCAAACTTGGCCAGAATCATGCCCAACATAGGCGGACCGTCAAGCGGTAAGAAGCAATTGTTGAACGCCGCCACTGAGTCGCAAATTCTTTACGGCCCACCAAAATGGCACGGAGCCATGAAAGTGAAAACTTTCATAAATTGTTTGATCAGTGTGCAGAGGAAGACGCTATTGCGGGTAACTTGCGCATACAGGACAGTCTCGGCGGAGGCCCTTCAGGTGGTAGCCAGAGCAATTCCGATCAATCTGTTGGTGGAAGAGAGGAGGAGATTGTACAAGAGGAAAGATGCAGCAACACCAAAGGCTAAACTTGAAAAGAGGGAAGAAACTATCAACAGATGGCAAAATAGATGGAATAAAACAGCAAGTGTCGCACAGTGGACCAAGCGTTTAATTCCAAACGAAGAAATCTGGCTAAAATGCAAGTACAGAACAACCGACTATTTTCTGACTCAAGCCTAGACAGGGCACGGCTCGTACAAATCGTACACAAAAAAGATCGACAAGGACAAAACTGATACGTGCAGATACTGCAACAAAGTAGATGACGTGGAACATACGCTTTTTAGTGCTACAGGTGGGTAGTAGAAAGGACAAACATAGAGTTATGGTTTGGGAAAATAAAAAACGCAAATAACATTGTGGAAACTATGCTGAAAAACAAAGAAAGCTACAAACATGTCAGAAGTACCGTAAGCAAAATTATAAAGAAGAAGGAAGAAGGAAGAAGAAGAGAGGAGTGAAAGATAAAGACTGGGCCGTTTTGAAGGCATACCTTTACGGTGAAACTTCAAAACATTCTTTGAAGATGAGGTGGTTTAGTGCGTAAACAGTGTCTGCACAACCCGCACGGAGTCGCACACTACTGGATGGTGGAAGAACTTCATCCAGTGTCCATAAAGAATTTACATTTGACAAAAAAAAAAATATCAAAGGTGTATTTGTATTCACAAAAAAATAGTTAGAACTCTCACGACTCATGACGTTGAACCCACAATCAGTAAATGGATAAAACACATGCTAAAAAAATAAGGAGTAACAGTCATTGTAGGTAACACAATAGTTAAAAAAGTTGTTGCAAAAGGCTGCCCTCAATATAATAGTACAACCAAATTCAATAATTGAATGACTCAGATCTTTTACTCAATTGGCTACAATTCTGCTAAATGACAAATTTAAAATCGTACACAGCAACCTAATGCAAAAAAACCTTAAAATAATTAAAAAAATGATGCAAAGGCTTTTATGGTTAACTCTCAAAAAACCTAATTGGTACTCTTCACAAAAAAAAAAAACACTGACAGACTCAACCTATCAAAATTCACCACACCCCACTAACTCTGTCAACCAAAATGATATATTTAAAGAACAAACCTAAATATGAGATATAAAAAAGTATATATGTTTTTTTGGCAATGTAGTCTATTGGCATGACATAGAGATTGTCTTCAAAAATAGTTCTATAACTATACCAAGCTATCATAAGACTTATGCTCACGTATATGATACTAGTTTAGTGGCCAAAAACTAAGCAAAAAGAATTTTTTGCAATCCAAACTAAAATCAGTTACAACAATTTACATGTCTAAGGGTCGCTTTTGCAATTGTCAGATAACTTATACCGGGAATAAATTTATCTAAATGTATATACCTGGTATAGCATTAGTTTTGCTTTTGTTACAGTCTAGATAACCTATTGAAACATCAATAATGATTTATAAACTGACGTATAAATCATTTATACACAAATTTGTTGTGCGCGTTACTTGGTTATTGTACTAGAGAAAACTACTGCTTCCAGCACCGCATAAGTTATCCCTGGTTTATTCTCCTCAAAACATACAAGTCAAGTTTTATGAAATTGCTAGGACTCCTAAAGTAATCGGGGCCATTGTAAAATTTCAATCACCCGCACACTCGAGTAGAATCTCTATTCAATGAATCCCAAATTAGAACTAGAAATAAAGACGAGCCACCTGAAGGTCCCAATAATTAGGTCAATCAAGGAAATAATGCTCGACGATTATCAATTTTCTTCTGTGCAAAAATTTGAGCATCAAATCATACTTTAGCTGTCACACGTTTATGCATTTTCTAAAAAATCATTTATCACGAAGATGGTTGTTTCTGGAACTGACTTATAAATTGACGTATACCTTGTTTATAAACTATTTTGTTGTGCGCGTTACTTAGTTACTATACTAGATATAAGTTATAAGAGATTGTAAAAGCGCATTTTTATATATTCCTTAGATAGCGCTATTCTTTGTTTAACCGATGATTGTAAAAGCGGTCCTAAGTCTAAAAGACGACATGCAAACGATGCGTACTGCATTTATAAGAGCAATGATGTGTCCATCTTTATGTTGAGACAGTATCAACATCGGCAGCACTAAATGCAACTGGACTCTGGTACACTACAATAAAAGCTGGTAGGCACAGTTGCTTTCTAAAAGAAGCTGTAAAGAAAACGCCTCTGGTAGAGTGCAAACAAACATCATGCTACCCCATTTTGTATTTAAGAAATTCTGCAGTGTACACACACATTAACAACAAGAGCAACATAAGAACATATACACACTCTTTCAGATCTTCACTAATGGTTCAAAAAACTTTTCAAAGTTCTGTATCTTTATCTCTAGGCTACATACTGCTATCTTTCAAGACAAGATAATTAGATTAACCCATAAGGTAATAAAAACAGTAACATGACAAACATCTGGTAAAACGTGCAAATTTTAACGGAGCAGCAATTCTATCTATAACAAAAACATAACATCATATCAAAGCTAATATTAAAATTTAATTATGTTCTCACATTGACAGCTAGTATAAATACCACCAAACTGTGCTAGGTGAAAGAAAACTCACAACAAAATAGATTGATGGCTTGTCAAAAAGTCAACTCTTAAGATGTGTGGGCCGGGACCTTAAACGGCACTACTGAAAAGTCTAAAAAAAAAATAAAAAAATAAAAAAATAGAAAAATGAAAAAAATGATTTTTTAACAAAATCAATGTTTTTGACTAGAACATGTTTTATATTAATTTGAACATAAATGAATTTAATTTATTCACCTTATCTGTGATTAACAAAATAGTGCTGATTTGTGTAAAAAAAATCAAATATAGAATGAATGAATTAACCGCTAATACTTTATGTATTCATTTTTAGTAAACAAATGCCCTCATCTTATAAATTTTGAATAAACAAATAAGCTACGTACCAAACTAGTCCCACCGTCTACAACAATGGTATAAAAAAAAGCCAAAAAACTTTTTGAAAAATTGTAAAAAGCAATCCCTGCTGACATAATGTCGGGAGCTACTACAGACATACTTTCCAAAACCTACGTTAATGAAAAATTCTAATAACTGTCAAAAAAAAAAGAAACACACAAAACCAGCTAGACATAAAAAACTATTAAAACAAATAGGCGACAAGTACACAATGAACAAAGAAAATCCTCCGAGTTCTTTTTTAGACATTAAAGAAGAATTTGATAATATTACTTTTAAATCTATTGCAATGACAATAAAAAACTGATAAATAAATCTTTAATTCCAAAATTGAGTCAATTCTATGCTTAAAAAAGTTTTTATAACAATATAGACTTTAACTGTGGGTGTTAAAGTTGCTGGTAGACGGTGTGCTATTATCTCTAGTGTGGTGTTTTGTCATACACGGCTTCGTTTGAATACTTAAAAATAAAGGCGTTTTGCATTAGACTATGTTGATGATCTTAGTATTCACTAAACAAAAACTTTAGAGAAACTTCATCAAACATTATGCAGAGTGCACTAAGCACCGCAGATAATGCAAAAAGAATGGGCAATCAATAAACCCAAACAAAACTGCAATCGATCTTTTCACAAAAACTAAAGACCTATATAAATTGACAATGTATAGAGGTTCCACAATTGATACCAAAATAATCTTCAACAGTTAGCTCAAAACTGTATCTTCAAAGACCAATTGGGTAATTTTTGCAACCAAAATAATAGCCGGACCCACATAGAGACTGATATATAATATGACAAAATAGTAATTAAGCAATAAACTTAGTCATGTCCAGATTGATAGTTTGCTGCATAAAAGTCTACTCTAAAGATCATGGAGCCTGAATCCTAAATTGCAGTGTTACAAAAAACAAACCTCACAGAAGCAAACTTACACAATAACAAACAGCCAAACAAGGTTCATGATAACTCTAAAATCTAAAATAAAGACTAATACTTTAAATTTTTTCTAAAATATTTACAGATCATAGCATAAGTCTTATAAATAAAGCTCTAAAAGCTCACATGCGTACTATGAGCATTGTAGATAATCCATTATAAAGGAATGCAATGTAATATTCTATGTACGAGCCCAGCACTCTCCCAAGTAAAAAGTTTATGTTATGTTTATATTGTTGTTTTGACATTAAATGCAAACAATTATAGCTTTTGTTGTTGAAATAGATGTTGGAATTACCAATGATAGTGGATTTAGTAAAAAAGTTTTAAAAAATGTGCGTGTTTTGAAGAAAATTAAGAATAAAAATTTATAATCATAAATTACTCCAATTTACTTACCCAAGTTTTGGTCATTAAGTAATTAGACTCATGATCCCGTTTTCTGACTTAGACATTTCTAACGGTTGTAAAAAGGAAAAATTTCTTGTTAACAAACTCTTGAGCGTGTGAGAGGGTACTCCAATTCAAACTACTAGAAAGTAATCATGATCTAAAATAACACGCTCAGCGTTGGTCTTAAAAAAAAATGGATATTACTTCTTTTTCCTCTTACTTAGAAATATCAAACACATATTTATAAGAGAAACTTTCAATTCTTTAATACTTGAAAATAATAATAATCTGAAGTGAACCAACCGCCCTCCTAAATGGTGGATGTAAAAAAATTGGAGATCACCTACTCCTCTTCTGATTAAAGGACTTCTAAAACATTTGAGCAAGTGAGTAAGCATTCCAATTTAAACTACTTAATGACCCACCTATTCACTCAAACAATGAATCATTATTGCCTCTTCTAAGATAGAGATTTCTAATGCTTACAAAAAAAATCAATTCTTTAATAACAAATATTTGCGCCGGTGAGTGGGCACTTGTTCAAACTACTTGATGGTAATTTTAATCTGAAATGACCCATACACCCGCTTAAGTAATAGTCATTAAAATATTGGATAAAACGTCTTCCTCTTTTGACTAAAAGAATACTTGTAGATAAAAGAAACTTAATAACAAACACTCAGGCAGTTGGTTGGGCACTTTAACTCAAACTATTTGCTAGTAGTCATAATATAAAATTACCCACCCACACACCTAAGTATTGGTCATCAAAAGATTAAATATCATTTCATCCTCCTATGCCAAAAAGACTTTTAACACTTGCAGAGATAACTAGAGGCGACCGTAGCACAATGGTCTAGTGCAAGGACTGTTGTGCAGTCAGCCCGGGTTCGATTCCCGGCAGCGGCAATATCTAATTTGTCAAATATATTGCGATGCGGTCGTCTCCTTTGCAAGGCAATGGCTAACCAGCAAAGTATTCGCCTAGTAAACCCCTCTAGTGGTGTGGTTCGGATTCCACGTTAAACTGTAGGTCCCGTTTGTTTGTGTAGAACTACTATCGCGCACCACAAACATACGAGAGGAGATAACAAACAGTCGGGTGGGTAAAAGTGAACACATTATTAAACTACTGGCTAGTAATCATAATCTGGAGTGATCCACCTTACCGCCTAAGTGTTGGTCAACTAAAAATTGTATATCAACTACTTCTTGGACAAAAATACTCTTAAGGCTAACAAAAAAGAAAAAATCCAATTTTTTGATAACAAACATTCGGACGGGTGAGCGGAAACACCAGGGCATAATCACAAGTAACTAGTTTGAACTGAAACTCCCACCAAGTGTTAATCATACAGAAATTGTATATCATTTCTTCCTCGTGTACTAACGTTTGCAAAGATAAAAAATATTTATTTTTTTAGTTTAAAGGTTGAATTGTTTATTTAGACAAAACCAACAAGTGAAATTATATGTAAAATTCTTTTTTTGAGAAAAAAATTGGTTTATTTAAAAAAATTGTATTTAAAACAACTTTAGTTTAAATTTTTGTTTAACTTAAGAAATTGACAATTTAGAGAAAAAAATTATCATTTAGACAACATTAATAAGTAAATTCATATGTTGAATTGTCTTGTAAACACGATTTATATGAAGAAAAATATTGAAAGTTTTGAGAAAATTAGATTTGAAACATTTGTACTCCGTATTGTTGTTAAATCTAAGAATTTTTAGATGTTATATTGATTATTTAGACAATACCAATAACTGGATTTATATAAAAATTGTCTTTTATATAAAAAACAAACTGCTTTAAAAGAAGAAATTTTAAGAACATTGGATTTGAAACAGCTGTACGCAGTTTTTTTATTAAATCCAAAAAATAATATTTTAAAGGATAACCTGATTGTTTAAACAATACCAATAAGTGGATTAATTTCTAAAATTGTGTTTTAACGAAATTTTGTAAAAAAAAATAAAATGGTTTATTTGAAGAAATTTTGAGAAAATTGGGTTTAATTTTACTACGCATTTTTTCCAAATCCAAGACATTTACATTCTAGAGGTCACATTGATCATTTAAGTTCTCAATCATTAAAATTACGTTAATCATATATAAAGTTTTTTGACCAAAAAAGACGAGCATAAAGCTCATAATAATACACTATAATTTTTGTTTTTGGTTGATGATTGAGTTACTGAAATTCTGTTTAATAAATTAAATAGGTTTACAACGTCTTTTTCTGCTACTTTTGTTCTACAAAAGAAAATGAATGTAATTTAAACAATTTTACTTAACTTTTGTTGGATGCCAATAGATTTAATAAGTTCAAGCTAGTGCCATATTTTCATAAATTTTAATTATAAAATATTTTTACAACTTAACCAAGGCAGTCAAAAGTCAAGCGCACACCCGCGTCGTTTCATGTTCTATATTTAATAATCCAATAAATAATATTAATAATAGTTACCAGTACTTCTAAAACCTTCAACATTATATAATAATTTAAAATACTTACTAGAGTAGAAAATCACGCCAATGTGTTTAAACGTATGTAACCATTTAAAAAAATTGATTAGCTTACCTGAAACAAAAATAAAAATAAGTTGATAAAGTTTTATTAAATTGCTTATTCAATATAAATATATAGAAATGTTTTACTAAAGCGTAACAATCCAATGTAAGGAAATATCAAACTCTCACAACAAAGTTGTGTAAAGTTGTATTTGGTGATAGTAGCAGCCTCTATTACTACAAGTAGCAAAAAATTGAATTTCAGTGTGCACAGCTTTCAAATAGTAAGTTGGGTCGCATCAGAAGTTAGCCACTAACTAAAGTGCAGTAATCACATTATAGGTTCAAACTTTCAGCTGCTATGTCGTTTCGTCTGGATGGCACAAGGAAAAAGAAGAGTACAAAAGACGGTGAACAAAGGACGCTCATGACTAAAACTTTCAAACGGTGATGAGATGATTTCCCGATTAGAATTTAAAATGAGACGTGTGTGCCACTGCTCATTAATTATTTAAACTGATTAATTGACGTATTGCATCCATAACTCAACGACCTATTAAACTTTCATCAAGATTTAAGTGTAATTTGCAATTCAGATTCTGGGATATTGCAAATACATATCGGAACAATATTGTAAAGATATAATGAATATTCCACAGCGTATATGATAAAGCAATAAACATGAATGAAGAATATTTCTTTTTTTATAACTTACTACAATATTCATAAAAGTTGCATGTAATGAATTATTTAAAAATGTATGTTTGCTGTTTTATACTTGTTGATGTTGCATAACAGAATTATATCACACAATTGTAAAATTAATAATTTACATGCCATGAATATTCAATAGGATGGAATAAGGGAAAAATGCAGACTTTCAAATATTTAAAATATTCAACGCGTGCTGCTTTATTATATATGCAACCAGTTGAGCGATTATGTTGGCATGCCAGCATGAAATGATGACAATATGCAGTTTAATATAATAATCCTTACAAACGTTGACAACTTGCTTTCTATTATCCTAGACTCCAACAATATAGTTTTCAACTGTCATATAAACTTTAAATTTATAAAAAGATTTCTTGTATTTAATTTGATTGCAGGTAAACTTTATTATTAGTGTTAGTTAAATAATAATGAAATGATATCAAATGTAATACATTTTTTTTAATGTAGCATAATTTTTTTGTCAAGTCGACTAATGCAATAGTTTGTTCAAAACATTTGTATTACATATATGAATTCTATCTTAATCTGATAGTAATAAAACTGGCAACATCCGGTGATTTATATAAAGTAATGCCCTAATTTTCTAATGATGCATTAATATGTTTATTAATTTTCTAGTATAATATATTGTGTATGCTTGTGCATTTATGATCACATATGTAGTCGTTGAGCTAGGTAAATTTTTGCTACCCATCGTAAATAATTTGAAAAAAAAATAACAAATAAAAAAAATAGATAGAAATAAAAAATGTATTTTTTGTATTTTATAGCTGGATTTTATCAATTTAAGGACGGAATTTAACGTTTAAGCTAAATGTTTGCAATATCGGTCAAGCTTTTTATCAATTTAAGGTAGGATTTTGAAATTTAAACCAGATTTTAGCATTATCTGCCAATTTTTTTGTTTTATAGCAATTTTTTTTTAAATTTGAAACCATATTCTATTAATTCAAAACTGGATTTTAACATTTAAACTAATTTTTTTTAAATTTAATTATATTTATTTATAATTGTATTTAATGAGCAGATTATTGTATTTTATAGCCGGGTTTTACCAATTTAAGACCAGAATTCAACGTTTAAGCTAAATCTCTGCATTAACAAACTTTTGTATTTTTTGGCCAAATTTTATTGATTTGATATTAGATTTTAAGTTTTTAATTATTCCATTCCAGATTTAGATTAGATTGTATTTTATTGCTCGACATTATTGGTTTGAAACGGGAATTCATTATTCAGAGATAGATTTTATTATTTTAAAAATATTAAAACTAAACATAGTTAACTTAATTTTTAAACTAAAATTTTTAAACTTTACAATTAACTAAAAAGTCATGTTTTTAACTAGAACGTCATGTAGGCAAAAATTTTATAAACCTTTTTTTTTGTATTTTGTGAAAATTTTAAAATAAATATGTCAGTTTGTCTATTACTCTTTTGTATTAAAGTCTTCAAAAAATGTTGTGCACTTAAGCCCTCTTATAGATAAGGCCGGCTCTGAGTGTGTCTAAATATTTGAGAGATAGTAATACAATGCCTCCTATTAAACTATGTGTGTGTGTAAGAAAGACTGTGGTACAGTTTCTTACACACAGACAGATGACCAAAACAAACTTATTTTTTATTTTTTCCAGCCCGGAACTATAAATTTTAATAACAAAAGAAACATTTTTGACTGCAAGAGTTACTATTGACGCACTAGAATTAAGCAACATGATCGTAAATTGTTTGCAAATACAGATCTAAAAACACGCTTTTTAGAACGTGAAAAATAGTAAATAAAAAATCTAGTAATCCATAAGGTACCTCCAAAGCCGTTTTTAGGTTAGATAATTTGATGCTTTGTACACATTTATTCAAAAGGTTACCAACTTCAATGAAAGCTATCATTGCAGATAACAAACACCAGTTCTACTACAACTACAACAACGTCAATCAGAAAATTGCTTATGATCAGTTTTACATATTCGCTATAGCACAAGTGGAATATAATGGTATCATACAAAATTTAGCATGCAAAGTAACATTACGCACTTAACCATACTCGGTTTAATACAGGCGTCAATAACAACAAATAACAACTCTTCGGAACAACAAAGTTACTCCACAAAATTACGACACAAAAACACAACTTCTGGTAGACACTTTTTAAAGATGAAAATATTGTATATTTATATAATATTTTCATCATTGAACAAAAAGGTGTTATAAGCTGTTTATGGTATATAATACAAACATAATTGTCTCCCCAAAGCAATCAGTAATGAAATAATCCGCTGAGATAAGTTAAGGCCATACCGCAAAGAAGTTACCGAACAAATTTGTTGCCGCAAACAGAACGCCAATTGCATTACACAAAATGTTTGAAGAAGTATTTCCGCAAATGTAATTGACATTTAGTTTAAAACATATTAGATTTACACTTGAGTTATTCCCAAAATTGCCTATCAAATAATTATTAGAATAAATTGGTTGCAATCTCAAAATGTTCGCAGTAATTTGGATAAATAATAAAATAAAAGTACCGCAAATTAGACTAGTGCCCGAGTTTAAATCTATGGACTCGCCTAAACTAAAGTTTTGCGTTGTTTATAAATGCACTTATAATAAACTTACGTGACGTTAATCTAAATATTAAACAACTGTGACGTTACAATTTACAGTAATACACTTAAGCAACCTTTATTGTTGACCGGTCACCTAACTTACTATGAAAATTATCAATTGCTAACCCTTCAGCTTCAGCTCCTAGTGGAGATGGGAGTAGATGGGTAAACTGGTTTACCCCTTTAGGCTCCACGTGATTTTGTTAGTAGCAATTGAACAGTAAGTTCACTAAAATCACGAAAATTCTTAGGTATTCTAAACAAGACACAAGTTATACCAAAAATAAACATTTAATTGAGAAATGGCAAGATTATATGTATAATAATATTCGTTACACATTTGATTTCAAGCTTATTAATTTAATAACTAACTAAAATAATAATACCGCAAAAAAAGGCATAATATCATCCGTAGCGCAAACAAAAAAAATTACTTGGTAGCTACCATCTACTAAACTAAACTAAATATACCGTTGAGATTGAGAAAATATTAAGGTACAAGTAAGTTAATATTTGTATGATCTGCGATCATATTTTATACTTTAAAACGAAAGAAGATATCTTGCATATATATATATATATATATATATATATATATATATATATATATATATATATATGTATATATACGAAATGGAAAAAAAGTAATTAATAAAAATAAAGAGAAAAGCTTAGCTGTTGGTGTTACTGTCGTTAGCATCAAGATCCACGTGGTTTCTTATCCCAACACGTGCATTTGTCCAAGTCAGGGATCAAGTTAATTTCTACGCCCAGAAATACCTCCTAGAACGGTAGTACAGTCAGCGGTATGGAATAGCAGTTTGCACGGCTTGATGAAAATGTTTAACTTGTTCGGGTACTTAATATAAACCGCCAAAACGGGTAGAAAATCTACACGTGTAAAACGTGCCAAGGATAGAGAAAGTAATTGATTTATGCGAAGTATTAATTAATTCACGAACCATGTGAATTTGGAGAACGGCCTCTAGATCCACCATTATCGGGTTAATATGGACGGTACTAATACTCCTTACCGTATCCACAATTTTTAACGTAATGCGGGTGATAATTTTTCCGAGGTATCTTTCGCACTTAGCACAACTTCGAAAAATATCGCAATGGCAAATTAATTAAATTTGAGGACCGTCTACACGTCTTCACTCGGGACTCGTTGCCAAAGGAAAAGAAGAGCCCGCGGATGGAAAAGGTCGCGATCGTTTTTGCGTCGCAATTCATTCTAGAATGCGAATCATTTTTTTTTTGAAATAAAAATATTCCAACATTTCTTAATATTTATATATTATTGAAAATAATATACAGGGTGATTGTTTCGAATTATTTAATTAAACAATTAATAACTTAATGTTATTTTGAATTGTTACACAACAATATCAATATAGTACGGTTTTAAAAAAAAAAAAACATTCAAATACCTATTCTAACATACTTCCATTTTGTTCACCTTTGTTGACAGTAGTAAAATAACGTTCAAGTTTGCTTTGATACAATCCGCTTGAACTCGATGATAGAAGTAGATTCAGAATTACATTATTTTTAAACAATCAAGGTCGTCTCCACGTTGGACTTACAAATACCATTAAAAACTTAACCCAATGATTAGTATAGTTGATTTTAAGACACCAAAATATTAGATACAATAGCCATTTGTTGAACAAAAAAACGTTGTAATGGGTAAATACCAAGTAAAGTTATAACAAAGTTTCCAAATATTTTAACATCAAATAATGCAAAAGTAGTAAAACATCAAACTATTTAAAAACGATGCACATTTTTCTGTAGCACATAAACTTTGACAATTTGATCAAGACAAGTTACTAGACACCAAGATATAATGATTGACAACACGCTGTAGTTGCTTTCGTATAGTTGATGGAGGCACAAACTGAGCCTGACTTTTACTGAGTCTAAAACATTTAATTTTTTTTTTTTCAATAGTTTATGTTTACATACAAAGCCGTTTTTATTGTTTTTTAAATTTATATTTATGACTTTGATCCCAGTTCAAGAAAACTACCAACTTTATAGATAACATTATAAAAAAAACTTTTAAGACACATATGTTAAATGCTTTTAATACTATAGAATAATAATTAACTCATCAAAATGTAAATTTAAAGATTTTTGGCTATTTGGTCTCTGGCAATAATTGATTTTCAAGGTTGACGATATTGTATTTATAGACATCATCAAAAACATTGGCAATGGCGACAAAAAAAAATTGTAAGAAATTTATTTTCAAAGTGGCAGACGTCACTTAAAGACTTGATTCACCTGCAACTCTATAACAGCAAGAATTCTAAGAACTTTTAAAGTTTGTCCTAATGAAACTACTGCAAAACGTAAAATTGCAAGGTATGTTAAGGAGTTGCTAGCCATTTATAAGCCGTCTAACACCTGTACCAATCGTAATCCGCATCGAGAATCAACGAGTTACTTCTAGAATAGTTTCAATACTCAACTTTATAAAGCAATTTTCCGCAAACAAACGTCACATACCCAGAAAAGATAACTTTATCACTGCAATAAATCCGGCTGCATTGATTTGCAAAATATCAGAGTTTAATTATCATCAACATCTACTTTTTGATCAAGTGCAATGAGAATATGCTCTAATTGTAAACAATAAATTGCCTAAAATATCTTGTTAATTCAAATTACGGTAAACTAAAAAAAATGACAAGATTTAGATATCTATATGTACATAAAAAATAAGTTTACAAATTTTGGAAAGAAAAAAATATTCCTATGTTTTGCTTAAATTTTGTTTTTCAATTCACTTAATTTTATTTAAAGTTAGCTTTACGATAAATGATGACAATAACTTTAATACGTGTGTGTGTGTGGTGTTTGAGGGTGTGCGTGCGTGTGTATTTCCTTATTTCTTATTATATCCCTCAAGCTTATGTATATTCCGTAGCCCATTGCTTATGTTTGATGGTACTTGCCGAGGTGATTATTATTGTTTTCATAACATAAGTTAAAATTGCTAAAATACAAAACTCGTGCAGTTTATATTTTAGTTATATAGATACATTCCGGTATTCTTAAATTTAGCCTACTTATACATAAGCGATGATCTACAGTTTCTATTAGCGCATTTTTAATTGTAATTTGCAGGTTGTTTTGGCTTATTACCATTGTTTTTAGAAACTCCTTGTAATGAGCGGTTTGTTAGTTTTTTAGAATCAATTTTGGTTAATTTATATTATCACTAATTAGAACCATATATTGTAAGTGGCTCAATTGTAGTTCATCAATATTAATTCTATGTTCTATATTTTAATAATATTTTCTATTGCATTAAGTGTAAACAACTTTGGAGATTATTCAGCCGTACGCCTCTAAGAATTGGGTTAGATAAAGATATTATGTCTCCTTCATTGTTTATTGTATTGTATTTTTAGAGTATATATTCTTCAGTATCGTCAAATATCTTAATTCTACATGCATGTAAAGCCTTTATATTGTCTCACATTTCTAAAGAGTCAAAAGCTTTCATACAGTTGACATAACCCGAATGTAATGGGGTGGCATATTCGGTACTTTTAAATAACATTTATTTTAATTTATATATTTTTTTTATTAAATGGTTATTTTTAAAAATAGCCCAACCTAATCTAACTTAACTCCAACATCTTTATCAACAGGTTTTACTTTGTTTGCATGTTTATCGATGTTCCCAATATACAAATGCTGAGCCAGGAGCACACATTAAGATTCAATAAGGCTTACTACCAAATTCTTGTGACTATTTCCCAAAGCATTTGCAACCATTAATTTCTACTGTATTAAGATAGCGCAGTAATCTGTTTTACATCAAAAACTTACAACTAAAAACTGTTATTAACGTTTATACGCTTTTCTACTCCCCAGCCTTGCAACATAAGGTTTTATGATAAAGAACTTTTTGTAGATGGATTTATTTCTCCACTAGTTTAAGTGTACTCATAATTGTAGGTCCACGTGTAGTGTTAGTTGCTTGCATTATGGACAAAGAAAAGTAACTATACGCCAACAGTGGCATATAATAACTAAAAAAAAAATAGATAAGAAGGGCACTTATTGTTCTAGCCCTAATACAAACTGCAGACTACAATGTTATCATCCACTAATTAAATATAAAATCTGCAATTTTTTAAGTTCATCACTTGGTCTTAGTTTTGAGTTTGACTGGTGTATGCTGAAGTAATATGTACACTTTTCTTGTGCAACTATTCTTGTTTATTTTGGAACACACAATTACCAAATATAAAATAAAATATTTGGTTTTTAACATAAATAAAATGATAATGAATAATGTAAATTTGTTTGTTAGATTTATTTGTTTTTACATTTTTTTTAATAAAAAACATAAATGCACAATATTTTGGCAATACAAAATCTCAAAAAGCTTGATATACCTTTTATTGGCTATAATTTTTACAAGCAAAGTTGAAAACAATCTAATAATAATAATTATTTATTTACGCATCAGCATTTACAAGAAAAAAATGTACATAATTTTTTACAAAATCAAGAATTATATTAAAAAATTACATGTATCATAAAAATAAAACAACATTTACATACTATTACAAATAACATGTTAGAAAATTTAAAAAAATCAGAATAGTATTCTTAAGTTACTCTTATAGGTCTCATATAAAATGCTTACAAAATCAAGACGGTTTGACACATAATTAGCAAGTCGCGCAATTCGTGAAAGTGGGCTGTGCATTCCGTAGTTAGTTCTGCTGTATGGGACGTTTAATAAAGTACAATTCTTAACTACACGTGGAGGCACATGGATACCCATCATACCTAGTATTTGCTCAGAACAAATTAAACCATTTAATATTTTGAACACAAATTTTCTATCAATGTAATTTCTTTGTTTATCTAACGCATCTAATCCCAAATAAACGTCAGTACATTCAGGTGATAAGTTAACACCTGTTTGATTTAATTTGAATGAAACAAATTTTGAAAAATTTATTTTGAATTGATTCTAATCTGTCGATAGGAGTTTGTTAAGATGGGGACCATATTACGCTACAGTACTCAAGATGTGATCTTACTAAAGAATTGAACAAGATTAGAAGAACCCAAACGTTGCCAAAATCAGCGGTGAATCTCTTAAGAAAACCAAGCATTTTATTAGCTTTATTGATTATAAAATCAATATGCAAATTAAATGATAATTTTGAGTCAAGCAATACTCCTAAATCACGAATTGAATCAACTTTTTGTAAGTAGGTATTGTTTAAAGTATAATCAAACTTTACAAGAGACCTGCTTTTTGAAAATGCAATAAACTGACATTTTTTAAGATTAAGTTCCATCTCGTTTGCTACACACCAATCATTTACCGCAGATAAATCATTCTGTGTATTAATTTTATAAAAAGATTTAACACCGTTAAAACCGTGTTGTTGATTAATAATAATATTTTTAAAAGCATTAAAAACGTGGTGATATTAACTTTTCAAACATTTTAGGCAAAACTGATAAAATTGATATTGGTCTATAATTAGTCACGTTTGATTTGGAACCAGATTTAAAGATTGGTATAACGTAAGATTGCTGATGACAATGATAGAGAATAAATATGATAGAGTGGGTAAAATAATGTTTGACAACAGTTGCGTAAAAACAATGATGGTAAGTTATCTGGACCAGGGCAAAGCTTCTAAGACGCAATCTAAAGTAATTAATATATTAGATAAATTAACAGTAGTATTTGATGTAAAAGATGATTAAATATACGTAGTGGACTTATAAACGGAGGAAAAATAATCAGCAAAAAGATTAGCAATATCATCACCAATAGTAGCTGTTGCATTTTTTAAACTCATCAAAGAAGGAATGCCGTATGATTTATTTTTACTACGAACTAAAAACCAGAATGCTTTTAAGTTCCCAGGTATTGACTGTTCAATTTTGCTCAGGTACCTTCTATAACATAACAATGGTTCAAACTTGCAAGTAGATCTCAAGTTTGTAAAGACAACATAGTCTGAAGCTTGCTGTGTTGTTTTTTATTTCTTATGAGCTTCTTTTTTTGATAAAATTAAGTCAATTAACTTTCTGGAAAACCAGAGTGGAAAACAGCAACGTTTAGTGACTGTCTTTTTTGGTACATATAGATCAATTACAAAATACACAATATTATAAAATATATCAACCGCAGTAATTACAGATTCACAAATAGACAAGAATAGACCAATTAATACGCGCTAAAAAAATATTAATTTCTACGTAGTTAACACGTTTATAATCAAACATAAGGCAATTATCATTATTAAGAACATCACATTCTTCAATGACAAGACTAATAGAAAGAGCAGGATGATATCTTTCGCAAGGAATGATGAAAGCACATTTAGAGACAAGTATATTATCACTATTAGTTAAACATAAATCTAAAATAGTATTAAAGTCATTAGGAATAGAATTGAATTGGTTCAAACCTAAAACACCGACACTATCACAATAAAACGTTTCTACTATAGATGAAACGTTAGATGGAGTTAAGCCAACTGAGTTTTTATCAGATATCCAAATGATATTAGGCAGATTAAAATCCCCGGTAACCACTGTTGATGATATCTTTGAGCGCTTTAACATGACCAGCATATAAATCCATAGGAGACCTGGGAGGTTTTTAACTGTAGCATACAATTAAATCTGTTTGTCCCAAGTTAATTTTGACTATGACCATTTCAAGATTATCTTTTAAAGATAAAATGGTAGATTTTATGTTTTTTCTGACGGCAATTAAATTTCCACCGCCACTGCACTTGGAGCTGTTATTTTCAGTCCTGTCCATACAATAGACAATGTATCGGTCATCAATAAATTCACTATCAAATATTGACGAATGAAACCCGGTTTCAGTAAGAGTCAGTCATTTTAAATTGACTATATTTGTTGAGATTTTTGGTGAATGTTGTTTGGATGAATAAGACGTTTTGAGTTCCAACTTGTATGAAAAAAATCCTTTACAGCAATTCCAACTGGCTATTGTTTGTTGTTTAGTAGACTAGGAATCAGTGATTCTTTTACACCTACTTTAAATAAACAGGTATCATCATTTGTGGTAAGTGGAAATCATTTAGCATCATTGATGCCAAGGGAATCTTTTAGATATTTGAAAATATCAACATCTTTAGTTTCAGGCATAACTCTGCCTAAATAAAGCCAATGTCTTCTTTTAGCAGATTGAAAAGTGGATGCATCAGACGTCAAACGTCAAACGTAATGGTGTTTTACGTTTAGCTAACTTTGAGCCTACTCCAAGTGTCAAAGTAATGTTTGCATGGTTTTGCAATGTATTAGCAAAAGAAGGACGATGACCAGCATCATCATCATCATCATCATCATCATCATCATTATCATTTAAAACATTCTTGTACTAAAATTTTGCAAAAAATATTATTGTCTGTATTTGTATCACGCTTAGTCAGATAAATTGCATTTATTCATTTATTTAACGTCAGTCTGATTTGCTACAAAACTAATTATTGTTGTTAGGGGTACTACTACCATCTCTGGAATCACATTTTTACTTTATAAAATAATAAAACGCCTTACACCAAAAGGTAGAAAAGCAATTAAATAAATACATATATAAAATAAATAAAATAATAAAATAATTTACTGATTTAATGTTTTTTATCACACGTTTATTCTTACAAATACATAACTAGTTTCAGCTCGACTAGAACCTTCTACATATATAATAATATATTGTTTCATAAACATATATTATTAATTAAAATTTAAAATTTAAACATTAACTCTAATTTTGTTTTGTTTTAGTATGTTTTAGTATGTTAACTTAAAAACCTAGTTTTATAACGTGCTATAAAACTCAAAAAAAAAACTCGACTTCTTACTGTTTCAAAATCAATATCAAATATTAAACTACAAATCTATAACTAAATCTTCTTCAATTTATCATTTAAGGATTACAATCTTACAAAATCTTTTCTAAGACAACCTTGTTATTAACATAGTTTCAAAAAGATCTAAAAAACTAAAATTACTAATAGATAGAAACAGTTTTATAACTTATCTAAAACTACACTATCTCTTCTTGATTTGATTAAAAAACAAGCTATTCGAATCATTGCCGACCAAAAATTGTCTAATAACTTAAAGTGTATAAAACCTTTTTGACTGTGTTTTGTCAATTATGTTTTTGTCATGTAATGTTCTTTCTTTTTCTGTTTTTGTTTAAAAAAACCGTGACTAATTTTTCGAAAAGTATTGATGTAATGAGTTAAAGACAGTTTTAAGAAACCTTTGCGGCAGTGGGCTTTAATGTAGTTAAATTTTAAGTGATGTTTAGACATGTAATAAATTAAGAACCCTTTATACCCCCGCCCGGTATAAAGAATTACATGTATACGGGCGCAAAGATAACTAATGCATCGGTCAACATAATTACAATCCGAGACCGAATTTAGAAAACTTAAACATTTATTCACGATTGGATCGAAGAGTTTTAAAAATAATGTTGTTATTACTTTGTTATAATATCTAAAGCTTGCATACTTTTTTATTTTATTTTTTAACTTATAAAAGGTTATATAGGGCTCTTAATTAAAACAACCAGACCATATAAAATACAGTTAAAATGTTGAAACTTTTGAACGACAAAACAATCAATATCCTGATAGAACTATTGAACGCAATTTACATAATAGGTTTGATTCCCTAATAATAGCTCTTTTTGACTTTTATAACTTTTATAAAGAAAAAGATTGCCACTGATTGTTTAGAATACAAGACGATCAACCATATAAACCATGCACTAAAAATTATTCACCAAATTTATAGATTTCTGGAAATTCAGATTGGCGACTACTAGTTTTGATTTGGAATAAATAAAGCTCTGTACGTAATAAATGTATTACTTCAAAGATGTTTAAAATATATATATATATATATATGTGCTTCATAGGCTTTAAAAAAGCTTCCAATAAAGTCCGCCATAAGAAACTACTGAACATCATTTTGAAACAAAATCAAGATACTAGAAACTTGCATATTATTAGAAATCTATACTGAAACCAAATTGCAAATATTAGGGTAGACGACAAAATCAGTAAGAACATTATGCGTCCTTTTGTCAGTGCAATTTTCGTATATTGCAAAGAGATCTTTAAGGAAACCCTAGAAAGAAAAGATGCTGGCGTAAGTATAAACGGCAATGTACTAAATAACATCCAATACGCTGATGACTGTGTTCATCCTAGCAACCAACATAAAAGACCTCCAACGACTGGAGAAACGTACCAACACTTTTAAAAATAAACATAAAAAACTAAATTTATGGTAGTTTCAAAGAGGGATAGTATTGCTATTATATTAGAAATTTCTAACAACAACATATAAAAGGTAAACACGCCAATCTGTCTAAAAAATTAAAACAAAAATAGAATAGGCAAGAAATGTATTTACACAACTACAAAAAAAAGATCATTTTTTTCAACAACAAGGACCTCTTCTTAGAATGCAAAGTAAGAATGATTAAATGTTAAGTTTTCTCAATTCTATTCTATAGAATGGAAAGTTGAACCATAAAACAAACCCATATAAACAAGGTTACGTTTTTGAGATACAGTGCTACAAAAAAATACTAAAAAATTTCTGGGCTGACAAGGTGACAAAGGCTAAAACACTAATAATGAATAGAATGATTTATTTTTATTAAAGCCAAAAAACCTAAATATTTTGCACATGAACTAAAAGGAACAAAATATTCTTTGACCATAAATAGAAAAATACAAGAAGCAGAAGCAACAATATTGTGGCTGCAGTTTTGGCTAAAATAAAACAGAACTATTTAAGAAAGCAGCTAATAGAGTTAGAATAACTATAATAATCCAATCTCTAATAGGAACAAAACAATTAAAAAAAATAACCTGCAGCAATTTTATCTCCCAGTAGTAGAAGGAATAGCAAAAAATTTAAACAAAAGTTGATTTCTTCCACAGTAAACTTTTGCCAATTAAGAAAACAAATCTTCCTATTACTACTGTTTACGTCAAAAAAATTGATTATAACAATAAAAAGATAGCACGCAAAAAACTAGAGACTTCAACTTGATCAACAATCTAATAAAGGCCTTATAAGGGCAGAAATAGACAACTGGCGTTTAATAGCATTCTTAATAATATCAAAACTGGTTTTAATTAGCGTTACCTTTTCTGAAACCATATCAAAAAGATTGTAAGTAACCAGCGCAATGCTCAAACAATTAGCTTTGTTTTGTTTCAAAGAAAACTTACGCTTTTTTAACAACTTTAATCTTTTATCTAGAACAATATCAACTTTATTAGTAAAGTTTAAATAGTATTTTGTACTATTACACCAAATAATAAAAGTCACCGGAATCAAAATAAGGCAGCAGGTCATTGAATTTTTGTTGCTATATAGCATAACCCTGAGAATCTTTAGATATTTAGTAGCCCAATGAGCACTTGGCGTCATCATTGGTTCACCTGTCTCGGCTAGGTCCAAAAACTACTTATTACCTGAAACATACCTTAAGTAGTTTTCCTAAAGTTATGAAACAAATATAAATAATAAAGTTCCAATGTGCAACAAATTCGTTCTTACTTTTCATTGCTCAAGGGCCGACAGAATTTGGCCTACTACCATTAACGTATCAGACGTAAAAAAAGATATCTCTCAAAAAAGATATAAATATCTAAAATGCTAATTTTTGGCAATAAAATAAATGCCAAAACTAAACTGATGTTCACAAGTCAAACCCGATTTTTTAGTTGCTAAAAGGACATAATTTCTCAAACTACAAATTAAATTATAAACGCACTTTGTATTTTTAAAGAGTTTAATACCCGATTATCATAACCAAACGTATTATTTTGATCTCTAAAAATCGTCGTTATTGTACTATTAAAACTAAGTTAAAATGTTTTAATCATCAACATTCAATTTTATTTAAGTGTGAGTTACTATTATTTTTAACTCGTTTTGCTCATGTGGATTTTTAAGATTCAGTTCAAGATATGATGTTACTATAGCAACAAAATATATTTAGGTCAAAATTTAAATTAAGTTTGCATTGGTTATATAAAGTTAGAGCATTGCTGTCATGTTTGTTTTATCTGATTGTTTACAATTGGTTTCAACATTGGGATTTCTATTTGTTTCCTATCCGTGTGTATTATAAGCATGCATGTTCCTTATAAAAGAAAGTGTGAAAAGCTCAAGTTGTTTTACTCGATTTGTAAAATTAAATAATAATAAACATGTACTATTAAAAATAAAATACTAAATTTATAAGATTAAATTACTAACTATAAAAAATATTATAAAAATATGCAATTCAAACATACTTTTTTCATTAGGATTAATTTGTTAATTTATATTGTATCATAAACATATATATTTCAAATCAAGTTTTATTATATCGATGCAAATATGTATAAATCATAATAGTATATTTGCAGTTAGTGTTTATTTTACAAATTGCAACAATACGCTATATAAATATAGTCCATATTGATTCTATTAAATTATGCCATTTATTACAGCAATATATTCCATTTTAAACATTGATGGCTTAATTGCATCTTCAAAATTCGATACGCATGCAACTGACATAAATTTTCATCGACAAATATGTCCAATGCACTCACTCTATCATAATAGAATTCCCCATAAATTCCATTCCGGATTTGATTTGATTAGCGAAGCAAATCGATATGTGCAGAATATGTGTCCAAACAGGAAGTAGCAATTAGCTACATTAGCCTACATATAAGGGAATATAATGGAATTGCATAATACTAATGTATCTTGCCTAATGCATTAGACGCCGGACTTCCATCACGTCCCTTCGCTGGAATTTATGCAGCAATCAGAATTAGAGAAACCCACAAGCACCTTTCTACGTTATTAATGTTATAGAGACTATCCCTTGGTCAGCCAAAATAACAAACCTGAGCTCGAGCGAATTAAGTACACATCAACGTTGAATTTAATACTTGTTTGTGGTTGAAACGGGTAGTTTCATTTATTTAATAAGTTATACCGAGAAGCATACGGATTTCCTACTTCTTTCTAAAAATAGTAGCCGATTCGTAGTAAGTTTAATATTATATAGAGTTAGGCTCGAGTGCTCTTGAAACAATGATATTATTCCATGGGAAATTGTAGAGCGAGGTATTGTAAAACGTAATCGATTCTAAGGATTGTTGGATTTTAGTAGCTATTTGCGCCGGTTGCTGGCTGCTATGCTGGCCCAGAGTACACACATACACCGTACGCTTCGGTAAACATTGAATTTTCATGAAAAAAGTAAATGGGAAAAGTGTACAACCGTACAGAACGAGCCGTCATTCGGCGCCGAACAAACTGAAACTTTCCTGGCCATACGTGAAGTAAATAGCGATTCGGATTCGGAAATGTTTATGCACTCTTCCTCTTCTATGGAACAAAAAATACATAAAGAGAATAAATTATTACGATTTTCTGCATGCATGCGATGTTATTTCAAATATCACTGTTTTATGTATGCTTAAGTAGTTTCCGATAGAAATCAAATAAGCTTACTCATATAATATTAATCGTCCAATTTAGAAATAAGTAAGATTATTTTGTGTTTTTATTTATTACATCATAATTTATAACTTCTAACTATAATAATGTTACGGGTATTTAATATTGTCGGTTTCAACCCTACAATAATCTCGGTGCACTCGCTCAACTTAAAAAGTGTCCTATAAAGAAGCAGCGCTTTAAGTCTTAAACTTTTCCGCTTTATTAGTTGTTATTGTAGCGGCTTGAATACACAATTGTCTTAATTAGTACAATAGGCACTTTTAAATTAAGCGATGTTAGACTTTATTAAGTTACTGCGTACAAAATTTCAGCTACAGAAATTTTAAAGAGAAATAATACTCATTTTTTAAATTAGTTTTAATTCTTTCTGTGTTCTCTTGAGATTTACTATTGAACTTGAGTAAGTCGTCGATATAGACTTATATATATATCTGAAATGCGAATAGTTTATTGTTTGAAGAATCTATCAAACATTTTATTTTATATTCATATAAGAGCGGAGAATGCATAGAAAATAGAGATAGCCACTCGGGACATGTCTAAGGTCCCCGCACAAAGCAACAATTTTTTTTTCAGCAATGAGAAATATTTGCTTTGAATCTAAGTTTGCATTACCTAATAGAAATTACAGTAAAAACAAATTTAAAGTAAGATTGTGTTCTGTGCTTATATACATGTTTAGAGAAAATTGCGTTTCAAAGTTTGCTTGCAATAAATGTTACATTTGAATTAATCATTTATTAGCTAAATTCAATAAGTTTATAATAATACCACCATTGTCCGTAATGTTAGCAACAAGTTCTGTTAAGATTATCGCTTAAATAACACGTTTTTATTTAATATCAAACAGATAAATATTGAATGGTTGTTGACATCAATACACCGGACACGCCTAGTATAAAAAACCTGATAAATATCATAATAAAAAATACAAATATAACCTTTCATAAAAAGGTATAACCAGCAATAAAAGCTTAAGAAAGGGGAAAAGTAACAAAAGCTAATCAAACGTATAGAAGAAAGTATGCAAAGAGGTTGAACAAGATGCTTGAGGTCTAAGATTAAGTTAAGTATAACAAACTCCACTTACGGATAGTAAACAAATACAAATTGCGCTAAATCTATTTCCCAGACATGATACGAACAATTGAAAAAACTTTGAAGCAGAGGACGTAGACTCATCCACAAAAAAAGCTTAATAAAACTTGAAGAAAACAAATGGTAATAAGGCACTAAAACCAGATTTTTTACCAACGACAATAGTTAAAAAACTGTTTAAAGCCACACCGTAGATAATAGACAAAACTCTCAAAAACAGAGAAAAAACCCAAACACAGATTTGTTTGTCTTTGTAATGTTCTAGGTAAAATCAATGATACAGAAATACAGAATAATCAATATAATTTTAGAAAAAGCAGACCATCAGTAAAAGTACTAAAAGAGATAATAAAAGCGACAAAAGCTGCCAAAACCTATACAACTAAAAACAAAAGGCTTAATTACCTACAGAATAAGAAAAGTTTTATAGGTAAAAAGAAAAAATCTTGTCTTGTGGGATACCGCAAGGCTCAATACTTGGTCCACTACTATAAAACTTATAATATAACAACACCTATAATAGCTTAAAGGAGTCAATATAATTTGCTTTGTCATAGTAGTATGGGCTAAAAAAAATACTGTACTGAGAATCTGCAATTTATAACTATTATCAAGTTTAGTAAATATAAAAATCACACTGAACACATATAAAGATAGTAGAGCATGTCAGACAAACAACATTTAAATTCAAATAATCAATCTCAGCTTCAACAAAACTGATACCAAGAATTAAGGAGCCGTCGGTCTTCAAAGAAAGATGCTTATCACAGTTTCGCACTAAATCATCTTATATAGTGCCCAAATACGGAATAATACCCTTAACATTCTGAGAGCCCACAAAAAAACGATAGTTACAGGAATAGCAACAAATAATCACGAGGATAGCAGCTTGGAATAAAAAGCTCATTAAAAACCTAGTCAAATAGGCCACCAGGAAGCATGGCAATGTTGACTACTATTGACTACCACCTTATACAATTCTTGACACTGATTTGACACAAATGCTTCAAGGATATCTTATGAGCTTTAAAAATATTAACAAAGACCATTGCTCCACTGCACTGTAACGTAAAACAGACACTAAAGCACATATTTTACAGGTGCACGTGATATATCTCAGAAATAAGATAATGTTAATAAATTAAAAACAGAAAATGAATTGTCAAAACAAACTTAAAACCTAATACCTAAGAAAAGAGAAATCTTCAAATAATGTACCTTTACGAGAATAATGATTTCAGGCTAGAAAATACTACAGTTAAGTGGACAGGAGGTTTAATGGATAAAAGTTTTACACTGAAAAAACTTCCTTTTAACAACAACAACAACAGGTAAATTTATCTATCTTCTCTTTTTGGAAAAAATATACATTGTTGTGGTGAGGAATGCCGGTATGCCTGTATGTCAATAAACTTCGAGCTAGAGTGCAGATATAATGACATACCGCTAAGAGATTTTGGGCTTCCATCATTTTAAATAAACAAACATAATACATTGATCTCACAATGTGTGATCAAACATAAACAAGAAGCCAATAATAAAGCTTAATACTCTAAACTTACACAAGTACGTAGGATAAAGCATTACAAGCGGAACTGATAAATCAAGTACTGTAAATTACAAACCAAAATAAAAAAAGACTTTAAAGAAAAAAGGGGGCAGGGTAAACTACAAACCAATGTATTGGTGGAGTGATGATATTGCAAACAAGAGAAGGAGATGTATAAAAACTAAAAGGATTGTGACAAGATTAAAGGGAAAAAACCCAAGAGACATATACCTTCTGCAACAAGCACAAGAGGCATACGCAGGTGAGAGAAAAGACCTTAAGAAAGCAATAATGGAATCCAAGAAGATGGCCTGGAAGAAACTGTCTGAGGAACTAAATGGGGATATATGGGGCAAAGAATATAAAATAAAATAAAATAGGACAAAGATCCCCAATAACACTGTCAGGGGAGGAGATAACTGCTGAAGCCAAGAAACTTTTTCCGAACCTAGGCAGAACAACGTGGTTAGAGATAAGAACAAATATGGATATGATACCGAAATGTACAGAAGAAGAAATACTTAAGGCAGGTGGCAAAATTAAAAGAAAAAAGGCTCACGGGACAGACATGATACCGCCGGAGGTGATCAGAGCAATAGCAACAAAAAAACCTCAACTCTGCGCGAAAGTCCTTGACAAACTTATAAAGCAAAGCATTTTCCCCAAGGACTGAAAAAGGGCAAAATTAGTACTAATCGAGAAACCTACAAAAAAAAAACAAAGACAAGGCATACCGACCTATATGTCTACTGAACCCACTGGAAAAGCTGTATGAACACGTCATCAACACGAGACTTACAGAGGAACTAGACAGGAATGGACGCCTGAGTGAAAACCAACACGGGTTCAGAGGTGGCCACTCCACACTGGATGCACTTAGACATGTTAGGGAAGCAGTGGGTAAGGTAGCTGAACATCCTACACACAAACTGGTGGTGTTGATCACCTTTGATATAAAAAATGCTTTTAACTCGGTGCCCTGGAGGGGACTAATAGAAGAATTAGAGAGAAGGGGTATTTCAACATATCTCAGAAAAATCCTATGCCACTATCTACAGGATAGAATTATAGAATGCAGCTCCGGAGCAACTCTGGAAATGACTTGCGGGGTGCCTCAGGGGTCTGTCCTGGGTCGCACCTTGTGGAATATATATTATGATGGTCTGCTGAGAGAGCAGATGACACAGGGGATTACCACAATAGCATATGCTGATGATCTAGCTATAGTTGTTAAGGGTAACAGTATAAGGAAAATAGAAGAGGAGGCAGAGTGGGCGTCCTACAAGGTGGATCAAAAAAATGGGTCTAGAACTGGCAACCCATAAAACGGAAGCTGTTGTCCTGGTGGGTAGAAAGAAGGACATCACAGTTAAAATCAATCTAGCGGATACAACAATCACATCCCAAGGCAGCATCAAATATCTAGGGATGAGGTTAGGTAAAAACTAGAATATGAGCCTTCATATAACAGGGGTAAAGCAAAAAGCAGAGAAACTTGTAATGGCCCTGGCACGTATCATGCCAAAATGTAGAGGGTCCAAGAGCGGAGAAACGTAAAGTTATAAGTGCAACGGTGGACTCAATACTGTTGTACGCCGTACCCATCTGGATAGAAAGCTGCGAGGAAAAAAAAACAGAATAATACTAGAGCGGGCCAGAAGAAAAATGGCAATTAGAATAGCCAGTGCCTACAGAACAGTTTTGTCCAAGGCCATACAAGCAATAACGGGCACAATCCCCATACACCTTCTCGCCAAAGAGCGGGCCGAAGGTAAAGGGAAACAACCAAAGGGGCACAGGAAAGACAAGAAAGAGGACAGAATAAAAAAATGGGAAACAGAATGGCAGTGCAAGGGTGACGTTGCCATATGGACACAGACCCTCATACCCTTGGTGACACCGTGGGTAAACAGAAAACATGGTAACCTAAACTACCACCTCACACAGATCCTAACAGGCCATGGATGTTTTGGGTCATATCTAAAGCACACACTGGGGAAGTGCCCGCGCTGGAGAAGCACCAGAGAAGAGATGCAGCTAAGAGTCGGTAAAGAGATAACCGTAAACAACCTGACCACACTCATGCTTGAAAGTGCATACAACTGGAGGGCCATCGATGATGGTATACGGAGAATAATAGCAACAAAAGAGGAAGAGAAGAAAGCAAGAGCAGGAAGCCAAGGATAGTAGGATAAATAGAAGGTGTCCAGACTTTGTGAAGTAATACCACAACGGTAATTCCGCAAGGCTTGGAGCGTTTAGAGGTTAGGGTTTTTAATAGGTATACGGGTAACCTGGAACCCCACACAAAGTGCGTAAGGCATTTCCCCCCTCAATTAAAAAAAAAAAAAAAAAACAAAATAAAATGATTAAACGCTGAATAAAGCAATGATATCAAACCAAAAAAGACTCGGACTCTTAATAAAAACAGATTTTCTGATAAAAGGTAGAACAATTGTAAAAAACGCATTTAAAAAAACGGGCGCATTAAAAGTCAAACTCATAATAATTACTAAGACTAAAAGGAAGAAGTAAAAAAAACTAAATAAAACAACCAGAAAGCTATAAAGTTATAACTAAAAAATGCAAAACCAGCGGAATAAATATGACGAACGGTTTTCAAACAAAAAACTTTTTCCGGTACAGCCAAAAATCGACAAGACAAAAAAGCAAACAAGAAAATGAAAGTTAAAAAAAACTTGACTTCCAAGTTGGAATTCCCGCAAAAATATTAAACTAATAATAATAATAATAATAATAATAATAATATAATTTATTTCATTAGACACGTGTACAGTACAAATACAATACATATAAACAAGTATATACATATATATAAATACAACAACATGTGTGAAACAAGTCAAAGGTAGAAAATACAAAATTAATAATCAAAAAATTCATTTAAGGAATATGGTTCAATATTAAGTATATACAAAAATGTTTTCCGAATAAATAGTTTTTTGTGAACAAAAAGTAAATTTTTAATATCTTGAGGAAGCTTCTTAAAAAATTTAAGACAACTGTATTCACAGTTTGTTTCCGTTAGTGTTAATCGATGTCTTGGATATTCAAAGTAACCCTCTTTTCTTGTGTTGTAAGAGTTGGCAATTTTATATTTATTAAATGTATTTGGTGAGTTGGCTAAGTATGCAATACATTTATAAATGTATAACCCAAAAATTGTTAAGAGATTGTTAGCTTTAAATACATTGCGACATGAATCTAAATATTTCATTTTAAAAATAATTCTAATAGCTCTTTTTTGAATTTTAAATAAATCTTGCAAATCCGATGTACCTCCCCATATAATTATACCAAACTGCAAGCAAGAATACACATTAGCATAATAGACAGAAACTAGAGATTTTGTGTTTAAACATTTAGACAAAGTTCTTAGGGCATAGCAAATGTTGCTAATTTTTTTACAAAGGTATAATATGTGTTGGTTCCATTTTAAATTCTCATCTATATAGACACCTAAAAACTTTGTGCTTTGTATTACATTTAATGAGAGGTTGCCCAACTGTAATGTTTGTGGGCATGTAATACTAGATCTACTAGTTCTGAATAAAATACAAGAAGATTTACTCTCATTTACAATAAGGTTATTGTTGGAAAACCACTCTAGTGTAGGATTTATAATATTGGTGCTGACTTTTATTATCTCTTCTAAAGATTTACCACGAATATTAATGTTAGAATCATCAGCGTAGTTAACTATTCTAGCTATATTGTTGTAAGGTAACAGACAGTTTGCAATATCATTAATATAAATAATGAATAGTAGTGGCCCTAGTGTACTCCCTTGAGGCACTCCAATATTTAAAGATTGAATTGTTGATTCACAATTGTTAATTACAACTTTTTGATCCCGATCTTTTAAAAAAGAAGCAACAAGTTTTAGCGCATTGCCCCTCACACCGCCATACTCAAGTTTCTGCAGCAAGATATCATGATCTAAACAGTCAAAAGCTTTTGACAAATCGAGAAATATTCCGCAAGTTACTTCACGTTTTTCCATGGCACTTATGATATCTTGTACATAACTTAAGATAGCGGAATCAGTGGATTTATTCGGAGTGAAACCATGTTAAAAATCATTAAAAAAATTCATTTTTTTAAGAAAATTAAATAAACGTCCCGCTATTAAATTTTCAAAAAGTTTAGAAAACGTTGAGAGAAGGCTAATGGGCCGATAGTTATTTATATCATTTTTATCACCCGATTTGTATATAGGCTTTACTAACGATAGTTTAAGTGAAAAAGGAAATATTCCTTCTTTAATCGCTTCATTGAAAAGATGACATAGTGGTTTGGAGATATTTGTATAGATTGTTTTAACAATCTATGTGAAATACCATCAACTCCTTGAGCATTTTTATTCTTAAATAATTTAACTGTTTTTAATATTTCCTCTTCAGAGACAGGATATAAAAAAATTGATGAATTAACGTATTTATGCAATGTGTTATTTTTATTATATTTTTTTTTTGACTTAATTAACAAGTTTTCCGTAACAGTAGAGAAATGATTATTAAATTGATTAGCTAATGCTGTAAAATCTTTACAATCTGGTAAGGTGTTATTACTAGAACTGTTGTTGAGTAGTGAACCTACACATAGCTATAGACTGGTTAGAAGAATCATTTATGATGCATTCATAATATGAACTTTTGGCTTGGTGTAGTTCATGAATGTAGTTTTTTTTAAGTGCACTGTATTGAACTTTATAGTAAGGATAGCGAATAGACAGTGATTCTAGTAATTTTACCGATTCTTTCATTTGTATTAGTTCTTTTGTAATCCATTTCTTATTGTTAGAAAAACTGATGCACTTTTTATAAGGTATACAGTTATTTAAGTGGTAGGTACATACATTCAAAAATTGACTAAAGTTTTTATCTGCATTTTGTCTTTCAAAATACGAATCCCAATTTTCGCTGCTCAAAGCCTGATTGAATTGATCTATATTCTTAGAGGTTGCATTTCGTTTTTGAATAGTTGTAGTATAAGGTTTATTTATTTTAACTATATTGCTAATATTCATTATTATAGCCCTGTGATCTGAAATAGTTGAATTAAGTACACTACAATTGAACTCTGCAGACAAATTAGTAAGAAAATTGTCGATGCATGATTCAGTTGTAGGTGTTACTCGTGTGTAATCTGTAATACAGTGTTTTATTCCATATGCATGGAGTAATAAAATAATGTCTCTGGTTATTCTAGAAGTTGCATTAAAGTCTACATTAAAATCTATATTAAAATCACCGGCAATGATTAATTCCTTTTTTTCTTTATGTATCATATCTAATATAAAATTTAATTTTTCATAAAATTGTTTAATGTCACTCTTAGGAGTTCGATATACAGATATGAGTACAACTTCTGTGTTATTAATTTTGCATTCTATACATGTGCATTCAAAATTAAAGTTCTGACCTAGGTTACATATATCTAATCTATTTATGCATTTAAAATTTTTACTAGTGTATATGGCAGAGCCGCCGTGACTTCCTTCTGTTCTTGGCCATACAGAAACAGGTTGGTATCCTTCTAAATGAATATAGTTTGATTCGTCTTCATACAGCCAATGCTCGGAGACGCATAATACATCCGGTTTGTAAACCTCACAGAAGACTTCTAATTGGGCAATTTTATTTCGAATAGATTGGACATTTTGATGAATTATAATAACATCATTATTTATCACTTCATCTGCAATTTTATGTGAAAAAGCTTGACTTAAATGTGATTTATTTGAGGCGGTGGTTTCATTAAAAAATTGTAGCGGCACACTTCTATCCCATCTTCCCATGTCTCTGGATCTCGGAGATTCTCTAGTAATGTCATATTGCATCCTATTTTAAAGGAACTGAATGTTGGCTGCGGATGTTTTGTAGCAATGCGTTTGCAGATAAAATCATTGCGTTTAAATTTAGTTTCCAATTTAGTTATTAATGTAGTTTCAGACATATCTATAGAATATTTAGAAACATGAAACCACGCGCGTTTGTCTTGCTTTATCGCTTTAAATTGTTCATCTTCAGATATTTTTGTTCCTATTATTTTATTTTGTTTACGTTTTTTTTGATTGCGCTGGAATTTCCATTCGCCATCGTTTTCGTTTTTTTTGTTTATTGAAATATTTTCAAGAGAGGAACCATTAGAGGAGCTCTCTTTTGTATTTATTGCTGGTTTCTTTTTAGGTTCTATGGGAATATTTGCTGGTTTAGCTATTTCCTTATAGGTGGCAGTTGCTGCTTTATATGTTAATGTATTTTTCTCGTCTTTGTTTTGGTTATTTTTACTTAACCTATCTATTTGATTGGATTTTAATTGACTTAAGTCACTACTAATTTCCAATATTAGTTGACGTAAAGCCTTTAACTCATATTCAATATTAATTGCAGAGTCTGTCTGTGATTTTATGCTTGAAAAAGAAGGTTTTCTAGCTTTAGATAATGCAATGCAAGTGTCACATACCCATCGAATATTTTTGTTTTCCAGTATATTTGAGTCTGATCTTTTTATTCCACATGAGATATGTACACTGGCGTTGCACCCAAAGCATGAGATAAAATCTTGACCACTTTGAACAAGCACTTTGCACTCTATGCAGTTGGAACTTTGCTGCTTATTTAACGACATGTTGACATGCTCACGTCGCACAATCAATAGAAGAAAAAAAAATCCAACAAGAAAGACACAAGATCATACTGCCTTCCAAGTTTAATTAACACAAAGGGGAAATTGTATAAAGCCATGTCTGAGTCAAGTGTGCGGAACAACAAAATTTGATTTTGCTCATACAACTGAAAATGTCTTTTTCTATATGAGCCCTGATGTTGTGAAGTTTTTTAGATTTCAACTTTAAAAACCATTTTTTCTTGAAAAAAATTAAGGGTATTTTTTTTAATATGGATAAAAAGGTGCTTTTATATGAGCAAAAATACCATAAACATTTCAGAAAAAACCTTGTGCTACGTTCCGAGATATCTTACAATGTATCTACAGAATTACTTAAAAAATAGCAAAAAATGGCAAAAACTTTAAATTTACATTTTTTGATTGTTTGTTACTACTCAAGATTGCATTTTTAGGAAAAAAATTATAACAATTTTTTTTTTCAAAATTGTCTAAAGAATAAGTTTTCACAGATAATTTTTTTTTAAATTTTGAAAATTTAAAATAATAATTATAATAGTAATAATTTATTGCACTTCCTGAAATTTTCAAGGTATTTTTTGCACATACAGGTTGTTAGACAAAAAACGTACGTCTGAATAATGAATGTTATTTTTAACCAATTTATATGATTCAAAACCTATTTTAAATGGTATTTTAAGTATTATAAAGGCAGATACAGACATGTAACCTTGTATAAAAACACTTTTTTATTCATATTATAAAAAGATACCTGTCATCTTAAAAAAAAAATTATTATTATTAAATTCTGCAAAATTTTCAAAATTAAGAAAAAAAAAATTTGATTGTAAAAAATGATTCTTTGAACAATTTTGGAAAAAATAAATTCATTCCAATCAATCAAAAAATGTAAAAAAACTGCAAAAAAATCGTTTTTTTCAAATTTTGATTGCTTATTACTCAAAAATGGTATATTGAAAAAATTTAAAAAAATTCACAAGATCAGGACTCATGTAGACATTTTCAGTTGTTTGAGCAAAATCAAATTTTTGTTTCGTACACTTGACTCAGACATGGCCATAAACACATTATAGTCACAAAAATATAAAAGAACTGAGAAAATCTCAAGCTGTGAGAAATTCAGCACTGCTTCGAGAAAAAAAACAACAATCTCAAAAGAGATTACGTACATTAATAACAGTTGGATGTTAGTAATGCCTTCAATTTGTTGGTATAATAGTAAATAAGCAAAAAAAAGAAGAAAAAAATATAACAGGAGTACCAGAAGAGTCAGTGATTTACTAAGCAACCTAATGTAGGTTGTAACAGTACTGTAGAACGGAAAAAAGCCGCAGGAAATGCCAATTCCTTAAACTATTTGTCAAATTCAATTTCATATTTTGTCCCAAAAATGTAACGTTACTAGCATATGCCAATCATGGTGGTAAAGAAAACGGCGAAGAAAGTAGAAGACACAGTGAGAACTCTCGTAAAAATTAGCAAGTAGATAAAACAGCACAGACTGGAACTGGCAACTAAGAAAACAAAAGTAGCAAAACTAATTGAAAAAAAAAAATGCGAAGACGTCAATTTTGTATTTAAACAAGACATCATAAAAATGTTTAGAAATGTAGGAGTAGTCATAAATAAAAATCCAACGTTTAAGGAACATGTGAAATCGGTTGCAGCAAAAACAAACAAATACAGCGGTTCCCATTAGAAAGATAATGCCCAAGATAAGGAAAATCAGAAAAAATATAAAAAACGTAAACGCAAAAACACTAAAATAATGAATTTGCTAGAACACTAAGTCTTTTAATACATTGCATATGTTTAATATCATTTTATATTTTTAAGGCTGCAATTCATTTACAAAAGAATAGAGTTAGCTTTAGCTTTTCTGTTTAATTCGCACAGGAGCTTTGATATGAGAATCTCAAGTGTAACGTTATGGTTTTCTTTTGTTATTTTCTCTACATGTGTGTAGGTTCTTTTCAACTTTATTATTTCACATTTTTTGTGTGATATTGCTGCGCAATGAGGTAACTATCTCTCCCTACTTGTTTTTATATTTTTTGCCTTCCAGCACTTGAAAGGCGCCCATTCAAATCATTTCTGTTGTTTGTATATACCATTATAGTCACATTATTGGAATACTTGTTAGAGGAGTTCCTTGAAAAACATTAAATTCGTATTAGACGTTCTACGAAGTAAACCCATAACTCGACAGACATTACAGTTCACATCTTAATCTTGATTTTTTTAAAAAAGAAAGACATTTGTCAGTTTTTAAAACTTATAAAAAGTTAAAGAAATCTTCAAACTATAAACGTTAAAAAATGAATCCAGAATCTATACAATATACAAAACAATCTCGACAACAGGCGCAATGTTCTTAACATTAATGGTTTCATTTACCTTGCTCTAGCTGGGGAAAAGAATAATACAATAAAAAAAAAAAGAAACAAATTAGGAACAAAACATTTAACCAAAATTTAAGTCTAATATTTCAAGCATGTTAACCAATGTATTGTTAATTTCAGCTCGGTTATGTAAATATTCCAGGGTCTATGGTTTATTTTTGTGTAAGTAAACATTGGTTCACATCAATTGAGCAATTATCATGCTGCAATATCATGAACTACTCATTAATATGCGAGTTTTGCCAAAAAAAAATCATACACAAAAAAGAATAGTTATTTATTCCAAAACTCAAATAAGTGCTAATTGTAAACATGCTACTAATATAACAAATTTATCTATTTTGAATGTACTGCAATGAATTTGGTAACATGTATTTCAACTGTATATAGGTCTCCAAATAATGAGAATATTGACATATTTTTCATTTAGCTTGAAAAACTATTTGATATTGTTTCTACTAGATACGAGTATATATTTATAAGCAAGGACTTCAATATAGATACTTTAGACACAAACAATATGCAAACAAAAACTTTAAATGATCTTTTTCACTCGTACAATCTAAAGTCACCCCACTAGAATTCAAATACAACCAACAAACAATACTATTAGTGCCACTGGAATTAATTACTTGGTTATAAATGTTCCACACTTGACTAATCATTTAGTATTTGAAATGGATTTCTCTAATCATACTGCACAAATTTTATACTTTAATATACTTAATAATAAATCACCAACTAAACCTAAAGTAATTAAAAAGTTATTAATGATAAAACAATGCACGAATTTCATTAATTATTTTGTCAACAGTGTCCCAAACTAGAATTTATTCAGAGATATCAATACTATTTTCTCCCAATTTTTCGTTAGTGTTGAATAGTGCTTTGATGTAGCTTGTCCACTTCAAGTTAAAAAAATTAAATGAAATCAAAATGTGGAATGAATAACTTCAGTTATTAACAGACAGCGTGATGATTTACGTAAACTAAATTGGCTTTAACTGTAAAATATAATACCATAAAAGCGTCCTATAACAAATTAATTATCACTTAAAAAAAAAAACGTCAATCAAAATATTATTAATCAGGCAAACAACAAAAATAAAGCTATTTGGAATATAGTAAAAAAAAGAAAAAAACTTGTTGCTCATGCTTTAGCTTACCACTATGCAAATGATACTGCGAGTAAAATAAAATCAAGTAACTCAAGTGCACGCTAATAATAAATCAGTAGAGTTAGGACAATTTTCTGACAAATTGAAAGTTGCTCATGTGTTCCCTATCCACAAAAAAAAGGTGATAGTACTTTTTTCATAAATTTAAAATATTAGCAGATGAGCAACACAGTTTTAGAGAATCCAAATCTACTGAAACGGCTACAGCTGAATTAGTGCAATACGTTCAAAACAAACTGAACAATAAAGATCTGGTGATTGGCATTTTTTTACCTTAGTAAGGCTTTTGATTCTTTACAGCACAACTATATTTTATCAAAGTTATTTAACATTGGCATTCGTAGTACAGTTATTGAGTAACAATATCGGAAGAATTTGATATAGATTTTGGTGTCCCACAAGAAAACGTAGCTGATCCGTTGTTATTCCTAACGTTTATTAATGACTTGCCAAAATATATAATTCAAGGAAAAGTATTTATGTACGCTGACGACACCAGTATTGTTGTATCTGAAAAACATTACTAATTTAAGCAATAACGTAAGTGCAGTACTTGCGTAATTTAGCAGTTGGTGCCAAAAAAAATAATCTAATTATTAATGCATCAAAAACTTTTATGGGGTGCAAAATGAAAGAATAATATCAACTAGATTTGATTTCAACTGTAAAAAGATCTTTCTTAGCAAATCAATGAAATTCTTGGGAACAATTCTTGATAAAAATTTAAATTGGAGAAACCATAAAGATAAGTTAACCACTAAATTAATTAAATCTTGCTTTGCGCTACGCAAATTGAAAAGCAGTCTTAATTTAACTTTGCTTATAAATGTATACCATTCCGTTGCTTACATTACAATTAGTTACAACATATTGATATGGGAACAATCAACAGACTTAAATAAAATATTTTTAATATTCAGAAAAGAATGATCAGGATTATGTTTAATTTAAACTATATAGATATGTCGAAGTCTTTTAGTCAAATAATAGTTAGGAAATAGCCGAAAAAACCCATCAAATATAGAAATAAATGCGTTTTTCTGTATTTTCGAATGCATTTTGTTGCTATTTGCAAATATAATTTTACAAAGGAGACTTTGGCTTATCATAGTTTAATCCTTTTTAAAACTACTGGTAAAAAATAAATCGATTATCAAATTATTTGTAGAAGCAGCGATGAAGGGGAATTTGCCGTTTTTGTTAAAATACTACAAATCAAGGTAGCGGTCTTATGGTATGGTCTTAATACGTGATTTTACATCAGTTTAGCAAAGTAGAATTTTCCATCGCGAACGTCTTAATTGCGCGGTTCTCATAAGAAAACTTATGACAAACCTATCCTTAGAAAAAAAGCGTTAACTACAATTTTGAAAAAAATTGCTTTATTCTTTTATTGGGTTGATAGTGATTACTTTACTAGTTTGAAAGTATGAAAGCTGAAAAATTTACTAAAAATTACTTAAAAACCATAAAATTTATAGCAGTAGTGTACTGAGAAGCTTTTAAGCTAAGTAATTTTAAATATTTCAGAAATTTTGTTAGAAAAAACGGCTAATAATAGCAACAAATTGAATTGATTTATTAATTGATATATTATTGCAAAAATATAATTTAATTCAACGACAGATTTTTGCAATTTACTTTAAATTACGGCTTTTTCATGAGAATAAATGAATAAATTTCATTTTGTTTTTGTTTTTATATTTTACAAATAATATCAGTCTTAGTAAAATTCTATATTAAAATTTGTGATTTTACTAAAAAATCTTTATGAACATAGCTTAGAATTTGAAAAAAAGCGCATACATTTCTGATTCAAGGCAGGTTATACATAAGAGAATATCTTGACGTGATAATTATGCATGTTATTTAAATTAACAAGCGTTTGTTAGAGTAAAATGTAATAAATTAGTGTCAATTCTATAAACAAAATATATACTATAATTAGTCAGTTGACATAAAATATCAGTTAAAGATAAAATTTTATAAATAGATATAGAAGTGAGACACTACTATTATACTGACAGTTTAAATAATGCATAATGGTTAGTAAAAAATCTTTAGAATATGCAAGCGACACAGTAATCCTTTTAAACTAGAGCAATTTCAAGTTTTATAAAAACTTATTTCATAAATATCATTGCGCATACAATTAATTCTACTCACTCAAAACGTTTGGAAATAGACACTCACCTATAACAAAAGTAAGAATTAATAATCAATTTTAATAATTACATAGTTTTGATAATAATTTGAATGCAATAATTACGTCATGTTACAAAAAACTAACATAACTGAGATATTTAAAAATAAATACAAATAACTATTTTTTTTTAATTATCCAAAAAATAATCAATCAAATATATAAACATCATATATATTATGTTATGAGTTTTGCAGTTATTTTAAAGAAAGTCATGAAAGTTCATTCATAAACACTTAGTCGTTAGATACTAATTACAAAATTAACAAAATATTTTTTGTAAATATTGCAACGACTCTTACTCTATCGATTCAAACCTTCTACTAAAAAATAAACCGAAAACGTACACTTTCTAGCAAATACACCTTTAGCAATCAAAACTTACCAGTTTTATTATACATATGGTCATGTATTAGTGAAGTGTGAGGAATAATTTTTTTTTTACTCAAACCACTGAAAATACCTTTCTTTACATAAATCCTGATCATGTAAATTTTTTCAGATTTTTTTATTTAGTCATTTCCGAGTAATCAGCATTCAAAATTTTAAAAAATATGTTTTTTGCGTTATTCATATTTTTTGATGGTTTGTAACTTTTCAGGGTTGCATTTTTAGGAAAAAGTTGTTGAAATTTTTTTTTTTAAATTATTTAAATAATAATATTTTTATACACATTATTTTATAGATATTATACCGAAAGTGGTCTAACCACCAAAATGAGTCTATTTTAATAAAAAGCTCAAAAAAGTATATTTTATATAAATATAATTCTAAAATATAAATAATGTTTCTCATTTATTTTCCTTGAATTTTGAAAATATTCCGAAACTTTAAAAAAACAATTTTTCTTAAAAAAAGATGACAACTATTTTTTTTTTCAAATATGGATAAAAGAATGCTTTTATATGTGCAAAAGATACCCTGAAGATTTCAGGAAGAAGCCGTGCATTACACTCTAAAATATCTTACAATGTATCCACGGAAATACTTAAAAAATAGCAAAAAAGACTTAAATTTTAGTATTTTTGTATACACAAAACTTTAAACTAAAATAAAACATATAGTTTGACAAACAAACAAAAATTTGTATAAAATTTAATAAAAAATCTTATGTAGTTTAGTGTAAATAATATTTCAATTTTATTTTTTTTTTTTTAATTATTAGTTAAACTGGTTTATCTGTTTATACCAAAAACTTAAAGATACCCACAAAAAACAATCCAGAAGCTGACGCCACAGTTACAACATTGTCGTAGTCAACTAACAAGTACATCAAAAAAACTTGATTGCTAAAGGTGTCTCTATAAATTCATTGTTTCACGTTTTGCAGAATGTAGGCGCTACCTACGGAAAGCAAAAAATACGTCCGTTTTTGGAAGTTCAATTAATTTTGTATTTGGTGTAGTACTTCTATCTAATAGAGAATTGAAAAACAGACCTCAAAACATTTTTAGATAAGATAAGATAAGATAAGATGTTTATTAATGTTACTACACAGGTAATTGCGTTTACACACGTCAGAATTAAATACAATACAATTAGATAATACAATTAAAGCTAAAAATTAGACATATTAAAATTGAAACTAAAAATTAAACATATTAAAATTTAAAATTTAAAAACTCATTTGTTGAATAAAAGGCATTGGCCAGCAACAAATTTTTTACACATAATTTAAAATTCTTGATGGGTAGGCTACGAATTGAAACAGGTAGAGCATTATAAAAATTTATTGCATGGTAATTTGGTCCATATCGTGATTTATTTATTGGTTTATAGTCTACTACAATATTGTTTGCGTTTCGGGTTGAATACAAATGAATTGAATTATGTGTGGAGTATAAAGATTCATTTGCTTTTACGTAAATAAGACATGCGCAGATATAAGCGCAAGGTATAGTAAGTATATTAAGAGCAGTAAACTGTGTTTTACAGCAGTCTCTGTAATTTAATTTACTTAGTAATCGAATAGAACGTCTTTGAATTCTAAATACATTTTGAGTACCACAACAATGTTCCCAGTTTAGAATGCCATTAGTTAAAACAGAATGTAATAATAAGTTGAAAGTTGAATATAAGATGAAGTAATTGCTAATAGTTTTCTTAAAAGATAAACTTGCTTTGAAACTTTTCCACATAGATAATTTACATGGCATTCCCAGTTAAGTTTTGTATCAATGTATACACCTCGAGTATTGTTCCAATGTGTGGTCACCATACACCGCCGTCAGTAAAAAAAAAATTGAACAGATTCAAAAAAAGTTTGTTCGTTTTTTGGCGTATAAATGCAACATTGCAGGCAGCTACACGGAACTGCTCTCTACATTTAACATGACTAGTCTTGAAAAAAGACGTTTTAATTTTGACGTGACACTAGTTTTTAAAGTGCTTCGTGGGATTATTGACTGTCCTGACTTGCTCAGCTCTATAGGTATACATGTCCCAGCTCGAGTTTTACGCAATGACTATTTATTTCATATACCGTTCAAACGCACTGATTATGCGGTGCACTCTGCATCTACACGTATTTTGCGGCATGCCAACGAAGTTAATGTGGATTTTTTTAAAGATTCTTTTAATACCCTGCGACGTGCACTTGTCACCCATACGTGACATTTTTTATATTTTGTAACTATTTAAGTTTTATTCTTATTTTTAATATTAGTTGTTTTATGTTTAATTTATGTTTTTTAAATTGTAAATATATACTTATTTTGTAATGGCTTCCGTTGACTAGTAAATAAATAAATAAATAAATAAATAAATAAAAACTTGACGTTGTTTGTTCCACTGGAATTATTACGCAAAGTAAATAGTAGGTGTTCAGTTTTAGTTATGTTTAAGTTTAGTTGGTTTGCTGAAAACCACTCCATGGCTCTTGACGGTGTGTCACACACATCATGCCCAAAATGTCTCTATCTTTGTTAGTTTTGATTAATGTTGTATCATCGGCAAACAAAGTAAAATGTGCATTTAGATCGCATTGCGGTAAATCATTAATGTAAATAAGAAATAAAATGGGGCCCAGTACTGAGCCTTGCGGAACACTCATATTAATTCTCTTATTTTTTGATTTGCAGTTGTTAATTTCTACATATTGTTGACGATGACACAAGTACGATCCATTTAGTTTGATACAATTTGAACTAAAGTTTAGCATTTGCATTTTACATAACAAAATGGAATGTGACACAGTCAAAAGCTCTACTAAGGTCACAAAAAATTGCATGCGCATCTTTTCCTTCCTCAAACCCACTAAGTACTTTGTCAATAAGATTTTTAATTGCCAATGTAGTATTTAGGTTATTTCTGATTCCAACTTGGCATCTTGAAATAATATTGTTTGATTCTAAATAAAATTTTAGTTGTTCAGCCAAACATTTTTCAAAAATTTTGCTAAATATAGGTAATATTGATACAGGCCTATAATTCTCAAGTAAATTTTCTTCATTTTTAAAAATAGGTACTACCTTAGCAATCTTTAAACAGTTAGGAAATTCATTCTGTTTAACACAGCGATTTATAATTGTTGTAAGAGGAATGACAATCATATTTACAAGAGATTTGACAATTCTTATATTTAACAGATGACAATAATTACTACTGGTGTTTTTATGTTCATGATAATATCTCTCAATTCTATGTAAGTTATTTGTCTGAATAAAAATGAATTAAATGTAGTTTGAGTAACATAATGTTCAAACCGAGTTGTAGCACTAGGTAAGTTATCTTTAATCAGTTGAGGGGCATTTATGAAAAAAGTTATTATAATCAATTGGCGTAAAAAGGTGATTTTTCTTTGTTTGAATGCCAGATTGAGCTTTGATTATTTGCCACATAGCCTTCTGAGGATTGGGTGAGTTATGAATATATTGATCATGTGCTATTCGTTTCTGTTTGGTAATTTCAGTAGAATTATCTGTTTGAGCTTGCTTTATTTGTAAGTCTATTTCTACTGTAGAGCTTTTTTATAATAATCGCTTAAAAAATGCAAATTTGACTTTATATTATGCAATGAATGGTTAAACCATTGCACTTTTGTTGAGTTGCCAACAGTTTTGCTATTAAATGGAAATGCTATATCAGCAGCATTTGATAAACAGTTTATAAAATTTGAAGATTGTGTTCATATGTATGTCTGCTTCATTTACAAAAGCAAAGTTTATCTTATCTACTAACTCATGCAATTTAAAAAAACCTTCAGCTGTAAGTGGCTTATAATTTATTCGCTGTGATATTTTTTTATTCAATGTTGAGTTAACTTTTATACGAATGGCCATATGATCAGAAAACCCCAAGTTAATAACATCTGCCATATATTTGTCAGGATCTATAGATGTAAAAATGGAATGTGAAATAACGGTGAGATGGCTCAGTTATAGAGCGTTAGCGTAGCACGCTAACAGTCCGGAGTTCAATCCCCGAATATGACTAAAATAATAACTTTGCTCTTTATCTACCGGGGTGATTCGGAAGTCATCTAATAAGCCGTTGGTCCTATCAACCCCCTTCATACAAGTCGTAAGACTTCTGGGGCGATGTAAAATAGCTGTAAAACGCGAAATAAAGAAGAAAAACATTATCTAAGATATTATTTTTTCGCGTGCATTCATGGATTTGACTAGTTAGTCTAAATGAATTTAACAATGTAGTTAGTTGGATTGTAAAAGAATCGTTTAAACAGTTGAATTTGACATTGAAATCTCCTGTCATATTACATTGTTTTTTTTATAGTAAAAAGTATTTGCAGTGTTTCTGTTAAATTATTTAAAAAAACGTTTATATCACCTGATGGAGGCCTATAGACTGAGACTAGTACAAACTCGGTTGTATCTACAGCACACATCTCAATGTGATATTTAATGGATAGGGTATCAATGCTAGGAATTGATTAGAGTACGTATTTAGTTTTACAAAAATTGCGGCACCACCGCGGCTTCCTTTTTCTCTACAATATTCTGAAACTGCATTAAACTTATTAATTTTTAAATTAAATAATTCATTCGTTGCTAACCAATGCTCATTAACACAAATAAAATTATAATTAAAATTATTCTGAGAACATTTGCAAATGCTTAAAAACGCATTTAATAAATTAATTTTATTAGTAACAGATTGTGTGTTTATATGTAAAATACCTTGATATTGTTTATTTACAGAATTTTTATTTGATTTTTTGTTTGTGTTTCAATGAACTTGCGTTTAGTAAAAAAAAACTGATTTATAAATGTTTCTTTCGGCCATGATTCAGGATTTTTTACAACTTCTTCTGCTTCTTAATAAACTCTAATCTTAAATGAACTATAATTATCATATTTGGGTGTTAAATTTGTTACAATACTTCCTTTTCCAATTTTATTATTTAATAATGATTGTATTTGGATGTCAGTACAAACTTTATTAAGCCTTGATATGAAATACCATCTTCGTTTAGTTATAGACAAAACTGGCAAATCCGATGATGTGCTGGTTTCTACAAAACTTGTTTGTTTTTTCCTTTGAACGACAGTCCATGTGTTTTTAGTGTTTATGTTAACACTTTCATTCACTTGTTTCTTGTCCATCTGCCGGACTGTTTTATTTGTTTCTTCGGTTACATTATTTATTGCTTGAACGCCATCTAGTTTTAAGGAGTTAAACAGGGGTTGTTTATTGCTAGTTGAATTTACAATAACTGAATATGGTGTTTTCTCATTTCACTGCTTACAGGAATCTGCTTTGTAATTTTACTTGGTGTTTTGGCTTGTTTTTTCTGTATGTTTATTTCATTAACTGTTTTCAATAATGTTAATTGACTTATCTTGCTGTTTTGCTGCACAATTATTTTGTTTTTTCATAGATTAAATTACACAATTCTTGAAATTCTTTCTTCATTGATATTAAAAGTTGAAGGGTATTTTTCTGGACTCCATTTTTATCACATTTTCCACATGCTCCAATACCTAACTTGTTTTCAAACTTGTAGCACTTATTATGCAGCACTTGATCACAAACAGAACATTTATAATGATCGTCAAACACTAACTTATTACAATTTTTACATTTAAATCTTGACTTTTCAATAATAAAATTTAAATGACTTAGCGATCTTCAACGTTTCAGTTTAGTCGGCGCCATCTTATTTAGAATATCAAAGTAAAGCTACGGAGCACGCACAATTTTACAATAGAAAAATAAGACTCAGTCAAAAATTAAATTTAAACAATTTTAGCATCTACAAATGAAACCTAAGATTTATTGTTAGATGCATCATTATCAAAAAATTAATATCAAATTATTAAAAATGCAGTAAAAAATTGAAAAGGGAACCTTTTTTCATATTATAAAGGCATTAAACAAAAAAAAAATGTGACCCCACGGATATAGAAATCACTCAAAGTTATTGTATACAGGGTGATTCTTAACCTATGCGCATAAACTCGAAGAATTGTAGTTTACAATCAATATTATTGATAAATGTTAAAAAATGTAGAAAAAGTTTTATAATAAGCGAGATAATAAATTATAAAGTTTCTGAAAAATTAAAACTTATTACTTGAAAAAAATCGGTGTGCCATGCCAAAATTAAAACATTTAGGTTCCTGATATTTTGTTCAATGGCAGCGGTATTTTTCAGTATGAATTTTTGTTTTGTTTTACAAGGTAAGCTACATCAAACAGCGTAGACAAAGTACAAAATGTCGATAGTAAAGTAGTTGCTACAATCTGTAAGTTTCATAAACAAAACCAAAATATTTATAATAAATTTGCACAATTTGCAAATGTTGACGTCAATCTTTGTATAATAAAATTACAAACATTACTTAATAAAAATAACCTGTCAACTTTGATACATGATAACTGATATCAGAGTTGAAAACTGGTTGGTAAAACACAGGACAAATTTAACAAAATTAAAAAAAATACCTTAATCAGACTATGTTCTTAATATGATGGAAAGAAATGAAGAAACTACTTTATTGAAGTAACTTAATTTGGAAAAATTATATTATAACTTTGTATCAATTCATCTGTTAGTACAATGTATTGTCAAAAACATGTAAAATTATTGAGTTAATAAATTTGTTTTATCCGCTGAAGCGGGATATTGTAAAACTAGCCCAACTGACGCGACGTCTGTAGTAGCGACCGACTACTTACAAACACGGCGCCAAAACAACATTTTCTACTTCACAACCTTTAAATTCTAATGTATATGTATAATATTTCAATTAACTCACTAACTTATGACGTAAGTAAATTAAATTTGATAAAATAAAAACAAATATTTAATTAAAGTTTAAGGCATTTTAATTAAAATATTGTTATTGTATATATAAACAATAGTATTTATAAATAATATGTAAAATATATAATTTATATTTTACATATTTCTAAATAGAAGTACACAATCATTTGTTTAGTTTTGATTTATCAACTAATTTCATTTAAACAAGTTTTGCTATTTTTAATCTTTAATTTAGTTAAAATAAATAAAAACATACATAGTTTAAACAAAGTAAAATTATTGTTATTGTTATAAACCAATATCAAAATCTAAATCATAACAATTTATGTCTGATATTATAATTAAATTAAAGTAGGCATTAGAAAAAGTTTCTCGGATTACATAATTAGCTCTTATGCACAAGAATTTCACTTATGCAACTTATACTATGCAATTCAAGAAGAACGTGAAACTAGATGTGCTTTATATTGCGCCATATAATATAATTGAGAGTTGATGTTCTGTTAATGTATTTTCTTATAGACTAACTATCCACGCTGAAACAAGTATGTAAGCAATATCTTAATTCAAAAATTTTAATTAATGTACAAAAGCGCTTAAATAAGTTATTTAATTGAAGATAACAAAAACTTTTTAATTAAAACAATCAACTTGGTTTTAGTTTAATTCATTTCAAAACTAATGTTTATTGTACCAAAAATGATTTGCTTTGAAATCCAAAATGTTCAAAACCAAGGCAAATATTTGAAAGGAATCGTAATCAATGTCCAATGAAATGCACATTGCTTGCTTAGACTCAATATGTTTCTACATAAAATCAATGTTTGTTAACACGAAAATATATATTTGACTAGGTTAAACATAACATGAAAGCAATCACACGGTGTGATGGTATTACAATATCTTTCTGTTCAAATTTCAGGTTTTGACCGTGCATAACGAAACAGCCGTCCACAAGTGCCCATCAATCTTCAACGATCCGGTGGTTTTATATTAGGGTTTACACCGCTATCGAATGGGTTATAAAAACGCGGGGTGAAGTTAAACAAATCTTCCCTTATATGATCGACCCATCAGGGGATTGCGGAAAAGGCGCGCGCCGCCGATTATCGCCACCTATTTTATTTTATTATTTTTTTCTTCGCGCGCCTTTCAGCCGAATTGGCGGTGCAATGTGTCGTTAAGCATCGGAACGGAAAAGGTTTGTCTGATTTTCGAGGCGGAGACGTTTGGTTTTATTGCTGGCCATAACGTTATTGTTATATTTATTGGTTATTTCCGAACTTTGATAGCATTATTAGAGAGGATAAAATTTTACAGCCCAATTTGGAAATTATCAATAATAGAACTTTTATTAACACCTCAAAATCTAATAGTAAACATTATCCTATTAAGAGAAATGCGTTAATAATTGTTTTTGCTTGTGTAAATTTATGCGGCTATGAACATGTTTAACTAGCGCTTTATGAAGCAATAATTGCGGTTAGTCGTGGGGGAGGAAAATAAAACCAGCTTCAGGGAAACTAATTAACGCTAGAGTGCCGGAAAGGACTGAGATTGGTTCGCAATTTCTAATAACAACTGCGGTTATAGCTTTTATATTCCTCTTTAATTTCACCCCTGCTATCCCAAAAAAAAACTGCACGTTTTGCCACTGAACGAGCTATTTCACGCTGTAAACTTTTCAACAGCCAATGTAATACTACTGCTCCAATATTTTTTCTACGTTTATGTTTCTTTGTTTTAGAAAATATATAAGCGGCTTTGTAGGAAAGTTTTAACACAATATGTTGAAATACCAAAATGTTTTATATGAATTCTTTGTAATCTGATTTATGTTTAAATAATATGCGAGTAATGTATACTGTAAGTTTAAATTATGTACATAAATTCTATTAAAAAAAATTAAAATTATATGCAATATTTTTATAGACTTATTTATAAAAATCATTGTTTTATGATTCTAATCCAATATTGTTTAAATAAGTTTAATTGATGTTATTATAATAAAAAATAACAAAATCAACAAAATATAAACACATAGAACAAATAAGAAGAATGGAAACAAAAGATAAGACATAGAGACGGAGTACAGCAGCAAGTGGGAAAACAATTAAATAAAAATACAAATCCATTGTAAATATGTAAATATAATATTAAAAAAATGTGCAAATTACTTCTATAATTCTTATATATTATAAGATGTATTTTTATCCAAGCAATCCTATTTGTGAAGTGACCTTCCAAGCTAGACTCTTTAACATTTACAGATTCCATCACCTCCGGTAAGTGTGTACATAAACAGCTAATATAATAAATTAACATAAAAATACTTATACTAAATATAAAAATAAAAACCAACAATAATTCGGGATAACAAGGCTATATGCCACAAAAAGTTTTTTTTTAAATAATCGTATTTAAAATTTTCTTTACTGCTTTAAATATGTCATTTTTAAAATAAAATATTATTTTTTTAATATAATTATTTAAAAACTAGGAAAACGTGTAGATTAATATACTCAATATTTGTAATAAAAAGTTGGAAATTGTGGCACATAGCTTGTTATCCCGAGCTCTTCAATTAATATATTAAAAAAACAATTATATGAAAAAGACACGGCACAGAATATATAGATAATCTAAAACAAAGACTAATCTCATTAGCCGCAACATACGTGTAGAAGCAGTGTGCAGTGACTAATCTGTACGTTTATACGGTAAATAAAATAAATAAATTGCATAAAACTCGAGCATGAATACCAATTGAACTATGCAAGTCAAGACAATCAATAATTCCACAAAAGACTTCAAAACTAGTGTTACGTCAAAGTTAAAACGTTTTTTCTCAAGATTAGTCATATTAAAAATAGATAACAGTTTTGTGTAACTGCTAACACAAATAATTTCAATTGAATTTGTTTAAGTTTTTCTTCTTATGGAAGTACTAAAATTCATCATTTATATTTTTATCTCGTGTCTTAAAAAAGATTCATTTAATTGGCCATACATCTTTGCAAGTAATCTTGCGTACTTAAATTGTTTAACTCAGCGTAGTAAAAATTAATTAATTATTCCAAGCTATTAACGTTACGTCTATCAACAACATGTATTTTCTGTAATTAATTATTAATTAATTAATCTTTTTGAAATTGCGTGCTCAGAGATAGTTCGTTTCTTTGAAATAGTGAATCAGAGTTCGATTCCAGAACACAAACAAATATATTTTACAAACTCTATAAAAACTAATACCAACTCAATTACCTTTTCTTTACGAAGCCATTGTTTGTTTGTGAAAATTGTTAGTTATTTATCTATTTAATTTTATTTAATTGTTTGTTTTAAATTTTTTACTTTAAATAGTTGTTTAAATTTTTAGTTAAAGTTTTAATAAAAAAAATAAATTATTAAATATGCTTATTAAAGAAATAAAATAGAAAAATAAATTACTATTGGAGTACTAGTGCCTTTAAACAAGAAAAGAAGTTATTTTTAAAATTAATTTGTTTGATAAAACTCTGTCTATACCAAAATTAATACATGTTTATAAGAAAGTAGTTGATAATAATAATGATTATTTTGTTAGTAATCTATCGACTTTATAAGCTTTAAGTAATAGTATTAAGAACATTACGCAGAACAGACATATTACATTGACCAATGTTGAGAAATGTTGCATCATCAAATATTTCTACTTATTATGCCGTCCTCATACAAAGCTTAGCAATCCATGTGGCTTATATTAAGTCTGTTCCAACCTACGATTTGGACAGTTTGCAAACCGTCCAAACTGTGCACACAAACAAATATTTGTCATCCTTAGGCAATCTTTTATACACAGTAATTGTTTGTATGCATAGTTCCTGACGGTCCCAAACCGCGTTTGGCGTCGGTTGGAACAAACCTATTGTCTTTGAAACTACCGTTTAAAAAATGTCTATTAAAGTACGTGGCTTGGCTATCTTCTGAAATCTTTCACTCATAAGTTTATGCGTTTTTTGATGGATTCTTCTTATAATATGTCTCAAATACCAGATTTTTCTTTCATTATATGCAATCAGAAGTTCTGTTCCCTATTTATTATATTATCTTTGTATCTTTGATATTTGCAGTATACGTCGATATAAATACATTTCAAATGCTTTAATTTTTTTTTCCCTATGAATTGGTTTATTGACAAGCTTTTGCAACCATATAAAAGCACCGGAAATACACAGCATTTCATCATTCTTATTATTAGATATACATTTAAGACGGGCCTAACAAAGAATTTCTTCTTGTTTATAAAAGTTTTTTCTGATTTGTTTGATTTGTAATTTAATTTATTTTTTATTGTTGCAATGTTGGCTTACTGTGGTGCCAAGGTGCTTATATAGAAAGTTTCTTGTTTTTAAAGTAAAACTTCTTGATGAAGTTGAAAATATCCTTAGGTCACAATGCTGTCGATCATCTGCTGTAGCCTGGAAAGACTATTTGTTATGATCATAGTGTCATGTGCATATTTTAAATTGGTAATTGTCGTTCCATTTACCTTGATACCATCGGAGTGCTTTTTTGAATATTGTTTCTAAGTAAAACTTGAATAAAAGCAGTAAAAATTATTTTTACATGATATTGTGATGCTAGACTTTAATTTAGTTCATTTTTGTCAAATTAAAACAAACAAAAAAATCAGCATTTTTTTGCTACGAAAGTTGTTGAAAAAACTAAAATATTTTTTTAACGGGCTAAAATAACCCACAAGACCAACTTATTATACATCGTTGGAAAGCTCTTGACAAACCCAAAAAAATAAAATTTGAGAAAAGTTGAACCGTTTAAAGATGGCGGCCAATAATGTCAAATTTAGTTTTCACCCAAAAAATAGGAGTTACATTTTTTTTTAAATATTTTGATATTTTATTATAATACTTTGCATTATTCTCAAAATAATAAAATTTAACCCGAAGTTTCTACTACCAACCGTTCTCAAGTTATGGATTTTTTAGTGCAAAAAGTAGAAAAATTGTTGAAGAAATTTATCGGCAAATTAGGGGTGCATTTTTTCCCCTTGCCGATTTTGATGAAAATTAAATTTCTGACTAAATTGGCTATGAGAAACACGAATCTGGTTTTTAAAAACTTGAAAAAAAATTTCTTCTTGTTTTTTTTCAAAAAAAATAATTTATTATTGAAAATTCATAAAAGGTTGTAAGCAAAAAATCAAAAAATCCATACAACAATCTCTTAAAAAACTCTTTATCTTTCGATTAAAACTATGCGCAGCCTTCTACGTTAAACTCTTGGACATTTCTTTTCTTCTTTTGCGTAAGACCACTTTTGGGCAAAAATCGTTTAACAAATTGTCAGTAGTTTATTTTTACAGATATCAAAAAATTGTAAGTATAATGATTTGTAGAGAATAATTAGGACTTCCATTTAAGACTAAACACAATTTTTTGCTTGGTCGGTTTAATCAGCAGCGCACTCTCAAAAAACCATTGTTTTTGCACTACTTTAGCACGCCACTGTTTAAAAACGGAAACAGCAATCAAAACGCGACCCGGCCTATTGTACTTCTACATATTTTATCTTTTGATAAGTCCTTTAGCGTTTTTTGATCAGATAGACCGAAGTGGTACAAAAAGTGAGTCCTGGTTTTCACTTTTAGAAAAACACAATTTTTGACTTTGAGATAAAAAAAATTATGACGCCACTGGACAAAAAAATTGGGGGTCAGATAAAAGAAAAAAGTTGTCACGAAAAAAATTTTGGTTCATATGTCACCCTCACCGATCAAATTTACCCGAGTTATTACAAATCTACGTTTTTTGGGGAAAAAAATCTCACGCTACCACTATTTTTTTGAAAAATCCGAGATTAGTCTCAAATTGCAGTTTAGTAGTCGGTAAATCCGAAAATCTATATGCCCTATCTCGATCGTTTTTAGAAAAGGGTAGAAAATGGTCTCAAACATGGGAATTTTAGAGGTACCTGGGGGTGAGTTTTTGAAAAAGTTTAAGGGTGAAAAAATAATTGCATAGAGGGGTGTAAAGGCAGTCAAGAAACCTAAAACATAAATATTAAAAAAATATTTATTTACAAAATTCGGTAACAATTAATTAAACAGTGTGTTTTTGGCAAAAAACAGCCATTTTAAAAATCGCAGAGGTTGTATTTTTAAAGGTGGTTTTAAAAAAATTAATAGCGTAAAAAGTTGGGATAAAACTGAAAAAAATTCAAAACAAAATTATTCTCGTAAATAACAAAATGAAAATATATTGAAATTTTGGTAAAACAAATAAAAACTCCGCTCGTGCTTTTAGGGGTGGAGTTGAAACTTATTTTTGAGGGTGGATTCTAAAATTTCAACATCTTTTACGGACCTTTGGAACAAATTTTCACAGCGATATTTTCACGAATAAAAAAGTTACAGCCGTTTCAAAATGAAAAAAATGATGAAAATTTTTTTGTTTTGTTTAAGGGGGCCCCATTTGGTGAAAGGGCCAAATCGGACCCCAACAAAAAAATTCCATGTAGAAAATCTATCGTTGGAGCTCGTGTAAAAATTTCAGATCGATCGGTTAAAAATTGACAAAGTTAGAAGAGGTAGTCGACAATTGAGACGTTTTTTTGGTAAAAAGGGTAAAAACCCTTAAAATGGGAGTAAAGTTTGGTAGACGCTCGGCCTAAAGGCCTCGGCTGCTGTCGCCCCAAATCGGCAAAACTGAAATAGTAATAGAGTCCCGTAATAAAATACAGCCTTGGCTTAATATTTATTGATTCCAATATTGCTTTTTTTATTTTAACTTTTATTGTCTGATTATAGTAGACATGCCAAGTATATTTAGATCCCTTCTGTCTGAGCCTGTGGTATTTATTATATAAAGATTTCTTTTACAAAAGCACTGTTAAACACTTACACAGTTGTCAATAAAACATGCATAAATGTTCACATTAAGACGCTTAGAAAGAATAGTGTCTCTCGTGCTCCAATCCCATTACAAAAATCAAAATGTGTGTAATCAAGTTGGGTGCATTTTTTAAAAATACTTGTTGAATTATTTAAAAAAATACTTTTAATACATGATAAAGTTAATTGTCTTATAATCACCAAATCGCAAGAATTTGGTCTCTTTCCCTTGATATTGTTACAAACATAGATTTTAGCCATCCAGAGGGTATAATACTATTACTGTATATTTTGTAAAGAACAAATCTTGTTTAGACTTGTCGTTTCTTGTTCTGCTATCACTTTGATTCTTTGATTCTTTTATTGCGTGTACAGCCCTCTAGTTTCAGGACCTAATACATTTGTGAGTATTGTGCATCTTTTATCTGCGGTGATGTTGGTCTTTTATCACATTAAAACAATTTAACGTATTAATAATAATAAACGTTTATTTCTTGCCTTTTGGCCTTGAAAATCATACAACTTAACATAACATTTACTATGTAACTTAACTCAATACTAATATAATAAATAACCTTAATAACCTTATAACCTTAAACCCTGTTTGTAATTAATTAGGTATTTAGTCGGGTATTTATCAGCTCTGTTTCAATTTTCGTTGTTCGTTTTGTTACCGCCGTTATCCATTTCATTCTCTTTCCATCTTTTTTCAGTACGTCAATTCTTCCTATTTGCTCTTTTCTCATCTCATTGCATTCTTTCAACATAGGTTCTATGTTTGCTCTACCTGCTCCACACATTTTACACATTTTTTTCCTTGTCTATCTAAAATTTAAACACCTTTTTAGTTTCTTGCAATTATTATTATTATTTTTTTTTATTTTTCTATAACTTACACTTTCTAGGTACTTTAGTAGTGCATCAACTATGGTATATACTTAACTTACATTGTATCTAAATTCATTTATCGATGTTTTAATCTTTTGCAATTGTAAAGGGTGGTCCATCTAGTGGTATATTTTTAATTATTTGTTATTTTGACAGTGACAAGTCTTTCCCGTAGGACATTTTAACAGAAAGTCAGTATTACACAACAAATTTGCTTTCATCTCGGCGGCTATGTTAACAAGCACGTAACTGTCAAGAAACCAATGCATCCTTAGAAAGTCACAGTTTGGTGCGGATCTTAGAGCGGTGGCATCATTAACCTATTTTTCTTTAAATATGCTGCTAGAAACGCCATTTCGTTCAACGATGAGAACTGCAGATAAACATTTTTTTGTGGCTGGAAATTAAAGACATGGACTTGAACGATCTTGGTTTTAGCAGGATGGCGCGCCATGCCACACAGCCCATCCCACAATCAATCTTTTGCGCGAAAAGTTTGGTAATAGTGTTTTCAGCCATCTCGGCAATGTTAATTGGCCATCTCGGAGCTGCGATTTGACGCCGTTAGACTTTGGACAGGATGCGCTACTGCAAAGTTAGCCGAGATAGCCACATGAATGAAATTGTGTTCTATAAATCATGGGAATGTTTGCTCTTTTGAATAAACCAATAATATACCAAAAAAAAGATTTTTGTTTTATTTTTTTAATTTTTAAAAAAGGACCACTCTTTACTTGTTCTCTCATCATATATTTTTTTTCACATACATTCTTCAATTTCAATTTTTCTACTTTCTCACTAGTATACCCATACCTGTTAAAAATATCTTTTTATGCATGTTTCCATTTTTCACATTTTTCTTTCATCTTATCCTTCATTGCTTCTATTGTTTGTACAAAAACATATTCTAGATATTAAAATGTTTAATTTTTTTCAATTTCTCTTCTCTACTCTACGTCTTCTTTTTTCCTTGTTAAACGTCATCATTTTTGTTTTATTTACATTCACTTTCAACGTCTGTATAAGCCACCAATGACACTTTTTCACTGCCCACCACCACAACACTCGTCTGTGCCTAGCATTTCTTCTACATCTGCAATGTAGGCGACAAACAAACTATGGCAGAGTTTATCAAGCATTTTGTCATTCACACAAATCTTGCTAACAGTTTTCAAGTATACTTCTTCCATTTTTTTTACTAGATGCTTACTTATTTTTCTTTTTCTCAAATACATCCACGATTTCTTTCTATTCACTCTGTCAAACGTTTTTTTTATCCATATCTAGTGGCTGATGGTCGGATTTCTCCAACCTTAAATTTGTCTATTTTTTGCGACGCTTTTTTATTTATTATTACATTGTTAATTACCGATTGCCCCTGCGCTTCTATTAAATATATATTCTCCCTCTTCATCTCCTTTCATATTTCCGTTTACTATGTCCCACCTATTCTCTTTGATCATTTTCATAATTTCTTTTTGTTTTATTTTTTAGTTAGACTTTATTTTGCTTTTTGTTCGTGAATCAAAAAAATAAAACAAAGGGAGGAAACTCAATACATGATACAGAAAAAAGAAAATTAATAGTAGAAGGAGATTTTAATGTAGGAGAAACATTTAAAACTCAATACATGATACAGATGTATTGAGTTTCCTCGCTTTGTTTTATTTTTTTGATTGGAAGCAATAAATATTGCTTCCATCTTTTAAATATGTTTTTTACACCGGTTATTATTGTGTTGTTATCTTTTCTTAAGACTGTGACTTGAAATTTTTGACTTTTATTTGTTAGTACTTTAATTTTTTTGGGTTATACAATGATTTTTAGTTTTTCTTCATTTTTTTCGTATTTTTCTGTTAAGTAACTTCTTTATATTGTATTTTTGTCTCTCTTCTATTAAAATTAAAATTTCTGTTGTCATCCATTCTTGCTTTTTGTTATTTTTATGAAGCATATTTAATTTTTTTGTATATTTGTTTAATACCTCTTGGATTGCTTTCCAGGCTGGTTCTATTTCACTTTGTTTGTTGCAATCAATGTTTTTATTTATTCATGCTTATTTGAGTTTTTGTTTAGCTATTAATAAGTCGTTTTAAATAAAGAACTGCACCAGTTTGTCTTCTCTTTTTATCCGTATTCAGTATTGGCATATGATGTTGCTTTCAGCACCAAAGCCATTTTTAGAGTTAAAATTTATTTTTCCTTTTTTTTTGTTTTTTTTCAACTAAACTATTTGCCTGAGGCCTGTTCCTGTAATATTGACCAAACTGTCTATCCACTTTGTCATTGATCTTCCGCTGCAAACCCACTTTACAATGTCCGAAATGTTGCTCTTATTTCGTATTTTCAGGTAAATTTTTTGATCCATAAATGAGTGACCGGTAATAGTTCTAAGAGTAGTTATTTGTATGCTCTTTTGTTTCTGAGGTATTGGATCTTGCTTAGGTTTTTGTATTTGTTTCTCTGAATTTTTACATATTAAAATTCCAAGATTTGCTCAATAGTGGTACTGTTAACGACTAGCTTACACCTGGTCGGGCTATTACAACAACCAAGTTTTTAGTTTTTGCAGAGACTATCGTCATGTTGATTGTTTTGCATTTTTTTTTTATGTGTTGAGTAGCAATTGTAAACCGTTTTTTTGAATCTGCAATTAATAAGGTATCGTCTGTGTAGGAAACTGATTTAACTAGTATTTGAGCCAGTCTGTAACAATGTTCTACTGAGTCAAGAGCTTCTATTAGCTTACCCATAAAAAAGTTAAACAGTAACGGGTTTTATTATCTCTATTATGTTGAAATGTTTGTTTTTAATAATGAGTGTTTTTAGTACGTCTGAAAACCAGAGTCTATCAAAGGCCTTTTCCAGATCCACAAAACAAAGATAGGCGGGTTTGTCAAATCCTAGCGCTTTCTCTGAAATTTGTTGTATTTTAAAAATCCTTAACATTTTTGTTAGGTTTGTCGTTTGTATTTGGTATTGTAGCCATAGTAGCATGGCACGTTCGTTTAGAGGTATAAAATTAATAACCAATTTGGCAAATTGTGATATCACAAGTACTGCTACATCATGCAAGTGCTGACTGTTTGATATATTAAATCCAAATCATCTGACGTTGCTAAGTCCTAAGATGATTATTTTTATGCTTCTCTTTAGGTTTAATAATTATGAATTTTTACAAATAGACTTCTTTAATTCTATATGCCTATAAGTATAGTCGACTTTGTTGAATATTTTAACTTTTTATTTTTGATAATTGTGTTTGACAAAAAGTGTTACAAACTGCAGGCCATATTAATAGTATGTTTGGGATTTTTTAGAAAAGCAGTGCAAAAACCGTTGACGCTTTTTCAGTAGCGCCATTTTGTAATATATTGACAATGTTAAAGTTTGTTCTTCTAAAACGCACTTAAGATCTCTTCAATTATGCTTTAAATGATAAAAACGCAAGTACTGTTACGCTAGTTATTTGTCAATCAACATATCTGTTTTGTTTTGGAAAACACTGATTGTGGTAAAACATGTTTAATTGCGTTAAGTAGGCCAATGTGTCTTCTTTTACCAAATAACCTAAACAAGACATTTTTCAATTTTTAGAAGTAGAGATATAAATATAAATGCTAAAAATATACACCCATTTCAATTATACTGACTAAAAAAAATCTCTTTAAAGTGATGTATGTACCTTATGTTTAAAGCCACAACCTTCTGCACCAAACATAAAATATCAAACTCCAAAACAAAACTATCACAGGTAGATAGAACTCAAAATTTACAATCTTTCTCCGATAACAACAATGGCATCAAAATTAAACATCTAGTGAACAAATATCACGCAGTATCAGAAAGGGTAATCTTCTTATTCTTCCACTAACCGCGGACGCTGAGAACAAACTCACAAAACAATTATACTAAGATGTCACAGATCCTTTAAAAATTAAGAAAACAGTACCTACACCGTAATAACAGAATACCTAAATGGTAAACTAAGAGTAAAGAAGATACAAGACTCCAAACACATAAAAAACTTTGGGCTAGAAACAAGAAACAAAAAAGAGGATACTATGAACAACTTTTTAAACAGAGAAAAGGTATTCTGCTTAAATATTTAAGAAACTGAAACAGAGAAGATGAATCTGAAAACACCCAAATAGTCACATGTTAAACAAAATACACAAAAACACCCACTCAGCAGAATAAAAAACAAAAAAACGCCCTGAGATGACCAAATAACAACCAAAATGATAAAATTAGGTAGAAGCATTCCCAAAAAGGCACTTATGATACTACTAAATAAATGTTTAACAAAAGCTAAAATATCCAAAGCATAGAACAATGTAAAAGTAATACAAATACACACAAAAAATATACTACTAACATGAAAATTTATTAACCCATAAGCCTTTTATCACAACTATATATAATCTTTACAAAAATTATAATAATCAGACATACTGAATTAAACCTATTCCAGCTAGATAGCTAAGCAAGCAGTTTTCCAAAAAAGCTTCAAAATTTTTGACCACCTAGCAACTTTACGATCAATTATAAAAAAGCAACAGAATATAATGCACATCTAGCATTCATGGGTTACCACAAAGCTTTAGACAGCATCAATCATGAGAAACATATACCTAGACGCAAACTTTCATATAAAAATTGACAAAGAACTCATTACAAGAAAAATACCTCTCAGTGAAAGAGTCAGGCAAAGAAATACAATGTTATCAAAACTATTCACACTGGTACTTGAAAATGTGTTTAGAACTCTATAAAGGAATAACATAAGCTTTAAATAGACGGCAAATCAATAAACCATCTAAGATAATACAAAAATAACAAGTATTTCTGGAAGTTTGTTTATCTAAAGTGCACTAAGTCTTCAAACAAGAATTTGTATCTCATATTTTTAAAACCAAAAATATAAATGATGTTAAACCTATCGACCAATTTCAATTATAGCAGTACCTATTCCAAAAATTGTTATACGTATTGTATGTAACTAATATACATCACCACATATAATTAACGAACAGCTTGCATTTATACGGAAACTGTAACCAATCTTTTCCATTATGTTACTTAAAATAATAATGTTTTTTTTGACACAATAAACCATAAAATTCTATTATTAAAAATTCAGTATATTGATTATAAAACGTAAAGATAGAAACATTTATATCTATTGATTCTTTTGCTACTTCCAAGATTACACAAAAATATCGTTAACGGTAACAAAATATTTTTTTTAATTTGCAAATAAGATAAAAATATATACAAGTGTCAAATTATTTAATAATAAGCAACTGCTACAAAAGAAAATTATCACCTTCACAATTAGTGTGATAAAATTGTCTGTTAATGTAAGTAAGTGTAAATTTATTCAATTTACAAAAAACTGTACTTTTCTGGATTCTAATTATATTGTGGGTGGTATAGCTTAAAAAAAGTAACAAGCATATAGGACTTGAGTGTTTGATAGCAATCCATCATTTTTTGAGTATATTAGTCTCATTTTAAGGAAAGCTTTTAGAATGTTGGTCTTTATAAAGCAACACTTTGTAGACTTTGTCAATATATCTACTCTGGGAACAATGTACATTACATTAGGATGGCTTTATCTAGAATATGCATCATCGGTTTGACCTCAATATTACAATTCTCATCTTGTCAAACTATAGCAAATGCAAAAACAATTCATTATATATGCTAAATAAACAAACTTAGCATATGAGAGTATTGTATATAATGTGTGTACAATAAACTTGGTATTCCTACTTTGTAGTTTAGAAGAGATATTTCAGATGTGCTTTTTTATAAACTTCTAAATATAATTATAATTATTTATTAATTACTATTGTTTCATATTATATTTTGATAAATTATTTTTATATTATACTTGAAAATGTCACAAAGTTAACGAAACTATTTGTATAATAATAAATTAATTAATAAAAATGATTTATAAAAACATAATATGAAACAATAGTAATTAATAAATAACACAGTAAAAAAAGAAAATATTGAATACTAAATATAAATATTGATGTGCCTAACTTGTAAATAGTTAGTATACTACAAAGAGCAACTCATAACCATAATTTATTAAAGTAGTAATCTTTATTCCAAAAATGTTTATAATAATATTATTAGGAACTAGTAACGTTTTTTAGCCTGGTGATAGTCTGTGACTGGAGTTGCTCTTGGTGGTACAGATATACTAACAACATGATTTAATTATGTTTTATTATTAGTTCCTTATTCTATAGTTAGTATTCATTGTTAATTACATATTGCATTTTAATTGTTTTCTTGTGTGTAGTATTGATATAATCTATGATAGATACCTATATGTTTATTAATTTAATTACTTTTGATTAAATTTAATTTTTTGTATAATTAGTCCTGTTTTTGTAATTACTCCAAGTCACTGAATTGTAAAATAAATAAATGTGCTACATGTAATAGTTATGTTTTATTAAAAATCTGCAAGTTGGTTATTATAAAATTTTATATTTACATTAATTTATATTTTATTTTTTGTTTACGTGTGTTATTGTGTACATTTACATGCACACGCACAAAATATTAAATAATTAATAAAGTTTGTATTCAATGTAATTTTGTAATTGTACATGGAGTATTCCGTTAATAAAAAATATTATAAAGCGTTTTAAAGAATAAATATAGAAATTATAGTATAATAGATAAGCTGACAATAGATAAGGTAAAGAAGATAAGATACATACCAACTACCAACACGCTATATTGTTTTTTTTTTAATTGTAGTATTATTTTTAATAAAACCAATGCAACTCAACTGTTTAGATGTAACGTCAATATTACAAAATGCTTACACAAACAGGCAACGACTTTAAGATTTAAGTATTACAGTCACCTTCACACAAAAACAGTTTAACGTTTCTTCTAATAGGAAGCATTGTGTTAACACCTTCAAAAACCTAAATAGTTTACTAAACTATTATACTGAGAAAATGACTCATAAAACTGATGGTTCAATATTTCTTGCACTTTTTTGCTTCCTTTATTTTATCAACGTAATAAACTGTTGATTTTACTTATTCGTTTTGTATCTAGTCTGTGATGTATATCTTATTAAATATTTTAGTGAACATTTTAATGTATTTTTCATTGGCTAACTTTTTCTTCCATTATTTTAAAGTCACTTTTTTCTTGTATTGTTTGTATTTTTTTGTTTATTGTTTTCAAACAAGCTATTTAAGTATTCTTTTTATTTTTTTCTTAACTACTAAATTTACAATAATTTGCCCTTCCCTCTCTACCAACTTTCCATAGATCTTCTTTTTATATTTTTTGTTATTTCTTTAATTTTGATATTTTTTTTAGTTTTTTGATTTTTCTTATAATTATCCTATTTTTTTGTACTCTTCAAAACTGTTCTTTTTCAGTTTAGGATTTTGTTTGTCATTAATGATTTTTTCTCGGTAAGCTTTCCTTCTTTAAAATGTCCTTCTTTTAAGTTTTGCAACACTGTTTTCAAAATGGCTAGTTGTTTGTTTATTGTTACACTGTTTGTATTCTCTTTTTTATTGATTGTTGCTTGTATTTTTTTACGTTTTGGGTCTTGAATTTATCTTAAATTTCATTTTTCACATCTTTTTCTTCTTATTAATTTTAGCCTGACCTCAAATTCTCCAACCTCTGGTATATAGTCGGAGTTTATGTCCGCATCCGGAAATGTTTTTGCAAAAGTGCAACTGTAATGTAATGTGTTTGCAATAATTCTATGCGGTTTGCTAAGTGCTGATTTCCAATAGTATAATTTCCTAGGTGGAATTTTAAATTGTGTATTGACCACGACATATTTATTTTTTTGGTATTCATATGGTATTCTCTATGATGCCTTTCCTCTAATTCAATTCCGATATAAGTTAGTTTGATCCCGGCTCCAAGCTTTGTATTAAAGTCTTCCATAATTATTGTCACTTTTTGTTTTGGAAGTCGTTTTATTATATTTCTGATTTTCATAAAACTCTTCCACTTATTCGTATGTTTTAGCCACTGTTAAAATGTGAACCTAAATTATATTAATTTTTATTAGTTTGGTTTTTAATTGTATTAACATCACTTTTTACGATACGGTTGTAAAGTTTGATTTGCCTTTTGCCACTTGTTTGTTCGCAATAACTCTTACACCGTGTTTGCAGTTATCCTTTAATGTACCAAAGTAGTATACATTGTGTTTGTAAATTTCCATTACTTACTGATCCAAGCCATCTTATTTCACACAAGCCTTGTGTATCAATGTTTAATCGTTTAGTTTTTTTTTATTGCATTGTGTACATTTTCTTGAGCATCATTGTCTTAACGTTTCATGTACGTACTCTCATCATCTTTTTTTCCTTTCACTTTTTTTTTGTTAGTTTGCTCATCACTTCCTCCCTTAGAAATCCAGTTATAAGGTTTTAACTCCAAAACTTAATTTTGTTTTGAGCATAGCCTTTCTTTTATTTCATTCTTCTGCCGTTGGTCATATCTTTTTCTTTAGTTTTTCAGCTTTAGGACAAAAAATTACCCTCAGGTCGCATTCCATTTAGTCGAATTCTCTTCGTCTACATAATTTTTATTCGAGACTTAGCAACTTGGAAATCTATTATACCTACTTTGCTTATTCCCATATTTTAAAAACACTTATTTCTGATATTCTTATTTCTCTAGCAATAAGTAAAACTTTTAGTTTGATTGGCGGGTAATTGACAATAAATCTTCAAATTTGTTGATAATTTTGTCAGTTTGTGCTTCCATAAATCTTCCACGTTAAATCATTAAAAAATGAATTCACTGCCACATTTATGCTCGTACTAATTGTCAGAGATTAAATCTCGGATTCATGAATCCAAGATTCATTTTGCTAATCGTTGATTGGCTTAAAGCCAATTCACGGATATCGTAATGGTGAATATAGTTGGCCAATGTATTTTATTACCAAACGTCAGAATTAATATATGACACACTAATAATCAATCTTGGGAGGACCCAAAATTATTTGAATCTAAGATTATATTGACGGATGCATAGTTTTCAACTCGATCCGAGAATTAAGCGAGCAATGCATTGGTCGATCGCGACTAATGATATCCGTAAATTGGCTTAGAGCCAATCAACAATTAGCAAAATGAATCTCGGATTCATGAATCTAAGATCAATCCGAGATTTAATCTCCAACTATTAGTACGGGCATTAATCTGTTTGCACCAATATTTGACTTGAAAATAGAACGGGTTACTTTCTCCATACACTGCCACTATTCTCTCATAAATATTCTTTGGACTATTGCCTTCTTTCAATAAATATTTCTAAAAAAAATTGTGTTAGTACTTTATAATGACATTGATAAACTTGCTAAATAAATGCTTTTATTGAAGTATTGAAATTTGATAATTTGTATTTGAGATTAATCGTTTTTTTTGCCATTTCAAAAAATTAGTTTAACCTTTATAAATTAATTTTGTCAATTCAAATAAGTAAATTTTTAGATTATTTTCAACAAAGCTACTTTGTATATAATCGAGCTACTAAAATTTACTTAAAAATGATTGCCAAAGATGCAAACAATCTACAGTTCTTAAACTGTTAATTTGTTGATCAAAAACCAGTTAAAATAAGATCACGTTAAACATAAGATGTTAAGTTTGTGTCAATATAATTTAGTAGGGATATAGTATACCTTTTGTAAAGTTACAAACAGACTAATTTAATTTTTATTATTTGTAAATGATAAATGTAACGTAATTTTGCTACATAAAATAATATGTATACAAAAAGCTTTTGAAAAAATAAGATATTTAAGAGTGATTTTTGACATTGAGTTTTCAATTGAATTTTTTTTTTAAATCTATATAAATTACTTTGTTTAAATTATGTGGTCAAACAGTATTGACATTATATAAATTTTATGTCAGATGTACCTACCTGCACATATAATAAAAAAATGAAACTAATTTAAAAAGTAATACTAACTTTAATTTCTTACAAACTATACTTTTGAGACAAATAGAAGTTTCAGGTCTAAAAAGACAATTACATAGTATGATCTAAAAAAAAATTGTTAAATGGTTAAAAGAATATTTTAAAATTACGTTATAGTTATATAAAATTCTAGCTGTTTGTAATCATTCATATTAAAATCAGATTACATATATATTGAAAATTCTAACAAATTTAGAAATAATTTTCTAAAAGCATCTTAATATAAGAAACCAGATACTATTTTTTGTCTACAGAAACAAAACATTTGCAATTTGTTGAAAACTTGGTTTTTATGTTTATAATTTTTATTGCAAATAAAACATAAAATCAAATTATAATAAGGCGACAATAACTTTCAAATTATTCATAAAGAAAATAGTGTTGTTAGTCTAGACATAAGCGTATGTACAGAATTATGATTTCAAACTATAAAAAAATAATAAATGCAAATTTAGACTGTAAGCAATGCAATAAAATTTCTTCATATAAATCTCAAATACATTTCTTGCGTGATTTTAAAACTTATTTGCATAATAAGTATCCACATGTAGCACTTACCAATACACCATTTATTGCAAACGTATATTTAGCATTTTTAAATATTGATTTGAAATAATATCAAATGTAATTTAAATTAGCAAAAAATATGTTTACCATATTATAAAAGGGAAAAGCAGTTTAAAAATTTAAAAAGTAATTATTAAAGTAGGTCTAATAAAAAAGGAATGTTTATGCACATTAAAAACTTTTGTGCATTATAATATTAACTTCTTATCTATGTTAACTCGGAAGCTCATGTTTAAAAATTAAATCCACCTAGGAAATATGTCCCATGGCTCCAAGTAACCGAAAATTAATTATGGATGGGACAATTTACGTAATGTACGCTCTGGACTGTATACAGAACATGTATTGCAAACTACGGATTATGTAACTTGATTATCAAATTTAGTTTGACCAATATTATTGAGGATATACTGCTTCTAATTACTATATTTTATAAGCAATAAAAGTTTCAATTCCAAACAGTGTTAAAATATTTATTGAGTGAATGTAGTAAACCATTTCAATTTATGATTAAACACCATATACACATTTAAACTATTCATTGCTGGTTTTACAGCTAACATTTATTTTTAACGAAACGTCACGCTATAACCGGACGATATTAGTAAGAAAACACGTGTAAAAACATGTTATGAGCAATATAATTTAAAGAACTATCTTATGGTCAATTCCGGGACCATGTGTAATATTAATGTCGGTTAGGAGACGCTAAAACAGTTTTAAGCACTCCATAAGACTACTTCTTTCAGTTCCTACATACGGGCGACTCACTTCTCCCTGGGGAAATCATAGCCTACAGGTATAGAGATCTACAGCGCCCTGAAGGGCCGTACCACATAAACATTACTAATATTTTTATCATTCGATTCGCTCCATATAACTACAAAGTTTTATAGTTATGACACAAAAAAAGGAAGGAATACGGACGAAGTTAAAAATAGAACGAAAGTACCGGCTGAATATTATATTACATGTTGAAAATACATTTATTGTTGTATTATTCATACGGAATCTTATTACGCAGTGGCATAACTTTTTTATTATTAATAATTTAGGTTTGTACATAAAACAAAATTCAGTAATATACATTATTCGTGTTCAGTACACTGAGCATAACAGTAAGTTTGTATTATATTGTTTTTTGTTAAAATATATGATTTTATAAAAACCAATTTGATATGAATGAAGTATACTAATCAAGATAAACTTTATATTATTCAATCATATAAAAAAAAGCTTAAAAGTCGGTTTTTAAAATTTAATTTTTAAGTTTAAGTACATAAACTTTTAAGTAAAACTATCTAGATGCAAACCAAAAAAACTAGAACCAAGACAAGAACTATAAACCGCAACCAGACACGGTAATCCAAAAAGTTGTCGTGGTCCAACTAGGAACCCCTATAGGTACCCAATACACATTACCTGTAGATGAATAAAGCAAACAACACCACTTTATACCTTTCAAATCAAAATAAGTATCTTTACATCTTCAAACCAGAGTCAAAGAGTTTATTAGCGTCAGATAGATAATAATATTCTCAAATTTTGGTGCCGATAGATCAAGTTTAAATGGTGCAAGTGCAAAAGCTATCAAACAAAGAGCAAAGTTGCTCAAAATTGGTTTAAGCGACAAAAGGCGTGTTTGTCAAACTTCTGAAATAAACTTAAAAAAAGATAATTCATTTGCATCCATGAGCTCCGCAGTAGAATTTTGACTGTCAGTTTGAAAAATTGTATAGAACATTTTTGTAGTATTTTAATACACATTTTTCGATTTGTAAAAGATCACAATACCAAAAAAATCTTGGATTTATAATAAAGTTAAATTGTCAAAATCATCATTACATGATCTTTATATTTTTTAGAAGCAATATACCAAGTTAAAACAACAATATAAATTAGCTAAAAAAGAACATGCCACTAAAAAAAAAAACACTAAAAGACAATTTTATCAATATCAAATAGTAAACTCTAAAAATAAGTCAAAAACTTCTTGGCGCATCATCAACAAGTTAACAAATAGAAATTCCGTTAATCCTAATATAACTTTAAAGTCAAATGGTCGTACACAAAATGATCCTTGTGTAGTTGGTGACTTATTTGATTCTTTTTTTTTAAACAAGCCTATAAACGTAATGCAAAAATTACCAGCTGCCTTCAATTTAGGATCTCATGGAAATACCCAGCCCCAATCTTTGTTTTTAGCGCCGTATACTGAAGTGAAAGTAATGTTAATTTTTCAAAAATTGAAGAATAAGAAATAATAAAACTAGTGGTTTTAATGAAATTCCAGACTTCATACTTAAATTGCCCAACCATTGACATTTTTAATTATTGAATCATTTAAATTTGGCATTTTTCCGGACATATTATAAACATCTATAATTATTCCAATATTTAAATAGAGTGATCTATTAAATATTAAAAACTACCGACCAATGACTCTAGTATCGGTGTTCTATATTTTTTTTAAACTGTGCATGTTAAATAGACTTTAAAAATACTTAGTAAAGTATACTATTTTATCAGATTCACCACACGGGTTTTGTCAAAACTATTCTACACTTCATTCATTTTATAAGAATTTAATTCAATTTTTAGAGAACAGTAAATATCCAGTGGGAATGTTTATAGATTTGAGTCGTGCATTTGATTGCATTGACAATAAACTTCTCCTGGATAAATTAAATGACTACGGCATATAAGGAATTGCTAATGACTGGTTTATATCGTACTTATCTGCCAGACGCCAACATGTGAAAATCGCACACATTAATGACTCTAAATCATCTACACACATGTCATCATAGGAAACTGTAGAAATGGGTGTGCCACAAGACTCTATTCTTAACCCCGTTTTATTAATACTTTATATAAATGATCTAACTAATTTTATTCCTAATAATATATTTATGTACGCAAACGATACGTCGACAATTGTTAGCAATTCTTCTAACATTCTATTAGAGAGTAGTTCTGATGAAATCCTAAGTAAATTACTAAACTGGTTTACTCAAAACAGACTTAATAGGTCTGTTCCAACCTACGATTTGGACAGTTTGCAAACCGTCCAAATTGTGCACACAAACAAATATTTGTCATCTTTAGGCAATCTTTTATACACAGTAATTGTTTGTGTGCATAGTTCCTGATGGTCCCAAACCGCGTTTGGTGTCGGTTGGAACAAGAAAAAATCTTACTATATACCTTTTTATAGTAAACAATGCAGACAGATCTTAAATTTTAACATTAATACTGACAGTCACAAATACTAAGTTTTTAGGTATTGTATATGTTGATGAAAACCTTGACTGGGCAATACACGGCAGTAAGATAGTAACATTATTAAACAAATACTGTTATCAAATTTGCATCTTGAGAACTATTTTAACTTTAGCTCAACTTTGTTATTTTGGAAGCGTCCAGTCTAGTTTATTATATAGGTTGTGCTTCTGGGGTACTTCTACTGCGTGTAAGTCAGTTTTTATTGCCCAAAAAAGAATAATAAGGTGCTTTAATAACGTAACTTCCACAACTTCAGACAGATCTTATTTTAAGTACTACAATATACTTTCTCTATCTTGTCTTACTATATTCGAATAATGTGTATTCACATTCAAAAATAAATCAAATTTTATAACAATAAATATGACACCACTACACACGCATTCCACTAGACACTGTAATAATATTTAAGTACCACCATATATTATAGGCTTAATACAAAAAAAACTTTCATGCAATACTCGGACCCATATTATTTAATAAGTTTCCGATGAATATTAAATCTTTAAAGAGTTGCCATATTTAAAAAAAAAACATATCTTTTAAATAAATTGTGTTATAATATTCAAGATTATATAAACAAATAGTGAGTATTGTATGTAATGTATTATCTGCAATTGTATATGCTTGTAATCATTTATAGGTAATAGTAATAATAATATTTATTATTCAATAGCGGGAATTGTGCCTTTAGTATATCCTGCTACAGTAATCCTACAATATTGTGACTCATGAATGGCAAATGAACAAAACAAACATAACTTTGGTATACATTAAGTTGCTTATTATACCGGCCAATCTGGGGTTACTACAGCTTGCTAATGGATTTTTTAATTATTAAGTGTTTGAAAACCTTACAATTCTTCTAGTTTCTTGATTTCGCTCTTAAGCAAATTCTTGGCACACTCATACTCCTTTGCTATTTTACCAAAAAAGTCTATCAACTCTTAGGTTTCTTTTTATGTTTGCTTCTGGACAACTTTTTTCTTTTCCTATTTGCGTTTTTGTTATTCACTTGGTTATTGTTAAAAGACGTTCAAAAACTTTGCTGAGACTGGTTGCTTCAAGTTATCTACATCTTTATTTTGCTAGACTGCCGTTCTTTTAGTCGCGTTAAGAAAATTGTTTGCAAGCTATTTTATGCGGTGTCCTTGTCATATCTTCCTTTTAGAATGCATTAAACGTTGTTATTCAAATTGTCTACTCTTTTTGTCTTATTTGCCTGTTAATTGTCATAATCGCCTCCAGTGCTTAACAAGTTTATATCATCTTAGAATTCTTGGAGCAGCCTACTGATTCAGTGGGAGGAAATTTCTTAAGTTAATGGTACCCTCAGAGAATTAATTATGTGAAGACTTTCTATAATTCATTTTGATAATTTTAATGCTATTGCGAAGCCACGCTCCTTCAGTTCAAAATGATGAAATAAAATAGAAATTTAGTTACCAAGTCCTCAATACCTAATGTAGTAGCAATGGTAACCAAAAATTGAATCAAGAGTAAACCAAAATGTTGACAAATACGGATGATAGCTCAAAAAAATAAATAAAAATAAAAATAGATGAGTAATAAGATTTATAGCGTATAAAAAGAAAAATACTCGCTGTGTTGACTTTGTATACACTTTTATATATATTATTTTAGAAAACATTTTATAAACAATTAAAAGCAGGTCGGAATTAAGTACTAGAAGAATTTCCGCATTATATAGTCAGCTTACCTATCACAACCAAAATATTTAGCATCTAAAACTTGAAGACTGTGCTTTACGGTTAAAGTTATGCCAATGATTTCAATAAATTCTCAACTAGTTAGGTTCATATAATTTACCAATGAAGAACAGTTTAAAATAAATTGACCAATTTTTGCATCTCTCATGTTTGATTTAATAAAAATTTACATTTCACAAAATTTGTGGTCAACGTATAGTGTAGTATATTTTACGCTAACTTATTGAGCTTCTTTTTATTGAGTTTAGATCAATTTTTAAAAAGTAAATTGCAATCGATATTAGATAATGTTGTTTACTTGTAAGACACAAATAATAATACAATATTGTTGGCCAACAAGTTGCCTATTCTACGGCATAGCTGCACAGAAGCATAATCTAATTCATTTAAACATCCTTCATACATTTTTCCAACACTGAAAAATTAAATCTGGCCAAGTTGAAAAGAATCACTTTTACTCAAAAATTCACCAACCTTAAGACATTTACACCGACGACTTACAACCATCAAACCATCCCGACAAAATCATACGTTAAGTATCTGGGAATCCATTTGGATAACAGACTTAACTTTCATCAACATTTATCATACATTATTCATAATTGAAGACAAATCAAGCCATAAAACAGATCTACTTTTTCATTAACAAAAATAATTCTTTGTCGTCTTTAACAAAAATTCATTCATTTAAAACAATAAAACATTCATCAGACCATCACTCACTTACGGTGCTCCTGTGTGGTGCAATAGGGCAAACAAATCTGAATAAATTACAAGTTATGCAAAACAAATGTCTTAGGCTAGCTCTAAAAAGAGATAAGTATGTGCGCATCAGAGATCTGCATGTGGACGCTGATGTTCCATTAATCAGGGAATATATTGAAGAAACCTCTAATAATTTTTTCCACTTTAAAGTACTAAACAACTATCCACTGTTAGCTAACTTAACTGCCATCAGAAACCACAATAGACCTTTTTGCATAAAGCACAAATTAGTCTACCAAAGTCTACCGTTATTTAATCTGGCCGATTAGTTTATTTTTCTCATTTTTGTTTATTTTTTGTCACTCATCTTTATATTTCACTCATTCACCTACATTGTCATAATTTTTTGTATTATTTCTTGTACATTTGTATATGTTGTATATATTCTATGTATGTGTATGTCAACTTTTATTAAAAAGTTAAAATATTTGCGCAACAAGTCTAACCTGTACCTAGGGCTTGTTTCAATAAATAATAATTGTACACAACATGTATACACATAAAGAATAAAAGGACTGAGTAAATGCATTAAATAAATAGATGAATGAACGCACTGAATAAATGAATAAGCGTTGCCAATATATTGAAAAACATTAAAATCTAAACTGTAAATAAAATAAAAAATTATAATATTTATTATGCATCTACCTAGATAGGAAATAAATAACCACTGCATATGTACACTAACAAAAATATTTTGTATAATTAACATATAATTTTGAATAAAGATTTATTTAATTTAAAATTTGGATTTGGCCGTTGCACATGTTTATACGCTCTCCCACTCCCTAACCCGCCTTGCCACCGTGGGGCTAAAACATTCTCTGATGGAGTGATGAAATCTCTCCAGTGGTTTGGAATCCATTTAGAATTGTAGGTCCTTGTGATGTAGATTTAAGCATTACAAGCATAGAAAAGGCTAAGACGCCAGCAGTGGCGTGTAAATAGCTAGCAAAAGAAGAAATAAGAAAGATTAAAATCAGCTATAAGAGTACAACTACCAAATTAAGCAATGTACATAAGTTGGCATTTTTGCAGATAACAAGGACAATCAAAGCAACGCCCATCGTAGCCATATAGCGTATAACTAATGTTATAATAACTAATGTTATAATAAAAGACAAGTCAAGCTTCTCATAGTAAAAACAACAAATGTGTTACATAAAGAAAAAAACTCTTTTTTAAAGTCAAACTATAAAAAAATATTACATCAAAAAATTATTTATTGTGACTATCTCTATTCAAATATGCCTTGGTTTTCCAAGAAAAGATTGGTTTAAATTTAAATCCACTATACACCGAGTATTTAATGTTTAACTTCTCTGCAAGCGTCAGAAATTATTTTGCCTTAAGAAAAGGTCATAATCCAATCTCTTAATAACGGACACTTAGATGGGTAGGTGGGCCACTCCAATCCAATCTATTGACTGGTTGTTATGGTATAGAGTGACCCACTCACCCACCCAACTGTTGGTCATCAAGAAATTTGATGTTTGACCTCTCTGCAAGTGTGAGAAATTATTTTGACTCAAGAGAAGGTCGTATTCCAATTTCTTGATGTCGGACATTTTAGTGGGTAGGTGGGCCAATCCAATCCAAACTACCAACTGATTATCATGGTATGGAGTGACCTAACCACCCACCCAAGTGTTGGTCATCAAGAGATTTAATGTTTGATCTCTCTGCAGCATCAGAAGTCTATTTGACTTATGCAAAAATCGTAATATAATATTTTTATGGCGGACAATTGAGTAGGTAGGTGGGCCCTAAATGTTAGTCATAAAAAATTTGATCTTTGATTTCTTTGCAAGCGTCAGACGTCATTTTGACTCAAGAGAAGGTGGTAATCCAAGCTCTTAAAGCCGGATACTTGGGTGGGTGGTTAGGCCACTTCAATACAAACTACTGACTGGTTATCATGGTATAGAGTGACCCACCCAGCCACCCACCCAAGTGTTAGTCATCAAGAGATTTAATGTTTCACCTTTCTGCAAGCGTCAGAAGTAATTTTGACTCAAGAGAAGGTCGTAATCCACGTTCTTGATGCCGGACAGTTGGGTGGGTAAGCCACTCTAATTCAAATTACTAACTGGTTATCATGGTATAGAGTGACCAACCCACCTAAGTGTTTTGACTAAAAAAAAAGTTGTAATCAAATCTCTTGATGACAGACACTTGGGTGGGTGAGTGGGCCACTCCAATCTAAACTACTTACTGGTTATCATGTTATAGAGTGAGAGTTGCTATTGTGCTAGAAACAAATCAAAATTATATTCCAAAAAAACGATAACTAACAGCCAAACGGGTTTATAGGCACTAAGTTCTTCAGTAATAAAACTAACCATCGCTTGCATAAATAGTCCAGAGACATTGGCAACATTAATAAAGTACACTTAAGCTAGATACCAAAGTATCAAGAAACATAAGCATAGCAAAGAAGATCTTTTGACAAAATCTTCTGAATTTTACTAAATAAACATAACTGATAAAGAAGTAAAACGTCAGAAGTGCACAATAAAACAAGTAAACATTAAGACGTTAGTCTAACCACGTCCTAATAAATAAATTGCTAAACAACTTTCTTTAACAAGCTATTTTTTAAGCCACATAAAGTTTCAGCAAAAATAAATAATTTATTCACCTGGTTTACTAAAATAAAAACATGTTGACTATAACCAGATATGAATTAAACCAGACTGATACAAATTTTTCAAAATCCAAATCGTCATCTCTATGTTCAGTTGCTAAACGCCAAAAAAGTGTTCATTAAGGCATTATATTAAAAAAAAACAGATTGTAGGTAAATACATTCTATATATATATATATATAAAAACTTTGTACCTTAAAATACAAAAATTGCACAAAAGAATTTGACATAGACTATGTACTTATAAGTTCTGTACTAGACTCATCAACAAATAATACTACTTTGTCTTTATTTGTGTAGTGAGGTGATCTCCATAAACTATAAAAATACAAGAACTTAATATAGAATACTATATTACAACTATTTAATCAAACCTATCACCAGATAATAATTTAAGTTTATCAAAAACTGTTTTGTGTTAAATAAACACATAAATAAAAATTATGTAAAACTATTTGAATGTATATTATAGGAGTAAAGTTTATACAAAATCATTTCTCCAAAGGCAATCAATTGCATGATCGGAATCTAGAAATTGTATTATTAAAAATTAATCTTTTTCAAAACTAGCAATTTAGTTCTGTTTTAAATAACTACAGAGATTTATTAAAAAAATAATACAATATGTCTTTATACATCATAAGTTAATTTGATTCTGTTCTCAAAATAAAATCAATATGTACTTTTATTGATGTTCAAAGATTTAGCAAACATTTTTTAGCTTTAATAAACTTTATCAATAAGTACTATTTTATTTTTGTGCTTTTCTAAATAAATTATTACAAGATAAAAATGTACAGTATACAGTAACATTTTTTGTCAGTATACGGTTATACCTCGTCTTTTTATGTTATTTCAGTTCTCGAGCAATTTATATCCAGAATGATGATTCCATTGATATTAAATGCTGCAAACCAAATATTCCCGATTTCCGTAAAATGATGGAGCACGTCTACATTATTTGTTCAATTTAAGTACTGTCTTTTGAAAAATGTTCCGACGTCGGAAAATCGTTTAGCATGTCGAAATTTCAAACGGGACTGTAATTTTTCACCCGCGAAACCGAAACGAGCAACGAATTTCATTTGCGGATCGCGCTCAAGTAACACGCGTAGAAAATTCAGATCCATCGCAATTAATTTCGTTTTGATGGCGGCACGTCATTAATTTTAATGAACCTGAATCGTTTACACGCGAATTTCACCTGGCGATATGTATCGTAGCTACAAAAAAACATAATTCTGATAAAGTATAAAACTTCATTAATCAACTAGCCAAACAAACTGTTGTATACAAATTGGTATAATTTGCATGTTATTTTATTTAAAAGAGCCGTAATGATATTTAAAAAAGTAACCTCCCGTGTGCTATATTTTTTTCGTGCTTTTAAATAAATTCAGAAAATTAAGGAACAAGATGCGAAATAGGGGATAATGTAGGAAGATAATATTTTGATGGTTTGCACGTTTCGTTCCTTACATGATTTAATGCTGGTCTTTCCAATTTATTCGCGGTGAAAATGAAATCGCAGTGGTAGATTAACTCAATTCCATTTCTTTTGCGGTAATGGGATTTTCGGTATTATTAAAGCTGATTGCATTTCTGTGAATATCTTTGCGAATACTGGAGCACCGCAATTCGGTACACATGTGCTTGTCTGATTGATGGAAAATACAATTGCACACATGCACATAATGCACTTTCAATACGTCTGGTAGAAGCTCTAGGAAACGGGGTCGATTTTCATTCCCTCGTGTGCTCGAACACGCTGCCTTGTCCAAATAAATTCTCTACATAGTTTCCAACATATTTATGCGCTCTCGGCTGAAATAAATTGAATCATTTTTCAGAAAAGGTACTTATATTGTACAGCATAAAAAGAAGGAAAATAGTATAAATGTTTTCATGTTTATAAAATATGAATTGCGTTGATTGTATAGTGGCGGTTATTTTCCATTGGTTTTACTCTACTTTTTAATTTGTCGTACGCTTCGATGTTAATCGAATTTGTAATTTGGTTTATTCGTGTAGTGCACTACACGGATTTTCATTTTTTTATTCAGAGTAGAGTGAGTGTATTATTTACTGAAATGTACATGGAGCATATATATGCTATCGATCGCCATCATAATCACACTTCAGAATCGTCAAATAAAAATAATAAAATGTTTGCAAAAAAATATGTGAATGGATAAATGCTAATAGATTAATTATAGTACTAATATAAAACACAAAACTGTGAAGTGTAAGTGGAGTTATAACAACATAATATTTTCTAATATTGATTATCTGTTTACAATATTATCTTTGCAGTTAGTACATACTCCTAAATATTGCTTTAATTTAAACATGTGAACAATTGTCAATTTTGTTAGAATTATTTTTACATTTTGATACAAATTGTCTTATAAAAATGTGCCTATCAATTATTGTTTAATTAAATATTAATAAACGTATGTGTAATTTAAATCATATCGAATATTAGATTGCCAATAAAAATCTGACTTTATATTCTGGTTGTTACGTGTGATGCATATGTAATTAAATCTACTTACAATTACAATATAAAAGATGCTATTATCTGCAAAACTATAAATAGGATTTTTGGTTATTTCAAGAAGTTCATTAATGTAACGCAAAGATAAAGTCGGCAAAAAAGCAGAACCTTGAATAACACCAGTATTTATGATTTTGGGGTTAGAGTTAAAACCATCAATTGTAACTATAATTTTGTTGTTGTCAAGAAAGCTGTTACTTTATACTATGAAGCTTGTTAATAACATTAGGATGCCATATCCTATCAAACGCTTTGAAAATGTCTAAAGCTTCTGCAAGTTTGTCTTCATTATAATTTTATTTGTGACTAATCTCAAAAAATATGTATCTAATGTTTTGATCAAAATTCATATTGTGTATTTGAGATAAAGTTATTTTGTTCTAAGTACTTGACAATGTAGAAATTAATATATTTTTCTAAATATTTTTATTAAACTGAACAGTAATGCAATTGGTCTATAGTTTAAAAAATCAGATTTGTTTCTTTTTCTATTCTATCTAGGTATAGGTTAAACATAGGTTGGAAGATCAACAATTCGGAAATGTTTCTTTTTTTTGTATATTGAAGCAAATATTTTTGTCCGTATAAGAGCAAATTTATTTGCCAATGTTTTATACATAATAAGTAAAATTTTAAATGCTGTTCTGATATTTAATTTAAGAAAATATCTTTTAACAACCTAAATTTGCAATTTTTTGTGTGCGTTAAATGCGGCACAAACTACATTTATAGATGTAAACGCAGCTTTAAATACTTAGGTATCTTAGCCCCTTTCATGGCTTGTTGTTTGACTTTGATGTAACTGTTTCGTTCGGCTAATATCTCAATACCCAGATACGTGAATTTCATTTCATTTCTTTAATTTTATTTTCTATTACCAGTTGCATTTTATAGGTTGTTTCTTGTTGTATAGATATTTTCATGCTGTATGTTTTTTTTTTAATCCCACATTAATACTGTGACCTGCATAGAATATAATAGTTTTAGTTTTGTACACTGTTAATTTTGTTTCTTTGTTGTATTCTGTTCAATTTCATCAAATGCCATTTTTAAGACGGTAAAGCACAGCTTCTAGCTTAGAATTCAATTGCTTTTTCTACTAGTTAGCAAACAATAAATCCAGCATCTGTCGTTGATCAACTCTAGCATAATGTTCGTTGTTCTTTGTTTATCTTCAGGAATGTTTACAATTTATCTAGGATAACTAACTTTCATTTACTATCAGAATCATTTTTCCGTATTTTAGTATAAATATCAGTTTTCTTAAATCTTCTAACAAATGCGTTTTAATAGTTTGATTTAATAAATCATGTACAAAGATTTTCTTTTGTTAAAGTTTGTAAAGTTTTCTTTATGTCATCTTCAAAAATTTTCACATTGTTATTGTGGCCAATTGATGTTTATCGCGTAAAAATGTTTTATTCTTCTTTGTATAGTTCAAATCATACAACTCATTTTTTTATTGTTGATTACAGTTTTAACGTTTTGGTTGTTTCAATCCATACATGTCCTTTTGCATGTTTTTTATAAATTGCTTTTTAATTTTGATTTTTTGTTTTTCTTTGTATCTTCTAATGTTTTTGTCGTTGTCCAAATGCTTTTTTGTCTGTAACTGTAAACCACAGAGTTTTGATCTGTGCAAAAGCTTATTTTTTACATTTTTTTCCTTATTGCTTCTTCTGCAGTTTGTGTAATGTTATTTTATCTTTTTCTCTGTGTTTTCTTTTGGGTGGTTAACGTTAAGAAATATAAATGTTATGTTAGTTTTAGTCTTTCATTGTATAGATTCTTTGTGCTGTTGCTTTTTTTTTAACTACTAGTTAACGATATTGAAGTGAGTCTACTCACTATTTAAGCTTAATGATCACTGACTACATCTGATTCCGTACGCTACTATAATGTTCAATATTATAACGACATTTTTTATGTCAGTATGAGTAATTCAAAAGTATATAGTTTAAAACAGTCAGAAATATTTTTATATAGAAATAAATTTTTAACATTTAACGCTATTTTCAATTAAAAATTTGTCTAAAACACTCTTCTTCGCATAAACTAGTTTGATCCTTTTTAAATGCATTGAAGAGATAAAATTGAATCATTCAAAAATTACATTATATTTTGGAAATCATTGCAAATAGCTATTAATATTAGTAGAACAAGCTTGTATAAAATCAGTGGCAATTATCCCAACCTAAACGTCTTCATTACTCTCTAAATAGCGGCGTCTGTAAATCACCGTATAAAAAACCTACTTTTTTCCGCTAAAATTAAAATAATTTAATTGCAACAATTATCCGGTGAGTGACTTAGATAGGTAAATGCTTAACTCAAATCTTGGCGCAAAATTGTTGGAGATTTAATTTTCAGCTTCGGAAAGCAGTTTTAAGCGTTTATAGCATTTATTACTTTTAGACATTAGTCTAATATAATATATAATTAAAGTCTATGTAACTATAAATACATTTAATATAAGAAAGTAGATAGAACATATATGCAGGTTGCATCGGTATTTTTTTTGCAATTAACGGGTATAATATTGGTATTTGTAGTTAGACATTCAAAGCCTCACAGCTACAGTAATCCCTAAAATAACAATTTTTGTAACAAAACCAAAATACCACAACAGAATTTAGATCATTTTATAATAAACCAAATTTTTTTGCACTATTACACATGCATTTATAATAATACGTTTATTCATGTAGCCAAATATACAAAAAAGATAAACATTTAAAAGTATAAAACTATATGTAAAAAGTAAACTATAAACTATGACTGATAAAAAAAAACAAATTAAAAACAAAATTAGAATTAACCAGATACAGATGCATAATTTTCATACTCATGTTGAATAATAAGCTTTTTCAATAAGAAATTTTTTATCTTTTGTTTGTAAATATTTATTAAACACTTCTTGATAACTTCGGGTAGATGATTAAACCATTTGACACTTACTGTGTCTATTCTTCTTTTTGTAATTTTTAAATTACACTAGGAATTTCTAAAATGTTCTGATTTCTTGTGTTGTAATTATGGTAACTACTTAAAAAAGTGAATTGATAAATATTATTTTTAACATATATCAATACTTGAAATATGAACAAAGAAGGTACCGTTAAAATAATTAGTTTTTTAAATGATTGTCTGCATGATATGCGAGGATGTAGTCCTAGAATTGATCGTACGATTCTTTTTTGCAATATGAATACTCTATTTAACTGGCTAGATGTTCCCCAAATAAGTATACCATATGATAGTATTGATTGCACATGGTTGTTATAAACTAAAATTAATAAGTCTCGATTTACCTGATGTCTTGAGTTGCACATTACAAAACAATAAGACGATAGTTTATTACAAAGGTAGTTAACATGAAAATTAAAATTACAATTTGAATCTATTTTAATTCCCAGAAAAGAAATGTGGTTAGCTTCTACTACTGATTGACGATCACATTTTATAAACAAGCTATAATCATGTTGCAAATTATTGGCAAAGAATCTAACAAACGGTCTTATTAGTATTTAATACAAGATTATTTTTTTCAAACCATTGTTTCATTTCTAGTAATGTGTTGTTTGCCGATGATACCAGATATTGTATACCTTAGTTGAAAGTCACCAGGAAAGAAAGAGTTATTATCTGCATACATTATAGAATTTTTAAAATTAAAATCATTTGTATATATAATAAATTGAAGTGGCTCAAGTACAGAACCTTGTTGCAAACCTCTCTTCATATTTAATAGAGATGAATCAAAATTTCTTATTTTAACATAATGATATCTACTCTGAAGGTAACTCTAAAACCAATTCAGTGCTATCCCACGTATGCCATATCTCTGCAGTTTTTGTAACAAAATATCTCGATTTACTAAGTCAAATGCTTTGCTTAAGTCAAGAAATACTCCCAAGCAATAATTACCTAGCATTAAATTATTTAATATACATCTCAAAACAATCACAACTGCATGTGATGTTAAACGACCATTTCTAAAACCAAATTGATGAATTTGGATTAAATACATTGGAATGATTAAAAAAACACGTTAGTCTGTTTGCAACCAAATGATCTTTGCAAAAGTATTTAAGACTGAAATTGGCCGGTAGTTTTGTACATTACATGTAGCCTCTTTTTTTAGCAAAGGTACAATTTTGGCAATTTTTAACATATCTGGGAATATCCCTTGACTAAGCGATTTATTTGCAATAAATGTTAGAGGTTTGTAAAGTGATGTTATGCATTGTTTTAATAAATTAGGGCTTAAATGGTCCTTTCCAGCAGAATTTGTGTTTTTAAGATTAGTTACGCATTCTCGTACTTCATATCCAGTGATGGGAGTAAAGTAAAATAAATTATTATTCATATCTATATTCTTGAGTATGTTTTGTGTATTAGTATTATTTATTAAAATGTGCATGTTATTAAAATGTACATTGAAATGATTGGCAATAGATTTGGCTTCAACACATAATTTGCCATTAATAATTAGTTCTTTGTGTATTTGTATTTTTAGTTTACCAATATTTTTATTTATTATTGACCATGCTAATTTTGCCCTATTAGACAAATTTATTATATATTCATTATTATGTAGACGTTTAGCTAAATTAATCACAATTTTATATACTTTTTTATAGGCAATAAAATATTTTTTAATATGTTCACAACCAACAAGAGTCAACCTGTATAAAAATTTTAACTTTTGAGATGATACTCGTATACCTTGAGTTATCCATTTATTATTTTTCTGAGATTTATAGCATTTTTTTGTTTTTAATAGAAATGCAGATTCAAAGCATATATTTACAATATTTTGAAATTTATTAAATGTCTGGTTTACATTATCTTTAGTGTCAAGTTGTGTCCAATCATATTCATTTAATACCGTTTTAAAATGATTGATATTATTTATGTTATGTATATCACGATATTGAATTTTGTCAGTAGCAGTATTAATACAATTTATTTGAAAACTTATTGATTGCGCCGTATGGTCTGATATGCCATTTTTAATAACTATACCTACAATATCTGTGAATGTTTGACTAACTAATATATTGTCAATACAATTATTATTGCGCGTAGGTACATTTATAGTTGGTGTAAGACAAAATGCACTGCAAATCCAAAAGAGTAGTTAATATATTGCTTTTGACAATAAAATTGATGTTGAAATCACCGCAAATAACAATTTTTTTATACAATTTATTATACTAATGTAACATATATGTACATATGTATGTATTTCTTGATAGTGATGATCTTAGATAAAAAAATAAATATTTTTATACACTTCACAAATTACCAAACCAGCAAACCACAGTATCGTAAAAACTAAGTTTGACAATCAAAACACAATGCTTGAGAAACCCGTGTAATATTTGTCAATTCAGAACTTAAATTAGTTTTTAGTAAAATAAATTATAAATATATAAAGTTGATTTTAACTTTTCCGTAGAATCCAATTCTGGCGCTATTTCATATTCTATACCTTATCTATAAGCCGCAAAAGCCATAAAACCAATTTTTTGTTTTTAGTGGACTTCGCAAAAAGGAGCTTTTTTAAATGTTTATTAACATCTGATGTATTTAATTTGAAGTTAGAGAATATAAATTTGTTTTGTGTATTTGGGTTTTAAGGGTCTAAAACTTGAAAAAACTCAAAAATATGATAAAAATGTCTACTTAAGCAAGCGTTAAGCAAGACCAATAGTAACGTAGGTACATTTGCATGCAAAATCAATCTTAAAACGTTTAGTCTAACATGAACTGCGGGAACAATAACATCTATTTATGTACATGCAAAGCCGGCACTACCTGGGAATTAATATATTTATATTGCATAACAGTTTGTATCTCTGAGTGTATTGTTTCCCTTTCTCGCATTATGCATTCTTCGTTCTGGATTTTATTTGAAGAATTTATTTAATAATTATTTTATGAGATTATTTGGCTTATATAATTTTTTTGCGCTGGCGTTCAGTTAGACTCAATCTATTGGCGCAAAGCTTTAAAAATATTATTATTTTTGGCATTCAAACATAAACCCGTCCAGCGCCCAACAAAGTTTGACAAAAAAAAAATGTTAAAACCCACCCTAGTGTGTGTATAATATTTTTCGTAAATATAAAACATAATTAGTTTTAACGCATTTTTTGTTTACAATTTTTTTTTCTTGGATGGAATTTTCCAAGGCCAATGAGTACAATACTAACTATTTTGTAAGTAAAATTGTCTGCAGAATTCAAATTTTTAATAATCTTTAGTCTATAGTCTTTCTGAGCGCTGCTAAACGTATATTTGTAAGAGTTAATGTTGAATTTTTTTAGCATGTTTTTTCAGTTTTTTTTAACTTTTAGACTCATTAAATCCAATACACACAAAACAAAATATTCCAACTAACTTACTTCAAAATACGTCAAATTCTTAAAAAAAATCTAAAAAATGCTTTTTTTACCCAGCTCACTGAGATCAAACATGGCTATATAGCTTTTGCAGCTTATCAAAGCAAAGACTTAAAACGACGCCAGTATTAGATTCTATGGAAAATTTCTGATTGATTTTACTAGTATATTATTTTTGCATTAAAATGCAATTTTTAAACTGAAATAGCAATTTTTCAAGTTAAAAAACAAACAAAAAACTTAAAAAAATCGTAGAGTTACCCTCATAAACCGATCACCTTCTCTCCCTGCTCTGGTTTGTTTGAAATGGAATTGCCCATGTAATAACGTAAAGTTTGCACACATTCGTCATCATCAGCCTGTTCTAACGTCACTGCAGGCGCATTAGCCTCTTCTTACTTACATTACAGGTAGGCCTACAACTTCAAGTGGATAATAAACCACTAAAGATTATTAAATTACTCCAAACCAGAAAAGGATCTTAGTCATAAAACCCCATGCTGACAAGGCTGGTTAGGGAGTGGGAGAACGTATAAACGTTTGAAGTAGTTTATGTTGTGAGATTTGAGCTTCAATCTTCGGTGCAGCAGTCGAATGCCTAGACTACTGCGCCACGCTTCCCATTGCATACATTAGGAATATCAATTGATTTAAAAAAGCATTAAAAAACAATGGCTTCAAGATAAAATAAACGTAATTATTTGGCTAGATTACATAGGTATAAGGTTCTCAATCCCATAAAAAGCATTCAACAAACTTACTAAAAGTTGTCTATAAAATACCAATATAAAATTGAAAATCTAAAACAAAATTAAAAGCAAAGAGATAATATATTCGTCACAATTATTGTACTTTTGTTTTTTATAATTTATAGATTTTCTAGAATCCTTTTTTATATTGTTACACAAAATCAATTGTTTTTATATTTTTAATTACTTCCAAAAAACAATTCAAATTCAAATTAAAAATAAGCATAAAGTGATCTTGAACAGAAGCAGTAATTTAATTCAAGACAACGACTTAGCAAATCTTGAAGAGAATGATTTGATTTACAAAACGGCATTAATCTTGCCGAAATCAATTTAAAATATAGATAAAACTAAATTTCCATCAAACATCAAAACAGAAGATTTAATTAAAGGCGAATGTTCTTTTCCGGCAATATTAAAACAATTCTTCAAAGCCTCGACGGGAGGAAAAGTTGCTCGTCGAAGAGATGGTGAAAATTGTGGACGATTGACAAGTTCATTAACCTCAGATGCTGTTTTTTGTGTCAGTAATGGGATAGTTAAGCCGTCTAAACATATAACTTTTGGAATTACATAAAAAGACTTACAAATAGCCGGAAGATTATTAATATTTTAAATAGATTTAGACAATGCTGCATCTATAACACTCTAGAAAAATTTGAAACTAAAGTTACCATTTCATCTGTTGCTACATCACAAACTTCTCCTCCTGACATTATTCGCAATTTGTTATTATGCACAGGGGTAGCATTTGCATTAATTAGCATTTAATTTCGACAGGTTTGTCGATACAATTAATAGAAAAGAAACTCTGCATGACACAGTTGGAATTTATCAAGAACAAAATCTAAACACTGCCAGTGATGATGTTGATGAAACGTTACCAGGCCCATCTAAAAGAAGAAGAACCTTTGAAGCTATTGTTGCCGACATTGCTTCATACGTCAAACGATTGAGGATGTCTAGATGTTTAACTCCTCTTGAACAAGATAAGTTTACTCTTCCAGATAAATTGTCATTAATACAATCTATCGATTTATTGCACTTGCTTTCACATTTTTTTCATGTGCCAAACACTCCAATGTGGACAAGCTTTAATGGTCAATTGTTGAAAGATGAGAGCTTAAAGCAAAAAGTCTCATATCTAACGCCTATTAATTTTTCACCTACCAATGTAGCTGTGTTAGTTAATACAATGGAACACGCTCAACAAATTGGTAAGGAATGTAATCAAACTCCCGTACAAGTAACTAATGAATTAGCAATAACAAACATTGCATTAAAAATTCAAGTTGTGGAAAAGCCTAGGTTTGACAATATGTTCATACACCTCGGTTTGTTTCACTTAATGATGGCATATTTCAAATCAATTGGCACATTTATAAATGAGTCTAGATTGATGCATATGCTGATTGAGAGCAAAATTATAGCTAGTGGATCGATAAAAAGCATTATTGAAGGGAAACTTTTTAATCGTTGTAAACGTTTGCATCCTTTGATGGCTCTTGGTTTGAAAATGTTGCATTTTGAACAATTTTTAAAAACTAAAGCAGTTGAATATTATTTTCTTAAAGATCATATTTACGACGATTTTTTAAAATGTCAAGAAACAAATATTTTGTATTCAACTGCGTCAGAGGTAGTTCCTAATGAAGTTTTATCTGGATTATTTTCATCATATGAAAAATAGCTCAGTACTATATGATGTATATACAGCTCATCAATTATTACATCTGCTTCTCTAGAAGCATACGTATGGGTAATTTTGAAATGTATAAAATTAATCAGCAAAACGATGCAAGGTGGGGTGTGAAATAATTGGATAATTTAAATATTGTTAATGAGGCGCACCGGGGACTAGAAAACGATTTCAAAAAAGGTTACTTTGGCATCAAAAGAACAGATAAACCTTTTTCCAGAATACCTATAGATGGCTCAAAATATTCCTTACTACATGTACTTTAAAACCCATATTTGTTTATTTAATGTTGTCACAGTCATTTTGAAATATCAAGCTTCAAACATTATTCCAAAAAAAACCGTAAATTTAGCAAAACTTCAAAATTATGCTTGTTTAATCCGTTCAAACTTTGTCAAATTTTAAAGAAATTTGATCCACGAGGTCTAGATTTCTTTGTGTTTAATTTTTCTTTAAAGTGATTACATAAGACTTATATAATTAATACTTATTCACCACTATTTTGATGCAGGAAGTTGTACATGTTGTCGCAATCTTTAAAACTTGTAATTTTTAGGTCTCGAAAAAACGCTGTCACCTTATGTCGATTTCAGTCAAAATTTTAGTAAATAGTCTTCAGACCACAAGAAAAAAGGTTATTTATATGTAAAATGGTATATAAATTTACGGTTTTTTTTTTTTGGAATAATGTTTGAAGCCAAATATATCAAAATGACTGCTACAATATTAAACATAAAAATATGGGTATTAAAGTACATGTAATAAGAAATAATTTGAGCCATTGTGAACCTTTTTATCTTTTTCCAGAAGCTCAACAATTGAGATACATAATAAGCTTAAAAAGACTTTTTATTGTAAAATTTCTGACTTTCAAATGTGTGCTATTTTGAACAGACGATATTCTAAGATCCAAAATTTTAGAAATCTCATTTTTTTTATCTATATTTAGATCCCTGAAAATTTGAGCAAAATCAAAGAAGTCGACTTTTTCAAATTGGTCGAAAAGTAATGGAATTACCCATATATATATATATATATATATATATATATATATATATATATATATATATATATAAAGATGCTGCATTAACTCTAAAATCTACGCTAGGAGAGCGGATGTTGAACAAACTCGTAGGATTTATACCGCGCAATAAAGATGTGTTACCTCAGTAAAGTTGCTTTATAATCTGCCATTTGCAGCTACGGGCACTTAAATAAGAAATGGAAAAAATATGCCAAATCATAGTGAAAAGTTGCCCCAAGAAGATAGCAAAGTTATCGGTACAGAATTTAGAATATTGCATTGTTTTTGGTAAAATATAAAAAAAGTTGTAGTCCACAGCCATAATAATTGCCATAAAAAAAAAATTAAATAAAAATAGTGAAAGAGTTGCTCTAAAATGTTCTCTATCTGTTGCTGATTACAACAAATTCATAGACAAAGTTGATCTGTCCGATCAGCTTACCACTTTACGGTTTTAATTGTAGATCAGGAAAATGGTGGCGTAAGGTGTTACAAGCTACTTATGACTTCTATTATAAATGCTTGCAAACTAGACAAAAAAATTTACCATAAGAAAGAATTTTTTTTCACATTTCTGATCAATTTGGCGGAGGAAATTATCGAAAAAGAGGAGAAAGCGCAAAGGTGATTAGAAAAAGAGGATTAGAACAACTTTCTGCTACATCAAGACACCTTCTAAATGTCGGCGATCATCTGCCGGTAGAGGGAACATAAGAGATGCCACTGATGTTCGCTGCAGAACAAAAAAATTCGCACAAAGACATTTTTCTAATAAAGTTATTGTAACTCCTGAACGTATTCTAAAGTCTGTTCAGACATATATGTCCCAATTCAAAACGGGTTAATAATAGTTGAAAAAAAGTTGACTTGTCTCTTCTAGTTTTCACATTTGTGCCCAAATCTGTTTATTTCCGTAACGTTTTCTTGTTATCCAGTCTTAATAAGACCAAGCAGATATTGATAACATCATTTTAAGTCGTCCCACACAATCTTGGAAATTATTTAATTCTATTAAATTACTTTTTTTATCATATACATATTTTGTTAAAATTATCAAACTTTGTTTATTTTGTTAAAATAAGAAGCATTTAATAATCATAGTTGGCTAACGTTTTGGTACTTCTATATTATAAATTACAGCAAAATGCAAACTAATACAAATTTTTTATTATAAACGTGAATGTTTGTTGTTAATTTAGTATTTGTGCTTGTATCTTATTAAAGTCACACATCTCCCTAGGAATAGTGTGGTCACCTTTGAGTTGTCAAGCGTCGCATACTGCGTTCTATACTAAATTTTATAGACAGTATTAAATGTATTTTAGGTTTATAATTATTTAAAATGTGTTATTTGTTACTCCACAGCAAGCTTTTAAAAATGGTTTAAAATGATGATAGCATCATCAACTAAAAAAATAGCACACATATTGTAAAACAATTTCAATGGAAAAAAACATATCTTGAATCAGGACTGCAAAATGATACATATAACAGTTATCGTGACGTTTGAAACAATATAATGAAAGTTAAACTATATCAAGCACTAAAAACAATTACAACAATCAGTTTATAAATGCAAATAACAATTGTAAATATGGTAATAACCAATGTAACATTTTAACCGCTGTAATATTTCTTATACAAATAGAAAAAATCCAGACTGAGACTCAGTTCTTCCACTTAACCTTTTTAATTTTTTTAATAATAATAATAAAAATAAAATATTTTGTAATAAATTATTATAATATTATAACTGACTAGATATACATATATGTACATAAGTATACATTATAAAGTTTATTGTTTCAATTTATTTGAAACTAAGAGGCTTTAAACTGATGAAAATCTCAACCAACCGTTGTCAAAAGCAGTAATCCTTCAAGAATTAACTTTCACTAATAAATTGGAATAGGTAAACAAGAATAATATAATAATAAAAACAAGATAAATATAAAACTCAGTTTTTATCTTACATTATTTTTTCTTATACCTACAATTTAAATTAATTATTATTTTAATTAAATTTATACAAATATATAAATCATTTATAATCATTTTATGCATGAGTTATTCTATTTAATTCAGTTCTCAAGCTTTTATAATACGTTGATGTCTTCATTGTATCCATTTTGCCCTGCTATACCCTTCTCATAGTTAAGTATGCGCGTCAATATTATGTTCCCACATACTTTTTTTGTAAACAGCTTTTACTTTTTTTACCAACTCAATAAGGTTATATACTTTTTTTAATATAGAATGTCTACAGATATTATATAATAATCAAATTAAAATAGCGTTAGAATGATTTTTATTCAATTATTTCTTATGCCCGTATTACACTGATCATAATTATATCTTAAAATATAAAGAAATACTAAAAATGTACTTAAAATTTCAATCTACAATAAAATTGATCATTTGTGCTTTTTACAGACTTTTAAAGTTTCATCCATAATTATATATATATAAATCAATAAAGAATTATCGTCAGCATAAATGTATACTTTTAATTAAATTACAACAGTTAGAGATCTTACTAAAACAATTTTTTTCTACATTTCAAGAAAATGTAAACTCTATGCAAAATGTGTTAACAATCCACAACATTTTAAGGTTTTAAAACAATGTACTTAAAGTTTACTTAAATTATTTATGCAAGCTAAAACCGCTTGAGAATATTATTATAAGACACTATTATCATAGACATAAAATGAAACAAGTATTCATTCCATGCTTAACTTTGAGATTAAATCCTGCGGCTTGCCTACACATCTTATCGAATTAAACGCAAAACTCATTTAGAGTGGTATTATTTAAAATGTGTATATTAAAGTTGAGCAACAGTGGCCGTCACTTAGCTTTAACACAGAATAGTCCAAAAACCTCATTATTGCTAAAGTATGCCGAATTGTTGAAGTCTCGTCAGTTCCAGTCTCACAACTCCATCATGGTTTTGTGGCTTTAGTAGTAATTGACATGTATGTATGCAAGAATTGTACTAGACAACCCCCTACCTGCATATAAATATATCGGATTCTTTCTAGAACAGTATTACATAACTCAATAATTTAGCAAACATATCTTAAATTATTAAACGTGAACCAGCAATTAAAATAAATGTGAATCATAATTAATCTTAGAGTCATTAAATAATACGACTAGTATTTTTTGTAGCGTCAACTGCAATTGTCGACGGGAGTAGAGTAATTTAATTATAATAAAGACATTTAAAAATAAAATATATAAAGCATATTTTGGTAAAAATTTTACTAATTTAGCGTTGTAATAAAACATAGTGGTTTGTCAAAAATATCTACTTTAAACATATTGTTATACGGAGAACATATGTGTATTTTATAAACAATACTATTGCAATGTCAAGTGCAACATATCATTTTTGATACTTTATGTATAAGACGAGCTTATGAAGATCAGCTAATAAATATGAATTAAAAACACCGTTTGATTGCATTATAAGTTTGATCGCATTATAACTGCTGAATTGTAGCCGTTTTTGTCAAATCCTCTTGTACAGACAATGCTTTAATTGCAATAAAGCATAGTCAAGTTTATACAATGTCAGTGTTTAATCTATTATAAAAACTATTATAATAATGACGAGTGTAGGTACCGTGTGTTAATAAAAATTAGACTAGCTATTTGAAACAGCACACAATTCTTTTCTCAACTTTGTTAGTTTTTAAATTGACATTTTGTTTCATTTTTTTGCAAGCAGAAACACAAGCGCACACGTATTTAATGCAAATTACTTATATTTTTTGTTAATTTTTATTATAAAAGGTGTTAGGTAAACATGCGGCAAAAATTCAAGGGGTTTATCCTTGGCCTATTTTAAGAATATTTTCTTCTATGATGATTTCTGAAAAACTGTTTTAAAGATACAGAGTGAACAAAATTTGCAACAACTATATTCGATATTTGTTGAAATTATTAATCTAAATAAAAGTAGGGCGTACGTACGCCAATGAGTATATCAAGTACAAAAAATTAATAAGTTTATCAAGTACAAAAAATTGTAAACAATAACTTAAAAAGGCTGTTTAATCTACTAATGTACAAGTGGATTTCATTTGAATACGTCTCGTCATTGATCATCACTTGTATCGGTCGCAGTTGTTTAGATTGAATGACGTTTGGCTGTTTGACGCGTCTTTAATAGTTAGTGAATTCCTCTACCAAAAATCACTATACAAACGCCAAAATGACTAACATGCATTTCATGTATGGACTTGCTGATAGCAATTCATTACAAGCTAGAAGATTGTACAAACGGTTCCCTGGCCGTAATATTCTCAACCAAAAAATCTTTAAAAACATTTATCGACGTCTTTGTAAAATAGACACATTGAAACAAAATAGAGGGCCAAAAAGATCAATGACAGTAAGAACGGCACAATTGAAAAAAAGTGGCAAACATGGAAGAGGAAGGTTCGAGTAGTTCTACGAAAAAAAATTGCCAATACTTTGAATGTAAGTCATTTTACAGTTTAGAAATTATTTTAAAAACAATTTATTGAATTCGTACCACATTTATCCTGTTCAGGCACTACTACCTGCAGATTTTCCTACACGTATTGTGTTATGTCAATGCCTTTTGCCAACATTAGTTCTAATCCCTTAATTCCTGTCACAAATTCTTTTTACCGATAAAGCGAGTTTCTCAAGAAATGCAATAAAAAAATTTAATAACATCCATGTGTGAGCAGATAAAAATCCGCATCAGGTATCTGAAGATCGTTTCCAACATCAGTTCTTTTTGATTGTTTGAGTAGGAATTGTGGGCAATTGTCTAATTGGACCAGTATTTCTACAAGAAAAACTTACAGGCAAGGTGTATTGCAAATTTTTGGAACACATGCTACCTCAGTTTCTAGATGATGTGTCATTGGCAACAAAAATTGCATGCAAAGAGGTTTTTTTCAGAAATCATCTTAGAACAAAATATTTTTAGAATATACTAAAAAATAATCTCTTAAATTTTTGCCGCAAGTTTACTTAACATCCTGTACACTTTACTTTGCAATTTAATTCTTTATCAAAACCAAAAAATTGTAACTTTATTTCTAGAGAGATAAGTTCATTATTATTTTTAACTACTTAATCCAATATCCCAAATCCCACAAATAACAAAAAAAAAAACAATGACACAAATGACAAAAATCTACACTGTTTTATAATTTTGTTACATTTTGCAACCAGGCTGTAATTGACATTACAGTAGCAAGTATGAACACTTCATACAAAATCCAAAACTAGCGCAATACCAGTGTTGAAAAAACATCATAAGTTGAGCAATTTTTTTTATTACAAACATACAAAAACTACTTGAGTCATTAATACTATTATACTCTAAGATAAACTAAAAAGCTTGTAATATTAATAATGTATTACTATTACTTAAATACTTGTATGTTAAAAACGCGATAATCAGTTATTAGAAAATGTTTTTCATGATTACAACACCGTATCACTACCAGATGTACTAACAAAAATTGGGTTTAAAGTTTAAACCCAATTCTCAATTTAAATTTTAAACAATTGAATAATTTTTTTTAAATTTATTATTATAAATTATGTTGTAAAATAAAAACTAAACAGCAATAGATTTTATGAATACCAAACAAAACCGTCTTTATTGTTAACCTTAATAATAAATATTTTTTTAATTATATTTAATCTCTAACTGTATAGAAAAAAAAACCTCTTACCATTACTTAAAATATGATTGGCTCTTAGACAATAGGACAGCTTACCTGAAAATAAAACAAAATAATTAATATTTATATAAGCATATACATTGTGTAAAATAAATATATTTATACTAGGTTTCTTAAATTGAAAGAAGATCAAATTAACAAAAAAAATACGAGTCGTAAATCTTATTGATCATTTTTTTGTTTAGATAATTTTACTGATATGCATTTAATAAATGATTTATACAGATAATGTTATGAATAATAAACAAGCTAATTATGATATACTATTGTAAAACTAGTGTAGTAAATACATTTTCTTACCTACACTATAGTAGGTGCACCAAAACCTAGCAAGTTGTATATTCTAAACCAAATCTTAAGACTACTCAGCATGTGTTACTTATAGACAAAAGTGTTTTAAAGAAAGAGAAATTTTATAGAGCAGACTGAACTAACGCGTCGCAAATTCTTGGATGTAATGCGTACGCTCATCACATATGAGGAAAAACACGAATATAAAAACTTTAGAAATTATAATAAAATCTAACTTCAGCATAATGAACAAAAACGACACGCTTACTTTCGAAGACGTGTCGCATAACAAAGTTAGTAAATGACCTTCCTCAAACATCTAATTTTTTTTTCATTCTGCCAATAATACAACGTTTATCAATGGGTCTGATAATCTTTCTACAGCAATAGATAAAAATAATAAATGTATGCTTAATACTTGTAAGTAGTTTGCAGCTAACAAACTAACATTAAACCAAAACAAATCTGTGAACATTACTTTTTTATAAAGAATAAATGCCAATAATGTCTACAGCACATTCTTCAGAATTAGCTTAGATAATAAGTTAAACTTGCTAGAGCATGGTGATGTTGTCACAACTAAATTATATAAATCTAAAATCTAAGTCAATAATACAACCGTCAAATCTATTCCACGCAGAGCCTAAAAATATATCATTTAGTCTAATACTGAGTCAGTTTTATGTTCAAAGATTAGATTGTTATTATAACACTATATATAAAATAACTAAAATTGCAAACAGGTAACTATACTGCAGTATCTCGTCTCGGACGGTCTCCTACATATACTTAACAACGCCATTGCCTTATCTTACGCATATAATCTCACAAGCTTACTAACCATTGCAGAAAAGTGGTGCAAAATAAAAAAAAAACTAAAAAACTTAAAGATGTACGGAGTTCTTAGTGACAATACAATTAAAAAAAATAATTAAGTTTATTTAATGTTAAGTTAATACACAAAAAAAGTTACCCAGAAACCATTTGGTATATAATTAAGAATAAAAACCAAAATAGCATCGGTGCTAGTATATGTAAAAGAAAAACCCAGAATTAGCAAATGACGTTGGCTCTAGCTAAACATGCCTTGATTTTCCCAACAGTGGCTACTGTTAATTAATAAGTCAAAAACATTGAGTCAGGACTAACAGACTCTAACAGACTACAAACCCTTATGTTCAATAGCTAAGCGGCATTACAGGTACAAAGTTTGTCAGTAATATAGTACTATATATTAAATAATAGTAATAGACATATTCGAAAAAGTAGATACCACTCCCTCACCTGCACATTCAAAGACTCTTTTGAAAAACAAATAAATTGACAACATCATATAAATCAATCTGTATACATTATATATATCCATATATCCAATCAAATTATTTGTAACAATAGGTAGGAAAACTTTGTAGACTTTTTGTCACGTAAATAAATCTATATATATTAAATATTATAGAAAAAAACATATTTGCAACACGCCGCTGCCCGCTTGTCCGCACGAGCAAAGCAAGGGCGGCAGACAGCAAAGTGCTGCAAACGCTATCTTGCCCGTGGTGCTTACGACTGTTTTTTGCTACAAAAAATGCGACTTCAAAGACAATGAGCTTAAACTATTTACAACAAATCTTACAAAAACCATCTTTGGTTTGAATACTTAGTACAAATTGGCAATACTATAAAAAGCCGAAAACTATGCCAAACTAACACAAACCCCAATAAAAGTAATTAGTCACAATTAAATAATAATAATAATAATAAAAATAATAATAAGTTTATTATGTTAATACAAAGGAAAGTATTACAATTCACACAATTTGGTTTAGAAAAACATATCTACAACACTTGAAAATTTAGAAATTTATTTTTTAAACACTCTTCAATTGAGTAAAATGCATTTACAACTAAATATTTTTTCATATTTTTACATATTCCGGAAGTAAATTGTACAATTTAATCGTATAGAATCTAAATGCGTTTTGCGATTAGTCTATTACTAATCACATGTACGTTGTTCTTAGTACGAGTGTTGTAATTGTGAACATCTTCATTTGATTGATAACGACCAATTTTTTTTTTCATTCAGAGTATGCACTCATAAATGTATGCACATGGAAGTGTTAGTATCATCTGATTGATAAAGCTTTGTCTGCAATCTGCTTGGTAAGATAAACCAGTCACTACTCTTACAGCTCTATGCTGTAAAGAAAACATTTCATTTAAAACTCCAGAATGCCCCCAAATAATTATCCCGTAGGTATTATGAGTGTGACACAAAGCCAAATACGCTGTTCTTAACATAACAACAGACACCGAATTAGCAAGATTTCTCAAAAGATAAATATTGCTGAAAACTTTGCAACTAATAACATGTTTGTGAAGTAAAAATTATGAGTGTTCAAGATTATAACTCACAGTTTTAAAACTAGATATAAAATTACAAAATATCAACCACAAAATTACTTAAGAAACAAGTATTATACTACATCAAGTAAAATTAGTTTAAATAACTTTTGGGAGCCTAAAGTTAATCCTATTTAATGTATATAAATTAAAAATTACAAGTAATTAAACATAAAACAAAAACCACATATGTAAAATGTAAAATGATACATGAGTAGATAAAAAAGTAAATCATTATAATAATTAATTCAATACTGCCGCTCAAAAGATGTCTGTTGAAGTGTTCCAGTCATCTTGTAAAATTCTTTAAATTTTTCTTTTAATAACAAATCAAAAATTTCGTATCGTTTTCCCCTTATAATATGTCTCAAATACCAAATCTTTTTTTTTAATTGCAAACAAAAATTTGGTTCCTTTTTTAATGTAATTTAGAACTTCTATATTAGACACTAAGACGTTTTAAATTTAATTTTTTTTTTATACTTATTTATAGTTCAGCATTTGCAACCATATAAAGTAACAAAAACACAGAACACTTCAGCATTCTTATTCTTAAGCATAAATTAAATTCAAGCCTAATTTTTTTTTCATATTTTCAAAAGCTTTTCAGGCTTGTTTGATTTATGATTTAATTTCTTTCTTATATAAAGACACTTGTTAGATAACGTTTTAGTTTTTTTTATGAACTTTTTTTGACGATTTTGAAAATACTATTTATTTGGTCTTAGAGATTTGTATCTATAGAAACCTCTCACTGTATTTCACAAAGCTGTTGATCATCTGCTGCAGCTTGGGAAAACTATTATGACCACAGTGTTATTTGCATATCAAGTTGGTAATTGTCATTCCATTCATCTTGATAATATTAATTGTTTTCTCGAACCTCTTTAAATATTGTTTGAGTAATACATATGACCAATAATAAGAAAGTTTTTTTCTGTCTAAACTTGCGTTATTTAATATGTCAATCAATTTTTCTTGTATACCACAGTTAAATTGTTTTGCAGCAGTCAATAAAGCTTGCATAAATGTCTACATAGCTTGACATCGTTGTGTTTAGAGACGTTTAAGAAGAATAGTGCTTCTCGTATTGTGACTCCATTATAAAATTGTGTCGGTTATTTTTTAAAACACATAAATCATAAGGCTCATCCTATAGTCATCACAGGCTAAGAGGTTATTCAATTTTGGTATTAATATAAAAATTAAATATATTTTATTTAGAAAAGATGTAGATTCTTGTTCTGTTTTACTTTGATACTTTTGTGTAAAATGTTTCCGGGCCTACAGCTTTTCTATTTTTTGTTGTACTTTTATTGCGTACTTTTATTACCTTACCTTTTCTTTAGTGACTTCAAAATGTAGTTGTTCTTTCTGCGTTTTCTAGCGGTAGTGATGCTGGTTTTTTTGTCATAGTAAAGCAATTTTACGGATTGCTTTCAACTATTAAATTTATCTTCTACACTTACACAGTTCTTTGATTTTATTGTGTACGTTAAAAGTGTTATAATTTTTTCTAATGTTCGTTAGCTATTCTACATTCCCTTCGTATGTTTCTGTTAAATTCTTTGTATTTCTGTAGATTTGCTATTTTAAACTTTTGTCTCTATTTTAGAACTAGAATTTTTGATTCCTACTTTTTGTTATTTTTTATAAGCCTATTTGGTTTTCATGTATATCCGTTAACACATCTTCAATAGCTTTCTACACTGGTTTTATTTAATTTTCTTTGCTGCAGTCGATGCTTTTCATTTTTTCTTCTTGCTCTAGCTTATTTGGGCGTTCGTTTTGATATTAGCAAGTTTTCAAATGTTTATTTTTTTCGGTGAATTTTCTTGTTTGGCTATTTTAAATCGGAAGAATCTGAAGTCTGCAATAACTTGAGTTGACATATGCTCCAGTTGCTTAGGCATATCCTGAAGCACTACATTTTTTTATATAATTTTTTAGATTTTGGTTTGCCAATATATTGTAACGTTTAGAATTTGAACTACCGTTTATTTTGTTTTTAAAAGGTATAATGACATTTATGAGAAATTTAGTTTAAAGTTTTACATTTACCAAATTGGACGCTTTACACTTGAATAAAATTAGAAAATAATAAAAAAATACTTCTAAAGTAGTGAGTCTTCTACTCAAACGGTAAGAGTTTGTAGACCAATTTGTGAAACGGTTTTGCAAAACTGGATCGTAAATAGATAAAACAACATGTTCACGTTCTCGTCCAGTGCGCTTAGCTAAAAAAATTAATGCAGTTGCTAAGAGTGAGCGCGAACATGCATCAACATCAACTCGTCATCGTTCTCAGGAACTAATCATTTCTCGCAGTTCTCTAAAGAGAATTTTGTATAAAGACCTTAGTTTGAAGACCTACAAAGTTTAATTAGTGTAAGAAGTAAAACTTCATAACTATCCGATGCGTTTTCAGTTCGCCTAATGAGCTAAAATCCGTTTGGACAAAGATTATCAATTTTATCGAAAAATCGTGTTTTCCGATTAAGCTCATTTTCATCTCGGAGGCTATGTCAATAAGCAAAATTGTCGCATTTGGGGATCAGAGAATCTACACATGACTATTGAACAGCCTATGCATCCACAATGAGTAACCGTTTGATGTGGTTTTTGGTCCGGCGGAATTATTGGGTCATTTTTTATCAAAAATGAGCAAGATGCCGCTGTTACCGTCAATAGCAAACGTTTTGTTTCCAAATATTGAATATGAAATGGATGACATTTGGTTTCAACAGGAAGGGGCCACTTGCCATACTCTCAACGTAACTATTGATTTTTGTGGAGAGACCTTAAGGATTAATGTTACAATAACTATCCAGAGACGATTGATGCCTTGAAAACACAAAATTAAAGTTGCCATTCATGCGATTGGAGCCCAAACAATCAAAAATGTACTAAAAAATTGGGTTAATCGGATGAGTTACTGTCAAGCCAGTCATTGCAGTCATTTGAATGATATGTTTCATTCTTAAATAAAAATGTCCAATCTTTCTAATAAACTCATAATATTCATTATCTTCCAAAGTTTTGTTAAAAACACGGATACATAAAAAACAGTCATATTATCTCGCGATGGGCAAATAAAGAATAAGACAAAAATACAAAAACAAACAAACCCAAAAGAATAAAGAACTGCTTAAAATAAATGTAAACATAGTACTTAACCAGAAAAACTGACTCTAAATAGAAGTCTCGAGTCCAAGGTTTCTGTGTAGAAGTGGAGTACCACTACACCACCTGGGCGGTCCAACATCTTTTAGGCAATCCAATTTATATAATAATGTTTACTAATTTACACATCAAATATTATTAGAAACGGCAGTTGCTGTTTATACGTCCATACATTCATAAAACGTTGTTAAAAAGTTGCCGTTGGTGGCACACAATTGTATCATTTACAAATATTTGATTTTGTTTTAACAGTAACAAAAATGTCATTAACTATTTTGATAACTTTGATTAAACTTTAGGCTAATAACATAACTACTGCATTCATTTCTTTTCTATATATGGAAAAAACTCTTGGTCCATACTTTTTCTTTAAGTAAGTGCGCGGTAAAAGATTGATGACGCGTAGGCTTACATAAAATTACTTACAATACGTCGTATTATCAATGCTAAACCATCTAACGCGGAGTTTACTCAATTAATATCAAATGACAAACATATGTGTAACAAGTTATACCGCACATTGTTAATCGTGAAGCAAAATACTATCGTTAAATTGAGCCACTGAGTTACAATAAACAAATAACACAATACATAATGGCAACAAATCGTAAAGTATTCTCGATAATAGTGAAGTAATATATTATCAATCAAAGTTTGTAATTCAAAAACTAAACAACAACAGAATAAAACTGTTAAAATAAGTATAAAACATGCAAATCATAATTTTAATTATTACATTAAGTTACTTCAACAGCAACAACTATAATCTCTTTATGATTATACTTATTTCAAAACGGACTGTTAATTAACAATTTCAAATTAAATATCACAAATTCTTACTAACACAATATTATATTCTATTGCTACGTGGCGTATTATTAATTTGTCGTAATGATTTTAGTACAAGTTTGTATAAAAATATTGATCTATATTTAAGTGAATCAATTATCGAGATATGGTTTTGTATTTCCTAATATTTATTATGTTCATATTTATCATCAACACAATGAAATAGTATAAATAATGTTTATTTTAATTTGAGATAATATACTAATTTAGCTTTTTTAATTATAAGTGATATAATACTCTTGTTGTTTTATTAATCAAATTAATAATACAAAACATATTTGCAAAGGTCAAATTTACAAAATTAAAAGTAACAACAATAAATTCTTTTATTTCATTATTTTCTTGAGTTTGTTTTGTATTCTCCTTTTACACGGTAATGGAAGTTTTATAGAACCCGTGAGGAAAGCTTAAATAAATCAACCAAACATATTGCAAAGAAAAAAATCTCGACACAATAAATTTACGCCGTTTACGCACTTAATTTTCATTTGGTTAGTGTGCCGTGTAAACCCCCAACTTGTATTAACTTTACACACATTTTCCATTAGCCGGTGATAAATTGATATTTGCTTTGGATTTACCTTCGCACTTCAATAATACGGTATAAATAAACTAGTGGAAACAAAAGCCCAAGGGTTGAATTCAATTCTCAGCAGGTACATTTGGAAAAGTTTCCAATTTAAACTTGAAAATATGACCGGTCTTATCTAAGCCCAAAAAAGTGATTAGCATAAGTGGTTCGTTTTTTATGTATGTTGGGGAATCTCGATTAGCAGTGTAATTTTTCGGCAGTCGGGCGTGTTTTGCGGTTATTAGATCGTCCCCTTTTTTCAGTTGGCGCAGTCACCCCACGCGGCATTTCCGTGACCCAGGGTTGTAAACTAACCCCCGGGCCTGCATATAAACCTGACCCTAGTAACGCACTGAGCACAATTCGGGTCTCACAGTAATCCCCCTTTTATTATTTAGGACGTACTGTGTTGCAAAGCCATTGTATAAATTCACCTGAAGTCAGAAAAAATCTACCCTCAAGTATAAATTAATTAAGTGTGGTGAAAGCCTTGCGTGTTACAATAACTAACTTCTAACAGGAAGAATTTCTAATTTACTAACGGCATTTAATTTCAAGAATTTCTGTTTATGTTTTAATAAAATATAGTTTTTATTTAAATTATGCTGGGATCGTGTTTGTAATTATAAATAAAATTCATGTAATTTGTTATTTTATTATACAATAAGGTAGCAATCATTCATTTCTGAAATATTGTTAAGTGTTTTGTTACACGATAATACATTCAAGAAACTAACTGGCGTTTAGTCTAATAAAAATTTCCTTACAATTCAGATGTGTTTAGTTAAAGAACAACATGAATGCTATATAACACATTTATTTCAATCTGAATTTAATTTCATACACTAATATATTTAACATTATTTTTCCAAGTCAAAACGCAACAAAAATCATTTAATTAACAAACATTTACAGTTTCATCTACATCTCTATTTCTATTTGATGTTACTTCATATTTATTGGCTGGTAATAATAAACCTTTGAAAGGGTAGTAATTTTGCCGCAGCAACATATCAAGCAGGTCTGCAGTACCTGCCCAATTAGTAGAGAGACTTATATATCAGCACCGGTGAAACGTTTCTCGGTGCATAATTAAAAGTAATTGCTTGCTTGGGTCTAGTACAGAGGGTGATTGCAACCTTCTACTTGCATGTTGCTCAAATTAAGTGGAACAAATTATTTTTAAACAATTTATAATCAAAAATTAAATTATATCTTTCTTAATTATTTCTACACCATATAATTGTTGCTTATCTATTAATTAACTGCGACTCTCATTGATTTTCTTCAAATTATATCCACTCTACGTAATTCTCTTATCTGTGATATGCGGGCCCAGAGGAATTTCGTAAACTTTACAGTGCCAACCGCAACCCTCTTCAAATTATCATCCATTAATTGCCCACGCGTCGGTCCAATAAACAGATATACATGTGCTATAAACATGGATGTTATTGAATCGATTAGTTGGTCGTGCAGTAGACTATCTGTACATTAAATTCCCATTAGGTTTAATAAATATATTTTTTTTAAAGAACGGAAGTAATATGGTGATTACTACATTAATTATAAGGATATTACAAATAATTATTGATAATGTAGTTGTTAAGTGCATTGCCACAAAAACAAATTACATACTAAATTGTTAATAAGTCAATGATTATTAAAAGTGGTAATAATCATTACGGAAATAGTTGATATTTTTTTAATATTATTATAAACAAGAAACGCTTAGATTTACAACATTTTTTTTTTCTATTTGATTTTTTGATATCATCATAAAACTTAAAAATAAACAATTTTATTATTTAACGCGTTTCTTCTTCTTCTTTCCATGCCTTATCCGTTGCGAATATTGGCGATCATCATGGCTATCTTCACTTTATCCACGGCTCTTCGGAACAATTCTATTGAGGTCACTCCATACCACTGGCGCAGATTTTTAAGCCAGGATATTCTTCTCCTCCCCGGACCTCTCTTTCCCAGCACCTTTCCTTCCAGAATAAGTTGGAGTATTCTGTACTTTTCCTTGTGCCTCATAACATGCCCAAGGTATTCTAGTTTTCTAATTTTTACTGTAGTCATTATTTCTCGATCCTTCCCCACTCGCCGAAGAATCTCCTCGTTCGTAACATGATCTATCCACGTTACCTTTAGTATACGTCTGTAGGTCCACAACTCAAACGCTTCTAGCCTGCTTTCAAAATCCTTGGTAAGAGTCCAGGATTCTGCGCCATACAGAAGAGTGGAAAATACGTAGCATCGTAGGATTCTGATTTTAAGTTGTAGAGTCAGGTCTGGACTGGTGAATATTTTTTTCATTTGTATGAATGCAGCTCTTGCTCTCTCAATTCTGCATTTTATTTCCACAGAATGGTCCCATTGTTGGTTTATGCAGGTACCTAGGTATGGATATTTATCTACCTGTTCGATAGGCGTATTGTCAAGAAACAGGTTCACCGGTGGCGGGTTATTTTTGCTCACTACCGTATGTTTGGTCTTTTTTATATTTAAACAGATCCCGTATTTTTCACTAGTGGATTTGATCTTTTCCATCATAATTTGGAGTCCTTCAGCACTGCTGCTCATTATGACGGAGTCGTCTGCATATCTGATGTTATTGAGTAGTTCACCGTTGACTATAATTCCCTCCTCTACACTATCCAGTGCTTCTTTGAAGATTTGCTCTGAGTATATATTAAATAGCATAGGCGAGAGCACACACCCCTGCCGCATCCCTCTACATATTTTTATTTTCTTAGTTTTGTGGTCTCCTACTCGAACTTCTGCTGTTTGTTGCCAATATAGATTTGCTATGATACGGATATTTTTGTCGTCGGCTCCCGTCTTCTGTATACTGATCAGCTCTTCATGTTTCACCCTATCAAATGCTTTGCTAAAGTCTATAAAACATAGATATACATCGCAATTAATGTATCTACATTGCTGAATTAGAACGTTTAATGCAAAAAGTGGTTATTAGGATACGAAACATTTGATTTTTAAAAGTTGGTTGGTAATAGATAACCAATTAAATTATTTGATATAAACGTCAAATATAACATATTTATTTAAAAAATACTAATTAATATAACGTTCACGCTTTGATTTTAATAAATTAAATATGCTAAATAAAAAAATAGTATAAATAACTTGTTTTTTAATATACTATTAACAATAATACACATTTAATTAGCTTTTTATTTGTCGCTTTGTAACTAATAGTTGTGTTGCGGTATATGTAGTTAAAAGTCATTGTTATTATTGTTTAATATTATATTTACTATATACATTGTTTTTTTACGCGCATATAAAGTGTTTGAAAATGTGTTAAGGATATTAACACATAGACTAAAAAAGGTCTTGGGAGTATACACAACAGAACACATTTTTACAGTCTCAAGTGCCACTATTTCAAGTTTTACGCTTGTGTTACTACCTCAGAACTGCTGTTAAATACGTACAGTAAGCACAGGTAACTGAAAATATGGAGACGCTGTAGATACTAACAAAGCTTAATATCTAATTATAGTTACATAAACACTTATCATGTGTTAGACTAAAACCCTATCAATAAATGTCATAATAGCTAAAAATGTTTTGCCGGACCAAACCAACAAAATAGGCGTTTTGTCCTAGCTTTAGCATTGAGTTTGGTATTAAAGTTATTAAAGTACGGTTTAAGGATATTTAAACATACACTAATGGGTTCTTGAGGGTATTTAAGTACATTGGCATTACTTTGGTATTAAGATTATTAAAATACCGGACAGCTGTAGTATTTGAGGTTGAACTAAGCTGTAAAAGTCTTATTTAGGCACTATCAATTAAAACCTTGGCATTAATTTGTAATTAATAATAATTATAAACTGCAAATTGAAGCTTTAGAGTTACAAATAACTGCAAAAAAATATTACATTTACACTGAAGTAAAATACAGTACAGTAGTAATGAACATTTAATATACATTCAGGCTACATAAGAAGTAATGATGTTTTGATAAAAATTCAGACATTACAAATTGATTGTACTAGGGTTGCTATTTATGTATTGAGAATTAGCAACACTTGTTATTGCTAGGAGCAATCCCGACTGTACCATTGTAAAGTTTGGCTATTTTGAAAATATACGTAATCAAAACGTTTTTATCTTTGCCAAAAAATGGATTTGAATTGTAAACATTTTCGTATGATGATTTTTTTACGATTTTTCAACAGCAGTGTGCCAATCAACTTACTACAACTTTTTGTTATGAAGCACCATAAAAAGCCACAATACATCAATGGTTTATTTCCCTAGTAGAAAGTAGTCCAAAATCGATTGTTGTGCCAGTAAACATAGATGTTTCCTACAAACTGATAATGCAAGATTGTTATGTGACTTATCGTAAGATTGAAGCATCTCTGTGCATTAGTATAACAAGCATACATAAGATATTGCATACACATTTGAAAGACAAAATGCGCTCAGCATAACAAATCAAACTGTAGAACAAAGATTAAGAGGTAGCAACATGGCAAACATAAACTAGTACATACCACAATAATACGGTGCAATCAAATGAATTAAACAACAAACAACAACTGGCCGTTATTAAGTAAAATTAGAGAAAAAGTTAAACAATTAAAGCAGTTAGAGTAAAAGTGTAGAAATCAAGACTTAAGTGTTGATTCTTTTTAGGCAAATAGACCGTAAGTGCATTTAGCAACTACTAACGTTATTTTCAAATTAGCATATATACCTACTTAGCAATTAACAAAACCTGTTGATGTAAATCGGTTAAAAAATTATTTTTTGTACTCAATAATCTAGAATGAGAAATAATAATAATAATAATTATTATTATTATTATTATTATTATTATTATTATTGGTGTTGTTTATACTACAAAGTATGTACACAGGTTAATAATACAATATGATAGATAAATATTATTATGTACATTAATAATACAGTTAGAATCATACTAAGACATGTTCAAAATATTCATTAAATGTATAAAATGTATTGGTTGTAAGCAGGTTCTTAATATTTACTTTAAATTTATTTCCAAGTAGTTGTTGAATTTTATTAGTTAGTTTATTGTAAAACTTAATAGCATAGAAGTATGCACCATCTCTAGATTTGTTAATTCGTTTAAAATCAAATCTTAAGTTTTGGTTTTTGCGAGTAGGATAGTCATGTTAGAATTGTTGTGTAGTATACATGTTAATATTGTTTTTTAAAAAGATAAGACATTCGTATATATAAATGCACGGAGCAGTTAGTATTTTAAGATAAATAAATTTCTGTTTGCAGTCTTCTCTATATTTTAGCTCTTCTTTGTGTTTTGAAAACATTACTTAGTCTTGCTGCATGTCCCCAGTTTAAAATTCCATAATGAATTAAGGAATGTATAATACATAGACAGCATAAGTGACTAAGACGAACCTTCAGCTAATCTCCACAACAAAAAAAATATATTTTAAAAGCTTGTGGCTTAGATAAGTTGTATGTGCTTCTTATGTAAGTTTAAGATCTAATTGGAACCCAGGAAATTTTACAATTTTTTTTGAATTATCTTTAGGTTTTAATAAAAAAAGTATATGTTGAGTCTTATTTGTGTTAGGACTAAGTTTCTTTGCTAAAAACTATTGGTAAGCTTTGGGCTGTGTTTCTTCGATATTTTGAACTAAAACATTAAGTTGTATACTAGATTTTAAAGCCGTCGTATCATCAGCAAATAATGTAAATTGAGCTTCAATGTCACAAAACGGTATATCGTTCATGTAGATTAGGAATAGTAACGGTCCTAAAACCAAACCTTGTAGTTCACCCAAGCTAATTTCTTGAATGTCTGAATTTTGAGAATTTACGGTAACGTATTGCATTCTATGCTGTAGATAGGATATTAAAAGATCCATCGATAAATTACTAAAATAATAAACATTTAATTTTTCATTCAATATATCATGGGACACACAATCAAAAGCCTTACTTAAATCACAAAAAAAATCAGTCGTATAGCATTTATTTTCAAAACCATTAATCACAACATGTAATAAATGTTTTCACGTCAAGTACAGTAGATTTCTTACTTCTAAACATTTTTCAAATATTTTGGAACAACCAATATTGGTCAAAAGTTATTTAATTCAATTTTTCTCTTTTTAAATATGGGAACAACTTTAGCCACTTTTAAGATGTCTGGAAAAATATTTAATTTTATACATTTATTGATTAACTTAGTCAGAAGTACCAATATTAAATTAATTACGGTTTTTATCATTTTAAATTAAGATAGTCTTTGCTATTAGAGTTCTTCAAATTTGTTGTTATATTGCGTACTTCGATGTATGTGACTTCTCAAAAACTAAATTGATTTGACATTGGTATTTCATTCATGTACTCGTGTAATGCATTATACTTGCTGGTAAATTATTTATTATTTAAGATGCAACATTGCAGAAATAGTTATTAAACTGGTTTGCAGAAAATGTATTAGCAGTAGAAGTAATGCTATTGTTATGATTATGATGAAATCTAATTATTTCTCACATAGCTCTATGTGGAGATTTAGAGTTTTTATATAATTATCGTGTGCTTGTTTTATAGATTTCTTAATTTCAGTTTTATAATGTTTTGTAATTTTTTTAATTTGACTAGATATTAATTGCAAGTGTACATGTTTGCTTAAAACTCTTAAATCAAGTATATTTTGTCTCATATTATGTAGCAAAGAAGTAAAACAGTTACCTTATTGATTTTGTTTAATATTTTGCATTTTTCAGGAAAATCTTGACAAATTGCTAATGTAAGAATGTCAATAAATATTTGAAATTTAAATTCTGCTTTACATTTTCAACTATTTTGTATAAATTAAATAATCCATATTCTGTATTAGGTCTATAATTTACTCTTGACTTATTTTGTAATGAATTGACTAAATACGAGACTAATTTTACACCAAAATGATCTGAAAATTCTGCATCCATAGTATTAATTTCATACTCGTGTTCACTTAAACCACTAAATATATTATTCAGAGTACTCTTCTTTCTTGTTGGTTCTTTTAGCTTTAAGTACAGTCCAAAAAAACAGAGTAAAAAAATCAAATGTATGGTATACAAATTATTTTGGTGGTTAAATTTTACGTTAAAATCACCAGTTAAAAACAACGTTTTACATTGACTTTTTAATATTTCTAAAGCTTTCGTTAAAATGTTCAAAAATATGTTTATATCAAGGAGGACGATATACTGTGGCAATAATTATATTTCCATTTTCAGTTGTTGCTAGTTCGATATGGTAACAAACAGACAAGTTTCTTATTTCTACTATTAAAATACATTAAATATTTTCATTGACCATTACTGCGACACCTCAATGACTACCCTTATCTCGACAATAACCTAAAATGACATTATAGCCATGGAAATTTTGAACAACTTAATTAATCTTCTGACAACCAATGTTCATTTATATAAATATAATCATATTTAGTATGATTGCAGTTAGTATTGCAATTATCACAACCATTAAGTAAAACTTTAAATTGATTCATTTTATTGCTAATACATTCGGTATTTAAATGCAGCAGTTTAATGTTTAAGTTTTTATTATTTGATTTTTTTCGTAGATCCGGTGGTTGATCTGCAATAATATTCCGGAAAAAATTGTTGATAAATATGCCCTTGGAAAAGAAAGATGTATTGTTTACTTGATTTGTTATTTCAACAGGAATTCCGATTTTAAAAGAACTATATTCTTTGTGTTTTGATTTTAGCTGCTCCACTTTGCACTGGAATGATGATTTTTTGTAAAAAAAATCTTTAATTTGATTTGCAGTATAGTTATCAGCAAGTTTTGAAACAAATAGTCATTTGCGTTTACTTGATGGTGCTGTTGGAAGTTCGATGGCTGTCGCCAGTGTGTGTCATACTTAGTGGTATTTATGTTGACTATAAGTTCTATAAGCAATCAGAATCTATGTAGAAAGCAAAATTCAGCATGTTACGCAAAATAAAACAAGAAAACAATGACAGAATACTAATAAATAAAAACATAATAAAAAGAAGAGATTACCAACAGTAGCTAATTAAAGTAAACAGTTATAAGCCTTTAACTATGTGTGTAGGTAAAAATGTATTATTATTTTCAACATTTTTTTGAGATACTTTGTTATAATTTACAGAAAGCTTATTTATTATCTTGTAATGAAAACGTCTGACATTACTAATAGACGCTTTACTACTCTGTGTGCAAAAACTGATAGATTAGTTCTACGTAAGACTGATAAACAAAAAAATGCCAAGTATAAATAAAATTGACAAAAATATTAGAAATTATTTCTCATATAAAAATGTTATCAAAATACAAAAGTCATTATTCTCAAAAAGACAACATCAACCAAGGTACTTGTATAGAGATTGCTGCAATAAAAATTATAATTCATAGTTTTGCATATGATAGCACTTTTCATACTTCATACTTTCCAAATATCATATCGACAAATATGGCTAAGCGTCTTCAATCTTCTAAGTTGGAATCTGTAGCATCCAAAAACAAAGACCTAAAAACAATATCTGAATGAGGCATTTTCAACATGGTCATGGTTTACACTAAAAAAACTTAAAATTTAAATCTGAGGTATCATCAGTGCCAGATATTAAACTAAACGACAAATTCATATATAAATCTTTTTCAATTTGTCTTCTAAAAACTACAATCTTGCATAATCTTCTCAGGAAGAATCATGTTGTTGATATGGACTAGGATTTCTTATTCGATGTAAAAAGTTTTCTACTTCTCTTCAACTTTTGCATATATAAAAAACTTATACTCGCGTTTGTATTGAATATTGTTCCCAAGTATGAGTAAGAGCATCAAAAATTAAACTGTCTCTTCTAAACTCTATTCAAAAACGAGCTATTTAGATCATTGCCGATTCAAAATTGACTAATGACTTAGATACTTTACAACAGAGGCGTAATGTTGCAAATCTTTGCATTTTTTATAGATATTTTTTTGTACATTGTCCAAACAAATATTTACTCGTAGTGCAAGGCTTGCTAGGAATTATAACAAATATTCACTGACAGTTCAGAGATGTAGAACCAAAACTTTTAAGATTTTTTTTTTAAATCGTACTATTGACACATAAAATAAACTTCTAAATTTAGTACTTCCCAAGAAGTATAAGCCACAAATGTTTAAGGTCAATAATTACAGACTGCTTAAATCTAGTCTTCAATGTGATAGTTTCAACAAATTTGGTTGGGCCCGTTGGGTTTCAAAATAATTTTCAAGTTGTTACATACTAAGTAATTCCTAAATGTCACATTTAAAAAAAAAAAATTAATAAATATTTGACAAATTAATTGTTAAGCCATAAACTAAAATACATGTTTGATCAATTAAATTAGTTTGTGGATAAACTAAACCTTATTCCGCCAATTTAATTGTATCATAAGCCATGTTTGACCTTGTGAAAGGTTTGCTCAGTAGATTAATGCTATTTTCTCTCATATCCACGCTAGACTGGACCATAATTACATTTATGTATTAGACAAATGACTAAATTAAATAACGTAATAATTGCTAAAAAAAATTTGATGGAGCAAACTTGCAAAATTCAAGCTTCACCCGCGTTTTGAACATAAGTTGTAGAGGTACTTTAAATTTGTTTAAAGTTAATTACACAGACTAATAAGTTAATGTTGGTGTGTAATGCCCGTCTGACACTGTGCATTTTTCTGTATAACTTTCTATATAGTTGTCTGTACAATCCAAAAAGGTATAGTGTCATACACGAATACAGTTTTCTATATAGTTTGTTATACAGTGGTATGGTAACATCATTTTATTGTATAGTTTCTGCGCAGAACACAAATTCACATATGTAAACAATAATGGCGGCGCATGTAATCAGCTGATTTTAATTTTAATTATTAATTCTACTTAATATAAAAATAAGCATGCTAAGAATGAGGCATTAGAACAAATATTAGAGGAAACTTACGAATTATCCACAACAATAACCAAAATTAAAGCAAAATATTGTTTTGTAAGGGTTATTTTGAAAGGTTATGTCAACTCGATTAAAAGCGACGTTGACGTAAATAGGTAAATAAACATAACAATCTCGAACAGCTGACGCGATCCGCAGAAAGCAGCCAATAGAATGCCGTCTTTCATGCATTTTTGCTACAATAAACTGCATAGTATCATACAGGAAAATATTAACTGTATAGAAAGTTATATAGAAACTACTCAAGGTCAATTTGTACAATCGACTATATAGAAAGTTATACAGAAAAATGCATAGTGTCATACGGGCATAAGATGAATTACTTTAGCATTGAGGATAAATTTGTAATGTTTTCTAGTTGCTGTTGACAAGAAGCGGCTAAAGTAGTTGTCAGCCGCGATCAACAGTCGTTCATGATTGGCCTAACTTAAAAGACAATATGATAATTTAAAATATATTAATTGGTTATGTAAAACAAGCAACTCTTGCCATCTTCGTAAAACATTTATGGTGGAATTCATGAAAGCTGATTAACGTTAATCAGCGTTAAATGTGACAACATAACCTCAACTGTCAAAATTAATTTTATTAATTCAATATAAATACTTGATATTTACTTTGCGATAGTTGCAAATATTATTTTCTTTTTATTTCTGATAGTTATATATTGTGTCAAACTTGCCTTTGTGGTAGCATTACTATAAATAGTTTTGCGGTTGTCAAATTTAATCAACCGTTACTTTAACTGGCTTTCATGAATTCCAGCATTAAAGGATCATAAAAAACAACTTAAAGCTAAAATAAATGAAGAAAAATGTAAACAAAATGTATACAAAATTAATAATGCTACAAATAAGTCTAAGGCGATGTGGCAAATTGTAAATGTGAATTTAGGACAAAACTAGACCCGTAAAACTGAGATAAAACAAAGACCATAAAATCATCTAAGATAAAAAAGATTTAGGTAATTTATTCGTTAATCATTTTGCTATCTTGGGGCAAAGTAAAATAACTTCATATTTTGGCAGTCAAATTTCTAAATCCTGTACAACTTTGTCCAACAACAATAACTCTATATTTATAGATCCGGTAACTGAGTATAAAGTAGAAGAAATTATCTGTGGAATGCCAAATAAAAATAGCACAGAACTAGATGAAGTCTCTATAATCTTGTTAAAGTATGTAAAATCAGAGATTTCAGCGATCTTAGCTAATATCATTAACAAATCATTTCAATTGAGACAGTTTCCAAAAATATTAAAATGTGGTTCTGTAATACTTATACACAAAAAAGGCGACGCAACTTTGATAGACAATTATAGACCAATAACATTATTAGCTATTTTTTAAAAGTTTTGCACAACTCCGTTCTAATAGATCAACTGAATCAGCAACTTACAAACTTACTCTGACAATCTATATTAAGTTAAAAAATAAAAAATGTGTTCTTTTATTAATATTTAATCTGACATCAGCGTTTGACGTAATTAATCATAATTTTTCACTAGACAAATTATACAGCATGAGTATAAGAGGAATAATAAATCATTTGATCAGTTCTTATTTAAAAGATAGATCAATACTTGTCAACATTAACGGAATTAAATCCAAAAAACAGATGTGCAGGTTGTCGTAGCACAAGGATCGATTGTTGGACCGTTGCTTTTTATCTTATTTACTAACAATCTTCCAAATTATATTGATAATGCAGACATTGTAATGTATGCGGATGATACATTGGTAGAAGCTGATAGTCCAGCAGAATTACAATTAAAATCAATTATTGTTATCGAGAAATGATAAACATGGTGTGCAACAAACAATTTAATTGTAAATCTTGATAAAACAGCGTCTATGTTTTTTGGACAAACAAGTCAACCTTCAACAACAATTAATAACATAAAGTATAATCAAATAAAAGTATTCGGTGTGTCAATAGACTCGGAATTAAATTGGTCTAGCCATATAGATTTAGTATGTGCAAAGCTAGCTAAAGCAACTTTTGCTATTTTAAATTTAAGGAGACAGCTGCCACAACAATATATCTTGTCGGTATACTATGCACTAACACAGGGGTGGCCAACCCAAATGATTTTGGGGGCCAAATTGGAAATGCATCATAACTCCGCGGGCCGCTTATAAAATTATATATCCATATATTAGATTTAGACTCACTATAGACATTTTTTTGTAAAAATTGAAACAGAATATTTTTTTTTTATTTATTTATGCTTTTTACGGCTATTTTACATCGCCACAGTAAGTCTACGACTTGTTTAAAGTGGTTTGATGGGACCAACAGCTTAAAACGTGACTTCCGAACCACGCTGGTGGATAAAGAGCAAGTTATCATTTCAGTCATATTTCGGGGATCGAACCCCGGACTGCTCGCATGATATGCAAGTGCTCTACCATTGAGCTATCACACCATAATTTAATTATTCTTTGAACTCTAAGCCCTATACTCTTTGCAACGTTAATAGACAAAGATATAAAAAAAATTTAAAAAAGCCAAAGAGACGAGGATAGGATACAGAAAAATAGAACAAATTAATATTCAAATCTTAATGTTTGCGGATGACATGATATTATTAGCAGACAAAGAAAATAAACTACAAACAAACAACATAATATACAAACAAAAACTGAAAAAAATAGGCATGAATATAGAAACAGTAATAGAGGAGAGACAGCTAGGAAGGCTAGGACACATACGCAGACTGGAATAGAATAACAAAGAAAATACATAAATTGAGAATACAGATAAACAATAAAGAGCAAGTCCAAACAAGCTCACAAAGCAGCAGAAACAAAAAGAATAGATTTGAGCGAGATAGCAAAAATAGTCCAAGATAGACAAGCTTGAAAAAAAAAGAATAAAGAAATTATAAAATAATACAGTCTGACACCCTAAAAGGGTGTTAAGGACTAAGAATTAATAATTATAATATTCTGCAAATATAACTGTAAACTCATAAATAAAACAAGCAATATCTTTTATCGTTAATTTTTTGTCATAATTTCTACAGTTAATTTTTGAATATATGGATGCACAAATAATGTATTTTTTAAATAAATTGGTTTTCACTACTTTGGTCATTATTAAATAAATATATTTTGTATTTCTGCAACTACAAAAATAGATTTACTGCAAGTTTACGCTTTGGGCTTGCAAATTTTGACAAAATCTGTGTACGTTAAAACACACCATTACGCCATCAAGAACACCATTTTATAATTTCATTTTCAATTTTTATTAATAATATATGTACTAAACTGAGATTTGTTATTTGTAGATGATATTAAATCATCTTATAAAATTGGTACAATTGATGAAAAAAAAATCATATTAATTTTGTTATTAATAAATATAATAGAATAAATTAATTTTTTTAAGAAAATGATTGTATTTTTAGAAACATCGAGCAGTTTTATTGTACTTCCTTAGTAAGATCTTATCTTAAATACTTTCCGGCTAAATCTGCAATATTTTGGTATGATGTTAATTCGTGTGTTTCCATGTGAAGTTAAAAATTGTACTCTTTTGCCAATACTGTACACCCTTTGATCACATATTATAATTATGAAGAGAGGAAGTGACAAATATAAAACTGAAGTGCACCCATTTTTGTTATTAATTGAGTGTGTGGATTAACTAAATAACTAAAGTTTATTCCTTTATTGAACATAAAATAAATAATAAGGATTTAAAAACACATGCAATATCGTTTGGTGTAGAGTGTGTCAGCAGCTACAGAGCCTCCAGTCAATGTAAGTAAACAACATGCACTTTGCTTTGCACAAACAAATGCACGCGCGTGCGTAATTACCACTTCCGTCATTCATAAAAAAGTGCCTAGGTGTTGGAATGCAAGACACAACTGCCAAAGAGAACAGCAAAATAAATACATATGAAGTAATTACATTTTACTTTAATTTATAAATAAAACATTAGTTAAATAGCAAAACACAAGTTTAAATTGCACAAATAATGTAGTACAAGTTTGGATAATATGAAGAAAGACCAAACTTCATCCAAGTACAAACTTCTAATAAACAAGTTACAAATTCCTAATGCTATCCATTTGAAACACAAAAAATTAGGTTATCGCCATAGCGTTTTTGATAAAATAGTCCAAAACCCACACTATACATTAACACGTTTGGAATGCATATCCTTCTCATAAAACACATTTGGGTTTTTGTCACAGCAATTTTACTTTATTTCAAAATTAAAATAATATTGAGCATATTTTGCTGAAGGTAATTTTAAAAATTCACTACTTGTTGTCGTTCAATAAACTAATTAACAAACTCTTTTTGCTGTGTATGGTCTGTAGACTTGAGTTATTAAGTAAATTAGATATTGTAGGCATAAAACAAAAATCCTTCCTAAGAATACGCTACAAAGTGTTTCTTAAAATGATCAATTCTTAAAAATAATGCTAATTCTGGCAAACAGCCGTAAAGTTTTCTAGTAAACGACATAAACAAATACGTGGGAATGATGTAATTAACCCAGTCTCTTTATATTTTTGATTATTCTTTTTACATTTCATGCACTTGGAACAATTTGCAAATTGTGCCAGTCAAACTTTAACCATTTTTGAAATTAACTTTAACAATAAAAATGCAATGTTGTTTCAAATAATAATTTATGTATACTAACATTAGGTTATTCTACTTCAAATTTTAGTAGTACTTTGTACTTGCAAAAAAAAAACAATGTAAGCAAACGGAGTGCGTTTGTCGTAGTCTTAAGTAATTTGGTTTTTGGTAAAAAAAACCATTTATGGATTAAATTGAAGATCCAAGTAGTCATCCATCAAGTAGTAGTAAACATTTTTTTGTAAGGAATTAAAAAAAAAAAAAAATTAAGAACAAGCTTTATCTCACAGATTTATATCCAGCAACCGCATAAAAGTAGATAAAAACCATAACTAAATAAACCAAGCAGCTAATCACAAATGTAAGAAAATAATAAATAAATTAGGAGCAAATAAAAACATTGGGTGGTCAAAGTAGCTTTGGCCACTATTTCTAAAGTGTGGACGATGCAAACAATGTTTTTTATAATCTTTGTTATTGTTAATTATTTTTTGCATACTTTGTAAAATATGTGGTACTAGGTTAAAAAGGTACTCTAGTATGCTGTTGTGTATGTTATCTATTAGAAAAGTAGCCGAAAAATATGGTATCAAACCTGCAACTCTGCAACATCGTGTTGAAAAGTTTAGAAAAGCTTTTGAGGAAAACCAATCGTCATATTCTAACTAACTAACTTCTAACATTAAACATTAGCTTATGAGTATGCAGAATATTTGGGATGCAAATATCCAGAATCATGAAAAAAAATAAACGCGCCGGGAAAGATTGGGCAGCAGGATTTAGAAACAGGAATCAGGAACTCAGCCTAAAAAAGCCTGAAAATACAAGCGCCGCAAGAAGTTTTTCATTAAATAAGACTGCAGTGGCTAAATTTTTTAATAATTTTGAACGTGTAATGTTACGCTATAAATTTACTCCTGACCGTACAGTAAATTTGGATGAAACAGGCATTACTACAGTCTTACCAACGCCTAAAGTTTTGTTTTTGAAAAAACACAGAGACAAGTAAGACAAATTGTGTCAGCTGAACGTGGAAAAGTAGTAACATTTGTGTAATAGTCACAGCAACAGGTGCTGCTCTTCCTCCTGTTTATATTTTTCCAAGAGTCCATTTTCAAAGACCCGTTTATAACTGAGACTCCCCAATGCAGTCTTGGTTTAGCAAAAAGGAGCGGCTGGATGACAGCTGAATTGTATATACAAGTTCTTCAATACAATCAACGACAAACTTCATGCACTAAAGATAACCCAATTCTAACCATTTGTGATAACCACGAGTCACATATTTCTATTGAAGCTGTCAATTATTGTCGTGATAATGGGATTATCTATTTTTCTTTGCCACCACACACGTCACACAAATTACAACCGCTGGATGTCAGCGTTTTTGGTCTATTTAAAAGTAATTATAGCATTTAATTATTGGCACATTGCTGAACTTTCAAAATCTGCCTTTTTGAAGTCTTTTACATCCAAAAACATCACAAGCGGCTTTTCAAAGCCAAGTATTTGGCCATTTAACAGACTTGCATTTGGGGATGATGATTTTGCACCTATAGTAATTTTCAGTAAGAGTTCCCAAAAGGAATACAAAGAAAATAATCAGGAAATAGAGAGACAAAAAGTAGATTTTGTAGAGCCGAAAAGAAGTCAAAATGATAAAATTATTGATAAAAGCTGCAACAGAGACGATTCACAAACAGACTTTTTAGATAACCGATCGGATTTGATACATCTGCAAATATTGTTCCACCTCTCAACGTTTTATCGCTTCCAAAGGCTGGACCAAGCTTTCAGATTAATAATAGCACAATGTCTCCAGCAGCTGTACGACCATATCCAAAAAAGGCTTTGAATAAAAAGACATCTATGAAAGAAAGAGAAAAAGGAAAATCCAGGGTTTATACTGACTCGCCAGAAAAAAATCGGTTACAAACATTATATATATATATATATATAAAATAGCAAAAAACTTATTGGGACTTACAGAAACTAAAAAAACCTAAAAAGAAACAAGTCTGTCTACGTTTGAAGCCAATGTCAGATTCGGATTCCAGTGAGAATGAGTTATTAAAACTAAGTGATGATGACGATGTTGAAGAGACAGACGAAGGAGGTGAAGAAGAGTTTGACATTCCTAATCCTAAAAATATAAATATTAGAGATTTCCTTCTTATTAAATTTGAAAAGAAGAAATCTGTAGTTCATTATGCAGCCAAAGTCACTTCTAAATACAGTTTGATCCAAGTGTTATATCTTAGAAAAAATTCAAGGTCTTATATTTTTGTTTTTCCTGATGTAGAAGACCAAGCGCGTTGATTTTAGAGATGTTGTTTTACATTTGCCTAAACCAAATTTTACGAAAGGCACAGCTCGAACATCTTTTATATATACTTTTTCAGTTGGTTTAAGTGCATACAATGTGCAATAAACGTAGCAATATAAGCGTTCTTAATAATATTTACTTAAGTTTACTATTTTGTTAACGTATTAGAGTTTTTTTTTGCGATTATTTTTGGTTTGCTCTCTGAGTTTTATTTGTTTTATAAAAGATTAGTCTTAGCAATTCTGTTTTGAAGAATTAAGATATTCCTAATTGTTAATTTGGTTAAGTTACAAGTATTTTGTAAAACTAATTGCAATATTTTTACAGTAATAAAGTATTATTTTTATGAAAGTGTTATAATTTTACCAATTTTATACCATTTTCACTTTGTACTAAAGTGCCCCAAGTGATGTATCTAAGTGCCCCGTTGGTGGGGCAGAATGATTCAATATCCATTAAAAAAAACACGTACTAATCCTTTTCTTAACTATTTTTATCCTTGACATTACAATATTTATACATTTAGCTAAATCTTGACTTAAAAATTAATCAAAAATATGACATTTATTCACATATTATTTGATTTTCAATTTTTGTGCATCAATCTACCCCACCTCCCTCTATACTACGCTAATACCTAGCCAACAATTTCAGCTATCAAAAACAATATTTGAGCTGTTATTCGCCAGATAAAGCATCAGTTGTGCAAAAACGTCTTGCAAACTTTCTCAAAATAAATGACCATTTGCAGATAGAGTCGCGGTATGCATTTACAAGATATCATTTTTAACAAATAATCACAAAAACTGTTTTTAGAATTTAAATTAAAAAAAATGGTAGTACCTAAAAATAAATAAATGTTTCTCATATAATTAAAATGGGACATCTTATTTGAAATCTCTATATAATAAATGTTCTACACTTTTTTTTAAGTTTAAAAACTAAACATGCACCAAATAAATAAATTTAGAAAAATCATATAAAATGTAATATTATTAATGTTCTTTATGTCTATAATTAACCTATTATTATAAAAGAAATAGTTCGTGATTGATTACAAAGACACGTCTTTACTAACTGTTATACGTGTTACTACAACCAATATCTCTTTAAGCAAAAGCATAATTTTATAATAAAATTTAATTAAAATTAGAATAATATGAAATTTTCAATTCTTTTATTTTGTATTTCTGTAAATCTCATTTCCACTTGTTGTCTCGGTGCAACGCAATTTTTAATTTCATGCTCATAAATTCAAGCGATTTAATTCCACCGTGTTCCGTTGAGATATTAAAACTACGATGAGAATAAGTCGATGAAGAACGTCGACAGTGGGAAATGCGACGTCGGCGGCGGCGTCTACAAAAAAAAGGGTCGCCGCGTCACAGCAATAATTTTATTTTAACCGGGAAAATGCAGTGGAGAAAATAGTATAGTACCAGTAGACGAGTCCCCGAAATTTATTTCTATATTTAATTTGATATCCGGGAACTTCCTTATTTCTCTCCACATCCTCGTGTATATAGATGTGTGTGTGTGTATATGTGTGTGGGTATCCATGACAACCCGCGACCCGAATACACTCCGTCCGCCGGGGTCTCCTCTATTAGTTTCCACTAAAAATTCCGGTGGAAGACCGGCACCGGAAGAAAAACGGGACACACAATGTGAATTTTTAAATCTCAATTCCAACGATTCCGACTAGCTAGATGTATCCGTATATATAGTTGCTCCGTTCAATTTGTATTACATCCGCAGGCTCGGTATATACTTCAAGAATGCTATGATAAGAATTTCTTATAAGCATATAAATTAAAAATTTAAATGTAATTTTACTAATTAACAGTAAGTGTATATATTTATTAAGTGATTTTGAAGAAAAGTATTTTATTTACTTTAGCAGGTATGCTGTATGCAGAAATAAAAATGTGATTTTTGTTTTGTTTGAGAACTTTTTATAAATCAAGTTTTTTTTTTCAATTTTAGTTTAATTAACAGATGGTAAAAGAACCCCATGACACCAACATTGCGTAAAAAACAGTTAAGTAGGTTTCTGTTTAGTATATTAGTATAAGCAAGTGATTTGATAATGCACAATGTATTAGTACCCTTTATGCAAAAAAGAGCGCAAATGACAAAACATTTTTGCTCCGGCAAAGTACAATAAGCTTTTTAAGAAAAATTGTAATTTTGTGCAAAGAAACAAAATAAGTAATACACCTACAGTTATATCTTTTAATTTTACCTTTGCTTTGGCAAGTTTTGTATTTTTTTTTTTAAATACAGTACCGTAATTGTAAGAAATAACACTTTTATTACAATTAAAGTTTTTTGTACGATATGGAGTCCTATGAGGCGGAATAGGCCCGCTTGCAGAAAATGATGGACAACATTTTAACGGATGATGAGGTTGATAGAACAGAAAATGATGTGTCTGATTATTCAAAAATTGATAAAGAAGAACGTGTGCTACAAGAAAGCGATTCTGAACAAGAAATTTCTGATGTTGATAAAAATGACATAAATAACAGTTCTAGTTTGTCTTTCATTGGAAAAGACAATAAAACCTATTGGAAAAAATGCCAAGACTAAGCAGAACATTTAAAACTAGATAAGAAAATATCATAAAACGTCTTCCTGATCCTTCTCAAGCCACTAAGTCGATGAAAAATTTTACAAAATAATGGAATTATTTTATTAATGATTCAATAATTACTACAATTACCAATTGTACAAATAAATATATTGCAAAAGTTGCCAAAGTTTATGCCAACAGAAGTATTCCATCTATCCATCTAATTATTGAACTTGCTCTGATTCACAAAATATTTGATATTTTTAATCTAAATTGCCAGAATGGCTACCACATTTCAGAATTTGCTACAATAAATGAAATGTTAGCACCATTTAAAGTAAGATGCAGCTTTAGAGTATATATAACATCCATCCCAACAAATATTGTTTGAAAATACAAGCATTATGCGATGCTAAAATGTTTTATACTAGCAAATATAGATATATATGTTGGAGAGCAACCGGTCGGGCCTTATAAGGTTTCCAATAGTGTATTTGATGTGGTTCATAGGCTCTATGAGCATATTTTTGGTTCAAACAGAAATGTCACCATAAACAATTGGTTTACACCAGTGCCTCTGGTTCAAAGTATACTGCAGGAACATTAACTAACCTTCATTGGCACTATCAGAAAAAATAAAAGAAACTGCCTTTAAAACTTTCAAAACCTTCTCCTGGACCAGCTCGTACCAGTATGTTTTTGATTCCAATGACTGTACTTAAGTTTCATATATACCAAAAAAAAAAGATCCAATTTAGTTTTTGTGTGTGTTATACTTACAACTATCATATAACAAAATGTAAAAAAAAATAGACAAGCATGCCTAAACAAAAGGCGACACCACTGGAAAGTTAAGAACACTCGGATTATATGTTTTTTTAAATCTTTTTAAGTTGTTTAAACAAAGCTTTTGTACTTAGCTGAGCGCATACTTTCCTGCACTAAACTATACAGTATTAAAATGCCAACAGAAAAGTTTTGTAACCGGAGCGGAGGTTTATGCTGCTTGTCAGTGCAATGTACGTTTGTTGGTATGTTTTTTCTATTGTAAAAAAAAAGGTTTAAAAATGTTACCCAGGTAGCAACAAGTCTTCTCTGAAGTTTTTGTATATAGTTTTGCTCATTGTTTGTAATGACATTTGTGATAAAGCTTTAGTAGTCTCTAACTTGTTTTAGAATTTTTTATATGCCTCCGTCAATTGTTGTACGTGTGGTCAACGACAAATACATTAAAGTTATTATTTGAGCCAAAGACCATTGAAAAATTTTACCTTTAAAAAATTAATAGAAGATAAAAAAGCACAATGACTTCAACTGCAGTCATTTCATAACAGTCAATCTGCATAAAATACCATAGTAACAACTAGCCATATCCAACAGAATAATTTGTAAAAAGTATGCAAATCAATCAATACAAACAATCTATGTCTACAAAATTTAACAGTAACATTTAACAACTAACAAGTCAATACACCAACGCCAGAATAGCAACAATAAAAATGTTCTAAAAATTTAGTAATTCAAACAATAGACGTTAGAAAATAACTTAGTTTTGCTAATTCACATCAAATATTAGTTGTTAAACCTTTGGCAATCGTCTAAGTAATATTACCAACTAAAAAAATAGTACTAAAAAGTCTATTTGCATGTGTATCTAAAGACATTAAAGTTAGTTTAGATATAAAATTGTTTTGGTTTGGTCACATTTAACCCCTACCAAGTGCATACTCCCGCAGACCAAACAGTATTGCATAACGATCCAAAACCTTCTAAGTAAAAAATACTCCTAATCCCGTTCTCCTTTTTTTATCCCTAATTCCAGACAGAAAATACATTAGCAAACAAAAACTTGCCAAGAGGTATAAAATAGAATTAAATGAAATATAAACAAATAAAAACACGTTTAGGTGTAGGAAAAGAATACCTTATTACCGGTCGGAAACAAAAGTTTGCAAGTAGGCTCACAACAACCGTCATCTAGCTACCACAAAACACCCGGGAACAAACACACAACAAACATAAATAAAAAAATGAGTGTGAAGATGTTAAAAGAAATAAATGCACAAAACTCTAAGATACTGAGCAATAACATATCTGCTATAGGTTTCACAAAAACAAATATAAGAATTAAATCTCCCAAGCAAAATGACCCTTTGGCACAGATAGTGGGTATTGTATTGAGCAATGAAAGTCAAAAACATGACAAGGCCACCAGAAGATAATGGGTGATTCATTTAGAGGTACTTTTTTTAGTAGGGGTTTTATGTTGGATAAAGCGTGCATTAAGTCAAACTGTTATAGTATTTTTGTTCAGTAATGTTTGACATTTTTTCATAGAAAGAATTAGCCCGGCGCAGCACAAATTATTTAGATGTATTACAAAAATCCACTCTCTATGAGGAAAGTGTTTTGTACGCTTAGAGGGTAGACTTATAGTTTACATAATCGGCCTACTAAACGCACAATTTGCTGTACCATTGAAAAATTTGAAATTAAATATTCATTATTAGATAATACGTAACCAAATAAGCCATATCCAGCACATAATAGAGAAAATATAGCGGTGGTACTTGAGAATGTACGCAATGACCTTGATGAATTGATTAACCATTCTTAACAGTTTAACTTCTCGTATGGAACAACTTGGCGTATTTTACGTAAGAATCTTAGTTTACAAGCATACAAAATTTAACTCACGCAAGAATTGAAACCTTCCAACTTTTCAGACCGTTATTGTTTCAGACTTTGAAGTGACTTGTTCTTGAAAAACTTCAAGAAGATCTATTGTTTTTGACCAAAATTTTGTTCAGCGATGAGGCCCATTTCTGATTTAATGGCATCAAAATTACCTTATTTGATCTGAAGAGATGAGCTGGTGCAACATTTTTTTTTAAATAAGACCGGCTGGAACGTAACTGTAAATAGCGCCTGTAATTGCACAACGTCAACAGACTATTTGCTGCCAAAAATTGAAAACAGTAATTTTGACGACATTTGGTTTTTTTAACAAAACGGCGCCTTTTCATCACATCTCTTTATTGCGAGAACAGTATTGTGAACAGTCAATTTCACGCCTAGGATGTAATATCGCACCTCTAGATTTATTCTTTTAAGACTGCTTGTAGTCTAAAGTCTACATGGATAAGCCTACTACGATTGAGGAATTATAGACAACATTACTTCCATCATTTGCCAAATACCACTCAAAATGCTTGAACGCGTCATTGAAAATTAAAGCTTCTGAATGGACCATGTTAGCCAGAGTTACAACCAACATTTGAAAAAAAAAAAATCTTTAAAAAATAAATGTACAAAAATGGTTTTTTGTATGATCATAAAAATTATCCTACTAGAACTCTACAACTCCAAAAAAAAGTTTATAGAGTAAGTAGGAATGATTTGCTTATATATAGACAAAATAATATCCAAGGTAAATTTAGAAAATCAAAAAAAAAGTATGAAACAAAGAAGATGCCAAACAAGAGAGTATAGTAGAAAACAAAAACCAAAAAAATAAAAACGCAAACGTAAGTTCACAATGAAGGCAAGAAAGTAAAAACGCAAACAAAGAAGAGAGAGAATATGAAACAAACAAGGAAATTACAGAGATTATATAAATCAGCAAGAGGTAGAAGTGGAAGCTGTAAGAAAATAGTAAGAGAAAACTGGCTCAAAAAAGCAGCAAAATGACAAAGAAGGAGTTATTCAAGGACCTATAAAAAATGATATTATGGTCATAATTAGACCAGACGTAAATGCAACAAATACATAAATAAAAAAAATAAACATGATACAACCACAAATAACGAGTATAAAAAACAAAAATTCAGTACAGCCAAGAAAAGTGGTATCTACAATCAGTAGCACCAAAATAGTAGACAAAAACGACACCACCAAAACCAGTACCCGATCTACATACCTAATAGGTATAGACCAACAAAAATAAAAAATAAAACAGCATAGAATCTATACACAACAGGATTAAAGCTGCCAAAAACAAAACAAAAGATAAAACAAGAAATAAAATACTGCTTTAATCAGAAAATGAAGCAGCACCTAAGGCAGAACTGGTGTTTAGAAAAGAAAACTACAACATAGAGATACACTTGAGAAAAGACTCAATCAGTAAAAAAAAGAACACACAAAAATAGAAAAAGCAAAAAAAAAACAAAAGACACAAAAGTAGTAAAATCAGAAAAAAGCTAGCTAGAAAGTAAAGCAAAAAAACTATTTTAGCAAAGTCAAGAACAAAAAAAGTAAACGCCAAAAGCAGCTTTAAAAGGTAAACTAAACAAGCTAGTCAAATTCGTCTAATAAAAAATAGGAATAGTGATCGTAGAGATCATAAACTCTACAATAGAAAAAAATGTGACTCGATTCCAGCAGAAATGCAAAAGGCTAATAAACGCAGAAATGGCGTAACAGTTAAAATGTTAAATCAAGCAAACCAAAGATGACACAAGGATGCAAAATAATCATACAAATTCACCAAGCTTCTGGAAAAAGATAGAATAAATAGTGAAAGAAGATGTCAACTAGTTGAAAAAATAGTGCCAGTACAATTTTACAAGTGCTACGGGTTCGGATGCAAACACTACAAATCCCACAAGTAAACAAAATAATAATGATAATAAATAATTGACACTGGTTCAAAGATTAAAATTAAATTAAAATCAAAACTTTGAAAATCCTTAAAACGATAGTAGAAAAATCTTGCTGCATTAGAATATTCCATAACAAGCCACAATCAAGGCTCTGAACCACCATTATAAAAAAAAACAAATCCCATGTAAACATCACAATGAGCACATCAAATCTCCGACTAAAAAATGTTCAACAAGGAGAGTCTAAGTTTCCAAAAGACTATTTTTTTACAAACTTATAACAATCAACTATAAATCAAAAACAATAAAAAAATAAATAAAAAGTAAAACATAAATAATGCAAGTATGATCCAACACAATATAAACCTGAAAAAAGCTTCAAAAAATTCACAACTCACACGTTCAATGCACCAACCGTTATGAGACCATTCCAAAAAATAATTGAAAACAATTTCAAAAATCTTGTGTATTGTTTAACAACAACATCACAAACTTAAGAACAATGCCACGCAGCAACCAACAAAATTAGAAGAGTAAACAAACGGATCAACCACACGAAAGCAATAATAGAACTTTTAAAAAACAACTAAATATAGCAAAATCACTTTTCCTAGAACAACACAAACAAAAAATATAAACATAATTAAGATATAAAAAAAAATTATAAACGCGGCAAAACTCATAATAAACCAGAAATTTCTTACGTACCAGACAAAATTCCACCAGAGATCAATAAAACAGTGATTAAAAAGTTTTGAACGAAAATCCTCAAAAATGATAAATCAGCAAATAACAAAGGGAACATTCCCAAACATATGAAAAAAGCAAAACTAGTGCTGATAAAAAAAACGGAAGCAAAATACAGACCAATTTGTCTACTGAAGGTGATGGAAAAGATAATTAAAAAAACTGATAGCGGCAAGACTTCTAGGAAAAGTGAAAAAAAAAACTTTCAAATTAACAATATGAGTTCAGAAACAAATGATCCAGAACAGATGCAATAAAATAAGTAATGAAAGCTGCAGAACATACAAGAACAAAATATCATACATCAAAAATGCCTTTAACTCTGGGCTATAGAAAAAAAATATGCCTATACTCAACAAAATGTATATTAGCAAATAACCAAGATAAGTAAATCAAATACACAAAAGAATAAAAACAACAAGCAAAATTCTTCAAAGGTCGGTGTTTGGGAGCATAAAACCAATCAATCTAAACAAGTAACCATATTAGTAAAAGCACAAACTGTAGAACTGTTAGAAACAAACGCAAACCGTGCCCTACGCAAGATAGAGACAAAACTAAGCTAAAACAACCAAAAACATTAAAATTGTCATATTACACAAAGGAATGTAATAGTAAAAATTAAAAAAAAATCAAATCTAATCAAAAGTAAACACTCAATACCTGAATACTCAAATTTTTGAGAGTATATTCTGCCAAAAACAACAACATAAAACAGCACATAAGCAAAATCAGCCATAAAGCAAAGAAATCGATAATGGCTTCCAGCAAACTAATGTTAAACATTAGAGAACCAATAGTTGACAAGCACAATATACTTGGTTATCCTGTATGTAGCACCAATATAAAAAAAAATAAAATAAAAATTAAACAAAAAACAAACAAACTCATTAGACTACAGGAAAGACTCAACAGCGCATACCACACCACGCCTACAAAAGCTTTTAGGCTATTACCAGTAAATTGGTAAACAAAGTAACAAAAGTCAAGTACTAGGTACCAAAAAAAAATTGAAAATTAAAGCATACGTAGAAAAAAAATACGTAGAATTTTCTGAGAAAAGATGGCTGCTTCAACAGCTACTTAAAAATGGTTAAGTCTAAGACCAACAAATAATTGCAGGTATTGCAATATTAAAAACTAATAAGAAACATATAATTTTTGAATGCGATAAATAGGCAATACTAAGAGAAAAAATTAACATCAATATTAGAGAAACAATTACTTAATCCAATTTGTAGTAATTTTAATGCAGTCCCAAATTGAAGAGATAAGAGTTTAGTTAGTAAGTCAACATAAGAATGTTTAAAATCCAACACTACCTTAGAACACGGTTTCACAGATGTCTTTCAAAGATTATCCCTCCTTCACGCAAAACAACGTTATAAAATTTTATATGCTATCGTTCTATACAATGTTGATAATAAATAGAGTTAAAATACTATCGCAACAAATCAATATTGTGAAAATTATTAAAAACAAGTAAAGTAATTGGAACTTTTTTGGTTTCTAATAAGATTTCCCGTGTGAGAAGTGAAAAAAAATTGTGTTTAATAATTTTTAATGAAAATATTTATTAATTAATAAAAAATAACTTATAAAAGAGTACTAGAACTAGTTAAAAAAAAAGAAACATATAGAAAGTATTACTACGAAGACGAAACAGAAAGATAAGACATATTTTAAGACATACGGGAATTAGGGTCTAGGACACTTCGGCGCCGCCATTTCGGCGCCGGCCGTTTGGGCGCTGGCCGATTTGGCGCCGGCCGTTTCGGCGCCAAAACTTTTCAAATAAAACATAGTATATACAAATATATTATAATCATAAAAATTTATTTGGTATTTTTTACTATTTTATATTTTTAATTCTTTTAGTTATTTATTTTAATATACTATTATCCTTTATATTTTTCAGGTTATTACCTATCATTAAAAAGTGCTAATTAATTACCTATAAATTATTTGCGGGCCAAAGTTATGTTTATTTATTATAATATATATTGTATATTTGACAATTTAAATATGTACGTACATATATTATGATTTTTATGTATAATTTTTGTTTGATATGTTATGTAATTTATATGTATTTTATATTTTATTTATCATACATTATTTGTTATGTTTCACAAAACAAATCAATTTTTATTATAATGTGTATATATACTTTTATTTTATTTGAAAAGTTTTGGCGCCAAAACGGCCGGCGCCGAAATGGAAAGCGCCGAGGTGTCCTCGCGCCGAATTGGCCGCGCCGAAACGGCGGCGCCGAAGTGTCCCATTCCGCGAGAATTATGCATCTAGTTATAGAATACCAGGCAGAAAAAATGACATGCAAGAGAAACCTAACATTGAAATGTACAATGAAGCTAAAAAAAAAAAAGTTAATTTAAACAACTATAAAAAAACAATTTTTTTTTAAATAAAAATCTTAATTTGAATTATTATATAATTATACATTGATAATGATGATAAGTCATCAAAACTAAATTGTATTAAAATACCAAATACAATAATATATTAAAAATAAAACCATTTATATGTTTATATATATTTTAAATGTTTACAATTAATTTTATAAAATAAACAAAAAAAATATAAAACTATAAAGAAATCGATAACAGGTCAAAATCACGTCTTATTTATTCAACCCATGTGGTTTATAAGATAAGAAAAAATGCATATTAATTATTAGTAATATGAAATTATCTTTTCTAACAACGCATAATTTTTAATACATTTTGTTCTTTATTTCTTTATATTCATAATTCTGAAATAGTTTATTGATTAATTTAACTTGTACTAGCCAGCCAGGGTCATTAATTTATGTAAAATTACCTAAATCCCCCATAACCGTCAGCACGCAATAGCAACGAGGAGCGAGAAAAGCTATGTGATAGGCATCGACTTAGGTAGTAAACTTAGTTTTACGAGCAGCTAATTTGAAAAAAAAAGCATAGAACAAAAACATCTGGACAAGAGAAAGACGTTGAAACCAGCAAGTTGTCAGTCAAAGTCGCCAACAAAAAAAAAAACATGCATCCCGCTAATGCTAAATAAGTAAATAATTAAACTAGACTTATATATCTATAAATTTAACACTGAGATAATTGATGATAATGTGCATCATGTTCTTCATTTTTTTACTCTTTGTCAGTTATTTTGAATTCACCTTTTAAAACACTACGAAAGCAGTGAAGCATATTTTCTTAAGTAAAAGCGTCGTTATACTATTTAGTTATTATGAACATCAACAGCATATCCCGAGAAAATAAATGTACACTTAAAATACAGCAACTTAAGCGAGATTGAATAGACAATTTTATTTTACAGTCTCTAGTCTACACTCGTCCACTATCGCGCATGTAACAAGACTTCCAATATAGCATATTTTATACCCTATCCAATATCTTTAATATTATATAGTCGGAGCAAAATTATATAAAATATTTAAATTATTTTTAATTCTGCATTGAAAATTTTGAAGTTAATTTTTTATTTATATATTCGTAATTAAAACATAAAAAGCTCAGAGGTAAATATTGTTACTAATTAAATGATAATTAACTCCGTTTTACCACAATATAAAAATGATATAATTTTAATCTCCCATAAATCATTTTATATTCTTTGAAATATATCCAACTGTTATTAGTAAAACATTTTAATGTGTAAATCGTGGAAGAAGCAAGAGTCCGACGTAATGGCATTTTTGGCTTTTATATGTGGCTATGGAGCAGTAAGCCTGCTGTATTATTGCGGGCATTACGGGAATAAGGGTATAAGGGGTTACGAACGCAGGGACCCCGTCTGAATGTGGGTCAGGCAAACATTACCCGAAAATTGTTGCAATTCATATTTTATGTGGTGCGCGCACAAAGTATTCTGAATACACAATGGGAACGCGTTGGTGCCTCACTATTTACAAACTCAAAAATCAACATATAAAAACAAAACGTGCCGACAGTAATGTGTGAAATAATTTAATTTATAGTTTTTTGGGCGGAACTGTGAAAATACTATGATAAAAGCTTTTAAGCAAAAAATAAATTGAACCATTACTATAATGAAAGTAATGCATACTTATAAAATATAGGCTAGACAACTTTGAATATAATGAATCTTATTATAATGTTTTTATAATAAGTACTTTTTTTACTCAGAATACAATTTGCTGCTCAGTTTAGTATTTTTTTTAAATTTAATCAAATCCGCAAAATTAAATTAAATAGTATAAACAACTTGTTTTTCTTATTACATATTACAATATTATTTTTTCTACTTACTGTAATGTTGCTATTTTAAACGTTTCATTATGCATGCATAATGCATGCCATAAGTGTTCATAAAGCCATCAAAAAAGTGATATATAACTATAGTTTCCATTTTTTAAATTAATTCTTTTCTTATTTATTGTAGTTGTAGACTAAAAATAGTGTACAATTGTATGAATTGCAACACATGCCAATTGCTCATGTAACGTTTGTATTCGTGAGAAACAGGTATCATTAGTTACGTGCTAAATTTTAAATAGACTAGTTTGTTTGGATTATCATAAAACTTAATACAAAATGCAATTGTGTAATAAAGCTGATTATAATTCAGAAGTTAATAAGAGTATATTTTATTTTGTAAAACAATAACAAGTTAACGGTTGCAAACAAATGTTGCATTATAAATCTTATTCTTGATAAAGATAACTTTTCAATAACTGAATGATAAAATTGAACAAAAAATAGCATCTTATATTTTAAAAGATGCTAAATAAACTGCAATAAAATAAAATAAAAAGGTTTTTTTTTTTAAAGCGTATCTCTAATAAATTGCAAAATAGAAGGTATAATTTTACATTTTTAAATATACCATTATTGAGCTGAAAATATAAATAACTACTCTTAAAATCGGTTGTGATGAATCGTGGTAAAAAAGCTCACCAAGTAAAGTCAAACATCAAAACAATCCTCATTTGTTTCTTTGATTGCAGAGGTGTTGTAAACGCGGAGTTTGTTCACACGGGTCGGGTCAAACTGTTAACCAGAAGTTCTACTTGGAGGTTTTGAAAAGATTGAGGGAGAGTATCCGGAAGAAAAGGGCAGATCTTTGGTGCACAAGCAACTGGTTCTTTCATCATGACAACGCACCGGCCTACACCGCTCTCTCCGTAAAGCTGTTTTTGACCAACAACGGCATGACACCAATTGTCCACCTCTCCCTACTCATCGGATCTAGCCCCGTGATATCTTTTTGTTCCCCAGAACATGAAAAGAAAGCGTTTTGCTACTGTGGAGGAGGTAAAACAAAAATAGCTGAAAGGCCTAAAGAACATCCCGATAAGTAAATTTAAAAAATGTTTTGAACAATAGAAGAATCGTTTGCGGAGGTGCGTTGTGGTCTAGGGAGAATACTTTGAAAGTGATCAAAATATGGTGTAAAAATATTAAAAAATAAAGTTATGACAAAATTCTCGTTTTTTTAGGTCCCCTTTCGTATGTTATTAAGCTTAGTATTATTTACCGTGTTTTTTGTATTGTTGTGTATACCGATAAATTAATTTTGACGTTTAATATAGCTTGAATTACAAGTTTTTGGTAGTTTGATTTGATGACTTCTAACATTTTTTTATATTTTAAAAATACACTCAAATACTATTTGACCAATCCCATACAATAATACAGTGATTTTATTTATTTAATTCTAAGCCTTTCTACCGTTACAGTGTAAAGCGTAATCATAAAATACAGTGATACTTAACAAAAAAAAAATTAGTTTTTGCCTAACAGTTCTTGCTTGTGTAATTGTCTAATTGTTACACCTTGTCATAATGAGTATTATACTGCGTGTTTCTTGAAATCCCAATAAATAAGCCAACACAAATCAAAAATTATGAGTAAATATTTTTGCAAGTAACATAATTACCAATTTAAACGTAATGTGGCCTACAACTAAGATGTAAGTTATCTTAGTTGTAGCCCTTTTATTTTATATTATTAACTAAGGTCATAAATAACAAGGTTAAAAGCTTAATTTAAAATAATAAATATTCCGAAACAATGATCCAAATTGTTATAAATATTTTTTCAAATATTTTAAAACAACAATTACCGTAGATTTATGTTTATTAAAATAATGTTGTTGAGTATTAAAAACTTGAAAATATTTAAAAAGTTTTGAGTTTAGTAATAATAAAATAATAAATGTAATTGGTTAAACATCCTTCTTGAGATTAGGTATACAGATGATTAATTTTGTATAAAACAAAATATGCCAATAGGACTCAATATAATTTATTAACGTTTCAACAACTGCTGTTGTCGTCTTCAGCACTACAATACAAAATAATTTATTTTTTTAATTACACCATGAAATGAACAGAATATAAAATAGTCAAAAAGTATTACATTAAGCTAGTCGAATAAAAAAACATAAATAATATTAAAATAAATAAGGAATTTTACATGTTAAAAACAATTTAATCTAAATAGTAAAATAGGATACAAATACAACATATTAAAAAACATATAACTTATGTAAATTATCTATTATTTACTCACCATATTTCTTTTAGTGTTTAATCTGAATTTGATTATTAAATGTACTTATTTGGTACATATGGTGCCATAATTCTTAAAAACTATGTTACACCTACATAGATAGTATCTGCACTTGAATGAATATAATTCATTTCTTCCTTCTAATTATGAAACAAATAGAGGACCCCAATAGAACAATATGAAATGAATTTAAATTTTTATGTCGTATTACTCTAGAAGGACATGATAATTTTATTTATTTAAAACAATTTTTTCAATTTTTAATGTATATGAGGGGTATTTTCAAAAGCTATATGTTTAATATTTTTTTATTAAAAGAAATTTCTTTTTTCAATTTTTAATGTATATGAGGGGTATTTTCAAAAGCTATATGTTTAATATTTTTTTATTAAAAGAAATTTCTTTTTTATTAAAAGAAATTTCTTTTAATAAAAAAATATTAAACATATAGCTTTTGAAAATACCCCTCATATACAATAAAAATTGAAAAAATTGTTTTAAATAAATAAAATCCATGTGATTTTAAGGTAATAATATTATGTTAGATTACACTTAAGTTTTCACTGTCTGTTTGGAAGTTACAAGTTGAGTTTTTTTGAATATGTAACATTTCACTGCTCAATCTTTTTTTGTTTGATCCTAATCTAATATCATTGTTTTGTTGAAATCAAAGTGGCGACCCTCTTTTATGTGGTGACTATAGAGGCCTGTTTTTTCTAAATTATTTCTGCAGTCACGTTTATGTTGGTTAATGCGATCTACTAGTTTTTGTTTTGATTGACCAATGTAATGTTTGCTACAATTATTGCATGGAATTGAATAAACCGTATTTTTTGTAAACATAAATGGTGTTTTGTCTTTTAGCTTTGTGAATAGTGATCTTACTGTTTTTTGAGAATTGAATGTTATATTAGTGTAATTGTCTTTTAACACTTTTTTTAAATTTATGTGATAAGTTATCTACGTATGGGATGGAGTACCAATTTTTATTAATGTTGTTAGGTTTTTCTATATTAATAGGAGAAGCTTTATGGGTTTATTATTATTAAGAATTGTATTTATTAGTCGAATTGGGTAACCATTAGCGACTAGTTTATGTCTTAGTAAGTTAAAAATCTTTTTGTAAAATCTATGATTACTTAGGCTTAAAATTCTATTTTTATTCATGTTTATTATGTTTATTTTATGTGTCAATTAATGATTGGAATAATAGTTTAAAGTTCTATTGCTATCACATGATTTTTTATATAGGTCTACAATGATTTTATTATATTCTTTAATTAATAATAGATCTAGAAATAATAATTTATCTTGTACTGAATGTTCTATAGTGAAATTTAATGATTCATGGAAGTTATTAAATACTGATAATATTTTGTCAATTTTTGAATGAGGTAAGATGATCAGGGTATCATCCATATATATTGATAATGATAGAACCTCAAATTCCAATTCTTTTAAGCACTCATTTACTAATTCGTCCATCACCAACATTGCTAATATGGAGCTGATTGGAACCCCCATTGGAGTGCCATACGTTTGTTTGTAAAAATTTCCATTGAACTGAAAAAAACTATGTTCAGAAAAATAATCTATTATTTTTATAAATAATTCTTTGTCAATCTCTGTGTATGTACTTATAACTTCCCATATTTTGTTGATTATGTTTAGAACTAAATCTTTAGGGATATTCGTAAGTAGAGATTCTACATCTAGAGATATTAAAGTATGGTCATCAGGAATTGTTATATCTTTTAATTTATTTAGAAACTTCATTAGAATTTTTTACAATGTATTTAAAGAAATTAGATAAATTATTAAAAAAACTGGAAATGAACTTTGAAAATTTGTAGTCTGGATAATCATTGCAAGACACTATTGGTTTTAGTGGTCTATTTTCTTTATGAATTTTTGGTAATCCGTATGTTTTTGGAGGAATGGCATTTGTGCTTTTTAGTGATCTATGTTGGATATCCGAAATGTAATTCTTTTTTAGTAATATGTCAAGAAAATTATTAGTGGATTTTTCATATGAAGTAGTAGGATCTTTTTTCAATAATGAATAGGTACAATTATTGGAAATCAAGTGAGACATTTTTTCAATATATTCACTTCTGTACAAAAGAACTGTTCTATTTCCTTTATCAGCACTGGTTACTATGAGTTGTAATTTTTTTGGTGTACAGATAGTTTATTTCTATTTGGGTTGTTATTGTTCTTATTAAAATAGTTAGTTATGATGTTAATGCATTTAGGTCTTAAATTATTTTTGTCTATATCTGGAGATTTGTCATTGACACATTATTCTATACATTTCAACATTGAGAATATTGGAAATTCATTAAAAGTATAGGCTATAGAAAATTTGGGGCCTTTTTCTAATATGTTTATTATATTATCTGGAATATTTAAGTCAGTAGTATTTTCTATAAAATTGCAATTAGGTTTATTCAATTCATTATGCGTAATGTCAGTTGAATGTTTTAGTTTCTTAATTTGTTTAAATTTAGTCTGTTGGTCCATCAACCACAACTTGTCATTTAAAATGTTGTGTTCAAAGTTTTTTAAAATAATTACAGGGATAATTTCTTTTAATTTACAGAGAGTGTTAACAATATTTGTCTTAATATATTTAATTTTAAAATGGATTGTTTCAATTTCTATGTTTAATAACTTTTTTTTAAATAAATTAACTGTGTTATCTAGTTTATTAGTTATTTTTTTATTTACGTTGAGATTAAGAAAAGTACAATTGAAATTCGATTGAATGTGGTTTGGAATTACTTTATTTTTACGACAATTGTGTAGGAAAATATTATTATTTAATAATTTAACCTTTTTTATAACTATTTTTTCATACTTGCGTATTAACTGAAATGATTCCAGTCCGTAGATTTCCAATATTTTATTAAAAAAAGTCATCATGTTTTATACAAAATTAATCATCTGTATACCTAATCTCAGGAAGGACGTTTAACCAATTACATTTAATATTGACAGCCACAAAATTATCTCCTACCACAAGCAGAAATATGACATATCAATTGGTTTCGTAAAGCTAGAAAAAAACCGTAGATGCATGTGGCAGTGTTAGCTGACAACAGTAAACAGGCTAAAGTAGCAATGTTTTACCTAAAAAAAATAAAAAAAATATTAAGATAACAATGATAATTCATGCTTTAAGAACTTATAATCAAATATAATAAAACAATAATAATTTTGGACAAAAATGTACTTTATATAATTGTTAACTAACTATTTTTTAACATAATTAATATTATAAAAAAAAAGTTTTTGTTCTATTATTTTAATATGTTTTTATCTATTGGCAAAGGAAATCAAACTGCCAAAATTAAACGCAAAATCTAACTGACATGAGCTGCCTTTGGAAAGATCAGCCATATTCTAAAAAATCGAGACGTCTCAATATACCTAAAACGTAAGGTCTACAACAGTTGCATTCTCCCCGTTGCCACCTATGGCCTAAAAACGATGCCAATCACAAAAAAATCATCAGCAAAACCTAATCAAAATGCAATGGAACGTGTGATGCCGGGAATCACTTTGAGAGACAAAGAAAAATAATCATCAATCATAGAAAGAACTGCGGAACTCAAATGACAATGAGTAGAACACGTGTCCAAAAAAAATACAAAAGAATGAAGCCACAAGATTACCTTCTAGAGACCCCGAGAAACAAAAAGAAGCACAGGAAAACCCCAAACAAGATGGATCGATGACAAACAAACGATAGCAGGAAAACAGTGGATAAGAACAGCAAACAACAGAAAAGCATGGAAAAGAATGAAAGAGCCCTATATTCAACAATGGAAGTATGAAGGCTAATAAGATAAAGAGTTGATGCTTTTGTCTAGGTATTGTAATAAAAACTATAAAATTCTTTTATACCGTATTTGTCTGGATTGACTTTACAAAAAGAACAACTTTGTATTTTTTTTTTGTGTTTATTTAATAAATAAATAACAACATATGAAAAAAGCATTATATTCTAAATTAATCACCTTTTTTGTTCTTAAATTTTTTTTTAAACTTTTGTTGTTCTTAGTGGACATAGCACTGGTATATTCCTTCCAAGCTATTTATTATTAAATTTATTACCTAATCAGTTAACTACAATACAAGAATAACGCGCTGCGCACCCATCTGGTTAAAAATACATTGAGCAACAGTAATCAATTGGTAAATTACCCAAAGCACCCCTACAAAAATTGTTTGACATTTTTAAATAAGTGTAAATAGTTAAGATTAGTTTAAAAAAAATGTATTATACATATTCTAAGTTTACAAGAATACAATTTCAAATTTTTATAATTCTTTGAACATGGGATTTACTGATGCCTAATTCTCAACTGATGAAAATAGAGAAGGATTTAAAATTATATATTATGCTCAATATAAAACACAAAATAATAAAACAACAAATAAGAGCGGCAGAAATTAAAAAACAGACTCACAGATAATGCAGGTAATATACTTATTGACAAGAACAAAATAAAAAATATATCAAAAAACTGTTCCAAGATGTACACCCTAAACCACCCCACAACAACACAGAAAGTATTGTTAAGTATTTTAATAGCAAAAATAAGAGCTGTCATAAAACAAACCAGCTTAAAACCCATTTTTTTTTTTAAATTTTGGACAACATTTGGGTATCAAATTATTGCAGTTGGCATCTAAAAAACTTTATTTAGTGTGCAAGTTCTATTCCAAAAATGCAAAATTGTAAATTGTGACTTACATACACCCTTTGTGGATTATATGAAAGCATTCGACAGAGTCCGACACTATGGTAATAGTTATCCTAAAAAATGTCAACATATATGATAAGACCTACTGATTATAACAAATCTATACTAAAATCAGACGACTAATCAGACAGATATAGTAAAGATTTTGAATTAAGTGAGACAGGGTTGTAAATTGCCTCCCCTTTTATTCAATATTTACTTCAAATGGATATTCAAAAAAGCCTTAAACAATGCACAAGAAGGATTTTTTTTAACGTTCACAAATAAAATAATATTAGATATGCGGACAACACTGTAATTTTCACAAGCAGCGTAAAAGTTTTTAAACATTTCTTCAGATTAATATCCAGTAGTCAAAAATACGGACTCAAAATTAACGTAGATAAAACCAAAAATATGGTAATCAGTAAAAACACCTCTTCAAATTTACGTCAACGTTAACATTAATCTAAAATAAATCAAAAGAAAAAATAAATATATTTACTTAGAAAATATTTTTAATGATTAATGAGTTTATTCACAAGAAATTAAAAAAAAAACAGAAGCGTATTTATTAAAATTACATCAGTTTTTAAAAATCTCAATACAGAAACAAACATAAGATCAGTACGCTGCTACGTATTATCCGTTTAACTATACAAAATAGAGTCTTGGAATCAGTGCACCTTACAAGGAAAAGTAAAAAAAAGTAAAACGACAAAAGTAGAAAAATTTTGTGGCTAAAAATTTTATTTCGAGCAGCAGTAAATAAATTCAAAATAACCAATATAATCACCAACAAACAATTAAGTATCTGATAAAAAAGTTCTCAAAAAATACTTCTTACTGATTTGTTAATCAATACAATAAATGTCCTACTATGCCATGTCCCATTTGTGAGACATAAGCATCAAAACTTTTTTCATTAACTGCTTCAATTACATATCGGTATTTTTTATCTCTTGTGTTATTACCAAGAAATTAAATAAGTTTTTTAATCAAACGTCAACATTTTTTATGCTAAAATAGTGAACAGTTCAAATAGTTTTAATAAAAATATTATAATATTATAATATAAATCTATTATTTGTGTGACTTTGTCCAATACTTTAGTGTCAATTACATAGTTATAAAAAATTATACTCAAAGTTAAAAACAATTTATTAATAAAACACACACAGAATTTATAGGATCTAAGTCCAGTTGTAAAATATTGCAGTCATTGAAAAATTATATTCTTCTATACCTTTTTTTAATATACTGTTGGAGAACCTTTATAAAAAGCAAAAATAACATTGGTCTAAAATGAGATCCTTAAGGAACACCTGTTGAAACCAAAATGAGCTGCAATAAAAAGTTATTAATTTTTACACACTGCAATTTTTAAAAAAGTAAATAATCAGAAAATCACATCACATTATATTAACAACCGTAACAATTAAACTTGTGCAGTGTCAAATTTTTAAACCGTAGTTACCTTAACAATAATAATAAAGCATTTTTGACAAAAATTGTATGAATATTTTGTTTTTTATGGTATAGTTGGTCTATATAAATATAAAACAACAATAAAACTGTCCGAGTTAATAATTATAAACTTCAGAATAGATTAAAAACATAAAGTTTTTTTTTCAATGAAAAAGCTGAGTTACATCCAAAGTTAAAAAAATAAAATAAAAATGACAATGGCGTATTCCGTCCACTCCACATAATTGTATCAATAAATATTCTCTTACAGGTACACGTCAGTTTATAAACGTAAATGCGCCTTTGGTACAATTAAAATAAAACAAAAACACTTTTTCAGTAATTTTAAAAGAAATATTACTAATTATTAAAAAACTGCACACTGTTTGCATTAGTTAAAATATTGTTTACAAATAATATACAATTTTAAAGTTTAGATGTTTGTGACGACCCCGTTCTACATTTTGAAATATGTAGGTTATCATATTTAAGACACATAGTTAGCGTTGCAACTTTGGCTTTCTTAGAACCAAACATAAGTTAAAGTTTGTTAACATGTAGAGAAAATATTTTTAAACATTTGTCTAGTTTTTAATTTTTTTATAGATATATAAATATATAGATAAGTCATTCTTAACCTCAGTACTAAATATTAAACTAAACCACAAATCCATATCTAACTCTTCTTCAATTTGTCTTCTAACACCTTCTTTTCTAAAAAAAACCATGGTGTCAATATAGCTTCAAAAGTATCTAGGAAACTAAGATTTCTTAATAGATGCAAAAAGGTTTTTACTTCTGTTCATTCGTCCTTGTATCAATATTATTTCCAAGTATGGGGAGGAACATCGAAAACTACACTAGCTCTTCTAAACTTCATTCAGAAACGAGCTATTCAAATCATTGCCGATCCAAAATTGACTAAAGACTTAGGTACTTTACAACACAACCGTATTGTTGTAGATCTTTGCATAATCTATAGATATTACAAAACATTTTGCCATTTAAACAAATATTTACTCGTAGTACAAGACTTGCTAGAAATTTAAACAAATATTCACTGACAGTTCAGAGATGTAGGACCAAAACTTTTAAGAAACATTTCTTTAACCGTACTATCGACAAATGGAATAAACTTCCAAATTCAGTACTTACTGAGACTGATAAGCCACAAATATTCAGTCAATGTTTACAGACTGCTTAAACCTAGTCTCCAATGTAATAGTTTTAACGAGAGTAGTTTCACTCGTTAAAATTGAAAGGTAGTTTTATGTTGTTATGGCATAACATGTCATTCCTAAATACCATTTTTTGAAATTAAAAAAAAAATGCAAAAAACCCAAATTACTTACAAAAAAAAGAAGAATTGCTTTTTTGCCAACCAGTGGATGACAAATCTGGCATATTTGGGTAAAGTTTTCTACTACTTAAATAAGTTAAACACAAAAATGCAAGGTCAAATCCTTAATGGATTAATGGAAAGTTATGTTGCACAAAACTTCCATCAAAAAACATAGTTGTGATAGAAACACACTACATTTGAAAAAAAAAATCAAATACTTTAACACACGTAGATTTCTCAAAAAGTTAAGATAGACAGTTCTGTAGCATTTTCTTTTCTACAAATACAATTTAATGCCATTTGGTTTTATAAAACTAAACAGATGTTCTTAAATATGAGCGTGTAATGGTATCAATTTATTACTTGCACTAATATAAATAAATGTGCAAAAATTTATATTAATATTACGCACATATCTTTTATAATTTTTTTTTATAATAACTCACAAAAACTATTTTTAAACTATTCAATATAACATATTAATATTTATTATTTATCAATACAATGAACTTTTATGTTAACTATTTATATAAATTAATAATATAACTAATATACAAACTGTCAATAAAAATACTTATACAAAATTGATAGACTTCAATAGCAAATAAAATTATGATAATTTACAATTTGAAGTATTTATAGCTTATAATAGTATGATTTATTAATATTAATTTAAACTAAAAACCTATATCAGCTTTATATTGCCATTGGCTGCTATTAAACGAGAAAGATTTCAATCAGCATATAACGATTATCATCCCCATCATTTATGTATATTGGCCCATTTTCATTTCAAACTGCATAGTCATTTTGATTATTACTACTGCTATGAATGAATAAAAAGGCATTATGGATCCATTTTTTGATAACATATTGATGAGAATTGTGTATAAAAGAGCACTATATGGTTTAAATATTACATCACTTAAATTATACTGACACGCATAGATGCGTGATATCAATATAGTTAGTCATTTCAAACATAGTTAATCAAATTTGAAAATAATACCCAGAATATATTTGAATAAGTTACCGATAGGGCTCATTAACAGATGCAAAGCATGCAATAAATAATATCGTGACAAAAATTTAAATACCAATTTTAACATATTCTGAAAATATATTAACAATGTATCTAGGTTAGTTCTAGTTTGTTAACCATCGCAAGGTGATGGTTGAATTTTATATTAAATAAAAAGTATTACAATTAAGGTATAATATAATAAAAGAAATAAAATAAGTATCTTAAAAGTATTGTTATTATTTTTGTGTGAAGCACATAATAGAGCGGTAAGACACTTGACGCTTAGCATTTATTTCTTGGAAAATTACCTCAGCACTTCACAATTCCTAAGAAGGCACTTTAAATCGTAAAAAAAACGACGTAGAAATTAACCATTAGTATGAACATAATAATGGGCCAGAAACAGCGACGCATTCAAGTGATATTTATCGAGATGATAATTAAAATTTAATTTAAAAACTAATTACCACTTTTTTGAATACAAAGCTATATAGTTTGTGTTTGTTTTAAAGTCGAGTTTCTGTAAATCAATTATTAATAATGAAATTTAATACCGATATCTCTGAATTATATGAGTCAATAGTTAGTTATTGTTTCAAACTTAATTACGCTCTGGTTCAATGGTGGTTTATGAAAACATGAGTTTACTGCTAATAATTTCACAGCAATAAATCATTCCGGTTCAAATAGTTTTGTGAATGTATTACTAAACTTAATGAGTAAACATCTAAAGTAATTTATTTAAAACTATTTTCTCAATTGCTTTTATAAATATTATATTTTTTATAATCTAGCAAAAAAGATTAGGCAAGTTTTTAAAATAATAATTTTAAAATTGTTGTAATATAAGCAGTTTCTGAGTAATAATCTGTCTTAGAAGAGAATATGATTTCATTTAAACTTTTGGCATGCTTCAAAATTTAAATAAATTGTGATTGCTTTTTTGTAACTAATTTAGAATTTAAATTATTTCTTTTAGAAAGTACAAAAAAATGTAAAAAAATAATGACTTAGTTTCGGATTTTTTTTGTTTTAAAATGTATGTAAACTGCAAACAATTGTACAGTACTTAATTAAAAATTCAATGTTGAATCGTAAAGCATATTTATTGTTTTTATTGCGTATTTTGGAAATATCACAATTTTACAGTTCAGACAAAGTTCAAATTTTTGTTCCTAAGACTAATATAAAAATATAAAAAATATAAAAAAAACTTATCATTAATAACGATCATTACCCCCTCTTGTATTAATGACTGTTTAAAGTTGACTAGGAACATTTTGAATTAAATTAAGGATCACATTTTGGTCTGAGCAGTTCTTAAATGTATGCTTTCAGATACGTTGTCCAAACTCATTCCAGACCTGTTCTATAGGATTCATGTGCAAGCTAAAAACTGGCCAATCAAACCGCAAAATTCATCCAGATAATCTCTGATAACTCTGGTTACATGAGGTCTAGCATTATCTTGCATAAAAATGCCGCGCTCGCCCATAATTGTCATAAAGAGCATAACATGATTTTTGAGAACCTCGATAATGTATCTGTGAGCTGTCAAGGAACCATTTTCTATAAAGACCAACTCTGTGCGTGTTTTGGTACAAATTTTTGCCCAAACCATAATCGACCTACCGCCAAATAAAATTCGCTCATTAAAACAAACTGAAGTGTATCTTTCTCCGCGTCTTTTCCACACTTTCCGACATCCGTCTGATACATTAAAGCAAAAACGCGACTCATCTAAAAACAATACCTTAGTCCAGTCCTTATTATTCCATGCCCGATAGACCTGTAGCCATCATTCTACAAGACAATACAGCACCCCGAAGCCTTCTCCTTACAGTCCATTTACTAACATTTACATCTCTAACTTCATGGAGTTAATTTCGTAGATAAACTGCAGAAGCTGTTCTATTCCAAAAACTTGTGGACAAAAAAACGGTCTTCTCTGTTCATAGAGACTGTTTTTTGCCAAGATCATGATCTTCTAGTTATCAGGCCAATATCCAAGTAACGCTCATACACCGTTTGTACAGCACAAAAGCTTTTACTAACAATCCTTGCCGTTTCACGTTTTCTTCACCAATCTTTAAACGACGCTATAATTCTCGCCAGTGTATAATGGCTCTTGTCAAGTATAAAAGTGTATGTTTAACGCTTCTCCTCTAAAATGATTTTATGTAGTGCCTTTCAAGTTTAAAAATGAATTTTTCATAAATTTATAATTATTAAAAGAGAAGGAAAGTCTGGCAATTCCGTGGAGTATTGATAAACTGTGTTGCTACCTGGAGGTAAGCAGGTTTAAAGTCATAACAGACCATTATAGTCTGTTATGTTTAAACCACTTGAAGAAATCTCAGGTTAAGCTAGACTGATGGGCCTTGCAAATGCTGCAGTTCGATTTTACCATCGTCCACAGGAAGGGAAAAGACCACGTACAGACTACTGCCTTTCTCGGGCCATTCCTTAAAATCATTCTGTTTAAAGACCAACTCGGTTAATACAATTGCGGCATCGCCAATCAAGAACAAGTGGTTTTTATCTATGCTGCAAGGGGTTACAGACACGCTGCTAAATCTTTTTAATTAGAGTGTGGTAGATGGGCATCTGAATCACTTTCTGAAAAATTCATTAGGGCAAGGGGTTTAGATGCATGGAGATAAATACAGGTTTTGCCAAAAAAAAGACAGAAGAAGGTACTTACTTAGTGCCATGATGACCCAATTGCGGAATCTTGGCAATTTTCAACCGGATCTCTTCTAAATATTTTTAGCCTAAGATAAAAGCTGATGCCGTTAGACATATAAATGCTTGTCAAGTCTGTGCTACCCACAAATCACAACAATTCAAACCTGCAAGATTAATGGGCTCTCGGCCGAAAGTGTCAAGCTGCTGGCAAATGATTAGTATGAACTTGATCGGCCCATTTCCCCGTAGCAATAAAGGAAAATATCCAAGGATCAACTTGGATTTATAAAAAAGACGTTCCACAGTTACAAATCTTTTGTTTTATCAGAAATACATTCTTAAAGAATTAAAAGAAAAGAAACAAGTAGGTGCTATTTACACCGACTATACAAAGATTTTTGATTGTGTAAATCGTCTAGTGCTATTTAACAAACTCACAACACTTAGACACTATTCCGCAAATACTAAAATATATTGATAGCTACATAACAAGACAAAAAAAATGAATAAACATTAAACATAATTTATCTACATCAATTAGTCTCATCTGTAATGAAACTGTGGGCCAATTTAATGTTTGTTTTTTGTAAAAAAATGTGTGAAATGTTTTAAAGTGTAAATTTATTCTTTACGCGGATGATTCAAAGTTATTTTGTAAAATTGATTGTATTGAAGATTGTGTTGCTATTCAACGTTATCTGAACCATTTAAACAAATAGTGTACTCAAAATTTGCTGTATTTAAACATGTGCAATTTAAAATGATGCCTTATTATAAAACAAACAATTGCATTATAAATAATTACAACCTCAATAGACATTTGCTAAGCTGAGTTTTTCAGATTAATGATTTAAGGATATAACTGAACTATAGACTTACTTTTAACAATGACATAACTCAGATATGCGGAAAAGCAAAGCAAATTCTGAGTTTTAAGCACAAAGTGCACCAACACCAATTAAATTCTGTCCAACAAAAAAAATTTAAATTACAATTATTTTAATTATTTTAAACTAAAATCTTTAATACTAATAGTAATTTAAGATATAATTAAACAGTTTACTGTTTTCACAAATTTATTTTTACAAATATATTACTAATTTTTAGTTTTTTGTATTTTACTCAAAAAATTTTTACTGAGCCTAAATAAACAAAATCAACTACGTAAATCTACATTTAATTTTTAGATTATATTCAATATGGTATGGCATAATTTAAGGTAAAAACTGAACAAATTTGCATAAAAAACGATACTTTTCTTAGTTTTTTACTAACGTTATAAACCTATTTTAAATTTCGCATATTTAAAGACTTGTAACTAATTTATAACATATTACTAACAATATTATTTAAATTCCTAATAAATAAAACTAACACAGCGTTTCCATTAAAAGTACCATTTTTGACAATTAGTTGAATTTTACTCAAAAACTTTAACTAATCTTATAAATCTGCATTGAGCTGTGCATCTTTTAAAGTTAGTATCAAAATGTTAAGATATTATTTGTAACAAGAAAAACAAACACAAAAATTGCATTCAAAGTGTCACTTTTTGACAGTTTTTTACTCAAAAACTTTGTAGTAGCTTTAAATAAAATGTAATTGCGCATTTTTTAGACTAATTTCATTTTTCGAACAATTCGACAGTTTTTTGCGTTATACTGAAAAACTTTGCCTATATAAACTAAGCTAAACTTATAATATTTAAACTTCTACCAAGAAAAAAGATCATAAAAACTGTCGCACATCTTTTGAGAACTTTTTGCATTTACGTCTTAATATAAGTATTTAAATCTTCCAGCTAAACGTTTCTCGCAAGCAGATAGATCAAACAAATAAGATAAATTACAAATAATAAATTATTCTTCTTACACTTGTATCATAATTTAAGAACGTTTATGACAGTTATAATAAAATTAAAGTAATCATTGAACATTTAATAACAGTTTTTTACTTCTATACAACTTTTGCATATATATAAAACATATATAGGTTTTTGTGTTGAATTTTGTTTCTAAGTATAAGAATAAGCATCTGAAACTGCACTATCTTTTCTAAATTCTATTTAAAAACAAAGATATCAAATCTTTGTTAATCCAAATTGACTATTAACTTAGATACTTTACAACATATGTGTTATGTTGCAGATCATTACATTTTTATTAATATTTTCATTTAATATGCAAAACTTCTGGCTCATAGTTCTACAAATGGTTGGTCTATTCAATTTAAGCTTATCTTAGCTTTTTTTATTCCATACAATCTTTGCAACATAAAAGTTTGCCAAACACAGTTGACAAATTGATCAAATGTGTTGAAAAAGCCTTTGACGATTTAGACAGAAAGACTCTTTACAATGTTTTTCTAACATTGCAGACTTGTATGAAATCAACTATGTTAATTAAAGGAGGAAATTTGTATAAGACTCCCCACATCTAGTTTAGTGTTTTCCCAAGAAGCCGTAGACAAAGCTAGATTGCTCATCAGTTAAATATTATTGTGTTTAATAGTAATTAAAGTTGTAAATGTAAACCATAAAAATTCCAAATGTATACCATATTTTCAGACAAAGGGAATATCACATTTAAAATTTAAAAAAAAGTAAGTATGATCTGCAATTTTGTTATTATTTAATAATTTATCAGTTTTTAGATTAAAAAAAATCCTTTATTTGCATTGTTTTATGTAAGTAAAAAAAGTAACCGCAATACAAAAATTTAATATGCAAAAAAATCATCATAAGCAAATCCAAAGCAATCCAATAAAACCAACTTTTTGACTCTGATACTAACTTAACAAACACAAAAAATGGCAAGAATACCAATGCACTGTTGACACATCATAAAACAAAATAAAAAAACACAAACGACACATGACTACTAAAGTAAACTTGTCTTTTACCTTTTTGTAGCTTAGTTAAGTTAACTAAGTTAACAACTAAAAAATCACAAAAAAAAAACATCAACTTACACTGGTTTACCAATCAATCATCACAGACTACAGTTAAATAACAAACTAGAACATAACAAGATAACAAGACTACCCAATTCTATTTACCAAAAACTAAACAGAAAATTTAAAAAAAAATAAGTTAAAACTAATCCAGCACTAAAACAAAACCCTAAAAACCTCTTTATAACATTAAACCAAAAAAAAAACCTTAAAAAAATCAAACGTAGTGTAAAGGCAACAAAACCCTGACAGAGTGCCACCAGTTCAGCAAACCTGACCGTAATCAATTGAAAAACACAAACTCTATTACTGGCTTATAGAAAACATCCAACAAATAAAGACATAGCAGCTTTAACATTGTAATCTAGTGGGCAAAACGTAGACCCCACAGGCATCCCGTAAAAACAACTAAACCTCAACAAACTGACTGACAAATGAGTGACTAATCAGTACTGTTGTATACAATAAACACAGCGCTTCCACCATCTTAGAGTTTATTAGCAAAAAATGCATCAGTTTATGTTTTTTTAATAACACCAACAACAACAAATAAACAATAGTTAACAATTATCACAGAAGTTACATGAAATACCATACAATCTCTTAGTTTACGTAATAAGCCTTAAAACTCCCAAAATCAACAGAGGTTGGCATTGCATATAATCAATAAAAACTGGAATATTGCACAATCCTGCTAACAGAATCACTTAAGCAACTCTAGCAGCAAAGACAATTACCTCCAACACCTGCAACTACTTTATTTCAGAAAGCTGTTATAACAATTCATATTAAAAAAATGTCATCAAATCTTCAAGTCTTTTTAAATAAATTCTTAATCAATTTCCAAGCTTGTTCAAAGATTCATAAGGTTTTTTTTTAGTTTCAAAAACCGAAACAAATAATATTTTTTATTATGTCAGTTTATATTTAAGGAAAAAATAACATAACTAAATTTTTATGATGGTATGTCAATTACTTGACAAAAAATCATTATTTGTTTTAGCTTTTGCTACTAGTATTTTACGTACTACTAGAAAAGTTTAGTTTAATATTTTTTTCTTTTAAATATAAATTAGAATCATCATTTTTTGTTTTAGAAAAATTTACCTAAAGACTTAAAGATTATTAAAAAACACTTTCCTTAATATAGACGCAGCAGCCTGCTGAAATAAAGTAGTAACAGGTGTTGCAGGTAATTATGTTATAAACTTCTAACCAATTAGTGCAAATTTATAAAAATATGCGTACAACAGCAGTACCACTTTAATTTTAACATTGGCCATATTCACATAGCTCAAACATTAAAAGTAAAAAATAGAGTAATGAATCTATAATATCCACTATCCAGTTTTCCAAAAATGTTAATAAGTCTAGAGTATTGCTGCAGCGTATTATCTTAACACAGTCAGTATAATCATATTTCATCAACATTTCTGCAAGTGCTTATTTATTAAGGATTGTGTCATATTTATGCTCAAACAAGCACATGTGCAATTACAAACATCTATATGCACCTCAAGCTATATAGTAGCTTGCATTTAAGGTACTACATATTTTATTTTAAAAGGTTTGTAACAATAAATCTTTTTGAGATTTTTCACGGATAAGTGCATAAGTGCATATGCAATTAATTTTAGACAACGTTTAAGAAACCTATATAATGGTAAATAATGGTTATCAAAATTCCAACTTTGATAAAACTTAGGTCGTTAAATGTTCAGCAGCGGTAAACGTTCACTTTCAATTTTAAAAACAATCAAGTAAAAAAAAAACAAACTAAGTCTTTGTACTTTGATGCGTAAAAACTTTGGCTACATCTTTCCTGCAAAACAACTTTATTTTTAATAAATTCAATTAAATATTAAAAAACAGTTCGGGGCGCTGTCTTTTAAAAATGAAAGCACATTCAAATCTCAAATATTCTAAGCACAGTTTTAGGGCCGCATCTCGGATCCAGGACCTCCCGGCCATTTGTGCAAGTTTTCTTCTTTAGAAAAAACCCAATTTTTGATCTACCGTAAAAAACTTTAAAAAAAATCAAATCCGTAAATTTGCAAACTATAAATTAATGCTAAAAATCTCTCTAAAAAAATTGTGCAATTTTAGCAGACTTTTGACAAATATATATTACCGATGTTTACTTATTGGTTGATATTGGCAAACAAATTCAACAACATATATTTTTTGGACGTACAAAAAAACTAAACTCAGCCGTTAATCCGCTCGTGACTCTTTTTCTGAAAAACTATATTTGGCATCTGAACACATAATTGGATCGTAATTTTAAACACATATATGCATTTTCTTGTTCGTTTTGATATAAATATCAAAGGTCCCGGAGATGTTAATCAAGATGATTCCAAAACCAAAAAAGCAATGATTTCTTAAAAATAGCGTTTGTCAACAAACTTCATTTCCAAAACGTTTCGGCAAACCGCGTTCTAATATTTCAATGCAATCAAACCGCTATTACAAAAACAACCCAAAATACAAAAAAACACTCTTTTTAAAATTTTCAAAAGATGAACAGAAGCCTACTAAAAAAAAAATTGTGTCTACTCTACAAATCATCATTCAATCTAATATATTTGCATTTTTGCTGAAACAAAAACATCACGTATAAAAATCAATAACGTAATTAACGTGCAGCAATTTAGTTATTTTGCAACACATAACTCTTCTAATAAAAAATATAATCAATTAAAATCCACACAATTTAAAAAAATCCAATATGGATAACTAAAAGTTGATTATTTACAGTAAAGATTGTACTTTAACAATATTTTAAATACTTTAATAAACTTTAAATCAGCTTTCAATTTTTCTTATATCAGCTATTTGCTAAAAATGCAGCTTAATCTATATCTCATTATAACGTTTGCATTTTGTTTTTAGTAAAATAAATAAAACTCGTTCTTTAATACTATTATTATAAAAATACAATAATTAATTATCTATATTTTAAATAATATTAACTTTATAATAATAAATGACCATAAGATTATGTGATCATAAATAGTAGACAATAAAAACATTAACTACTCTTGTATGCATTCCAAGTCCACTATATACGATTTTTTCGAAGAGAAAATGAAATGCCCAGGATGATTTACTGCCCGGCCGTCAAGGTTTTTTTTAATAATCAACCGTATTGTGTAGCAACATTAAATAAAATGGATGTCAATATAAAACAAAGAAGACTTATTACTCTAGGCCCGGTTATTTAACGCATCACCGAATTCTTTTTTCACAGAAAATTTAACTAATTTATAAATTCAATTATTTGAGCCAGTTTAATTTAAATAAACATTATATGTTTTCTGTAAACATATTATTTATTGACAGTTACTTATTCAAACATTCATGTAAACGAATAAGCTTATTTTTATTATAAAACTGCGCGTTCGATCGGGGTTGTTCTAATGGCAAATCGATACGTCAAAACTCACCTTTGACTTTTTACGGGTCGTTGTCTGTTGGACACCCTTAATAAAATAGTTTGCGGTGAGTTAAAGAAAAAAAATATACTCGAAGTGAAAGGGAACGTATAAAATATTTACGTTATTTCTTGTAATCGATATTTATTTAACTGTGTTGGATGGATGTCAATGCTTATACAGTTAATTATATGGTGGATGCGCCGGGAATGCCTAATGAAGCAAATTATAGTATTGATTTCATTTTGATTATTAACAAAATGGTGTATTGTTAAATATAAATTGCTTGTGTTATTTTTTAAAGCGTATACAAGCGGCAAGGATAAAGTTTCCGAGTAGAATTACAAGGCCTAAAGGCATAGGGAGTCGAGATACAAATCACATCTAATCTAATTAGCTTTAATTAAGCAGGGACAAATTAGGTCTAATATTATGTGTGTGGGGGAGTCTAATGTATTTATCAAACAAAAGCAGTTGCGCATTTCATTCTAACTACTATACTTATTCAAAATGTATTAATATTATGAGAATGTACACCATTAATTATGAAAGTTAATAATAATCCAAGTTATCAACGTTCAAACATATATAAATACTAGTATTAAATAAATATTTAACATAGCAAATATACCTAAAAGAAACCACAAAATTATTTGTTAGATAAAAAACTATATTTATCTCAACATAAATAATTATGCAAGGCGTTAGTTATCATTAGACACCGGATTATATGCAACTTAAAACCACTAAAATATGCATTCAAATATATAATATAATATGCAATAAAAAAGCTCATAATATGCATAAAAATAGCAAAAATATGCTAAAATATGCAATACAATATAAACAAATATAGTTTAATCATTTTATCAAAAAAAAAAACAAAACATAACAAATTCTATTTTTTAAATTTTTAATAAAATTAAATAGGTAAAATGTATCAAAATATATAACTTCATATATACAGGGTGTTAGATAAAAAACGTACGGCAAAATAACACCATTTTAAATGGTTTTTTGAGTATCATAAAGGCAGGTACATGTATGTTTTAATTTTTAGTATACTTGCAATAACAACCAATTTTAGTTTTTTAAAGAGCAACATATATTTTTTTATTTTTTTTTAATCTCTAAGATATTTTAAATATAACCTAGTAAATTAAAAAAAAAAATACGTTTTACTTGTTAAAAAAATAACTAATGTTTAATTTCTGGTATATTTTTATGTCAATATGGATAATATAGTAACTTATAAAATGGCGTTTTTCAATATTTTTTCCTAAAATTGATAAAATACGCATAAAAACCAAATTTGGTTAAAATATGCAACAAAGCCTAAATATGGTCGTAATATGCAAATGCAAATGCAAATATGCATTTGCATATAATCCGGTCCCTAGTTGTCATGTATTAAAAATTACAATAACCAAATAAATACATTTAACCATAGTTGACAAAATGTTTTATACCAACTAAACAATTTCGCTATCGTATGTGTTATAGTCAAACTGAAAAATTGGTTATTATATTATATACAGTGTGTCCACAGATAGACCTAATTAAAAAAAGTCATTTTTCATAACGTCCTCCTGCTTGTCATAATAATAGAAACTACGTTGAGAAACTCGGATTGTGTTGTACAGGAGCTTAAAAAATACAAAAACGCAATACTGAAAAACTAAAATTTTGAAAATCCATTTTTTTAAATTATTGATGGAAAGATCTTAGAATGAGATATCGACATGCTAAAATATTTTTTTTCATAGAAGTTAATCTTAATAAGTTATATTTGATATTAAGAATCAAATCTCATTTTGTAGTTACATATCAAGTAATGCTTATGTAACATTATTACAATTATTTGTAAATATTTGAACTAATAATTCCAAAAAGATGCTGATTTTACAACAGCGCATTTACTTGATCAAATGTTACGGTATGGAAGAAGTGCATAAATACGCAATAAATGTTTTCCAGCTAAAATTTTCCGGTGTACAAGTATCTGTAAATGCTTTAAGAAATTTTGTACATAAATTCGATGTTTATGATAATGTTAAAACATAAAAAAAACAAAAAAGACTTATGATGAAAATGATGTTGCAACAATTTTAATGTTAGAATCAGTATATATCTAAAAGTCACGTATGTAATATGCTGTCTACAAATAAATTTTACGCATTCAAACCTTTATTCATAAACTTTAAGAAGGCAATGATTCATACCGACTAGAATTCTCTTTATTAATAGATCATATCATAGTGACAAATCTACGTTCACAACAAATAGAATACCGTATATTGTCTTTTTTGTGTAAATGGCGGTCATTTTAAATTTTTGGGAATATTTTGTCTTCTTTCAGTTTTTGAGCTGTAAATAAGCAAAAAATATTCAAAAATCATATTCAAAAGGGTGTATCTTTAGGAAATTTAACGTAAAATACAATCCCACCCTTGGTTTTTTAAAATTTCCCGCAAAAAATAGAATAATTACTATTTTGTGAAAAATTTGATATCTTTGATTTCGCCACACCTAGAGATTTGAAGTTTGAATATGATACTTCTGAAACATAGTACTTTTTCCTTGAATTTTCCGTAATTTTATTAATTTTGTTGATAAGGTTTTAGGCGCCACTTGGTTAATTATAAAAATGTTTGTTTTAACCAGGCTGAATGTGGTTAAAAGTTTATTAACTAAGTTATCAATTCTTTAAAAACCAAACAAAATAAAACAATTAAATTGAAAAACTTAAAAAAAAAATCGGAATAATAACAAAAAAAAACCTTTTGACATAAAACAGAAACATCATTAGAGTCCTATTAATATAATAGATGTGATTAAATAATAAATCGCAACAGTTGGAATAATTAAATTAATTCTATTAATATATTAGATGTGACACTATCACACATTTGAATGCATGAGTATATAATAATAATAAATTGCAAACATTAAAATAATTAAATTAATTCTATAGCTTATCTGGCCTGTTTATTCTGTCCGTGAGCAGAGACGTGTCATGTCCTTGATCACCGATTGATAGGTAATCTCCCTGCCTTCAAATTGAAAATGACCAGGCATCATTGATAATTTTCCCATCATTACGTTATATTAATACACAAATTTAAGCTTGTTATCTTGTATCTAGCTACTTGCTTCTTAATATCGATGGCTTTGATACAATTTTAATTAAAACTATTAAAGACACATTTAAATTTTCAATTGCTAAATTAATAAATATGTGCATTAAAGAAAGCACTTTTCCTTTTCTCAAAGTTGCTAAATGCATTTCCTATTCACAAAAAAGACAATGAAATGAACTTAAACAACTAAAGGCCCATTTCTTTATTACCTATCATTTCATAGATAGTAGAATATTTATTAAATAGTTAGATAACAAAATATTAAAAAAAAAATGATCTTTTTACTAGTGCGCAGTTTGGATTTAGAAAGGAAAAATCAACAACTGCTGCAATTAATAAGTTTGTTGAAAATGCACTTGATGCATTTAAATGTAAAAAGTATGCTTTATTAATTTTCCTGGATCTTATAAAAGCGTTCGACTGTGTGTCACATACAATACTCTTCCAAAAATTGTATTGTTGCAATTTTTTACCAAACTCATGTAGATTAATATTATCATATCTTAATAATAGAAAGCAAGCAGTATCTTTCAATGATCAAATTTTCGGTGAATTTCCAATGGAACATGGTGTTTCGCAGGGTTCTATTCTTGGGCCACTGCTATTTTTAATATTTATTAATGATTTTTCAATTGCAATAGACAACACAAAGGTAGTATTATTTGCTGATGATACCACACTGTCAAATAAAAACAACTCACTGGCGGATTTGTGGAAATGGGAAGAACATACACAACTTAATGCGTTTGGTTAGTATAATGACAACAGACTATGCTTGAACCAGGGAAATCTGGTAAAGCTACATCTTACTTAAAAATAATATCCAAATGTAAGCAAAGCACTATTTGCTAAATTTTTAAGAGTGTATATTGATCCAGTGCTACAATGGCAAATACATGGTGATTTTGAACTAAATCTCCTATATTAAATATTATCATCTGCAAAAAGTAAAAATTTGCAGTTTACAATTATTGACGCTATATCATTAATAAATATGTTAAATAACAAAGGCCCACAGTGTGAACCCTGTGATACACCAGAAGTTACTGGGATGAGTTTTGACAAACAGTTGTCTATTTTAACACACTGAGACCTATTTTGAAGGTAACTTTTTATCCAATTAACATTTTTATCACTTAACCCTACAGCATTTAGTTTAGCAACTAAAATAGTGTGGTCCACTCTGTCAAATGCTTTAGAAAAATCGGTATAAACAGCGTCTACCTGTTGGTTATGCTCAATAGCGTTTATAATATGCTCTTGATATAACAAGAGTATACTTATGGTAGAGCGCCCTTCAAAAAATCCATGCTGTTCCTTTATTATCATACTTGATGACAACCATTTTAATTGTCTAGAAACAATCATATCCAATAATTTTGGAATTACCGATTGCTTACAAATGCCTCTGTAATTATAAATTTTGGATCTTGCACCGGATTTAAAAATGGGTACTATGTACGAATGTTTCCAAGTATCAGGAAATGTCTCTCAATTTAATGACGTTTGAAATAACATAGTTATTGGCATAGACAAAGTGCACACACAGTTTTTTAGAAAAAAATTAGGAATACCATCCGGACCATAGCTACAAGAATCATTTAATTCCGAAATTCCATTATACACATCTCTAACATTAACATTAAAATTATCCGAAGACACAACATTGGAACAATTAAAATCAGGTACCATGCAATTATTAGATTTAGCGTATACAGTAGAAAAGAAATTTGCAAATAAATCAGCGCATTCTTGTCCATTGAGGCTCGTGGTATTACCATAAGTCATTTCCGTGGGAAATCCATTGCTGTTTCTTTTTTCATTGATGTATTGCCAGAATGTTTTAGGATCGCTTGAAATATTATTATCCATCCTTGATATGTACGACAAATGCAATGAGTTAGCTGGTGCTTTACATTGATCTCTTAATCCAGCAAATTTGTGATAGTTTTGGATGCAGCCGGATTGTTTGTATAAGCTATGAGCACTCTTTTTCTCTCTAATAAGGTTAATAAGAATTGAGTTAAACCAAACTGGATAAGTACTTTGTACATTTCAACGGTACAAACAAAAAGATTACATCATATATAACATTATAAAATTGTATTACCATAGCATTAACGTCACAATTATTATTATAATGATTAAATGTATTGTTTCAATTCACAGATGACAAATAATCATTTATGGCAATGTAATTTGCTTTTCTGAAATCTGGAATATATTCTTTATATGTTAAATTTTTAAAGCTTTTAGATGCTAAAGTTTTGAAAATAATAGCGGTATGGTAAATGCTGTTACTGCAAAGTAAATCGTCAGCTGAAAAAGTTGTAGTTTTTTCTGTTGAAAATACAAGATCCAAAAGCACTTCTTTTGAATTCAATACAAAATTGCATTGATATAAATTGTATAGTGCAAATAACTCTAAAATTGCTTGCGCTGAACTATTACTGGAAAATTCCATTTGAACCCCCATATCATCATTAGACCAAGTGACATCTGGTAGATTGTAATCTCCACATAATATAATTTTGGTATACGTTGTATTTTGTAATACATCTTCTACAGAACGGCAATAGTCCAGATATTTGTCAATAGCAGAAGAAGGTGGAATGTAAACGCAACCAATAACATAAGTATCTTGCCCAATTTGTAATTTTACAAACACTTGTTCAACTGAATTGCATAAAATATTACTTATAACCGACGAACGGTAACAGTTCTTAATTGCTATTAATACTCCACCACCTCCCTTTTTATGACTTGTTAAGTACGTACGATCAGTTCTGTAAATAGTGTAATGATGTAATATAACTTCTGAACTTGTAATATGATCTGAAAGCCAAGTTTCTGTTAAAAATATAAAATCATAGTTATTACAATGAACATTTAAATTTAAATTAAACAATTTTGTTTTTATATCTCCTACATTCTGGTAATAAATGGATAGTTCATTTAGTTTTTTGTGCTTTTTTTATTTTTTACAATTACGGTGGTATCGTTAATAAATTTTATATAAATATCCGTTTCGCTTTTAGATTTTCTCTCATTTAAGTTATCTTGTACATTTTTAATGTGTTTTGGTTGAGCTACTGTTTTATCAGCTTTTATTTTTATAGTAGAATCTTTTAAAAAATTCAGATTTTTAAATTTTTTTATAGGAATTGCTAAATCTTCATACACTACTTTAATTGCACTTGGCTTATTGGATTTTCTTCCAACACGAATAACCATTTTTGGTTGAGGCAAATTTTCAATCGGTTCTAGTAATTTTACAATTATAGCTTTATCAGTTTTAATTCGTTCATCTATAGATGCAGAAGTAGATTCTTCAATATTAAAGGCCATAATGTTAAAAGCTCTCTTTCGACGATCTTCCATTTCTCCAAAAACTGTTTCAGAAATTACATTATTATCAGTACTAGAAGTTTTTAGTTTCAGCGATTGAAGTTCCTTTTTTATTTTATTATTATCTAATTCAACATCCTTTAGTCTTGCGTCAAACGAAGCTAAAGTAGTTGAAATTCCATCTAAACGAGTTATTATTGTATTGGAGAATAATTTAAATTGAGTTTCAAATATAGTTTTAATAGTAGAGACTGTCACTTGATCACCTACATCTAACGATGCATTATGCATAGACTGAATTAAATAGTGTCAATACTGCCCTTGCAGTTACGACAATGAAATGGTTCCGTTTTATTAATATACATATGCAATGAAAGATCGTTATCTAAAGCAATACAATTAGTATGAACCCATCCAGAACATGTAAAACATTTTAAACAAGATGTAAATTGTCTTGGATAAATACGACAATTACAATAAGTACAAGACATATTGATGTTAAAATAAGTAATAATTTCGATGTAAAAAAGACAGGGAACACTCTTCACACCAAATGGGCCAATAATTGGTGACTAATTAGAACGATACACAAAGGAAGACCACAGAATGATATAGTTAATTGAAGAGATTTTGTTAGAACAAAAAAATAAAATAACACAAAATGTAATATGACAGATAATTAATAAATATTAACTAAAATTAAATGTATAAAATACGAATACAAATAATAATAAAAAGTAGAATATTATGTGTTATAATGAATATTTAAATATGAATATAAAATAAATTTGATATAGATATATAGGAAAGACAAACCAAATACGTTGAGGTCAACTTTTTTGCACATTCCACATTCCACAATATTTAAAATCAGTAAATCTCCAATCTTAAGATATAAATTGCCACAAATATTTTATAAAACGATGCACATACACTTAAAATTAATATAGGTTAAACTGTATATATTAATTTTAGTTAATTATCACTAATAATTTGATTTAAACACACAGAGCGATCATTCAATAGAAGTGAACGGCCGCCATTTAATGACTTTTGTCATAATACTACAAAGAATGTAAATGCATTAATATTGCAAAAATAAGCAGTAAGTAATTACTATGCAATATGCATAGTAATAAAAAAATCAAATTGTAAGTTTTTAAATAGTAAAACTATGTTAAAAACTACTGTGTTTAAAATTTATTACTAGCACCGAAAATTTAAATGTACTGGTAAAAACTTCTGTTTCGGCCCTAAAATGCGGATCAAAAAGACAATTTAGAAGCCCAAAAGCCATATAGTATATAGTGTATCCAGTGCCAAACACTAAACTTTAGCAGCCCGCCGCTTTAAGCAAGCAAGTAAAAACTGCCCTAAATAAAAACATAGTTTCAGCAAATTTTAAAGTTTATTATTATGATTTGTGCTACTGTCTAATCGTAAAGTATAAAGTTATATAAAATTGTGATTTACACCCAATCATTTTAGATCCAAAACAGATAGTATTAGTAAGACCCAGCAAAATATTGGCTCCATTAAGTTGCCCCCCCCCACTAAAAAAATTTAAAATACCAAATTAATGCGCTTGTAATGCGCTCTTATGCGCTGCAAAAAAAAAATTATGCGCTTATCTTTAAATATGATTTTTGAACAATTTTAGGTGGGGGGGGGGGCAACTTAATGATTAGCCCCCCCCCCCAGTAAAATTTTTTAATTATGAATATACTATATTAATGCGCTCGATATGCGCTCTTATGCGCCGCAAATTTTTTTTTATGCGCTCAACTTTAAATATGATTTTTGAACAGTTTTAGGTGGGGGGGGGGGCAACTTAATGATTAGCCGGTTCTATAAAATTGGCCTTCTAGAAAAAAAAAATATAAATTTGAAAATATCAAATTAATGCGCTCGTAATGCGCTCTTATGCGCCGCAAAAAAATATGATGCGCTCATCTCTAAATATGATTTTTGAACCATTTTATTTGGGGGAGGGGCAACTTAATGATTAGCCCCCCCAGTAAAAGTTTTCAATTATAAATATACTATATTAAAGCGCTCGATATGCGCTCTTATGCGCCGCAAATTTTTTTTTATGCTCGTAATTGTAAATATGATTTTTGAACAGTTTTAGGTGGGGAGCGGGCAAATTGAAAATACCAAATGACTGCGCTCGTAATGCGCACTTATGAGCTGCAAAAAAAATTTGCTTATTTGCAAATACGATTTTTAAACAGCTTTAGGTGGGGGGGGGGGGGCAACATAATAAATAAAAACTAATATGTAGCAGCAAACATATCTGATGATGTGCATTTCAATATTTTAAAATTTATTTTGAATAAACATTAATTTTAACAATACTAAAATTATTATAGCTTATGGCCTTGATTTTTCAATTTTATAATCTATTTTAGATAACAATAAATTACATTTTAAAACAAAATAAAAATATATTGATACATTTGCAACATGCAAATTATATTTGTATTAGGTTTTGATTTTATATGTTCTTTAATGATTATTGAATCTTAATTTTTGTGCGAAACATTAGTATTGTTTTTTACCGCGCAAAAATGAGGCATGAAGTCTGATAATGCTATGTTGCATTTAATATTGAAGTAAAATTGTTTACATTTTCAAATAGTTTTTAATTATATATAAGAAATTAGAAGATTAATATTCATATCGTTACTTATAGGTCAATTCTGAATATTTAAGTTTTCAATGATTAGATTGATATTATTTACAAATCAGATACACAAATTGCTCTCTCAAAATAAAACATATTTGCAAGGTAATTGATGGATTATTGGCAACGGAGTTACAACGATCCAATAGGGGCGTCAGGCGGTTGGTAAGCTTGGAAAGTTGGCGGCTGCGGTAGCACTTCATTTGTTTAACAAATGCAATTTTACAACATAAATAATACAACAGCCACCGCTATTTCTAGTACTTGCAACAAACAGCTTATTGTTTCTTTTATAAGTATAATAAGAATCAAGCATTAGTATAGTATATTCAAAATTAAAAAAAATACTGGGGTGCTATTCATTAAGTTGGCCCCTCCCACCTAAAATTGTTCAAAAATCATATTTAAAGATAAGCGCATTTTTTTGTATTTAACAGCGCACAAGAGCGCATTACGAGCGCATTAATTTGGCATTTCCAAATTTATATTTTTTTTTTCCTAGAAGGTCAATTTTATAGAACCGGCTAATCATTAAGTTGGCCCCCTCACCTCAAAAATCATATTTACAGTTGAGCGCATAAAAAAAAAATTGCGGCGCATAAGAGCGCATATCGAGCGCATTAATATAGTATATTCAAAATTAAAAAAATTTACTGGGGGGGGGGCTAATCATTAAGTTGCCCCCCCCCCCCACCTAAAAATTGTTCAAAAATCATATTTAAAGATGAGCGCATAATTTTTTTTTGCAGCGCATAAGAGCGCATTACGAGCGCATTAATTTGGTATATACTAATTTTAAAAATTTTTAGTGGGGGGGGGGGGGGGCAACTTAATGGAGCCCAAAATATTACATAGTGTATCAAAGACCAAAAATAAGTTTTAGCAGCCCGCCACTCTTAGCAGCAGGAAGAAGAAAACGAAAAAAAAAATTCAAAATTTATTATAAACTGTCACTTTTGTCAGATTTAAGTTATGACGTCATTATATAAAATTATGATTTACTGCCAATCAAATAATTTAAAGGCCGAAAAGCTTCTTAATCATCTTTTTGGCCCGCATAAAACAGATCATTTCGGTAAAAGCAAGCAAAAAAAGTGTTTGAAACAAGTTACACACAATACTTTTTTGTCTGCCCTAAGTCAAAACATTATTTCCGAAAAATATAATCTGTCACTATTGTCAGATTTTAATGTATGATGTATTGTAAAATCGTGATTTACAGCTAATCAAATGCCGCAAATTATTTAGAAGCCTCGAAATTGTCGTTTTGGATCGCATAAGGCCAAAACAGATAGTTTTGGTAAAAGAAGGCAAAAATTGTATATAATGTGTCTAGGGCCAAAAATAGGCTTTTTTATCTATCGTCTGTTGATAGTGTTTTTTCTAATATAAACAAAAAAATAATTTGTACAATTGTACTGTTATTTATAAAATATTGATATGACATCAACACGTAAATAAGAATATAAAGGCAACAATTTTCTGCAAAAGCATCCATAAACTTCTTCAATTATGTATATAAACCTTTAGATTAAAGAGAGTAAATATCAGAATTACTTTGTAGATTCTAATTTTATTGAAACATAATTGTACTTATTAGACATCAGAAATATCGTCGTTTGAATATACAGCAATCAAATTAAATAAAACTAATTATTATTTATTGAAATTGAAGACATATGTTATTATTTCAGTTTTAATATTTTTTTATTATTTTCTTGTATATTCAAATTTCTCATACAACATAATAATTTAAGGTAAATCTACAATTGTTAGTCTATTATTTAAATTACAGAAAAACAAGTTTATGACTGATACATAACATTAACAAAAGATTTACATGTAAACTATTTAATAAAATAAAGAATGTTTTTGCCTAAAATTAAAATTAAAAAAATATGCTTGCAATTATGATATAAAACTGAGATTAAGTAATTTTTAGAAACTTTCAGACTTATGTTAAATATATTTCCCAAGTATGACGAAGAGCATCGGAAACAAATACTATCTCTTCTAAACTTTTTTCAGAAACGAGCTATTTGAATCAGTGCCGATCCATAATTGACTAATAATTTAGAAGCTTAAACAAATATTTACTTGTAGTACAAGGAGAGCCCTCTTTATCGACTTAAAGGCAGCGTATGGCACAATTGACAGATCTATGCTTATAGAATGTTTGAGAATAAAAGGCGTATTAGAGCAGGTAATAAAAGCAGTGAAAGAAATATATAAGAATATTTGGTGCCGAGTAAAAGGAGGTCAATGTAGAAGTAAAAGGTTTAGAGTGACTAGAGGGAGAGATGTCCGTTAAGCCTTTTACTATTTAATATATACATACAGCAAGTCTAGAAAGTGTGTTAGAATTGGCCCAAGCTGGCGGAGTAGTAATTAGGCAAAAAAGTGTAGTCGCTAGCATACGCTAACAATGTCGTAATTGTAGCACCAAAAAGGAGTAGCATAAAAGAGATGAATGAAAAAGTAAAAAAGTTTTTTGAACAAAAGGAAATTGGAAGTTAATGTTGATAAAACCAAATAGATGCTGTTTAGAAAAAAAAGCAAAAAATTGTTTTAAAGTAAAAATGATAATTTGGAATGCATGTATAAGAAGTGTTTTGTTATATGGAGCAGAAGTCTGGAGTGTGAAAGAAGAGTTATTGATAAAAAACTAAAGTTTAAAGCAAACAGCAAACACTTGGCTATATAGTTTTGCAGGAAAACAAATGTAAAAAAGTTAGCTGGTGGGTAGCAGCAAAACTGCTAAAATTTGAATCAAAAGTCTTTTTAAGGAGCGATGAAAGAGCACGACGCGTGCATAGATGTTGTAGTTATCTAAAATTGCTTTTATTATAACTATGATTTAAAAAAAATAATTTGACAATAAATGTTTTCTGTATGTTAGGTTAAAGTACTCATTGGTGGAAATAATTATATTATAAGCAATATAATAAAGGTATAACAATGAATACATCAAAGGGTCCATTAAACCCCACTCATGCACCCTACGGTAAAATGTATTATGTATATACACCAACATCGCTTATTTAATAATAACTTTATGTTTAAATGTGTTTATGTATATGACATGTCCAATATAGGACCATTTAATGAAACAAATATTATTATAACAAAGAAACAATATTTTGTTCATATTCCAACTGATACAATATGCAAATGAAAATGTCATAAACAAAATAAAATAAAATTTCAATTTCCTTTCTTATATTTTCTTTTACAAATAAATATACTATACAAGTGGGTATTTAAACGCGCATTTTCCATTTCCCTATTCGAGAGCGTCCCTTTTGTATATGCAGGAAATTTGTATTGTGAAATCGAACATAAACAGAATGAAAATGTTAATATGGGTCAAACTGAGTTCTATCTATTCAATCGTAAACATCCACTAAATTTTGGAAAGATAAAAATAACTATCAGTGTATATCCTGTTGGGCAAAATATGCTGACAGTACAACAACAGTTTCAAGCAAACATATGTATACATAGTACAATTTATAATTACACATATAATTGAATAAAACAATTACTGTATTAATAAATTTGTTTACAATTGTTTTATTATATACATTATTGGCATTTTTGTTTATTATGCATTGATTTAATTTAACGTGATAAATTATTTTTAAACAAAATCAATAATAGTATACAATGTAGCAGTCATTGAATCAAAATAATAATATTTATATTTTTTTATTAATAAACAAAAACATTTTATTTAGTAGAACGTTTATATTTGAGTAATTTTATTTTTTTCTTATTAGCATATTTATACACGCCAACAAATCATATTAGAAACTTTATTTCCTTTTCGTTTGCTATCACGAAAAGTTTTGATAAATTTATAGGTCGGAAACGTGAACTATTATTTTAGATGGTGTATTTTTTCTTCCTATCTTTATGCGTTTATTTATGATAATGCTTTTATAGAATACACATAAATAGTTTTGGGCGTGTGAAACCTTTCAGGTGATTGTATAAATATAAATAAAACGGCACGACGGAAATATAGAGTTAACCCAGTGGGAATTCAAACGTTTTACTAGACTACAATAGTTTTGATATAACCACATACATAGTTGGTCAAATGCATAATTTATTTTTTGTACGGGTATTTTGAAATAATATATCTATTAATAACTTAATCCGATTTCCTGATTCAGTATACGATGAACATCCAGTCTAATTAAAACCATGTTTGGGTAATATTAATAGAAAATCAATAAGCCGTTTCATTTGTATAAATTACTGTCTGATTGTGATCATAAGTTAATAATTAACCTTGCTACCAAAAATAGATAATAAAATATGAATTAAATTAAATCAAAAAAATATTTATTTAAGACTTAGCTTAAATACTAAACAGTGCAATTAAATATTATTAAATAATTCTCAAGCTATTGTAAACGGGTTTTCCAAATATTTTTAAAGTGTGTATGAGGATCATAATAGAACTACTTGTGCTTCCTCAAATTTAATTCAAGCTTTCTTTGGTTCTACTCCAGATTTAATTCGTATTGTTGTAATAAAAAAATGTATTTCTGAATTACTTGCTCTTTTTAATTATATTTTTAATTTAGTTTTGAAATGTTCAGAATTTTCTGCAGTATGGAAAAATACACGTGTCCTGTTTTTAAAAGTGCAAAAACAAATTATATTACAAAAGACGTCCATTTTCAATTTTAAACAATTTTATAATTGAGTTAATAGTTTCTGCAACAATATAAGTAAATAAATAATACACGGCAACATGATGTTATAAAAAAAGGTCTGCGTCAACACACCTACTACATTTTATGCAGTGTATTTCATACATTTTATGATGTAATCTATACGGATTTTCAAAAGATTTTTAATATTAATAACCACAACATATAGTTTAGAAAACTAACAGATTTTAATATCCACTGCAACACAATTACTATGTTAAGACATCTTATTGGCATCGTTCACTCTTACAAGTAGTATTCCGGATATAAATTTGTTGTATACTCGGTTGTATATAATAATAAAAACTAATTTTATATAATTTTTTTTTGTAATTTTTATAACATAATAGAGGTCACTTTAAAATTATTACTTAGTTTTGAAATTTTGTAAAGAATTGTACTGTATTTTGCACACTAAAATAAATATTCAATGTTGAATCGTAAAGCATATTTATTGTTTTTTTTATTGTGTATTTTGAAAATATTACAAACTTACAGTTCAGACAAAGTTTGAATTTTTGTTTTTAAAACTAATATGAAACAAAAAATACGAAAAAACTGTATCACTAATAACAAATATTACCCCCTCTTGCATTAATGACTGCTTGAAGTTGACAAAGAACATTGAGGATCACATTTTAGTCAATATTATTCCATTCTTGCAATAGCAATTGTCTTAGCTCTTAAGCAGTTCTTGGAGCATGTGAATGCTTTTGAATACGTTGTCCCAACTCATCCCAGACACGTTCTATAGCATTCATGTCTGGGCTGACACTTTATCCGGATAATCTCAGACAACTCTGGCTACATGAAGTCTAGCATTATCTTGCATGAAAATGCCGTGCTCGCCCATAATTGTCATGAAAAGCATAACAAATCTTCAAGAACATCCATAATGTATCTGTAAGCTGTCTGGCCATTTTCTATAAAAACCAACTCGTTGCGTGCTTCGGTAGAAATTCCTGCCCAAACCAAAACCGAGCCAACGCCAAATGAAAGTTCCTCATCAATATAAAGTGAAGCTTATCTTTTTCCGCGTCTTCTTCACACTTTTCGACGTCCGTCTGATCTATTGAGGCAAAAACGCGACTGATTCCAAAACAGTACCCTGCTCCAGTTCTCATTATTCTATGCCCGGCGATTTCGGGCAAAAGCCAATCTTCAACACGATGTTGGCGTTGTAAAAGTGGACCTGTAACCATCTTTCATCAAAACAATCCAGCAGCTCAAAGCCTTCTTCTATTGGTCCATTCACTAACATTTACATCTCTAACTTTATGAAGTTGGTTTCGTAAATAAACTGCAGAAGCTATTTCGCAAAACTTGTGGACGCCAAAAAAGTCATCTCTGTTCGTAGTAATTATTTTATGTCCAGATCCTGATCTTCGTTTTTAAGTCAGTATCCAAGTAACGCTGATACACTTTTTGTACAGCACAAAGGCTTTTACTAACAATCCTTGCAGTTTTACGTTTTCCTCACCCATCTTCAATCAACGCTATAATTTTTGCCACATCAATAGGGCTTAAAGGCATTATGACTTGTTAGTACACCGCTCCTTGTAAATGACAAGTTTCAAAGAGAAAAATATACAGTTAAGTTAAAAACCACAACAAAATGTAAGTTTTCAATTAGAGCAAAATAAATGCTGTTTCATAAAAGTCTGTAACACGGTGATAATAACTGACAGATAGATAACACTTGTCAGAAAATAAGTTATTAATTGCCTACTTTGGTTTACAAATAGCAAACATAAGTTAAAACAAAAAATTCCAAAAATAAGTCATAATTTTAAAGTGGCCTCTATTTTTTGTTTGCCAGTGTATTAATAAGCTCAAACTGAACCAAAAAAACAAACAAAGCTATATCATTTTCACGTAATAAACACATTATAAAGTTTGATTTTGGAATCGATTCACACATCATTTTTTCTCACAGAATTTTTAATGTTATTATTGATAATTTTTTATTGATTAAACAGCATGTTCATTATATTTCCATAAGCAGCTATAAGTTTTTGGGTTTCATTAATAAAACATGTTCAGAATTTGATAATATTAAAGTTCTCAAGCGATTATATTTTGCATATTTGTATGATGTCCATATTACGCGGCGCACTAAAAGATTATGGAATTCAATAAAATGAGTTTTGAAAAAATGTGTTTCTATAAACAAACAAAACAATACCTCGATAGTTTAGTTTATTATGATGTGCTGTTAAATATGTATGAGTTAAAAATCTATTACCTGTTTGTATAATAGTGTAAATGATGGATTAATAAAATACACTTATTGTCTATGATTCATTTTAATATTCCGCTCGTATCAAGTCAGTGCAATTACGTTTACATACAAGCATTATTACACAAGTATTAGAATGTGTCGTAAACATAATAATATTAATTAGTCTGTTAAAATTTTTTTATTTTTTTATTTAACGTTTTTATTTTATCTGTTACTAAAATTACTTAGTTTTAATTTAATTTATTTTTCATAAAACTGTAATAATTGATCAGGCCCGTTTGCACCAAAATCGCTTAAATCTTAAACTTCCTTTAAAACGTTAAGGGTGGTTTGTTTTGTTGCACCACATATTTAAGAAAGTTTTTGGTTTTAAGAGACCCTTAACTTAAGCGGTCAATATTGTCGGCTTAGTAATAACTTAACCCAAAAATATAATTCAACGTCCTGGTTTATTTTTTTGCAGTGGTATTCTGGAAATTCTGGCTTTATTTCCGTTATGATCTGAACTGACACAAGCTATTAAAGTTTTTATTAAATAAATAGACACAAATGCCAACAGTTTCTGTAAAATTACTAGAAATGTGCAATGTTGCCATGTGTAATCTTTTTTAAACTTCTGTTTGCTAAACTACGCTTAAAATATGTTCGTGCAATGCAATGAAAATTAAATCTACCCTTAAAGTTAATAATAGTTTAATTAAGCGTAGATTTAAGCAAACGGGCCTAAAAATATTAAATTATGTTTATTAGAAAATATGAAAACATTTTTTCTCTTTAAAAAATGTAAGCTTATCGACTACTAAAGCAAGCACAGTAACTCTAGTTAATCAAATTACATCGTTTTTTGTGGAACAACGCAAATTATGCAGAAGTAACACAAAAAAGTAGATCGATATAAAAATGAAAGTATTTTATATTGTTACGCGACGTTTGGCTAGCGGCGCCGTGTTTTGGCTTATCTAGTATTGACGGTATACCAAATCTATAATTTGTAGACTTACTCCCAGAAACTAAATATTTTAATTTTTTTAATAAATCTGTTTACCTCAAAACTTGCATAAAACTTTAAAACAGTAAAAAAACCTTAAGCAACAAATTTAATAGAAACTTTGGAAAATATCTTTAAAAAATTCAAAACTTGTTTAAATAACCAAAATTATTTAAGAGTTTTTAGGTTATCTACCTTGCTATAAAAAAAGAATATGCTATGACAAAAATGTTCTCATGTCATCTCTAAGTTTGGTTCCAAAATTTGAAAATAGTGTAACATTTTGTTCTTTTTATATCCATTTAAAAAAGCAAAATTAGTGATTTGCAACTTAAACCAAAAGCGTCATACATTTTTTATTGATAGAATGCAATAGTCCAAAGAAAATGGTAGCAGCGTTATTAGTGCTATTTTGATAAAAATGATCAAATTTTAGGTAAATAGTAAAACTACCTTACAGCAAGTTTTGAATAATTATAACTTTCAATGTTTTAAAAATTCATAATTTTCTTAATTTTTTTAATATTTTTACAAACCACCGTTAAAATACATTTATGTAGCTATTTTGATAGAAATTATCAATTTTTAATTAGATTTTTAAAACTACCTTAAAATATTAAAATCAACTTCAATAATTTTTTTACATTTAATAAGTTTTAGATAACTTGAAAACATAATTTTCTTATTGTTAGTTTTTAATTAATGATAAATCAAAGTATTAAAAATCTACATAAATAAGCAGTTGTGTGTGCAGTGTCTGAAGAATACATTCACAAGCTGCTTATTCGCAAATAAAAACGGTGTAGACGACAAATTTGCAAGAAAAATTTGACTGCTTTATCCCTATATATAGAATTCTTCTATAGAATTGTAACTGGGGATAAAATTTGAGACCCTCCCACAAAACAATTTATTTTATGTAATAGATTCATATAGGTTCTCCACCACCCAAGAAAGCAAAGATCATTTTTTTTGTATAAAAAGTGATAGCTATAGCTTTTTTGCACACTTAGAAAAAAATTGTAATCTTCCATGTATTCCATTTAACCCTATAATAATGTATGTGACAATTGGGGTTTTATAGGTAAATTGTAATATTTTGTAATTATAATAACGTTTAATTTTACTATAATGTTTGTTTGACTCATACAAACAATAGTATATTAAGTATCAAGGACAAGAAAACATTGTTTACAGCACAAACAAAGCGGTCCTGGCAGACACTGGTGCTAGCAGGTGGCGGTTCTTACGCTGTTTTATGGTAATAATTGGTAATAAAAGAAATTCAAAATATTTTTTTTAATGTCCACATTTTCAGGACCTTGATCTTGTTGATAGATGCTCCCGTTATCATCCAGGTTTTGACTTCGTACAATAGAACTTGGCAAATGTGACACATAGTAAGGAGCGTAATTTATTGATGCTTGTCTGGCTTTCTACCCTACTTTTGATCTTTTGTTGAACATCCCATATGTCATTCATTAGTCTGCCTAGATATTTAGTGCTCTCAGTTCTTTCTATCATCTCCCATTCTTCTGCGATTAAAACCCTGACTAGTTATTACAACTTATGATTATAAATTTAAATAAAATTCTTGGTTCTTTCATTTTTAATCCAGCTATTATCTCATGTTTGTTTATGTTGCTCCACTTCTACCCGTACAAAATTCACAATCTAAAAAATCCCGATATCCCAGTTCTTGTGGTTTCTGCAGACAGTTTTTTCAAATTTAGAAAAATTATAAAAATCTAATACATTTATTAATGTCAGATGAAACTCATTTCCACTTTTGTAGATAAATTAATAAACAAAACATCCTCTACTGAGCTGAAAAAAATTCACACCATAAAAAACCACTTCATTTATTGTAAAATCACCATTTGGTTTGATGTTTCAATTATTTAAAAAAAAAACTATGAAATAACTACCATTAATTCTGAACGTTACATTTATATGCTAAACATATTTTTAAAGCCAAAATTACTCTGACTTAAAAGTATAGTTTCAACAAGACGATACCCTGCACATGCGGACCAATAAACTAAAAAATATGTTTCCTGGTCACTTAATTTCTAAGTTTGGTATCAAAAGCTGACCGTTTAATTTTTCCAATTTGACAGCTACTGATTTCTTTCTATTGGAGTTTCTTCAAACAATATAAGACCTTAAGAAACATATTTCAGAAGAAATAAAAAGTATTAGACCAAAATTATTAAAAACTTTAGACAAAGATTACAGTACTGCATTGAGACTATTTAAATAAAATATTTTTTTAAAAATTGTACACAATAAAGTTAATATTCTTTAATTTTAAATTTGTTTCAATCCATTACTTTATATCTTTATGACTGGTTTTTAAAAATATATTATATCAGCCGCCAGACCCTGTACAAAGTGTAGTCACTAAGGTAAAAAAACTACAACTCTTTACTAGCAAAAATATAATTTGGAGGTAACAAGAAGAGTAGAAGAAAACTTATTAGCATGTTGGCTGCATCAAACTAAACAACAAATTCATTTATAAATATTTTTTTATTTAAAATGACCATGTTATTGACATAGCTTCAAAAGTATCTAAAAAATTAAGATTTATTAATAGATGTATACAGTTTTTTACTTCTGTTTAGCTTTTGAAAATATAAAAAACTTATATTTGTCCATATGCTTAATACTATTCTCAAATTTGGCAAAGAGCATTCAAAAATTTTATTCAAAAACATGTTAATCGGTTCATTGCCAATCTAAAATCTAATGACTTAAATATTTTACAACAGCGGCGTAATGTGTAGATCTTATAGACTGAAAATGTAATAATGTGTCCAATATAGTATACGTAAAAGTATTCGTTAAATAAAAGCTACTCATGTTACAAAAACAAAAAATGCTATATTTTAAATTAATGCAAAAAATAGTAGGACAATGCAAAACCGATTTTAAAAAATATGTCCAAGTTTGTCCAAACGCCATAAGAAAAAAATAATTCTTTTTATGGTATTGCTAAGAAAAATGCATTAAGCAAGTTGTTGTCATTTATAAAATTGGCTCAACTCTATAACAAATTGCAAAACTACAAAGAATTTTCTAAACATTGTTTTTGCAGAACTTTGACAACGTTTTTGGTCAATGCGAAAAATGATTTGACGTTGTTAAAACGTCATAGAAGATAGTAATCATTCAGTGTTGCCAAAGGCTATATAAATGAATTCATTCGCAATAAAGTAGAAGTAGCAAATAAAATTTTAAATACAGAACAAATGCCATAAAGTTCTACAACAGTAAAAAATATAATTTGCAAAAAAACATCTACAAATACTCCTAATAATAGGAAAAAACACAATGTTATATTTCAAAGTTGCATTAATTGTATTTTTAATATAGAAACTAATAATGAAATGTTGTTTCTATTAATATTAGTTTGTCTTATATCATACAAATATGTCCGTAAAATATTTTACAAACAACTACCTATAAGTACGTTGCCTAACAACTACAATAAAATGCAATCTTATGCTATTAAGATGACGTTTTGGTCACTAAATCAAAACAAACAAAAATGTTTCTTATAACACAATTGCATAATTTTTTATAATTTTTTTGTTTAATGAATTTTCATACTATGGTAACAAGTTGTAAAATTTTGTACTGTGATATTATGTACCCGTTTGCGATTTGAATGATTGATTTAACTCGGTTTCTCAAATTATTCTTCTTTTTGTATTATAAACGTCTATATGTTTATTTGCAGAAAATAGTTTTTGTTTTGATAAATTTACAGCTATATATTAGTATAAATAAACATAGCAAAATTAATCATCTCAATTAATCAAAAACATCGTTGTTCCTACAATCTTGCACCATCAATAATTCTTCCCATTCTTTCCATTTTCTTTAAATTTCAATATTTTTTCTGGAAGCAGATAAATTTATGCTAGTAATCAGATTACAAAAATAAAAATATATTTTACTGAGATTGTTTGCCAAATAATTGTTGATACCACTTTAGATTTATATCAATGTGAAAAGTTAATAAATTGGATAAAATATTTAATTTTTATCATCAATATTCTCATTGATAAATGTCAGCAAGATAGATATGATTAAACAGTCACTGCCAGTTTTACCAAAAATCATAGATCATTGCTTTCTTAATCGCTAAATAAAATTCTCTAGATTTTCCTTAGTTTTTTAAAGTTTTTTATAATCTAAATTTTGCAAGCTTTGATCCAAATTAAGTTTAAGATTGTTGAAAATTTGCAATAAATCGACGCCTTTTAGCTTAAAACAAGCCAACACCTTACGTTGTTTTGACTTGAGATAAAACACTATATTAAATAGTTTATGTTAAATTCCAAATTATTACGACATTAGTACAAATTAAATCGTAGTCGTTTTTTTTTATAAACCTGATAAAGATATATTATTGACGTTTCATATTAGATTAATAAATAGCAATAAAATGTATATCAAATAGGTGTTTTACAAGTGCAGCAAGTGATTTTGGTTAGATTTTCTTTTTAATTTTCAGTGAATTTTGTGAATAAACACAGTGCTATAACCGCATTATCTTACAAAATTGCATCATTAATTTCAATTAGTAAAGTACTATCTTTCAACTTTTTGTATAAATTTAAGACAAACCTCTTTACAAAAATTTAACAATTAAATACTTTGCAAACTCACTATTTCCACTGACACAAATTTCATCTGCTATATCATTCGTAAATAAAAAAAAAACAAAGTTTGGCTAAAGATTTAAAAATTGCCATTCCATCAAGTTTGTTGTTCAATGTCGCCATCACAAACTAATGCAGTTGCCAGAGCTAATAAAGCAATATAAATTTTATTAATATTATAACAAAAAGTTACAAACACAACGTATGTTGCCAAACTCCAAATTGTAAGTTACCTTTTTATCTAACACTAAATAAATGATCGTTCATTTCAAAGTTAAAAACATTTCGTTTTTTGAAAAATTAAACTAACACTCTTCAAAACAAAAGTAGATTTTTTGTGATTTATGCCACTAAGAGTTTTACATTAAAATTTGACAAACTTTTGGTTTTAAGTTATTTCCTTGTCTATAGTTACTCTTTTAAAAAACTATAGTAAATGGAAATCAAAGTCGTATGTAGAAAAAAATTGTAGTAAATGTGAATTTTAAATAAAGAGATACCAAGAAATTTTACTAAAATTGATAAATCCCTACTACACACAATATAAATTGTAAACACTATTTTACAAACTAAAAAATACCGTACATAATTTGCTGAAAAGTGTAAATTCACACACTTACATACTCATTACCTAAAACAACATTAATCTCAATAAAATATAGATTTATATATAACTTTCTACTGCGACAGAATTAACCAAACTTGTGAGCAACAGTTTTGGTGCATGCTATTGAGTGAATAAGTATCTTTTGATAAAACTTATTTAAATTAGCTTGTTTCTCATAGTATTCAACCTATAAAGTCAAAATGGTTAGTAATTGTAAATTAAAAAAAAAACTCTTTTAAAAATAACAACAACCAAGTCATAAACTTAAACAGAATTTTGCAGCAAATGTTTATGTTCTAACAATAAAGAAAAATAAGCACAAGTAATAAAATATAAAACATAATATAAATAATATTATAAAATAACACGCAACACATTCATTTTTAATTGCATGTAAATACTAGTTTTATTGTACATGAATTAATTATTAATTAAATTTTGTATTTGTATTTTATTTATGATGTTTATATATCGTTTAACAATATATTATTTTATGAAAGGTTTCTGAAAAAAAATCTATTTTCCATTAAAGAACATGTAACAGTTTTGAGATGTACAATAACAGTTTTTTCGGTATAGTAACTCAATTACAAAATCTTTATTTTAATGTTTCTATGAAATATTATAAAACTCTAAACCAAAAATGTACACTAATTGGTTATGTAAATCATTCATCAGAATTTTATTTACAAATGGACAAACCTCTTGTTTTAAAATCATAAACATGTGTTATTTTTTTATAAATAAAGTATTGATAAATTGTTTGTATTTTTTTTAACAAAATTTAATTAATAAGTTAAATTAAGTTTTCAATCAGTGTTAAATAATTTTACAATGAGTATTTTCAAGAGCTTTTTAATAATAATAAAACTGTATGAGGTACAGTGCAAACAGTTGTATTTACAAATGTATTAGTATAATATATATATATATATATATATATATATATATATATTAATTCACAACACAACAATTCAATAAATTGAACTATAAACAAACTTCATCAGAATATTCAAATCTAGTTTGCATAATCATGCATAAATAGCAAACGTAACATATTAATTTTCTCCATTATACTCCACATTTGTTATCGATAGAAATGTACGTCGATTAAATGTTTACACATTTCCATTTCCAACAATCTATATATTGGAAGCAAGCCGTTGTACAATACTCGAAGCGCAACAAAAATTAATTATAATTAGTGTTTTCCATATCCGAGCTTTACAAATATTAGAATAAACACATAAAAAATAACATTGTTGCTATAAACAAAAGTATACAACAAATATTGATCGACCCAAATGGAGTTGTGTTATTAATGTTTTTTTGTATGATTAATTACAACATAATAAACAATAATAAACCTTTTTATTTTATTATATTAAAATGGAAACACAATATTGATTTGTTATTAAGTAATAATCGTTTATGTTTATTTATGCTTCTAAAACAGATTTGCATTTAAATATTTTCGAATTATTAATATTTAAAAAATAAATTTTAATAGTATATTATTATTAAAGATCGAGTTTTATAAAGCACATTGTTATAGCCTGCGTTCAAGTTGAAAAAACTACGTAAAAAGTTTTTTAAAGTACAAATGAAATGCAAAATGATCTTTTTTTTTTATTTCATTAAATTTAAAATGTAAATGTTATATTGATTAATTATTTCAATTGTCAAAAAATAATTAAAATAAATATGTTATATTTGACATTTACACCAATTAATTTAATAAACAATTATTTCGTATCGTAATGATAATTATTACAATACACGTTAAATAGAAAATCCCATTTTTTAAAACGCTCCATAGCAATACTAAACAGCGTGTCGTGATGACATTATAAACGTAGAAAGTAGAAAACAAATATATTTTAAATAAAGTTTTGTCTTTAATATATGAAGCGCACGAAGTTAAAGTGATCAAGTCTATAAATTTTTTATCTATGCCTGCCAAAACATTGCATCAAATTCATAAAAATTATTTTTACAATTTTGTTCGATGCAAAAAGTGTTTTTTTATAACGGTCAGTATACTATATTTCAGCATAAAGACAACAAAATATAGATAAATAAAAAAAGTAATACGTAAATAACATTAATACTTACACTACAACAAGAATATTAAAATAATGCCGAACAATAAATAAATAATTATGTAGTGTTGGTAAATAATAATATAATATACTTGTATGCTTTTTTTGATGTTCTTTATTCTCGACTAGTTTCGACTCTTAAGTCATCTTCAGGATTAATTTATAGTTTTTAATTTTTTGTTGTAATGTAGATGTGTGGTGGTGACAGATGTCACCACCACACATCTACTTTCATAATAAAATTAATATATCCAAAACCATGCAATACCGACCTACTGAGCCGCAGCCGTTATTCTAATTTAACATACATTCATTCATTTATCGCGTGTAAGTGTAGTAAAAAGTAGAAAATCATTGGAATTAGCTTTACAAATACACAAAGGTATATGATTGAATTAAATGAATAAATAAGTTATAAAATATGGATTGGAAAGTAATTGGAGTAAAGGGCAAACTAATTCGTTTTATGTTATACAAAAGTCTAAACCAAATCATAATTATTTTGATTATTCAAATACAATTCTCCGTTAATTTTGAGCTTCTAAAAATATATTACAAACCGCAGCTGCAATAAAATTAAAACGTCCTAACGTATTTGTTTTTTTTTTTATAAAAAGTACATTAATATTTAAACTTAACCTAACCTTATGTATTTTTTCACAAATTGTGCATTAAAAAAACAGAATTGCAAAAACCATTTAGAAGTATGCTTATTATAAATAACTTTCTCTTTATTAAAAAATATTTAAAGGCAGTTTATAAAACAAAGTAACGCTTACAAATAAAAAAGTTGTAACACTAGTAGGTCAAAAATTTATGATAAACAATCCGGGAAAATTAAACCTGTCTAAACGCTAAGTGTCGTACCGCAAATTAGGTGTTTCATAAAGTTGCAATACTGCAACAACGGCTATAGCAAGAAACCAAAAAATGATTATATGAGAAGCAAAAATAATTTTGGCTAAGTGGAAAAAAACTGTATAAATAAAAAACCAACCTTGAACTGCAATTTCTATAAATTGTTAGACAAAAACAAAAAGCGTGAACACCAATTGAAGAATAATAAGTGGATAAAGCCCACTTTTGACCATATCCACTTTATAATGAATTCTTATAAAAAACAAATTGTTCTATCGTTTAAAATGATAACGAGACATGTACAGGTTACATATATTCGTCGCTAGATAGTTGTCTAGTTGTATTTTGTATCGTGCGTTAAGTATCATAACTGGACGAACACCATTTTTTTCGATTTACTCTTATTACTTACTTTGGGCATTATCCACTTATCATTCTAGGGTCTGCAGTTTTAAATCAAGAATTGAATGCACCAATATGTTGCCTAACTTTTCAGTATAGCATTTGTTCTGTTAGATATTAGTCAGCGCTTGTACTCGATAGACAAAAAAAATACAAATAAAAATAGTCCAGTCAAATATACTCAAATATTGATTACACCTCTAAAAAAATCAAAAAGTTTTAAAACTTTGTGCAGTGATTTCTAGGTACCTAATGAAGAATAGACTAAAAGTCCTGACAAATATGACACAAGCTTTAGCGGTAATGACCGAAAACAAATCACTTTTATTGATTTTTTGTTAATATTGCAAGAACTGTAAGTAGGAGGTAAAAGTTGACTATATACATAATAAAAGCTAATAAAATTTGCAATAAAAAGGATCATTTACATTTTTTGTGTTTCCAGCGGTTACAAAGTTATAGAGCGATAAAGAATTAAAAAAACGGTTTTTGTGTTGTTACGAGCCAAGAAGCCAGTCTCTTTTGTTTGGTTCTCCGTTCATTTTGACGGTTCTCCCCCTCACCCCAACTACCTAATCTTTCGTCCACGTAGCAATCACAATACGCGTGGGATACACGTTAAATTGTAGTGTTGGTGCGGTCTTTCTTTTACCTTCTTTGTTCATGGAGAAAAGTAGTAATCAACCATTCAACAATGTTTCTAAAGATAACTATAAACAAGCAGAGTGATTAAAAATTAAACAACTTTTTATAACATAAGCTTGCTCCTTACCCTTTATCTTTATTTGAGAAAACTGGAATGCGAAAAACAAACAAATTCGCCTTATTCAATACTTTTCCTGTACTACTAGAAGAAGCCAATTTTTTTTAATTTTGACATTGTTTTGGATGGAGGATTACTGTTACAATCCTCAATCTCAACAATTTGCCAATGTTATGTCACCTATGTTCTCAAGCATTATGCTGGCAACATTTTTGAACACAAAACACAAAACAGTCAAACAAGATAATTTTTTTTTAATGAACACAATAAATCCAAACTTTTTTCATTCTTCTTAACTGCTCTTTACGACCATAAAATTAAAACAGAACAAAAATCTAGTAACGCTGATAAATTGATCATTCGCACAGAAGTCATAAAACCTTTAACTAGTGACAAAGTAGCAATATTTGGCAAAGATGTTGATATTATTGTCCTTCTCATGGCTTCAATTTCATCTGAAAGACAGATTTGTTAAACCAAGCCACGACTGACTAGAAAAGAAGGTATATTCAAGTCAGCAACTGCAAACTGTAGGAATAAAAAACTGCATACTTCTTGTGCATAAATTCAGTGGATGTCAAAAAAAGAAACTTGTCTGTTTCAATTTGTTCAAAAAGCAAGCAACACTGCAAAGTATTACTGATGTAATAAAACTGAAGCTGGAAACAAAATATTTCTGGCATAATACAATGCACCCCACAAATAAACTTCCCTTAACATGCAATGTTAGAATGCTTTTACCAAATCGGTTTTGAATGCTAAACCAGACTTCTTTGCGCTGTCGTCCACAGAAAGAGTAACAATGCAGCATGTTTTTCGTGTATACTACCAAATTCAAGTTTAGCTAAGAAATGAACTTCCTGCAATACAGTGGGGTTGGAGGTTGGCTCCGCAGGTTGATCCCAGTAACTACAGAAGACTCAGTACAACCTGAAGCAGTTCTCATTATCATTTCTTTCAAATGTATAACTAGATGTGGAAACAGATGTGGTTGCCAAAAAGCAGGAATCATGTGCACAAACATTTGCCACAACTGCTATGAAGAATGCTTGAATTACTTCCACTTCCAAAGAAGACTTTGATGACCCTGATGATCTGGATTTCTTCATACATCTGAAAGATACACAACAGTCGGTAAAAAGACTTGTAAATGAGGATCAAAATGATGAGTTTACTAGATCTATAACTAGAAATCAGGTGAGATTGCACTTTCTTATTCTTCACTGTTTACGTGCAGTTCAGCAGTAGTAATCAGTAATGTTCACACATTGTTTTATTTTTGCATTGCTTACTTCTTATTCTAAATATATATTTATTTATATATATATATATATATATATATATATATATATATATATATATAAAGTTCATATTTGTGTGACGGTTTTCTCACACAATTGTTTTATACCTGTTCTTACTGTTTTTCAAGCAACACGTGTCACAGCTTAAGAAGATGTACGGATTGCTGAGCCTTCTAGAAACAAGCGATTTATTTTGTTGATAATTTTTATATTCTTCAAAATTTCTATATTTTATGTATTCTTTAAAATTTTCATTTATTATTTAATAAAGTTTTCATTTTCTTTTTACCAAGTTGTAATTTTTGTCTCCACAATGATCCAACGTATCCAAAAATGTAGGCAAAACATAATCAAATATTAATTGACAAGTATGGATGGATGGTAAAAAGTACACTCTCGTGCTCTATAACTCTGTACTCGCTAGAAATACTAGAAAAATGTATATGATCAGTTTTATTGCAAATTTATCAGCTTTCATTATGTATACAGTTAACATTTACCTCCAAACTACAGTTCTCGAGATATTAACAAAAAATCAAAAAAAGTGCTGTTTAAAAACAAAGCAATGTGTTTATACAAGTTACATACAATATAGGTTTGCCTGACCCAAATAAAAACATTGTTTGAAAACAAAATTTAATGTATTATAATCTGTTACTATTGTCAGATTTTAAATTATAACGTCAGGTAATTGATAATAGGTGTGATACACTTATCAAAATTGTTTACTAAAGTAATAACAATAGGTAAACAAACAAACAATCTTATTTTACTAATTACCAAGGCTTTATTACAGCGGACCATCTAGATGCAATTCATATGCTCATTTAAAAAGTGCCAAGTACAACATCCACTCCTGATAGCATTCATCAACTACAAAAAAAACGTTCAACAAAACTGTGGTCAGTTTTCAATGCAATTGACAACGCTAAGATAGACTCCAAGTACACTTAAATACAGAAAATGTTCAACAAGGCAATACCATTTCTCAATATTAAAAATGCTATCCATGTTAAACACCGCATCTAAATAAACAGGCCTAACAAAACCTTAGTAAAACAAATATCAAAAGTACTGAGCAACATTCTATCATTATCAAAATTAAAAAAATCAAAGTATTTAAAGAATAAATCTACCTTAGACATATCATAAAACCTGACAAAAACAATCAAATAGCAGATATCGCACAACGGATATGTATTACCTAGGCAGCCTTTGCTGAAGTAAAATTTATTTTAAAACACTCAGATCTTAAAATTGAAGAAAAATGTGTTTAAAATGTGCAATATCCCGGTCATGACGTATGGTCTACAAACAATAGCTAAAACCATAAAAATCGCACACCAACTACAAACAATACAGCAACCAATCAAACGGACAATACTAGAACTAAACTTAAAAGATCAAATCAAGAACAAAATTATTCAACAAAACTCGTGTCTAGGATGTTATGATACTCAAGCTGGGTAAAACGCCTAACTCAGATCTTGGCTCATAAATTGTTGCAGGTTCGAATCCCAGCTCCGGGAAAACATTCTAAAAAACTGTGGCATTTGTTAATTCAGGACATTAATATAATATATGATTAGTGTATATAAAGTTATAATTACATTTAAGATAAGAGTTCGGGTAGACTGGATACTAGTTCAGTATCTACAGCGCCTCAATTAACGGATTCGGTATTTTAAATGATGTTATTAAGTTATTTGAGGTAGTAACATTGGCATAAGCCTTGAAGTATCAACTCTGAAATGAGAAGACAAAAACGATGAAAATGTGGCATTTGGAAAAAGCGGAAACCAAGTGGCACTTTGCTGCAAAAGACTAAAAAAAACTAGCCCTACGTTTAGAAATGGACAACACAAAGCTACATAAAAGCATCTTGAGTTAGGAGCAGTAATAAGAAAATATTTTCTAAAAAAGTGTTTCCTGAACCATTAAAAAAAGCTAGTTAGCGAGTTATTTGTCTTGATAAAAAACAATCTATAGTAACTATAAACTATTTATTCAACATTATTAGCTAATTCCTTTGCTATCAGTTTTTTTCTCCAAAGTATAAGAAAAACTAAAAGCAAAAAAAATTGTTAATTTTCATCACAAAGTCACCATGGAGTTATTAATAATGAATAAAAAACGTCTGCTTTTATTTTTGTCATAAAGGTTATTTACAATTAATTAGATCTGGAAAGTTGTTTGACTTATAAAAAACCTTCAATTGCATAAATTATCGAATTATCTTGATGAGTTAAAAACAATTGGTATAAGAAGCCTAATAAGACAATTCTAAAAGTAACGCAGTCTCTTGTGAGACACCGCATTGCCCACAAGAAAGAATTTAACTCGGCATATTGATCACTTTATTGTGCTTATGCAGATTACATTACTCATGTTACAAGCAGTATTTAATTTGATATTTTAACATCTGTTCCAAAAACTGCTCTCTTAGCATAAACTGAAATAAAAAGTGTACAATGCAATTTAAAAAAAAAAAAAAAAATATTACATCAATACAACATGTTGATAGTTTTAAATTATCGACGTTCCATCTTGATACAGACTCATTATATTAATTTTTTAAGCTGTCTAGTTTATGCTTTGCATTGCGTAGGCTATCCCATAGTATTTAACATTAAAATTTTTAGTAAATTTTGGTATTAGCTTCCGTAGTATTTTTGTCTAAAAAAAAGCACTAAAAAGAATGTATAACGCCTGGTTTCTCCAACGGCACTTGAGACGTAACTTGACCAAGTTCAGCTCAAAAACAAGCCCAGCTTATGTCGAGTTTTTGTTGCACCATGCATTTAGAAATTGAGCCTTTGCTAGAATCCAAATAGATTTGGTAATGTTGACGAAATTCACAACTCTGTTTTCTAATTGGTAAAAAAACGTTCTTGTCTTAATAACTTTTTTACTGACATTAATTTATTATAAAACATAAATGTCAGAAATTATTACGTTATGGTTATGTGTCAAATAATTATTTTTTTTAAGAACACAATAACTAGAATATTTTGAAGCCTGTACTGTAACTTATTAAATATTAAAATCACAATTAATATGCGTTACAGTATATAAAGGCAAGTAGTAGTAAATAATTGTTTTGAGCTTACAAAATAATATTGATGACAGTCTTTGCAATATTAAGGTTACGTTGCAGAGCTCGAGCTCTCGAAAACGGCATCTTTTATTTGCTTGACGCAAATAAGGTGAGATTTTGCTTTGGTGCAACAGAATATCCTCGGCTTTCAGCTTAAGCCTAGCTTGAGGTCTTATTAGGACTTGAGACATGCTAGAGGAAACGGTCGTAGTTACGATTTAGAAAATTGTGAATAAATTAATTTATTAAAAAAAAATTGATAACCATGTTAAGTTTATATACTTACAAATTATTAATTAAAGTTAACTATATGATTTTACCAAACTTATTATACACTAGATATAACACCACACATCAGCTTGACCTAGAAATTCTAATGCACAGATTAGAAAAGTATAAATCAAATTTTAACTATATAAGAACTAAACTTTATAATTTATTTTTAGATCACATAAGGTTACAACGACCAAAATGCTTTTAAAAATTTAAAAAACTAACTCATGTGCATTGCATCTGTAACAGACACTGTCGATATGATACGATGTATCTTTGTGTTTATTTATGTTCTATCAGATCAATTAATGACTCAACCACAAAAGACAGTATATCCATTAAAAAAATTAAAAGAATGAACATAAATCATGGAGATAAGTGAGATCAGATGACCTAGAGCAGGGTACTGTAACCACATAAACTATCAAATTCACTACTTCAGCACATCCAACGGATATCAGCAGTATGGAATAGATTTTTTTGTAGAAAGTGATATCGGAAGCTTTGTAATTAATTTTGTTTTTTGTGCAGGTATTTACACTCACAAATACTGCAAATGTAAAAAAAACTTTCTGAACAAAACGACTATAAATAAATAAACAATTAAATATGATAGTAAAAAGATTAAAAAAGAGCTATCGAAACCAAATAAAGTAGTAAGAAGAAAATCCTAAAAGATCGATGGAAAAAAAAAATATAAATTATACTCACACAGAAAATAATAAAACAAAAAAATAAAAGTGATAAAAAAATAATATAAAAGAAAAACTGTGCAAAAATTAAAATTCTTCAAAGCAAATATAACAGTTTTAACGTACACCTTAAAGTAGAAATGATTACGAGAGGGTAATAATAATTATTCTTAAACCATTTACATTCACACTATAATATATAAATAAACATCAACTAAAATAATATACATATAATATACAAAAAATATATAAAAACAAGTTTAATCTAAAATTCAATTTAGGTACACAATTCAATCAATATGATTTAATTGCGACCTAAACTGCGATTTGGTACAAAACCAATTAAAATTACTTGGCAAACAATTTGTCAGTTTACACATCCAAACAAGTGGGTTGTTGCACCCGTAATTTCTAAAATGTGTAAACTCTCTAAACAATAGCATCTGCCTGGTACGTCGATCGCTAATAAAAATACTGATTGATAGAGATGCAAGAAGCCCAGGACAGTCTACTTCAGACATCACTAGTCCACGCAAAAACAAAAGTTCAGAAACAGAATTAGACCACAGTGTGATCCCTGAGGAACATCTGAAGATACAGAAATTGGCTGTGAAAAAAATTATTAATTTTTACACATTGAGTACGATTTTCCAAAAAGCTAGATAACCACAAAACCACAGCATGATGAAAACCTAATGCATAAAGCTTAGCTAACAGAATACTGTGGCTCACACGATCAAAAGCATTTGAAAAATCGGTGCAAATTGCATAAATTTGTACTCTTGATTCAAAAACCTTCTAAATATAATTTTCGTATCAAGTTAGTAAGTGTGGAACAACTCTCACAAAAATCATGCTGTTCATCAATTATAATACTTTTGCGCATCTATTGTATTTGTTCAGTTACAAGTTGATCAATTAATTTAAGAATTGCATATACCTCTAGTTAGTTATGGCTCCAAATTTAAATAAAGGCATAATGTAGCTTTGTTTCCACATAACAGAAAATTTAGATTTGCTTAAGGAAGCATTAAAAAGTAGATGTAACGGCGTAGAAATAGAATAAATGCATTTTTTTAACATTATAGAAAGGATGCCGTCTGGGCCAGTGCTAAGGTTATTTTGAAAGTACTTAATACCTTTAAAAACATCAACAAACTAATTGAAAAATTTAAATGTATTACGTTGTTTTGAAACTCAAACGTTGTCGCTGTATGAACTTCAGAATTGTTAACAGAAGAAAAAAACTCTGCAAATTTGTTGACATAATCATCCCCATTAGTTCATATTAGGTCTCCATAGTACATTGTAGACAGAAAGCTATTAGATTATCTGGTTTTGTTGAAAAATCTTCAAAAATGCTTTAGATTTGTTTGAATATTATCAACACATACATTAATATCACAGTTATAAAAAAGTAAAGACCAATCAACACTCATTAAAAAACCATCAATAGCGCTAAAGTCTGCAAATTTAAAATAATTAAAAACATAGTTACACTTTAAAGTATCACAGTTGGTATTGCATTTAACATCTATTACATAAGCATAGTGATGTTGGCTTATGTTTAACAAAACATCAACAGAAATTGCCACTTTTACATCACCATCATTTGTAAAGCACAAGTCTAAAAATGCACCCCTACTATTGGGTATTGTTATGCATTTAATGCAGTTTAAAAATTAAAAAAAAAATTGGCTACTTAATATGCAAGGTAAGTTTCATTGCAGACTACTCCAATTCCTAACTCATCATTTATCCACAACGCTGCAGGTAGATTATAATATCCCAGTAGAATAAGTTTATCACTTCAACAGTGTAGCAATGGTCGGCGTATTTTTCAATAGCTGAATTTAGTGGTAAATATACCGCACTAACTAAATATGACACAGACTTATTGTTAACAAGAACAAACACATGTTCCACGGTTAAATACGTAGAGTGCAGTAATATACTATTTAGATGAGTACTAATTTGCAATTAATACACCCCCACCATCCAGTTTAGAACTAGTTAATGCGGAACGATCGCACCTAAATAAATTGTAACCACGTAGTTTAAGCTCAGAATCGTCAATATTGGGTAAGCCAAGTTTTGGTAAACACTATCAAGTCGTAACTGAAAACCGCTATGGCCAGCATTAGTTCCTTAAATTTTGTTTTTATGCCCCAACGTTAATTTTGAGACCGTTGGTAATTCTACAGAAAGGTCTAAGTTGTTGGCTGGATCTGGGCTCCAAAAATCTAAGACCGTTTTGCGCTCGACCATAGGTAAATGTATGCAGTAGGTACACATGTCTGCAGCTTGTCATTATCAGGGCCATTCCCAAAAATAACTTTTGCATTTGGTTAAACTATCTAGTTGGATTTAGTATTAGTTTCAACAACTGAACTTGCTAAAGATGGAAAAGCAGTCGGTTCAAGCAACTGCGTTGTTGCATTAGTAGGTAAAGCAATATTGGAATCGGTTTGTTGCTCATCACGAGGTGCATATTTTAGAATAACCTTGTCTTTTTCGGCAATCTTCTCTTCAAGATAGATAATTTTTTCGATTCGTGTTCGTGTTAGATCGCACTTTCTCTAACAATATTTGATGTAATTCTATGTTATCTTTGTAAAGCCTAGGTAATTCTAAATCGTCCATATCAAATAAAGTGCCACAAATGCATTATTTATATTTTTACAAATCAAACTCAGTAAATATACTCACAGATAATGCTGCAAATGTACTAATCGAAAAAAAAAAATGTTATTGCAATTTGCAAATATACTTTGACAAAAAAACTCATATTTTTGTTTAATTAATTAATTAATTTAATAAAAAAAAATAGATTAGTTATCAAATTATTTCTAGAATCAAAAATAATTTTTAAAATACTACAGCGGTCGGTATGGACTTAACATTTTGTGGTGTTAAGACCATACCGACCTAATAATTAAAACAAATCTATTCTAGAATCAGATGGTTAGAGTAAGAGTTGACGATTGACGTTTGCATAAAGTAAGGGCTAATAGCATAGCTAAGATTTGTAGCCCCCCCGCAAAAAAATTATAAGGGCCCCTTAAAGTTACAAATAGCGAATATTTTATACTTTTTCTTTCTACTTACTCCCTCCCCCCAGGTTTTAATAAACCGTAACTTCTTCGTAGGATTGAAGGCCCTCAAATCGTCTCGCCCCCCCCCCCCGCTTCGCGGGGTCTGCGGGGCCTTAGCTACGGCGCTGGTAAGGGCCTCCTTTTTATTCAATATTTACTCCAAATATATGTTCAGAAAAAATAATCATAATCTTTATCTTGAAAGTACATAACATAACACACATAATATAAAGTAAAGAAAATGCCTGATTTACGTTGACGGAAGCAAATATAAATTAGCTCGAATTATTTGATAGTGGGTACATACAAAAATAAAATGTTGTGGAAAAACCACAAGTAAAGCCTTAAGAAAACGTAAAAAAAAATCTTCAACACTATTAAAACACAAAAACTCAGTACATTGGCCTATGCATCTTAGAAAGAAAAATCAAACTAAATAAAAATCTAAAAAATTCTCTTAACCAACTACATAACTTTTTGAGCAGCGGTAAATAAAGTTAAATAGCCAATATGATCGCCAACATCTGGAACGGATAAACGTTTGAAAAAGAAAGATTCCATCCAATGTATTTTATATTAAAAGCACAATAGATCTATTTAGGCCTATTTTCGTAGTTTTTTCGAGTTTTAGACCTCTAAAACCCATATACACAAAACAAATTTATATTTTCCAATTAATTTACATCAAAAAAAGTCAACTTTTACAAATAAAAAAAAATTAAAAATGTTCCTTTTTTCCCAGCCTACTCAGAACAAAAACACGGTTATATGGCTTTTGCGGCTTATAAACAGTGTATAGAATTGAAATGGCGCCAGGTTTGGATTCTACGGAAAATTTCTGATCAATTTCACTTGTAATTTTTTTTTTTTTTTTTGAGTTAAATTTGCAATTTTTAAACAAAAAATGCAATTAAGTTAAAAACGACAAAAAAACTAAAAAAAAAACGATCAAAAGACTACTAATAAGTTATAGAAACTTTTACATCTTGTAATTTTTTTGTCCCAGTTTCGTATATTTCTTTTTTTAAGTCAGTTGTGCACAATTAATCTTTTAGTTTGTACTGGTAAATCCCAAATTAATGTATGTAACAAAATTTCTGTAACATAATGTGAGGTGTATGTAGAACGCTAATTTTTTTTGTTTTTGAGATGTGTTGTGCTAGCTACTGATGCATTATGATTCCAGCAACTTTGTTTAATCTGTCAGTGTATTATTATTAGTATTATGTTTAAAGCAACGTTTTAAGACGAGTGTTCAATCAACCCTTGTTATATCCTTTAAACAGTTTCAGTTAAATAGTTTCAGCAACCGCTATGTGACTACATTAACCTAGGAGAACGCGTCCTTGATAGACAAGTAAGAACCTCGTTAAGCATTTTTGTTCCTCAGTAAGTACTTTTATGTGGTCGCTAACACATGGCGGTAAATACTGTTATATGCTCGGTTATATGACTATTCTGTAAATAAGTAATAGTTAGTAAAAAATTAATACTAAAAATATCATGTATGTTTTGGACAATATTTAAATGTCGTTTTTAGTTTTGTTTAAGATCAAAACCTGTTTGAATACTTTCTGTGTGTTCAACAGCAACAATTACATAGCCAGAGCCACTATGGCAATTCTAAAAACCATTTTCAGCAATCGCATTATTTTCAGAAACGCAGACTTTAACTGGTCCCGGCGATCGCAGAATTTACCGCCACCAGTTTTTTTTTTAATACTAAAGAAGAGTTTACTTTAATAAACTACTACAATTCTCCAACTATAGATTTTTTCTTCAAACCACAACAAAACCATTTTTACTTACAAAATCCATATATTTGGTCGGATATCCTTAGAAGTGCTATGGAAAATGCGATTGAGCAAACCCAAAAGTAGCCGTTACTTTCGTAAACTGAGTTTTAAAACTAAAACACAATCAATTTTAATTGTTGTAATGACTTTTATTGTTTAATAACGGTGAACCAAAAAAGTTATACTTAATCTACTACTGTGCTTCATTGTAGAAGATATTGTTAATATAATTTCCAGCTTTCTTATTATGGCTGTAATTATACAATTATTTTTTACATCTACAAATATTAATACTTAAAATAATAAAAATCAATTCTAAATTATTTTTGTCCTACCATACAAAAATGTTTTAATTTAATTAAAACTTTATACGCAATAATATTAGTAAAAACTTTGTAATTGAGTTATATTAAAATATTCAATAAAACATTTATTTGTAGAACATTTTGAAATTGCCAAAAATAATTTAAACAAACTTATACTATAAATCATGCAACGCTATACTTATTTCAATACATTGAATCAAATTTCACCACATGTGTTAATTTATTTATAATATAAGACGCATTGGAGATAATCTAATAAATTATTAATAAGCTGTAACTCAATACTGATACTATTGCGGATTGCCCTTGAAATTTTTACAATAATTTAAAAAATACTATATACTTAATTTGATTTATTTATTTGTTTCATGTCTAAATTTTGTTATAAAATGTAAATGTTTTGTTTATATTTAACTTGCAATTTCTAGAACATTGTTGGCATTAACGCGACAATAATAATAAAAAGTAAAATAATGCAAAAAACCCTTATAAAATTTGCATGAATGAGTAAAGTTTAATTAGAACTTTTTAATGATCAGATAGAATGCAATGTAAATTAACATATCTGCATTTCAATTGAATTGTAAACTTTATCAAACAAATAAACTTATTTACACAAATTAACAATTATTCGAAATCAATTGAAATAAAAATAAACTAATATAGAATTAATTTTAATAATATTATAAAATAAATATAAACTAAACACATTAGCATATAATGCTACATTAATAATAAAAATATTTAAATGACATTCAAACGTTTACATTCAGTAAACCTTGACCTAGCTCGTACATAACAAATTTACAATTTAATAACATTGCCTAATTAATAAATTAAATTTTACAAAACTCACCAGGTGGTCTCGTAGGTCGGTCCATCTTGCACAAAATATTTAACAAAATTTCAGATAGTAATTGTTTTTTAAATAAATATTATAACCGATTTTTTATATTGAAAATAACTGTCCTGCAGTATTTTCCACCTGTACAGGTGCCGGAATCAGATGGCGACGCCCTGACTTGAAAACCACGTTTGACAGAGCGTCGCGGTGCCGGCTGATGCGCGCGTCGTTCTGTGTAATGGTTAGTTCACTGAGGGGTGTTTTGATACTGTAGCGGTTAGAACTATGATGTAAAATTGCGCGATGGGAGAATCATACTACAAAGTTGTTTTATTTAAAATAGTGATGATGTATTAAGTGTATCATTAAAAATTAAATTGATATGTTATTATTGCATAATTCAGTAAATTGGAATTTCTTTAAATTATATAAAATTTTAAAATAATAGAAATGTAAATGTCGCTGCACTGTACTGCACATGTATGCGCAGAACATATACAGAAAGTGCAGATTATGTATGCGTTTACTTTACATCTAGATCATACTAATTTGAAAGTTTTACTTCAAACATGCAATGAAATAGTAGTTAACACTACATCAATCTCATTCATTTCCACCTGTTCAAGGAAGCAAAACCATAAATGACGGCTATTGCGGTTACCACATCATAATGTTAACATTAATCATACTTTAATGAAACAAATTTTATTATATTGCTTTTATTGTAAACATTTTAATAAAGACTAATATACAAAAAAAAGAAGTCAATATATATGTATGAGTTTATTATATTGGCTTTCACTCTATGAATATTGAATAAATATTACATCATTCATATACCAATCATGTTCGATTGATAAAATTTATAAACTTGCAAAAATATAGTCGTTTTAAAAAAAACTGTATAAAAACCTGCAGATGAGCACTAACTTATAAGAAAAAAGTATTTAACCACAAATAAAAAGACTGCAATAATTTCCAACACATTGGCAATATGTCTGTTGTAAACATAAACTAAAGGTTTTTTAGTTAGAACTCTACTGATAGAAGAAAAACTGCCTAGAAACAATGTTTTATTTTAGTAGAGAGAAAAACGGCAAAATGCGGCGGGAATGCTTGTAAGTAAAAAGTTACACAAGTGTGGGATAAAATTGTCATACGACCATAATAAGTTAATAGCAATAAAGATAAATGCGACACATTAATAATATGTATATTAATTTTACAAATTTATATGCCAACAAGGAGTTATGAAGATGACGCGATTAATATTTCATAGCAGAGAAGACAACATCTTTGAGAAAGAAAGCTGAGATTGCTGCAATACTGTAATGGAAAACTAAAATGCAGTGTGAGTAAAAGTAGCGGCAAGTATAGACTTGGACAGCAAAATGAAAGAAATAAAAAATTGATTGTATTCTGCAGAAAAAAAAAATTGATAGTTACAAAAAAGTGGTTTAAAAATCACAAAAGGATACTTGAAAGGAACCGTTAGACGGAAACAGAAAGCAAAGAATTTTTATAATGATTGAAATGAAAAAAAGAGCATGTGGGTTACCAGAAGCATACATACACAGTGACTATATACTATTGATAGCAGAGTTGGACATAAAGTTAAAAAAAAGTAAAGAAAAACGGTGTCAAAACTAAATTCAAAATAGTTCACCACAAACTAAATATTCATTCAATTCATATTGATAAAATCAAAAATAAAACTGTCTAGTTTAAAGCAATTTTGTATGATAACACAAAAACGCACTTTTACGTTATTTGTTCAAACGTGAAAGTATCATCATACTGAGTAGCTCACAATTATCTATATTATATTAAATATTTGTAAATTTTTATCAGCAAAACTTAAAATGTACAATGTAACAAGCTCTACAAAGAAGCTAATAACAAAAATAGACACTTACTCCAAGAAACTAATAAACACTTAATCAAATGTCTTAAAAAATTATCTCAAAATATACTCAAAGAAACGGTACACCATTAATTACACCAGACGGTGCTGCTAATGACATAAATATATTTTTCATTGAATCAATACAAAAATTATTATCGACTATGGTAAATATAAACTCTAGTACAGAAATACAGTTTAATAATAACACATTTTATATCAATCCTACTACTAAAAGCAAAATATATAAAATTATAACAGGATTTAAAAACAAAAATTGCACAGGCTATGAACTTAACACAAAATTACTAAAACTTGTGCAAAAGTAATGTTACGCCCACTCACATTTCTATTTGATTTGTGCATAAATAGCGGAATGTTTCCGGATAACCTAAAAATAGCCGTGGTAAAGCCTTTATTTAAGAAAGATTTAAATTGTGTTGAATAATTAATAAATAACAGATCATTAAACTTCTTAGAAGAATATCTTATCAACTTATCGCAACACGGTTTTATTAAAAACAAATCTACAACAACAGCAAATTTTAAATACATCAATAGGTAGCATAGATTTGTCAAAAGCGTTTGACAGTGTAAACCATCAAATACTATTATATATCTATGGGATCAGAAGTGAAAGATTACAATTAATAACTTTCTTTACTACCAATATTTTCCAGAATATATAAAAAAAAATTATAAAAATAACTATTAAAGACTACCAGTACTTTGAAAAACATAAGCTGTTATCTGATAGACAAAATCAATTTTAATCTTTATCCTAACAGCTGTAAGTTACTTATGTCGTATCTCTTTCAACATCGCCAAGACGGCTAATAACATGATTACCAAACTTGGCGCGCAAAAGACCGATTGTTGCATGGCGCGCCATCCTGCTAAAACCAAAGATCAAAGTTCATGTCTTTAATTTCCAGCCACAAAAAATTGTTTATCATACCTCTGTAGCGCTCACCGTTTCACCGTTGACCGAATGGGCGTTTCCAGCAGCATTTAAAAAAAAAGAGCCAATGATGCCAACGCTCCAAAATCCGCACCAAACTGTCACTCTCTGAGGATGCATGGGCTTTTCGACCATGTGCGGGTTTTCCGATCCCCAAATGCGACAGTTTTGCTTCTTAACATAGCCGCCGAGATGAAAATGCGCTTTGTTGTCCATTTCGAGCTGCTCTAAGGCCCAAACTGAAAAGCGACAACAAACCGGATGGTCGTGTGCCTTCAATTGCTGAGTCAATTGAACCTTATAAGCAAATAATGCAAGGTCTTTGTGCAAAATTCGCATCAAGCTGGTGTGTGAAATGTTGAGTTGCTTGAGATCGATAGCAAGTCGATGTTCCAGGACTGAATCGCACACTCTTCGCTACGGCAGCTACATTATTGTCAGTGCGCACCGTACGACGGCGGGGACCGTGTGTGTTGGCCACTAGCTTGCCAGTCTCACAAAATTTTTGCATACAGCACGCGCGGTGGGGCTTTATTTTGGCCAAAACTTGTTTTCAATAAACGCACTGTTTGGGCTACACAACATTGACTTTGGAAATAAGTTTGCAATATTTCTCAACATTGTTCAAGCGTTAAGCAATTTATTTTGTTTAAGGAGATTTGATACTGACTTTCTGTCAAGATTTCCTGCGGGAAAGACTTGTCACTGTCAAAATAACAAATTATTAAAAAGATACCATTAGATGGATCACCTTTTAGTTGTAAACACGCTAAGTTTGAAGTATTTATATATGTCATTCAAAATACACACAAAGCTTGCAGTTTGGTTTAACAACAACGTTAAACTTAACAAATTTTACTCTTGTGAGTTGATATTTACCATAACAAACAACAATTCAAAGACACAACAAAGTTTTTGAGATTGTACTTAGATAACAAATTTACATGAACAAACAATAACAATGTAGACACTATCAAAAATAGTTACAAAAACATTGATAATCTAGTAGTATCTGAGAATGTGTTTAGGTTATTCACATAAAAACCAAGTGGGTCTAAAGGGTGTTAAAAAGTATTATTATATTAAGTATATTATTATAAGGAGCAGTTATAAACAGACTGAAAGTAGATTATATCTTAGAAGTGTGTTAATTAGATAATTGGTAATATAGTATACTATGTATTTAAGTAAATATCACATTTTAAAATTAAAAAAAATAAAGAAAAAAAGTATATATTTGGTAATTGCTCAAAATATATTAATAATTATGTGAAGGTTCATAAAAATGCACCAACCTTAGCAATACCGCGCTAACACAAAAAGGCAAAATTAACCGGACCTACACGATTGGGACTGGAAATAAAATAAATAAAAGTTATTAAACTTTGATTTGCAGAGTATATTGATGCGGTCAAATGATTTGACGGCAATAGCCGTTACTAAATAAGTTAATTAATATACGACGTAAACGTACAATGTATTAAATTGGTGGTTTAAAAAACAAATTTTAATAACTGGGCTGAACAGTAATCGATGAGAGAACAGTATAAGTCGTATCGTTATGGCGCAATACTCGTCCTTTTTTTAGTATTTAGTTGAAGAACAATATAAGTGTAGGACTCATATCGTTTTTAAAACCAAGACTTTCACTGCAAGCAAAAATAGTTCCTGTGCGTGGCATCATAGCAACTGTATTAGTCAAATAACTTTGCAGAGCGTAGGGTAGTGTTATTGTTATGGTAGTAAATAAAGGAAACAAAACCCAAACACTTAAAAAAATAATAAACAAACACGTGCTCTTTTACATAGACAACCTTACAAAATTTTGGCGAGAAAAACTGTTGAAGACAAAACGACTGCGTGCATGTAAGTTACAAAGTATTATAGAAATTTTTCAGACAAAACATAGTAATATTATGTTGCTTTACACAGGTGTAAACAAAAATGTAATGTAATGTGTAATCAGTTTAATAATGAAGATGAATTTGCTATAATATCCAAATTAAAAACCCAAAAATGAGCATAACACATTTTGTCAAAAAATAATCGAAGTTAAACCAATTCAGAGACGCAAATCACGATTAGAAAAAAATGCAAAATCTAAGTCTACTAACTTTTTATACTATGTTTCAAAAAATGCTGATCAAATTCTTGTATGCAAACAAGCTCTAATGAGCCTGCGTGCTGTATTGCATATTTAAGTACAGCGTTTAACTACACTGCTTGCCGTAGCAAAACCACCAACAAGTTTATAAGGATTACATAATAACAGACCACGTACTATTGAAAAAATTGTTATTAACATAAAACAATATATTAAATTGTTTCCACTTAAAACATCCCATTATTTTGTAAAAACAATACATTACTTGGATGCAAAGTTAAATGTAAAACATAAGCATAGTCTTTTTGTAAAAAGAAATATCCAAAATTAAAAAAAAAATATGTAAAATAAAAATACAAATTTTCTTTAAATACAAAACTTAAAAAAAAAATGGCAGGACGACCTATTGTAACAGCATTAACATTTGATTATATTATATTTCTCCCAAATATACCAGTACAAATGATTTTTTACTTTCAAGTATGGATATATGCATTGAAGATCCAATATATTAGAAGCCAAGCCAAGCCCAAAAAGAACCATATGAGGTGTGCAAATGCTTAAGTAATTACATAAACATTTATATTTTAACAGATACTTATACTTAACTTCCAACAAATGTACAAGGCAAAATCGTAACCGCACTATGGTAAGATTTCTTTTAGCGTTAAAATTCTACAAAGTCTACTGTTATTTCCCCATCAGAAAACAATCCTTTTTGCTTTATGACAGAGATTTTGGAACATTGAAGAAATAATTGGTTAGAAGACATGGCGGTGTATATATCCCAGAAAAATATAAGGACATGATAATATCTTTAAATTATGGCTCATTAATTACCAAAAAAAACAGAAACTCAATAAATTTAGTCTTGAGACACTGCAGACAATAAAAGTTTTACTATTAGCAGCAATAGACAATTTGTCTATGATAGTCCAACCTTTGGTTATGTCAGATTTTATGAGTATATTGGTAATTTTATTTTGCATTTATTTAAACTATTAAAACAAAGTAAACTTATTACTTTTAACTGAACACGCTTATAAGGAACGAGTTCCCATAAACCAAAATAAGATAAATAATATCAAAAAAGTTAGGCAGTATATTACAATGTAAAATTTTAAATTTTATTATTATGTAACTTCTTGGAACACAGCCAATACAGTCGAAGAAGACTATAAAAAATGTAGGATAAAGTTACATAATGGTTGTAGTTTAACATACTTACTGTTTTCGTACTATTTTTGTATTGAAAAATAAAAATTTTACTTTAATAATATTGTGTCGATTTGCGTCTTAACTCGTGCCTATTTTTTTTAAATTAAAGAATGTCTATGTAAAACATTCTTTAAGCAATTTGTAGTAAAGTATAAAAACATATAGACAATACAAGTAAAACTGTGTAAATCGACAATGCAAATTGATACTCATCAATTTGCATCAATTCTAATTTAAATTACAGCAATTGTGTAATAAAATTGAATCTACAAGGAAATTATAAATGAATGGGATTATGTAATCACTTTAAGTATGCTGCCTTTTTAAAATTGTCCACTATACTATTTGTTTTGACAGTTCAACTTTGACAGCTGTCAAGCAAGCAAGAATGTATACAAATAAAGAGAATATTTTTATTATTGAATCATACTTTAGGAATGAGCGGTTTGATAATGGGGAATGGCACTATTCTACTCCAAATTGTGTTCGAGAGTTTACAACTGATAATTATAAACATTTAATATTCTAAAAATAACGAGAGAAAAACCCAATAAATTTTAATAAAATTGTTTATATTTTCAGAAGTTGTATAAGTAACATACAGTGTTATTGTCAGTGAGATTAACATTAATACTTTAGAAAACAACCTTGATAACATTTTATAACATAGTATACAGAATTAAATATTGATCGTCAAAAACAAGAACAATACTACATATTTTATTTTGCGGCTTGTAATTCAGACTGACATAACGGACCATTTGATAATATCTGTACAAATATACATAAATTCCTTACATAAGAAAACAGAATAATGTTAAGAAATACCAAAAATTTAGTTAATGTAAAAAAATTGTAAAATGTATACCAAATATATCGTGGAATAATGTTTTCACATCTAATGACCTTGACGTGTTTACAAATAATTTTACTAACTTAGTTATTAAAACAAATATAAAAGTGCACGTATTTAAAACAAATAAAAAAAAAATTACTCAGAGTTTGATAAAATTAACAAATAACAAAAATAAAATATTGACATCAACAAAAAAAAATCCTAATAAGTTTAGATTTAGTAACAATGAAAATAAATTACTAAAATAATTAAGTAGCTAATGTTGTTTCTAAACCAATTAACAAATATTTTTTTAGATTCTATTTGTCACACAAAACTAACAATATAATAATATATAACTAGTAATTATGCTGTAGAAGACGTTGCTAAAGAGGCATTGGCTACATTTCGATATATAATCTCTAATTTCCAACCCACAATATAGTTTTTAGTATTGAGATAACCATTCCCTTTCGGGGTAAGCTTCATAAACCTTACTTCAAACGTTTTTCTGTTTTTACACACGTTTTTTGCTTCAGCAACATCCATATATCTGGTCGTATATTATGCGTGGTCTGCATCTTCATTTTGATTCAAATACATTTACATCATAGATTAGTTTTGTTATTCTATCCTCATTCAATTTTTCGACATGGCCAAACTAACGTAGAAAAGTAACACCGATAGACCAGTACCAACTATCGGTGTTACTTTCAAACCAGATTTGTTCATTACCCACTCATTTCTAACTCTGTCTATACAAGTTTTTTCCGCACACACTTCTTAAGTACCCCATTCCAACCCCATTCCAACCGCATTTATTTTACTTTTGTTTTTCTCTTGACATACCCATGTTTTAGAGCCATACAGCAGAGCTGGTGTCAACACACTTTTATAAACTGCCATCTTTGTCTTCTTGGATAATATTTCATTCTTTGCAATCATACACATACTTCTAACTACTGTTTACGATCCTTTCACTTGTTTCTAAATTTTTCTACCTAAATTACCATTCTTATTAAACATTCTTTTTAGATACACAAAAGCATCCACCTGTTCTAAGCGCTTACCGTTTACTCCAATTCTACAATCACTGCCTTTTTTGTCCATATAACTATGACCATGATTTTGATTTTTGCTACATTTATACAGAGATCCATTTTATTTGCTGCAGCATTTAGTCAGTTTAGTGCATTTTGTAGGTCATTTTCATTCTCACACACTATCACAGCATCGTCAGCATACAACTGCACTTTTATATTTACAGTATCCATCCGTATAATTATATCCATAAATATATTAAAGAACCACAAGAACAAAAGGCATCCATGTCTGACACCTTGTTTTATAAACCAATCGCTTAGTATACCATCCACCCTAACCCAAGCTCTGCTACCTTTATATAATTATAATAATAACAATAATAATAATAATAATTTTTATTTCCCAACAGAAAATACATTCCAATAACAGGGAAACCCCCAATTTAGTAATAATATTGATACAAGTACTATAAACAATTAAACAATTAATTTAAAAAATAGGTATATAAAAAAAGTAATAACTAACAAAATATAATATTAAAAATAAAATAACAAAATTAAAAAAAAAGAGAACACATAAAAAATTTATAATCAATTCACTAGATCTAAAACTGAACTTTTAAATGTTTGCATTGATTTACAAAATATATCAACACTGTATTGAATATTATGATATGACCTAACCATTCTATACATAGGCGAACTGGAGCAATGAGCTGTATTAGGTGTGGCATAGTAAAATGTCAATAAATTTCGCAAGGCAACACAAGGTACATGTAAACTGAAGTTATCAATAAGTTCAGTATCATATCTAAAAGGTATTATTTTATACAAGTTCATCAGTATAACTATAGTATGCCTGCTCTGTATTGATTTCATACTAAATTCAGTTAGTAGTAGGTTATAAGAGTAATGTCTCTCAGGATATGAACCATGTTTAATAAAGTACAAGTACTTTAAAAAACGTTTTTGCATTGATTCTAGCAGATTAATGTATTTAACATAGTTTGGCGCCCAAATTGCAGAGCAATATTCTAGTTTGCTGATTATGAATGAATTGTACAATAAAATTGTTGTTGATATGGACTTAAAACATTTGGACGTTCTAATAATAAAACCCAGTGTTCTAAAATACTCAGCACACACTTATGAAACATGACTATTAAAACTTAACCTAGAGTCAAATAACACACCAAGATCACAAACTTCATTTACAGATTTTAAAACTGAACCATTAACATTGTAGTTATAGTTAACAAATTAGGCATTCCTTGTATAAGAAACAATACAACATTTATTTACATTTATGTTTAAGCCATTACAGTCACACCACTCATACATTTTTAAAAGATTAGCTTGCAGCATATCAGAGTCAATTCGATCACGTATAGAGTTAAAAAGCTTGATGTCATCAGCATACATTAAAAACTCACAGTTAAGATATCACAGATTGGATTAATAAATATAAGAAATAAGAGTGGCCGAAGATTAGAATCCTGTGGGACACCACTGTTTGCAGATAACATCACAGATTGACATCCATAATATTCCACATATTGAGCACGATCACACAAATACAAAGTTATCACAGAAATAATATTACCACTTATGTCAAGTTCTTGAAGTCTATCCAAAAGTATATCATGAAGTATACAATCAATCGCGTTGGACAAGTCAGTGTAGATAACATCTGTCTGTGTTCTGTTTTCCAAATTTTTTGATATTGCTTCACTAATACTTAGTAGGTTTGTAGTGGTTGAGCGATTTTTCATAAATCCATGCTGGTAAGGCGAAATTATATTTTGAACATGACAATAAATATTCTCCACAATTAACGATTCAAATACTTTGGAAAAATTACTCAGTATTGCAATAGGCCTGTAGTTAGAAACCTCAGATCGGTTACCTTTTTTAAATGTTGGAATTACTTTAACATTTTTCCAGATCTTAGGGAATATTCCTGTTTTTAATATTAAATTATAAAAAAACGTTAAAGGGTGTGTAATAAATTGAGCAATATCTTTAAGAAGAAATTGCGGAATTTGGTCGGCCCCCATTGTATGTTTAGGTTTTAACATAGATAAACTACGCAAAACATCAGTTTCGTCAATATCAAAATTTCTTATGGTATCTAAAACGGTACTACTGTACTACCACGGTCATGATAAACACTACTAAAATGTTTGGCAAAGTTATTTACTATTTCTTGTGATGTGGTAAGAACAAGATTGTTATTTGTCATCACTCCAGGGATAGTTGTAGTATTTCGTTTATTATAAATAAAAGTCCAAAACTTCTTAGGATTGTTTTTAATGTTGGTTTCAAAAGTTTAAATAAAATTAGAATACGAAGCATGTGTTTTTGATTTTAAGTTTTGTTTTACTCTTTTAAGTTCCACGCTAGCAATACCATGTTTCGATTTTTTGTGTCGTTTGATAATGCGGTTTTTTTCTTTAATAAAGGTAATTATTTCTGAAGTAAACCATATTGGATACTTCTGACTTCTATGACGCACTTTATGTTTAGGTACGTGTTCTTCTAAAATTGAGTAAATTTTAGTATACAATATGTCACAGGCATCATTGACGTTTACACAATTTAACAACGGGTCCCATTTTACACTACAAAAAGCGGCATAAAGAAGTCTAAAATTGGCTTTCTTAAAATTAAATGTAGTTTTAGGAGTATCACAGGTAAATTTTTGATTAGATGTATCACAGATGTTAAAAGTAATATCCAACGGCGGATGATATGAGTCCGGATTTACAAGATGGTCTTCTGCTAAATGTATACTGCAGCTAATATCAGGTGATGTAAAAACAAGATCAAGTAGCCGATTCATATTATTAACAATATGGTTGTATTGACGGAAGTTGACGAATGTTCATAAAATTTATAAAAGATTCATGAGTTGGAGATGAACCGCCTGTTTCTATAAACTCTTTAAAATAAGGTTGATTAAAGTTACCACATATAAACAAATTACTGGTTTCTTGAAAAAAGCAATTTACGCATATTACTGTAAGCAATTTATTATTTAAAAATATTTCGGCAACTGCTACATCAATATTCTCACATGGTGATACATATGCAAGTTCTCAACTTTTTAAAGTAACGTTAATAGCAATTAATGCACCACTACATTTTTTTTTATTTTTCTGTCACCTCGGACTACATAAAATTTATTTGAAAATAACTCTTGATTATTAAATCCCGGTTTAATTCCAGTTTCCGTTAATGCTACAATTTCAACATCTTTAGAATGAACTGCGTTATAAAACAATAATGGCATTTACTAAACATTCAGTTAGCCTATACTCTTTTAAAACATTCTATAACATATGTCAGTATACTCGATCATATGTAAGTACAATAACTTGGTCTATGCAGCCCCTACCTAGCATAAAACCACACTGCATTTACCAAATCTTTTCAGTCGCTATTTCACGCACTCTTACAATTAATACTCTTCCAAACACTTTGTCTCAGATACTCAACAAACTAATAGCACAATAATTTTAACATTCAATCTTACTGTCTTTACATTTGTACAAAGAAATAATCACATCATCATTTTTTTTTTTAATAAGTTGGTACTGTAGATATTCTAAAGCACAAATTGAATAAGCCTATTAAAAAGTGATATGCCTCCAAATTTCACACGTAATCCCATCTACACTCGCGGTTTTATAACTTTTTAATAATTTTATTATCTTTCATCACTGCGTCTTTGGTTAGACTACCCGCCATTTCCACAGTATCTCGTTTGTCTACTGTAAGATTAACACTTTCTCCATACAATTGCTCAAAACATTCTCTCCAGCGCTCTCTAATACCGTCCTTAGTCAAAATTATTTTTCCACAATCATTCTGAATGCTACAACTTTTCTCTTAAACAACTTGTTTTGCTTTCTTCACCCACTTAATAATAATACTTTTTTATTTCCTTTAAAATCATTTTGCATTTTTTTCAATTCTTATGTTTTTAATTGTTTTTTATTTTCAACTTTTAATCAGCTTTTTCTCTTTGTACACATCATGTAAAATACTTTGTTTATTTTTTATTTTGGACACGTATTATTGCAACGTTAGCGTATATTTCTGTGCAAACAAAACTGAAATCAGTACAAAAACCTTTTAATTTTTTTCATTTTACTTCATTGGCTGTAATGCTTTTTCTTGTAAATTAAAAAGTTTTAATCTAATTTTAATTTATATATTCAATTATAGAGCATTCCCATTACCCATCACATAGGGATTTATTTTAAACTATAGAAGCATCATTGATTTAATGAGGCAAATACAACATAAACTCCATACCATAAATAATTAATTAGAAAATGATTTATTTGATAAACTGGCACTATCTTATAAAACAAGTAGCAGTTTATCAAATAAATCACAAAAATTAAAACAACCTTTCTTTTAAAAAATAACTCTTAAATTCAATTGCAATACGCGTCAGTATTGCAATTTGGTTATTAATTTATTTATTACCTCCAGAATAACGTATCGAAACTTTTATATATTTAATATATGAGTTAACAATGCTCAATATTTGTTATAACATAATATTAAGAAATCGTTAGTTTAAAATAAAAATCAAAACTCGGATACAAAAATATTAATTTTATTCCATTGTCACTACAGAGTTATATTTTATAATATCTCAAAACAATTTTAGTCTGTTCTTTTTAAAATTAATAAATATAATTTTAATTATTTAACAAAGTTATCCTGTACTAGTAACCACCAGCTTTATAATTAATCTCATAACTCGTATGTTATTTTAAATCCAATTACCCATATGTCGATCTATTGTAGTATTTGAATGTAGCTAGGTATACACACAGCGCATTGTTTATAATAACAATAATGTTATTCTAATAAATATGATAATTAAACTCTATTCTGTACTTTTATTTAAATAATTTAGAAACAATAAATAATAATATTAATTTCGGTTCAAATGAATTTTAATTATCTATAATAATAATATGATCTCAGAATAATTCTTTAAGTTGATACATTTTACATTTTTGTGAGCATATATAATATAAATCATTATCTATGCTTATATCTGTATGTATCTTTAAATCAAGATTTCGAAAAACAACCTGAATAAATAATGTCTAAATTCGTAGCTTTAGGCAAAAAAATGTCAAAAAAATTGCTTATGCGTATGCAAAATAAAACATTTTTGTTTTAATTGTAGTGACAGTGTTAATGAGGTGGATTAGTTTAGTTTCAAGTAGGATATTGTTTTAAAACATTGAAGAAATTTTATAAAATTAAGTTTTAATTGATTGCAAATTAGTTAAAAATTAAAAAAAATAAACATCTAAATTACATAACTACTTTAATCTTGTGTTAATAATTTTTTATCTGTAATTATCACATAAGAAGCAGTCAAAATATAGTGTATTTTCAAATGCATTAAACTTTAGTAGTCAGATGGACATCTGAATGACATAAGCAACGAATAATATATTGTTTTATTTGACAATATATTTAATCAAATAAAAAACATGAACCAACAAATACTATAAGTATGACAAAAATTTACGTGTCAAAGTACATATTTGTTTTGACAAATGACATTTAGTTAATTTATTAATTTATTCATATACAAAATTTATTTTTAAAATTGAAAATTAACGGTATAGTATATATAAATAAAATAAAACACAATACAAATAAAAAAATATAGATATAATTTACAAGTTACGTTAGATCATACCGTTTAAAACTTTAAACGCAAAACACGTATTAAATTTGTTTCTGTAATCTTGAAAAAAGTTAGTTTTTTTTGTCAAACCTAGAAATAAGTTTATTTTAACACTAAGTTTATAAGACCTTAATTTAAAAAACCTATTTGCATAATTTCTAACCTATCTATAAGCAAATGGTATAAGAAAGAGACCATATAATACAGCAATAGTCAAGATGAGTCCTAACTATTAAGTTATAGAACGTCAATAATGCTTAAATATTATGTAATTCTATAACAAACTTCTTAAAAAATCCAAACATTTTGTTAGCATTGTTTTTTACATGATGTGCAGACTAATTAAAAAAAATAAAAATCAAGCACAATATTTAAATCTGATACAAGTCAATTTAAGGTCGTTTTAGTATGGCCTTTCAATCTTTAAAAAAATTTTTTTTTAGATCATCTGCAAATATCAATTAAAACTAAGTTGATCTATTTGATAAATCATTATTATGTATTCAAAATAGTAAAAGATCTAAGTGCAAACCCTGTAGTTTTATAAAAATCAGATAAATTTAAATAATTTAGACTTGTTGAAATTTATCTATTTGGTAAGATATAATCCAATTAAAAAATACATCAATTTGTGTATTAATACAGGGTGGTTCAAGAATAGTAAAATGTTATAGTATCGTTAATTTTGGCAAAGAAACTCATATAAACAAGAGTCAAATTCTCATTGGTTACTGAAATACACCTTTATAAACAATTTGTCATTTATTATTAGTAGACAACTAACATTAATTAGTTCACGTGTTTATTTTTTTTTTTTTTTTAATAATAATGATAATTTATTAACGCAACTGCATTGACATGTTAAATTACATAAAAACTGTTTACAAACAGTAATTACAAATATGACAAACAAACGAATATATACATATATACATACATATACGTTACGTTACGTTAATCTTCTTAAGTTAGCTTTGATTGTCTCATATGAAATACCCACAAATTCTACATTATTTGATACACAATTAGCGTGTTGTGCAATACGAGACAGTGAGTTTTGCCGACCATAGTTAGTCCTACTATAGGACATATGATGGCAATTCCTATCCGCGTTGAGGAACAAGAATATCTATCATATCCAAGATCTGCTGACAGCAAATTAGTCAGCTCGCTACTTTAAACACAAATTTCATGTTTATCTTCTTTCTTTGTTTTACTAACGCAGACAATCCTAAATAAATACCGATATTTTCAAATGATAAATACACACCTGTGAGACTGAGTTTAAATGGTACCAGTTTGTAAAATTTATTTTGAACTGACTCCAATCTGTCAATAGAGGTTTGGTAGGATAGAGACCATATTACGCTACAGTACTCTAGATGTGATCTCACCAGAAAATTATGCAAGATAAAACAAGCTCGTATGTTACTAAAATTAGCCGTAGATCTTATAAGAAATCCAAGCATCTTGTTAGCTTTATTAATAACAAAAATAAATGAAGATTAAATGACAGTTTGTAAAATTTTGTTTTCTGAAAATTGACCGCAAATACTATTGTAATGCTTAAGACTGATTATGGGGATGCTGCCCTGAATAAACCCAGAGTCTACGAGTGGTTTCCACGTTATAAAAGTAAAAAAATGTCAATTGAAAACCAACCCCGTTAAAAACAAAAACGTCGACAAAATCAATGCTCTCGTTTGTAAAGACCGTCGCCGAACCATTGATCAACTCTGTGAGATGTCTGGAATATCATAGAGTTCAATTCAGAAAATTTTATCCAAAAATTTGCACTTAAGAAGAGTTGCAGCCAAATTTGTCTCTTACCTTTTCACAAGCGAGCAAATAGAACGTCGACTTCAGACTTCAAAAACAGCTCAAAGATTACCCTGAATTTTTTTCCAAGGTGATTACTGGTTATGAATCGTGGTATTATAGATACAACCTCAAAACAAAGCAGCAATCAAGGCAGTAGAAGAAACCTAACTCTCCTCGTCCCAAAAAGCTTGCCAAGTGAAGTCAAACACCAAAACAATGCTCATTTGTTTCTTTGATTGCAGAGGTGTTGTACACCCGGAGTACGTTCCTCCGGATAAACCAGAAGTTCTACTTGAAAGTTTGGAAAAAAATTGAGGAAAAGTATCCGAAAAAAAAAAGCAGATCTTTGGCGCACAAGCGACGGGTTTTTCCATCACAAAAATGCGCCGGTCCACCCCGCTCTCTCCGCCAATGTCCCCCCCCCCCATACTCACCGGATCTAACCTCTTGTGATTTCTTTGTGATTTCTTTTTGTTCCCCAGACTCAAAAGAGACATGAGAGAAAAACGTTTTGCAACCGGTTAAGAGATAAAACAAAAATTGCAAGAAGGCCTAAAGAACATACCAATAAGTAAATTTAAAAAATGTTTTGAACCATTAAAGAACCGTTACAGAGGTGCGTTGTGGTCAAGAGAGAATACTTTAAAAGTGTAAAAATTATAAAAAATAAAAAAATTATGACAAAATTCCCGTTTTTTTAGTCACCCCTCCTATAGCAAAGTTGTTGTTTAAATCTACAGACATTGTAAACTAATGATCAGAATAATTTTAAATTATAATTGTGCTACATTAGCTAGGTATACTTTATATCAACTTAAAGTTTTCAATCATATTATATCAACTTAAAGTTGTCAATTGTAATTGTAATTTTATTTTTTGTAATTTTATATTTATATATATAAACATATGTTGTATTTTCATGTAAGTTTGACATGTTCTATACTCAGTGAATGAGTCAACAGAATTAATAAAATATTATTATTATTATTATTATTATTATTATTATTATTATTATTATATTATAAATAAGTTATGTAATGTAATGTACAAATTATGGTAGCTAAAAGAACAGTAGGAGAAATAAAAGCAAGTCATTTTGGTGGCAATAACCACAATGTTTATATAAATCATGACTTAACTAAAGGAAACCAATTATTGTTTAAGAAAATAAAGGATTTTAAAAAAGAAAACAATTTTAAATACGCATGGTTTAATCATGGAAAGTTTTTTATTAGAAAGGAAGCTACTAGTGCAATTTTAACAGTCAAGGACGAACATGATTTAACCAACATAAAATCAAAAAACTAATAAAACAATCTAATAAGAAAAACTTGCTTCTGCAACATAAAAAAATTAGCATTATTCATCAAAATGTTGAATCAATAGGAAACAGTGTACACAAATTGGAATTTTTATTGAGTAAACATCGTGATTGTAGCTTCTTAGCATTAACGGAATACTGGAAGTCAGAATATGAGTTACCTAATTACAAAATTAATAATTTTACACTGGTATCATCATTTTGCAGAACTATAAACACACATGGTGGTGCTGCAGTATATATAAAAAATGAACTTAAGTTTAAACATCGCAATGACATAAGAGATTTATCAGAGTGTTCGGTAATGGAATGCGCAGCGGTTGAAGTAAATTTAAACAATAAAAAATTAATTATTATTTCTATGTATAGATCACCTTCCTCTAATATTCAACCATTCTTAGCACTAGCTGATAAAGTACTAAACAAAGCTTATAATGAACAAACTTTCATACTATTAGCTGGCGACTTCAATATAGACTTAATGCAGAATAATAACAACACTATTGAATTTAAATCATTTTTAAATTCATACAATTTAATCACTACTATACATGAATACACAAGAATTACCGACAGATCACAAACTTGCATAGACAATGTTTTTACAAATATTGAGGACTGTATGGGAAAAGTGTATGAATATCATATATCAGATCACACATGCCAAGTTGTAAATATACGTCTCAATAATGATGTTAATAATATACACAACTATAAAAGAAATTTTTCTCAAAAAAATCTACAATTGTTTTTAAGTCGTTTATCTTCTGTTAACTGGACCCCAATCGAACACGTAATCAGCAATGATATAAACCAACAATGGAATTTATTTATTAATTTGTTTTATGAGGTATTTAATAGTAGTTTTCCCATAACAAAAAATAAACCCTCCCAAGTTAATAAAAATAAATTGTATAATGAAAATATTAAAAACCGTAAATATATACTTGATTACCTGTTTATTATATCACGACATGATACAAATTATTTATATTTATATAAAGAAGCTAAACGGGAATATAATGTAGAATTAGAAAATTGTAAGAGAAATCAATTAGCTAACAAAATATGTCTATCAGATAATAAAATAAAAACCACGTGGTCTATAGTAAATAAACTAGTAAACAATAAGAATAAACATAGTAATACTCTTCCTGATGTTACGGACGTTCCTGAGTTACCTAATATTTTTAGTGAATATTTTGCTAACATTGCCATTAATCTGTCTAATCAAATACCTGTTAAAATAAACTGTTCTATAAAAACAAATACTGAATCTATAATGCTAGCACCAACAACTTGTAATGAACTAGCTGATATTTGCAACAAACTAAAAAATAAAAATAGCGCAGGCCACGATGAAGTACTAATGTCATTAATAAAAAAAATTATAAACGTAATAGACAAACCACTTGTACACATAATAAACAATTCAATGAAACATGGTATTTTTCCTGATAAGCTTAAACTGGCAATGTTTAAGCCCTTCTACAAAAAAGGAAATGCTGATGCATTAGAAAATTATTGACCTATTAGTTTATTGTCAAGTTTCAGTAAGTTGTTTGAAAAAATCATGTGTAACAGAATAATAACTTTCTTTGACAAACATAAATTATTCAATAAATCTCAACATGGATTTATAAAGAACAAAAACGTAACAACAGCTATTTACGATATAATTGAAGTAATCACAGAAGCATTGGAGGTACGAGACATGACATGTAGAGTGTTTTTAGATTTGTCCAAAGCCTTTGATTGCGTAGATACAAATATATTGTTAAGTAAATGTCATAAATACGGTATTAGAGAAGATGCCTATAAATGGATAAAATCGTACTTAACGTCACGTCAACAATATGTTACTATTGAACAAAACGGTTCTATATTGTAGTCTAGTATTGCTGGGCCTTTGTTCTTTATTATATACATAAATGATTTACCAAGTATTTTAGATGACACAAAACATAAAATAGTCTGTTACGCAGATGATACAAACATTGTTTTTGTTGGAAACGAACAGTATTACAGCAGAAGCGTCTACATATTTTCCAAAACTTGAGAAATGGCTTCTAGCTAATAAGTTATTACTTAACATAAATAAAACACAATGCGTTCAATTTAAGACAGATCATTACAGATGAGATCATATTAATTATTTTAATTGCAATTACACATTTTTAAAAACATCATGCAATGCCACGTGTCTTGGCATAAACATTGATGAATGTTTGAAATGGGCTTCTCATATTGATGACCTTGTTGGAAAGTTGAGTAATGTGATATTTATGTTTCGAGTGCTTCGATCACATTTAAATAAGGACATTTTAATAATTGTGTATCATTTTTGTTTTGAGTCTTTGATGCGTATTGCTATTGTTTTTTATGGAGGTTCAACTTTTTTCAATAAAATCTTTGTTGTACAAAAAAAAGCTTTACGTACAGTCAATAGCATGGCATACAACCAGAGTTGTCGTAATCTATTTACACAAAATAATATTTTAACTGTATATGCTTTATATGTATTTGAATGTTTAATGTTTAATTTTAATAATAAAGATAAGTTTAAAAATTGTATTTCTAGTCACCTGTATAATACTCGTAAAAATATTTATGTATATCCCACGCATCGTCTAAGTATTTTGGAAAAAAAATGTTCATTATACATCAATGAAACTTTTTAACGCTCTGCCTACAAGATTACAAAATATTCAAACAAAAAATAAATTCAAAACAGAAATTAAGAAATTACTTTTAACCATCGAACCTTACTCTCTTACAGAATATTTTGATAAAATTAAAATCTTCTATTAAATCTAGTCATAAGTTTATAATTGTACTAAATGAATGTTTATTTTATAAAATGTTATTTGTAAAATGTAAAACTGTTTTTGTAATTCAGTAACTGTATTTTCAGTATTGCTTTTTTTTACTTGTTTCATATTTATTGTTTTTTATATTTTTTTATATTTAGCAATCTTTATGAAATAAATAAAATTTATCTATCTATCTATCTATCAAACAAAACAAAAATGGCAATTTTGACTAAATTTCAATTGCTTTTTTGAGATAATAAATTTGTTATTCGTTTTTGCGGTAGATATAAATCTATAATAAAGTACATAATATTATAAATTATAGTTACAGGCGTGTTAAGATCTATATAGTTAGCCGCCCGGGTAGTGTAGTAGTTAGCGTACTCGACTGCTATACTAGGGGTTTTGGGTTCGTGCCTTAAGCCCCCTATCTGGAGGGTCAGTTTTTCTGGTTAAGAAAAAATGTGTTGTGATGAGTACGCCTTCTTTTGGATAAGAAGAGAAAATTTAGTACGTCCCGTGTACTGCCTTGATGTTCCGTGCACGGTAAAGAACCCAATAATTTAGGTTGGAACTCCTGAATTTGCGGCAAAATTCCCAGATGTAGTAGTCTTAACCTCTGGCGTCTGTGATTAAACTTGGCATCAAAAATAGACCGACGTTAAATATTTAATTAAAAAAAAAAAAAAAAAAAGAATTATATGGCTATATAAAAATGTCCAATTAGTTATAGTCAAAAAAATACTTATCAAATCATAATTATTTTAAGTTTAAAATTATATTTAAAATTTAAAGCGTTATGTAATATATCACAGTCATGGGTAAGTATAGAATGATAGATGGTATTTATTATATCAAACTATAGATACACATTTGATTACATACAAATATATATCTATATAGAATATCGGAGTTTTAAAAGTTTAATCCAAAAAGTTTGCAAAATCATTAAAATCTGAGTATGGGTCTGATACCACCAAAGTTGTTACACGCTAATATTTCACTACGTATTATAAGGTTATAATAAAAATTATGACAAATAGTCTATTTCATATTTGGAAGACCAAAATTAAAAAAATACATTAATTTTTTTGTCCGGATAATAAAGACAAAACGTTTTTAATTATATTTATATAGTCGTTTTAAAGATGTATTAGAGAGTAAAGTAATATGTAGGAACATCTAGTTATTATTTTGTAAAAATTAAATTGTGGTAGCCATTACAATGTAATAGTTTATTTTAAAAATAAATAAAGCATATTTACTATGTACTATACTCGTGATATAGTACATAATAAATGTATTTTATTTATTTTTATTATTTTGTAACATTGAATTTTCAGCTACAGTTGTCGGAATCCCATAGATGTGGCAAACTCTCAATCTTATTGACCAGCCGACGAGAGATCTTGTTTTACTTCATGATAATACTGAGATTGCATCGGCGTATTGTTGCCAGAGATGCTAATGTTTTTGTAATTTTTTTATATTCTTGATATAAATCAGTAAAACGACTCAAGAGGCGTGAATTGTTGATGCAAGCAGGATAATGTTTTTCAAATCTGATCGGTTTTAGCTCGCCATATCTAGTCTCAAAAACTACTAAAATATCCCGTGATGCCACCGGATCCACTTTTTTGCCGGAACAAGATACCGGTTTATTTTGTAGTACCAGTAAATTCTAATAAACCAAAAATTACAATGTTATGTATGCGTCTATTAAGCTTTTCAGTAATTGCTGATTTAAGTGATTGGTTAGTGCCAGCATATATTTTCAGATTCTATAGCAACTGTATGCAAGGTTATAAGTATAAATTGGTCGGTAACAAGCTTTAGAATATCCAATTTTTTTTTTTTATTTTGGCTAAATAATTTATTAAGTTGTAGTAGTATGCAGAGAAATCAATATTATTGACAAAATCATCATAAGGTAGACAGGTTTCACATATCCAAGTATCAGTGCTATTATCACTGCTGGATTTATCTATATAGTTTTTATTTTATTTATATAATCTTAAGCCTTTCTACCGTTACAGTGTAAGGCGTACATTTTTATTTTAGTCAAGTTTTATTTTGTAAAAGTCTTTCCATTTTATTCTGTTAAAGGTTATCTATTTTACCTCTTCCTACTTTGTCCCTTTTCTTTTTGCATCTTCTCTTATTGCATCGTTCCACTCCTTTCTTGGTCTTCCTATTTGGTTTTTTCCTGTTACTTGTGTCTCACATATTCTCCTTGTGTTTCTATTTTCACTCATTCTGCATACATGTCCAAACCATCTTACTTGTCCTTCTGTAATTTGTTTGTTTATTGGTCGAATCTGGAGGTTTTGTCTGTGCGTCTAGTTCCTTATTTTATCTTTTCTGGTTTTATTTTCTATTTTTCTAAGAAACCTCATTTCCTTAGCGTTTATTCTCGTTTTTTATTTTTCTGTCATGGTCCACGTTTTACTGCTGTATGTTAGAGTAGGTCGAATTACTCCTTTTACAATTTCTGTTTTTGTACATTTTTCTATTCCTTTTCTGTTAAAAAAGGTGTTTTTGAGGATGTTAAATATCTTTCCTATTTTTCCTATTTTGTCTTCTATATCTTTATCTATTTTACCGTTGTTCTGTATTATTGTTCCTAGATATTTGAATTGTTCTACTTGTTCAATTTTATTTTCCTGTATTTTAGTTTTGTGTGTTTTAATTTCTTATGCTATTATCATGCTTTTCGATTTTTCAATGTTTATTTTCATGTTTATTTTTGTCAGTTGCTTTATTAATATATCCATATTGTGCTGTAGGTCTTCTTCCGATTCTGCTACAATTGCCCTATCGTCTGCAAATAGTAGTTCTGTAATTTGTGTTGATTTCATTTTCCAGTATCCAATCTTTAGTGCTTTCATCTTTTTTTTGCTTCCTTAATTGCTTTGTCTAGTACTATTGTAAATAATAGTGGGCTCAACACACAACCTTGTTTTGTAGAAAATTCTTTCGATGCCTCATTATTTGTTCTAACTATGTTTGAATTCTCCTTATACATGTTCTTTATTAGTTTAATCATTGTATTTTCAAGCCCTCTGTTTTCCAATTCTTTCCATATTTCTTCTCTACAAATTCTGTAAAAAGCCTTTTTGAGATCTACAAAACAGATGCGTATGTCTTTTTTCTTCTTTAATAATTTTTCGCTTATTTGACGTAGAATAAAGATCAGGTTTTGGGCGCTTCTTCCTCTTCTGAATTCACATTGACTATCTTCTATTGTATCTTCCAGTTAATTCTCATTCTTTTTTCTAGAATTCTAGTTACGATTTTGTTGACAACACTTGTTATTGTTATTCCCCAGTAATTGTTGCAATTTCTTTTATCCCTTTTCTTGTGTATTGAAAGTATGATTCCTATGTTCCATTCTCTTGGGGTTTTTCCTTTCTTAATTATTTCATTTAGAAGTTCTTTTAACTGTGTTATTCCTTTTTTTCGATGTATTTAATCATCTCTGGTGATATTTCGTCTATTTCTGCTGCCTTTCCGTTTTTCAGTTTTTTTTACTGCCTCTATTATTTCTTCTTCTGTTATCTCCTCCATCCCTTCAGTGTCCGACTCTCCTTGTTTTTTTTTTCGTTTTCTCCGGTCTCGATATCTACTGTAGTATTGTCGGTCAATTCTTCAAAATGTTGTCTTCATCTTTGCATGATTTTCTCTTTGTTTGTTATTTTATTTTCTTGTTTGTCTTTCATATTTATCATATTGTGTTTTTTTTTTGTTACAGATGTTTTAATGTTCCATAAAGCAACTTTTGATTTTCTCTATAGTTTTTATTCATTGATTCTTCTAAGATTCTTGTTTAGCTTTTGTTATTTCTTGTTTTACATCATTCCTTTTTATTTTGTATACTTCGTAGTCTTCTATCTTATTTGGTATAGTTTCCTTTTTTCTTTTTTCTTTTTTCTTTTTTATCTTTGATCTTTTTTTTAATGTTTTCTGACCACTATTCGTTTTTTTTTTTAATATCTTTTCAATTTTTGTTGTTCCACAAGTTTCTTTAGCCGCTTCTAATAAACTGTTTTTAAATATTTTTCATTTTCCTTCAATAATTTTTTTTTTCTCTTATTTTTTTTTTTAGTATCTTTTGGTATTGTTCTTTTATTTGTGTTTGTTTTAGTTTGTATGTTTTAATCTTTTTTTTTTATTTTATTTTGTCTTTTGTCTGTTTTTTTCTTATTCCACTTCATGTCCATTTTTAGTAAGTAATGATCGCTTCCTATCTCTGCTTGTCTTACTACTTTTACGTTTTTAATCTTGTTCCAGTTGTTCTTGATTACTAGAAAGTAGTCTATTATTGATTTCTCATTTCTAGATGGTTGTGCTCTTGTGAGTTTGTGTACTTTTTTGTGTGCAATCTTTGTATTTGTTATTACCAGGTTATTTTCTACACATAGTAGTATTACTCTTTCTCTGTTATTATTCCTTGTCTCTTCTCCTTCTTTCCCCATCCATTCTTCTACTCCTTTGTTTTTCCTGCCCACTCTTCCATTTGCATATCCCCCATGATTATTATATTTTTTGTTTCCTCATAAATTTTGTTTTGAATCTCCTCAAAAAATGTGTTTTTTTTTCTTAATTAGTGTCCTATATTTATGTCCTATATTTCTTCATTTAGTTTCATTTGTATTGACATTAATCTTTTGTTGCCGTATCGTTCTATTATGACATTTTTTATTTTTTTCCGGTGATACTATTATTCCTATTCTTCCTTTTGTTCTTTCTTTTATTTTGACTCCTGACTATATAAACCAATATCCCTTATGTATCCTTTCAATTCCTGTTCCTTTTTTTTTGTTTCCGTTACTCTTAATATTTTTATATGTTGTTTGTTCATTTCTTCTACGATCTCATCAGCTTTATTTTTGTATCCCCTTATGTTCCATGTTCCTAGTCTCAAGTTTACTGCTTCTTCTTTCTTCTCTCTTTTTTTTCTATTGTTCTTCTATCTATTTATTTGTTACATTACATCCATTTTTTTCATGTTTTTTTCTATTCATTCTTTTTCCTTTTACATTGTCCAGATCCATTTCTATTGTCGTTGTGATGTTTTCTAATCTTCTTTTATTGTTTTGTATTAGTTTTTTGGAATTATTGTTTCTTTTCTTTCATCCCATTCCCATGTTTTCTCATCTATTATCATCTTCTTATATTTTACTATTACTCTGTGTCCTTTTCCTCTTTCTTTTCTTGCAATTTCTCTTAGTTTACTTTGTATCCTTAGTTCGTTTCTAGTGAGAACGTTATCTATAAACATCTTTGTGTCTTTTAGTTTATTTTTATTTTTCATGATGTCTTACTTTTCTTCCCAGCTATTTATTTCTGCTATCTTTTCCTATTTTAATGGCTTGAGTTGTTCTTATATTTACATTTATACCTAATTTAATCTTAAGCATCTCTTTGACTGTATTCTTACTTACGTTTTTTTTCTTCCATTCCTTTTATCACTATGTTATGTTTTTTTCTCTTTTTTCCATTGCTTCTATTATATCTACAAGTTTATATAATTCTCTTTTCAGCTGTTGATTTTCTTCTTTCATTTCTTGCATTTCTTTATTGTGTTGTTTTTAGTCATTTCTAATGTTTTTTATTTCTTTCATCATTGCTTGCATCATCTCCTTTAGTTTGTCGATATCTGGGTTAAATACTCTTTCTATTGTGGTTTTCTTGTTTTTTTACTCAGTTTGTGGGCTTACTTCGCCACGTTTTCTCTTACTAGCTGTTATTTCTGTATTTTAGTTCTCCGTCTCCTCTTTTCATATTTCTTTTTGTGGTTTATCTGGTCCCGATTCACATTCCATTCGCTTCTATATTATATCTAATGATGTGTTTTAATTGTCTAATTTAAATTCTGTTTTTATTTGCAATTTCACTATTATTGATTCATTATTCATCTATATAGTAATTAGCACTAATCACATCTAAGTCTACGCATGATATGTAATACCATTTTGCACAGTTCCTTAAGATAAGACTATATTTGTACAATAAATATAATAACACTCAATAATATTATAAACAAATAAGTAAAATAAAGTAGCAAAATATGAAGATAAAAAAGAAGACCACATAGAAGTAGTTATTGATAAAAATAAGTTGTAATTTAAATTAATAAACAAGTGAGTATTGTAAAATTTATGCTATTTATGCTTACAATAAAGTAATAGCTTTAATAGTTAAAACTTATAACACTTAAAGCACATTTGATAAATATTATTATTTTCCGCAATAATTTAACCACTTATAACTGCCACTATTGAGGAGCAATGCGTTTACGTTCACTTTCACAATGCCAGTAGAACCTTAAATGATTCCAAAACCAATTATTCAAAAATTGATCAAAAATTTTTATTAGCCATAGTCTGAGCCGTAAAATACTTTAAGCCGTATTTGTTTAGCAGCAAATTTCAGAACATTTGCTACCATAAACCACTTCAACCGTTTATGTCTATCAAAAAGCTTAACTCTAAATTAGATTCGGAAGTCACTTAATAAGCCGTTGGTCCCATCAACCCCCTTCAAACAAGTTGTAAGACTTCTGGGGCAATGTAAAATAGCTGTAAAACGCGAAATAAAGAAGAAGAAGAAGAAGAAGAAGAAGAAGTTAGATGGCGTCAAAAACTATTAGATTATGATTGTTATTGTTTACAAGAAAATAATATTATTGGAGTGTTTGTAATGTAGAAATTAAGTATATGTCCAGTTTTAATGTTTAAAGTTATGATTAATAAAAATTCCTATTTATCTACTCTAACAGTTCATAAGGTGGCATACAAAAAAAAAACAGTAAATATTTTAGAAAGTAATAGTATAGATAGACTACAAAGAAAAAAATTCTTATAATTATGTATTCAATTTTAAATATTTATAAAAACATAGCAACGTAAAATCACCTTTTGATTGCATTTATAGATTATTTGAATGTGAAATACTGATAAATATACAAATTGTTTATGTTATTGTTAAAATAATACGTTCTTTCAACTAAATAATGATTTCTAATTGACCTACAAAACAAGACTGCTAAATATTGCTTTAAATACTCTATAAATATGTCGAAAAATGATATTTTGAGATTAGGAAAATGTTCATAGTCGTGGACAAATACATTTCAGTTAAAGAGATAACACACCTGCTTATTTATTATGTTTAAAGACCTGCATTATTGATACAGTTAAAAACTCTAGCAATACCAAACATGATCAGATTAAAACTTTATATTATTCATTTATCTTTATTTGATTGTTTTTTTTTTCAGTTTCAAAGAGTTCTCCTAAAGCATTGAAAGTTGAGCACATGTCTATATAATTTTTTTTTACTTAAAAAAAATCCATACAACCACTTCCTAAAATATTTACCATTGAGCCCCAAGCGTTTAAATATAATTATAAAAAATTACAAGCTAAATTTTTAAATAAATTTGGAAACTTATAATTTGACCCTCATTATCAATGCACACTTTTCATATACGGTTTATACATTTTCATAATCTAATTGACCCATTTTAATATTTAAATTTTATTGTGATGTAAAATCTAATTCAATATGAAAAATACAGAATTTTTATTGTGGATTAACCCAAACCCAGTTATTAAAATGTTATTTTTATCCTGATATACCTATTACAACAGAGAATTATTCATGTACTAAAAACAAATTAATAAACAAATAAGATTAAACCTTGGCATTAACATATTTCACACTTCATTAACAATATTTCAATGTCACAAACAATCTTCTATACAAATATATTACCACATAATTTGCATACTGTATTCCCCTCACCCTACTAGTCTACATCTTTCAATATGAACAAGCCGCTTGCTTTACCGCTGTAACATATTTGTAGGGGTTATAGGTATTATTGTGATGGAAGACATCGGCGGAGCCTATGTTTGTAGGATCAAGAGTATAAAGAAAACTGTAAATAGAAGGATAACCGCGATTTTTTTGTTATCCTTGCCACGTTGTCTGATTTTTTTTGGGTACTGTGTGAAACGAAAAATTTAAATATATTTTTTTTATGGATAGAGCGATTTATATCAGACTTCTTATAAATATTTCACCGCTTATTGATTACGCATTTCAATATCGCCGCAATGTGTAAGCAGAAAATTGATTTTGACTTTGATGTAATATTGAAAAGATATATTTTATGGTTGAGCTTCTTGAAACCATATTTATACTTGTTTTTTTGATATATGTGCTGGCACGTGTTGATATAAAATTGTCAATATAAAATAATAAACTTAAATACATTTCTTACCAAAACTTACAACGGTTTGAACACTTACCTGAAACAAAAATAAGTTGTCATAATTTATACATTTTATAATATGTTATCTATCATAATAACATAAATTATGAAACAATAATAAAAATAGCATAGCATAAACTATATTAAAGCAAATTCAAAAATAAAATAGATAGGTCTGGAATCTTATGAGAATACGAGTAGCCATTTTAAACACTCGCCACCACATACTGTCGGTTTTGTCGCCTATAAATTTGACGCGCTTAATTTTATAGGTTCTCTACTTATATTACATTACAAATCATATTAAAACTGGGCACCGTCTGCTCCTTGATAGACTGCCCATAAAACCATCTCCAATATGGAAATCGCTTTTACATCCTACTTTAGAATACCACAGATTTCAAACTTGCACCCCCTATAAAAATCCATCTCAATAAAATACAAAATAGATTTTATGATAAGTTTTACTAGTCGAATGCGAACTATTTGCATATGAAATTCATATTTTATAACATGGTTATCATAACATATAGGGCACATTTTTCTTATCGTTTAACCACATTATGTATTTTACTGCGATAAAGAAGGTAAGTAACTGAGCATCAAATATATGCATATGTTAATAAAAATAGTAATCATTATAAAATATGCTAAATAAACTCTAATGTTACATATCGACAACTAATAATAAAAATAAAATATATACTATGACCACTGAAGCGGTGGCAGGTTTATATCGGCAATAGCAAGCACATCTTTTTAAACTGTCGTCATAAAAATGAATATGTAAATTAAATTCCATAAATTAATAAATTAAAATACCAGATTGAAAATAATAGGATACTTAATTACTTCAATAGCTGCGTTCAGAAGGACTTATCGTTGCCATAAATGCAAACTAGACTGATAGAAAAGAAATTAAAAAAAAATAAAGATAGAAAGGCTTAGTCACAGTTTTGAAAAAAAAAAGTTGTTATGTTTTTAATCTCTAATTTATTAAAATTTGACCTATATTCTTGAAAAATCAGTGCAAAAGTGCAAAAGTTATATTGATAAAATGTCAAAAAAAACAAAATCCGACCATGAAACATCAAAATATTGTAAGAAAAAACTAAAACCCAAACCGCCTTCAACGTGGTCACAATCTCGCTCGTCGCTAGGCATACTACCCAGCGTCACCAGAAATTCCGGCTCATACCTTTCCCAAAAAAATAAAAAAAAACCTACATCTTCTACAGCTATTACAGCTAAGCTCCAGCTCACAAAGATCCCAGACGCCCCGCCCCGGTCCAGTCCTTTTTTAAGAAGTTTGCAAAGAATTTGTAAGATTCCAGGACAAAGACCGGATAGATGTTCAACAACGTCGCCGCCTACAAAAATCCCTGCTTCCAGAAGAAACATTCAATATTGTGGCTAACTAAAAAAAAACTAAAAAAACTGAAAAAGGAATCCATAGACCATCAACCGATCCAGCAAGTCAGGCGTCTTCAGTGCGATTAATGCCCATTAAAGTCTACCTCTGGTCAACCTATTAACCCTTTAGGCCCTCTATCAAGTCAACTCATTTTGGTAACACCCGCAAGTAGTGCTACCTCAAAACGCTCACCTTCTATTGTTATACGATATAAAACCGTATTTCAAAAACTAAAGATACAAAAATCATCAATCTAAATGCAATCTCTTTTGCATAAAGATTTCCGTGCTGCAATTGTATACTGCAAGAAAAACGATGTGCACCATTACACTTTTCAGTTAAGGTTCAAAAAAATCTTAAAAAACAAAATTAAAAATGTGCACAAATGCATCGAGGCTAATGCAATACAAACAGAGTTCATCGTTCTAGAGTACGCTCCTCCTAATGACAAATGCATTATAAAAAAAGGAATAAAAAACTTTTCCTCACGTATTACGTTTAGCTACCGCAGAACCCACAAAGCTGAGAAATGATGTATCTCTTAAAATTGTGCAAAATTAAAACCTAAGTCTGCTTACACAGACTGTCCAGCTTATCTCAAGCTCTCAATTCACTTGCCTCTCAACGGCAGATTCCTAAATCTCCCTGAAACACTCCCTATGTACGCAAAAAAATTCTATGCAAATACAGCGAGAAACCAAGCGCAATTCATCAACATCATCCCAGCCAAAAATCAGATTTTCTTCCGCTTGGCTCAAACACTAAGTGCACTACTAATACCACTTAAATCTTTAAAATATATTGCTCGCAAATCCACACAAAAAAAATAACTAAGTTTAACTTATTTGGGCATGTAGTTTGGATTGGTGTTGTTCGGACACTCATCAAAGTATTTGTGCTCAAATTTTTTAATTTCATAGCCTTTGAAAGGCAAATTAAAATTAAAATTAATTTTGTTAGGCGTGTGGTTTAGAATGGTTTTTCCTGTCCACTTGCTCGAGTGTGTGAATGACAATCACTTAGGTAGGTGAATGTTAATTAAGTTTATAAAGCTTGTGGTTTAATTTGTGTTTTAAAAAAAGCAAAAATGTAGCTATAAACTGTTAAAATGTGTAAAAAAATTCATAAACTTTCAATCAAAAAAACTAAAATTCGGCTATACTGTCAAAAGGTGCAACATTCTATTTATAGAAGGTCAAAACACCAAAATTTTGTCATAAACTTAAAAATAAAAAGCAAAATTTTATTTATAAAAAATAAAAAATTCCTAAATCCGGTAATAAAATTCCAATTTAAAAATAAACATAAATCTGGCCAAAAACGGTTTAAAACTTAAAAACTCAGTTCATAAAAAGTCAAAAATTGCTAAAATAAAACTTTGAAATTTTATACAATTGTCAAAAAGCACAAAAAATCCTGTCATAAACTGTTAAAAATTGTAAACAAAATCAATAAATATTATATCCGATCAAAAATTTTGTTAGAGAGTAGCTCAAAATCCATATATAAAATATTAACTGGTAAAAAACCAAAATTTGGCCAAAAATTGTAAAAAGTGCTAAACTACATTTAGGAAATATCAAAATAAGCAAAATCCGGTCTTATTGCAGACCCTTGCTTACATATAGCTACGCCACTAAAGATAATCAAGCCAAAGTTTGATTTTTAACAAGCTTATGCAAGTTGCTAAATACTTAAAATATCGTGAAAAAGCTCATTATTGAAATAAAAAATCATTATGATTTTTTGTTAAAATTTTAATCATATAAATTAAATAATTTACATAATATCTAATCAAAATTGAGCTAAGTTTTTAGAGTTTTTTTTAACTTTTATGTTTATGTAGTTTGTGAAAGTTTACAGCGTTAGCAACAGTTTGAATATACCGTTCGTATATCCAAAGAAAGAAACTACTTATCTCTGACTGATGACTTAAGATTTGCAACTGATGAGCTACATATTTGTGTTAAATTATAGTTCTGAGTACTAAAAATAATGCAAAAGTTGTATTTCTTATACATAATAAGCAACGACTAAATTTTATGACCAGATTTCTCAATGTAGAAACTGACAAAAAACTTTACAAAATTGTCATTTAACTTCAATGCACAGCGTTTTCAAGTTAGATGACAAAATTATATTTATGTAGTAAATATTATTTTTATTAATTTATCTTAATAAAAAATGATAAAAATTAACACAATATTTGTTATACTTACTAAATATTATATAAAAAAAGTTGCTACACACTTTGGTATTATATCCTGACCTAAAACTATAAGCGTTTGCTTAAATTATTTGTTAAGAATTATAAAAATGTAAGATGTTGACACAAGTATTGAAATAGACGGTTCTCTTACATTTGTTCACATAAGTTGTATAATAAATGCCTTCAATAGAAAGTTAATGATTCTAATTTGTAGAAAGAAAGTCTAGTCAATATTTTTATTTTTATCCACCTAGAAATTGAACTTGGAACCACTGTGCAATAGAAACAAAATAACATTTGTGGGTTTTGAGATACTGGTGTAAGCATATGAACATCTTAGAGACAATTAGCAGAAACTGGTATAAAAGCTTTTAAATCAGTTGTTAAACCAAAATTGCACCCATATACCAACGCTGCTAGTAACTTAAACTTTAGATCAATAGAACACCATACTTTTTACCAATGAGTTTTGCCATTTGCCAGATAAAACCGAACAAGTTTGGCAACAACTTAAAGAATAATTGGCAGAAAGTACTTTTGAGCTTTGTGTTAGTTATAGATGTGGTTCAGTTATGATGTTAGCACATATATGGTATTTTTTTTAAAGAAGTTTTTTAACAGCTCAAACAATATGTTGCAGTGGTTTTAAAAGACTTTGTGATGCCATTTGCTCTATTTATTAAAGATAACTTATAAAAACGCAAAATTGCTTTCACAAGATACGTCACTGAAAACTTAGATTAATTTGTAATTGTGAAAATAAATAGAACATATTTGGACCATAAATATTTGTTATAATTCCTAACAAACGTTGCACAAATAATTATTTCATCAGATGGCAATATGTCTTTTATTTCGTTTAAACAATGTTCATGGAAATATCTATACAAAATGCAAAAATCTGCAACATTAGTCAATTTTGGGTATGCAATGATCCAAACAACTTGTTTTTAATAGAGTTTATAAAAGAAAGTGTAGTTTCAGATGTTCTACTCTATACTTAGAAATAATGCTCAATACAAGGACGAATATAAGTTTTATATATGCAAAAGCTGAACAGAAGTAAAAAAGATTCAGTTATAAATTCATTGCTTAGTTTAATATTTGGTACATCAGATTTTGATACATTAAAAAATTGAGTTTGTTAGAGTTTTAAAATTGACTATGTTAAGAGTACCCTATTCAGATATTGTTTTAAAATCTTTGTTTATTGAAGCTACAGATTCTAACCTAAAAATTTCAAAACGCTCAGCCTTATTTGTAGATATAGTCTTTAGAAAATATAAAGTATAAAAGGTGCTATCATTTGCAAAATTATAAATAAGACTTTTAGTTATTTAATAAAGTGGATTAATATAAATGGAAAATTAAGTTGGCAAAGTTAAAACTATCGATTCTAACTATATTTTTCTATTGTCAAGAAAAATTTTGATAAAATTCACAAACTTATGATCAATACTTATACAATAGACCTTGCTAATAAGATTAAGATGTCATACCCTATCAATTACTATGTTATGTTACAAAGCATACGCAGTTTGTTTTAATTGTAAATTTGCTGTACAATATTTAATTCAAAAGTTACCAAACACATATTGAGTCTAACCTAAGCTCAAACTATTACAAAAAATAAAGATGCATGTAGCCAAAAGCAATAACCAAAAAATATAACTAACTAGTTTTTTTGTCATATTTTACAATTCCTTAAAAAATTACTTTAATGCTGTGCATAACAGTTTTAACTGCAATTAAATGTTACACAAAATAACCAATATGCACATAAACTAAGAGAAATAACTCAAGGCAATATAAAGTTAAAGCAAAAGTAACTACCTCTTTTTTTCTCAAACTTATTAGAAATTAACGTGTATTAAGCAAACAGTATTTCCAAAAATAAATTGAGATTGTGTCTATAAAGAAATAAATTAACAAACAACAAATTTAGTAACAGCTTGAGCTGCATCAAACGTAAGTTCGTCAACAAAATTGAAGCAAAGATAATGATGCTAATTACAGTAATAAACACTTAAAAATCAATACATACATATTTTTTATCAAATATAAATAAAAACCACTTTGTTTAAAATAAATATCAACATATATATTTTTTTAATACGTCCAAACTTTAAATTTAAATTAAACAACTAAATTAAATATCTTAGAACTGTTTATTTTGAGTGAAGTAACAACAATGATAATTTTAATTTTCAATACCCAGCGTAGCTGTTTATGATACAAATTTGACTACATTTTCAAGCAATTAAACTTGCAATTGTTTGAGCTATGTTTGCTTTCAAGGCTTTAATTTGTTGGTTTGTTGACATATAGAAAAAATTCAGCGTAACCCCAAAAAAATAATTTGTTGTCTCAATAATTCCATTGTTGCGTTGACTGTATGAGATGTCACACCGTTCTGTTGGAACCAAATTATTTCATGATAATACCATTCAAATTCAGAATTAAATAATAATTTATTATTGCTTTAGTGTTTGTTATTGATGGTAACGCGCTTTTCAAATATTTTTTTAAGAAATGCGGCCTAATGATGGGGTACAACCTGCATGTATTTTTGTAATGCGACGGCAATTGTTAGAATATTATTGCATTCGTTCTACTTCAAAAGTGGCACTTCTGTTTTGAATTAAAGTAACAGTTTAGCCAAACAAATGCGCTTTAAATTCTAGCCTCTACTACAGCAAACGTATCGTGCAAATGATGGTTTTGTTGTTTGAGTTTTTAGACAAGCTAAATCTTGTAAGGCACTAATCCAATAGCTTTAAGCAAAATTTACCTCGTAGTCGAATAACTAAGCCCAACTTCTTGCAATCGTTAACAAATAAAAAAACTTGGGTCTTAAAAAAAAACATTTAAAAAAACAATGGCAAGATTTTTTTTTTAAACGCACAGTTGTTGTCTGGTTTTTATTTTAATATCAGGCAGAGTAAAATACGTTTGCAATTTATCAATAATTTGAGAAATTGCATTACTCGGTTAAACAAATTTACAAAGTAATGTATAAGTTTGACGCACAGAACACTATATACAGTACATACGAGGCGTGTTATTAAAGTAAGTACCGTTTTGTATTTTGACCGCTGCAGCATTGCGTGATGTGTTTTTACAGACGCCATTAAGAAAACATTCGATTGTAATTACATTTTTTGTGAGTATTTAAAATGTCTCTTCCTATTGAGAATACCGCCGATTGTGAAATACGCGTTGTGATTTGTTTTTTTAGTGCTAAAGGTAAAAACGGCTGAAATTTTTCGTGAGAAAAGTAAAGTTTATGAAAAAAACATCATGAGCTATAAAATGGTACAGATATGGGTTAGAGCTAAAAATGGCCTCTTAAATGTTCACAACAAGGAACACACATAGACGTTCGACTCTCACCGAGAGCGGACATGCGTGTATATCGAGTGTATTGCTCTCTATATTAAATAAATTAAAATTTATTTTAATATTTGAACAAAGCGGTGGCTTGTTATGTAAGTGATGTGCATTTTAAGTAATGGCTGGAAACAACGTTATCAGCAACGAAATCTCCGATAACCAACCTAATGGAGATTTGTGCATGAGAAGATGCGGTAAAATAGTGGGAAAGGGAACAATTTGCATTATTTGTAAATTGCCGTGTCGTCCAGGTTGTATCAAGGATCACAATTGTGGATTAAAAACTAATAATATTTAAAAAACTCCGATTTAAATATTACTACTGTTCTCCGTGAAAATGTTCTGTTAAGAAAATTAGTTGCTGAACTTGAAGACAAGAATAGAATTATGAATTATGGCTGAAAACATTATTTTTCTAAAAGATAAATTTGAGTCAAAAGTAAAACTTAAAACGGTACCGACGTATGCGGATAAGATAATAAGTATCAAAAGTCCGGAATTCGATGCAAGCCCACTGAAGGCTAACGAATCTGCAGCAAATGTAACCGCTGCGCGTAAGGGTATACTCACGCGTAGCCGGCTTAATTCAAACAGATCAGCGGTACCCAAACAAACCGCCGATAATAATAAATCCACTCTTAAAAAAGCATTAAAAAAACAAATCATTATTGATGCTGGAAAATATGATTTCAATAATTTCGTAGGAAGTCAAAAGTTAGCCTGGTTATATTTAAGCAGAATCAAAACAAGTGTTAAAATTGCGCAAATCGATACTTATATTAAAACAAAATGCAGTCCATCTACAATTCTCTTGGAAACGGTAACAACTACAAAACATAGTCAATCTTTCAGTCTGGCATTGACTTTACATTGCTGGAATCTGTCATAAAGGATGATTTCTAGCCTGAAGGTGTTGCTGTTCGCAGATATTTTCACCCACGGAAAAATATACAAAAACCTTTTTTATCCAAGAAAGCGGCCAAGGGAATCTCGAAAACATAAGATTAACAGGTAACAATGTGGCATATAAAGATATAAATATTCTATTTATAAATATTTAGTCAATTAGAAATATTAATAAATTTGAATCCTTGCTTTACAGTCATGCTAACAAATTTCATGTGTTATGTTTTAGTAAACATTTTCTCAAAAAAGTAGAAACAGAAATGCTTCAAATAAATAATCTGCATGCAGCACACTTTTCACTCTCGTGGAGGTGTTGCAACCTTATTAAAGCAAGGATTTAAATGTCGAGCACTTGAGCAAATACAAAAAATGTCTGTTGAAATGCAATGTGAAATTGTTGGCATTTTACTAATAAACTTCTTTAATTAATTAAAAGTCTTATACATAGTTTTGCTGCTCTTAACACTTTTCATACTTTCCAAAAACCATATCGACTAATATGGCAAAGCGTTTTAAAACTTCTAGGTTAGATAGAATCTGTAACATCAAATCAAATGTTAAAATAATATCTGACTAGTCACTAGAGTACTTCTAATTTGATCAATTTCAAAATAAAAAAACCAACATTTTACTTTTTCTAAGTGAAAATGCAAGAAATATTAGTAATATAAAAAAAATTAAATTTTATTTTATTATTTATAGATGGCAGGCAAAAATAAGTCGTAAAAACCACAAGCAAAAAAGCATTTGCAGCACTTCGACGTCCACGCACTCGCTTCGCTCGTGAGGCCAAACATCGGTGTGCTTCAAACAATGTTTCCCTGCTGTTGAAAGACTACTATCATTAAATCTATTTTTTAGTATATTGAGAAGTTTTTTTTTTTTTTCAATATTTTCTTGGTTTGTTAAAAAATATTAAATATATTCATGTTCATCATCTCCAGTCATCTCCAATATAAATCCCCAAAATCAATATTTATTTTTACCTTAAAATAAAACTAGTTGTAGCAAGTAAAACAATGTTAATCACTGAAAAATGTTACACGGCGAGGTAAAGTAATTTTATCAAACGCCAAAAATTTACATTTGATAAATTATGAAAAAAATTGACAAAAAACCGATATACAAACATAGACGTTATTTACTTTTACTAAAAAAATAATTAATTTAGAACATTTTAAGTATTCTATAAAAAACTTAACAACGCTACTAAAAAGGTTGGTTACTTTTTACTTATACCCCTACTTGTTGTAAATTTTCTATAAAACATGTTTTTTTATTAAAAAATTCTATTTTAAAATTTTTTCTACTTGTTAAAAACAGTTAAACTTGACAATTACTATAAAAATATTTCTAGTGTATTATTAAATTAAAAAAATAATAATTCATAATTGACAATTTTGCATATTAAACTATTATTACTTGTACCTTAAAACTTTTAAAATTTATTTGTGCAGTTAGACAAAAACACGAGTTAAAAACTTAAAATGTGTAAAAAGGACATGAAAATTTAATAAAAACTCAGAAGTATGTAAAGTTGATAAGAATTAAAAGAATTAGAAAAACGTTATGTGATTTTTGTGTTTTTATTATGTTTAGTAATATCTTTTTATTAGTACCGCATACTCATTACTGCTTCATAGGGAAAAGTAGTATATCCTTACACATTTTCTTAGTTGGCAATCACAACCTTGTGTTTATAGAGCTAGTGCGTTCTAATAAAGCCTTAGGCATCTTCGTATTAAAGCCTTAAGTTAGCAAACGCCCAAGAACAAGGTTCCAAACTAAATACAATCTCTACAGAATATTAGCCGCATTGTGGAGCTGTAGAAAGATTATCCTTGTGTTTACACCATGCGTGAAAACCTGTAAAAAAAGATTAAGGAAATCTATTAGCTGAGTCACTCTAGAGATGCGTTTCTTTTTAGGTAAAGCGAGCAACTTTAGTGCTGCGATGACAATATCTGGTAACCCTAACCTAACCTAACCTAACCAAGCCAAAAATCTTAGTCAGAAAATAGAAGCTTCCAAGCCTCTGAACAAAGGAACACTTTTAGAACAAAGGAAATAAAAAAAAGTTTTGTTCATCCATTTCTAAACCTTTACCTACGCAAAAAAAAACAATGATGTCTGGGACAAACCTAAAAACTAAACCCACTTAAAAAAAATAAAAATCAGCTACCAAAATGCTGTATCTAAACACCTCCAAGGGAACTAACGCCATTCTGGCCAACCCTTTATACAAAACTTCCAAAACACAGATAGGGTTAATCATAAATGCTTTAGCTCAGATGCTGAATAAAAAATAAATTGCACACAGAATAGATACTTAAAATCACCTGTAATAGTTACAAAATACAATTTGTAGCCTACAACCACTGTGGCCAAAAGCAAGGTTGAAAGTCGCGCAGGCAGATTACCTCTCTAGGCAGACAAAAAGCACTCTCTAGCTCTTAAGACCTCCAAATGTCATTGAGCTGATATTGAGTCGCGTTGAAAAGTAAAACAAAAAACTTAACGTAAAGAACTAAAGCATTTTCTATACTACAAAAAATATACCAATCATTTACAAGGGGATAGCCGAGTAAGCTACTAAGTTCTTAAAACCCGTTAAGATTGACTCAACAAGAAACTTACTCCATCCGGACTAAACCGGAAAGGAAATATGGTCAAATTCAAATTAAAAAAAACACACAAAATAAGCCAGAAAAGAAGAGCACCTTATCATAACACTCAAGAAAAAGCCAAATAACAAGTCTCATTAAAGTAATTTAATGCAACCTGCATCACTGTCGATCAATCTTGACAATACTACGCCGCAAATTAAAAGTGATGAAAAACACAATAGCCATAACGCAAGAATCATGGATAGTAAAATCCAGACTATGTGCATTTACACACCTAAGCATATAGCTCTCCACTAGCAATATCACGGCTGTGATGATCAGCTCTGCCATGGGAATAAAATACCACCAACATCTAACAAAATTTATGAAGGAGATAGTTTGCTATTAAACAAGTAGCAATATAAAATTCCTGATGGGATATGATGTAAACTCCCACAACATAGTATAAGGAATAATGGACATCAACGCCGTAATTTATAATTTATTATCAGTACTAACCAAAAATACTAAACCAAAATGTTAAACAAATTTTTGTTACATCTTGCAGCCAGACTGTAATAGATTTTGCAAGTATAAAATTTTTAAACAAAATACAAAACTCATCAGATCACAAATGGATAAAATTCAAATTAAAACATATACACAAAACAGAACACATGTCCAACTAAAACTAAACGCCGGCCGACCAGGCTACCTTTCAAAATAACCTATACTATTCTGAGTAAACGCAAAAGTATTGAAAAAATTGAAAACTACGTAAGTAAGTTAAAAAATTATTTAATGCAAACATACAAAGACTCCTGCTCACGTAAGTTGGTTTCTGGTTCAGCAAAAGTAGCATACTCATGGTGTGACAAGCTAAAACGACTGCAAAGAAATTTTATATCAAAGCATTAACTCAAAACTTTAATGAGACTGTAAAACAAAAATTTGTTAACAACACAAGGAAACATGAAGATCTTTTTGCGAAGACGTTAAAAATACCTCCAATGCTGCAACTTCAAAAAGATCTTATCAAAAAACCCACAATAGCAAATCAATTACTTAAAACGTTTAGACAGCACATACACATTCAACCTATTGAAAGCAGCTAAGATACTTTTAAAAACCCATTTCACAGGCGGTACCACTCTAACACAAGGTTAGTTTGATGCTGCAACGCATGAAAACATTAAGATGCAGTACAGCACCTTGTAAAAGAAACTTGCATAACCTGTGCAATAAGAAGTTTTCCACCATATAAAACACCAAAACTGAATAGAATTTTCCCGGCTCCTCTACAATAAGGCAAGGACATCATCCTAACCATTGTAGTAAAAATGTAAAAACAGACAAAAATAAAAATTATATTTACACCAAAACCAAGACGCTGTGACTACATTAACTAAAGCAAAAGTATTGGTGAATATCAACTGTGTTAAGTGCCTTTCAGATGCTTGGAGTATTTAAAAAAAATGTACTGTCATCTTCAAGATGCTGTAATTGATGTAACTATTCAGAAACTCAAAAAATAAAAACGTTACAAATCAAAAAGAGCAATACATCTAAACTGACTTAAATAAAACTAAAATTTAGCAGTATAATAACTGAAAAATAGAGTGGTCAATCTCAAGTCTAACATCAAGTGAATATGAATAGAAAATTGTACAAATTGCTGTAATTTCTAATAAATAAATAATTATTGTCAAAAGACTAAAATAATACGCATACAGACACAACTATTTATTTTCACGCTATATCTCGTAAACTTGGTGCTTTCCATTTAATGATTCACATAATAATAATTAGCACTCATTTTTTATCCAAATTTATTAAACAAAGAGAACATTGAGCAAAAGACCAAACAAATCTACACTTAAAACAGTCATACCTTCAACAATCAATTTAAAATATTATACAAATGTAATAAAAGCCTTAAGGTCAATACTACTAGTACGCGTATAGATAAACTTAATTTGTTTATTTCCAACTTCTAGCTAATACAAAAAATCATACATCTAACTCATATGTTTTAAAGCCTTTGTTAAAATAAAAATTATGGTTCCACATATTTCTTCCCTTTAATAACGGAGAAAATCAATAAAATGTTAAAAAAATAAATCATCATTATCTTGCAAAGTACATATAAGATTATAAGATCATTTTGAAATTCTCACATCATATAGACAAATTCAATCTCGGAAGATTCACAGTTCCAGAATATTAAGTCTTAGTTTTTGTTTTGGAAATATAACCATCATCGCAAATTGTGTGTTTGCAAAAAATGCAGCAAATTTATTTTACCATAACTTTTTTATCACAGTGTTGTTCTTAAGCGGACAAACAGAATTTCCATCAGAAAACATAAAATTTGTGTATACCAACCTCAAAAAAATTATCCAATGTATTAATTTTGATCTAGTAGCATGAGAGTGAAATTATTTAACATTACGGCAAATTTCAAACAATTACTCCACTATCGCTACCTTTTTGTTTTGTTTATAAACTTATTATTTGTAATTTTATCAATAATCATCTGCCTGATGACTGTGTAGTAAAAGGTGTTGCAATTTATTAATAAATCTTTGAAATCCAAACAACGTATATATTAATTATTAATCCAATATAGAGTTTCAACATGTATTCGCCGCATCAGTTCAATACTATTGTATATTAATAATGGATTTATGCTCTGCATTAATAAATTTACTAATTAAATTAAATCAAATCAACCATTGATTTTTATTTCCACTGATTGATGTGGGGAGTACAATATATGTAATATAATAATCTGCAGCAATAACCAATTAGCATAATGAATATGTACTGCGCAAATTATATGCATTACAAATTATATTACGTAAACTGAAAATGTATTTTGCAGTTACGTAACCTAGAGCACGAAAGGCGGCACACAATACGCCATATGTTCCCGTATACCCTTACAGTAGCAACACATGTTTGACTTCGAGGAATTGTTTAACATCCGTTCTACGTCAACTTAACATTTCGCGAGAGTTTCAATATATATGCCTAGGATCTCATTTCTTTTCATATGCCTTTTCCTCTCTCGTCCTTCGCATCGACGAGAAATGTGTTTTTAACCACCGTCACGATGAAAAGATATTTCGAATCGGTGTAAATTAATTCAAAGTGTAATTTTGGCATTCTTTCCAAATGGTAGTCGGGTTAATATATGTGTTCAATATGTCCGGATAATTCCCAAATTGGAACTTACGACCTGCGGCTTACCTCGGGACATTCCGCTTTCCACCTTCAGAGACCCAGAGACGTCGCCCTGGCCTCTTATTGCTGCCTCTTTCGCACAAAGAATAGTTTTTGATTAGATTTTATTGATTCTACGCTGGCCACAGACTTTGGTACATAGTCCGTGTGAAATTTTAAATTACACATTCTATTTATATAAACAATGAATAATAGACATGTTCCGTTTTCCAATATTGTGTATTTTATATTGTAACGTATTGCATCTTGATATTACAGTGTAATATGCTCTATTTATTGTATATAAAATATGAAATATAGCTGAGGTTGCAATTCACCACAAATTGCAATTTCATCTCTATTAGAAAAGAAGTTATTACAAACGGAAATAAAAATATTACATTCTCGATTTTAGCTTAGTTAATAATCAAATTAAAGTAGCCTTAAACGTTTAAATTCATTTCAGATTATTTAAAGTACTTATTTACAATTCATGTAAGTCAAAGTAACATCTAAAAGGGTTATTTAAATGTAAAAAATTCAATATCAGATTCAAAGACAACTGTGTGGCAAGACAAGCTCTACTAGAGAAACTCAATCATAAACAACATAGTAAACAAGATCTTTTTTTTAAGCAAAATCAATTTAAAACTTAACATAGACATACATATTGTGATTATTAAATAACCTTTTTAAAATCCAGAAAAAACGTTTCAAATAATTTAGCAACAATCAAAGTTATATACACAAAACTAAAGATACATATTCGTTTATAATCATTTTTTCAAACATTAAACGCAATTCCGTTGTTGCAAATAAAATTATTAAATGCTGAATTCAACAAAATTTAACGACAACAAATAAAAATCAGAACAGTAAATAATTCAAAAAAGGTTTTCAATGCATTCCTCATTGTAAACTAAATACAAAACGGAAATTGAATGTGTTGTTTTATTAGTTAGTTTAAGTTCTTAGTATATCAACTTAAATACACTATTAATGTCAATCTTGGCAACATAATAAAATATAAATCAAAATGAATAGCAAAGATAAAATAAATTGTCAAAAACAATTTCAAAAGATGAGTAAATGTTTCTCTATAATGTATAACCTCACAAGTACTATTGGTTTTACGATACAAAATAGTAAATTAGAATACGTAATACGAAAATAAAAAATCAATATTAGATTCACACTGCCAAGGTTTACCAATTTTTAAGACTCGTATTTACTAATTTTAATGCACTTAACAAGTCTGTATTTATAAAATAAGATGTACCTAATTAGATATAGCAAAAAATCGAATACATTAGATACTGTTTTGCAGTATAGGCACTGTTAACATTTGGTAGCCAGAAATGTTTTTTGTGCAAATTTAACACAATTCTCAATTGGAAATTGTTTTTTGTTGATGCAGTATATTAACTTTGGACGTCTAAAATTACGTTAGAAAACAAATTTAGAAATAGAGTTTTCAAATATACTTCAAACTCTTGCAGTTAGCGGTTTTTGCAACAAAAAACGGTTAGATGTGTGCGTTTTGTTTTTAATTTTGCGGCGTACCAAACACTTAATTTTTTTTGCCAAAAGTGAACAAATGGTTGAAAAGCCTTGCCCAAAACACTAACAACAAATTTTACATAAAATACATCATTTATTAATTTTAAATAATAAATTTGTTTTGGTAATCTGATTCAAATAAATCTTGCCAAAAATGCCATTGCCTGTCCGTGTAGAATTTAACTGTATTACAGTCTGCTTCACACACAAACAGTTCAACGTTTCTCCTAATAGAAAGCAATTCGTCAACATCTTCGACTCATTAGTAAACATAAATTGTTTAATAGTTACTGTGATTTTATGTAAATTGTCTCTTCGGCCAGTGAGATGCTAGACACACTGATTATAGGTGCATACTCTGAAACACAAGTTTATGTGTCTCTTACTAGATGAAAAAGCAATTTACATAAAATACATCATTTATTAATTTTACTAGCAACAAGGCTAGTGCTGAATGTGCTAGTCATTAAACAAACCCTATACATGACATAATGTAGATAGACCTGAAAAGCATAAATTAGAAAGTTAAAATCCATTTTTAATCGCACCAAAGCTTATGCATAAGAAGCATGGATTTCCGATCTGCTCCCCATAACTTTTTACTTTTAGGAAATTAAGTGTCACAACACATCTTGATTTCAAACGTGATAAATTGGAGCCCCAGGTCATAGCCCGGTCAAATATAAACCAAAATAATGAACATTTTCCTGTACAAAATTAGGTTCTTCCCAAAAAATAATATAAGTTCATTATGCAGTGTTTGGTTTTCTATAAAAATAAATAATCAACGTTTTACTAATAGAAAAAGTGCTTCAAGCAACTCAATGTTGGATATTTGCCAAGGCTTAATAAATTTTAATATTTTATAAACAATGCCATAATTTAGCAAATACTCTACAAATAAAACGTTTTCTAACTATCGTATCTCAACAGCAAGTCATTTGGTGTTGCAATGTCAAAGAATTCAGCAAAACAAAATGTTGAATTTGTAAACCAAACATTTTTAACTGCTGTGTCTAGCCAAGCAAGGTGATCAGTAGTAGAACAATGACAATTTGCACTTTATTAAATATCAGCAATTATACCATTAAAATCTAATAGCCAAGGCAAGCAACAACTAACAAAAAAAACTTATGATTGAAAAATTTAATAAATAGGTTTCATACAACAACTTCTGAATTATTCCACAATGCGGTCAACAAACTACAAATTGCGATTTAACTTTATCATCCGATAACAGATAGTTACTGTAAAAAGAAGAAAATTAGGCAATGCAACTTAGATGCATGAGCTTAACATTTTGTATTAAATTAACACATAAAGCAGTATTGTTTTAAATTAATGTGAGGCTGTTAGTGTTGATTTTTAATTTTTGAAAATTCTCTTTGTAATTATCATTGCTGGAAACGGCAAACTAAGCATCGGCCACAGCATTGAAGATATTGTTTATTTTGGTAATATTTTGATTAATTGCTTTTCTCCACTTTTCCTATGAAAGTTTTTAAACTGTTAGATTAATTACATATTCTGGCCATAATTCTTTTTTAGTTTTACACTAGTTTTTTTTGTAACTAATGGTAAAATTTATAAAAGTTGATTAACGTTAATCAGCGTTAAATGTAACAACATTAACTGTCAAAATTATTTTTATTAATTTAATATAAATACTTGATATTTACTTTGCGTTAGTATCAAGTATTATTTTCTTTTTATTTCTGATAGTTATATATTGTGTTAAACTTGCTTATGTGACAGCATTACTATAAATAGTTTTGCGGTTGTCAAATTCAATCAACCGTTACTTTAAGTGGTTTTCATAAAATCCAGCATTAGTATTTTAAATAAGCTAACATGTTCTGTTTGGTTAGAGATTGATTAAACTTAAGAATAGAACAACGTTAGTTAAAAATTTAGCTTTACAATCAAAACTGAAACGGCTATGTACCTGTATGATAGAATCGGCAAAAGTGTCGTTTGTCAGGGATTATGTTTAAAACAATCATCATAATCAAATAAGGATGGCGGCTAGTGGAAACGTACAGTCGCAAGCTCTTGCGGAAAAGTGCAAATATTGTAGTAGTATACCACAAAGTGGACCTAAATGTGTTACCTGTAGAATAAAGATGCACCCAGGATGTTTTAAATACATGAAAAACGTAACACAGATAGATACAGACTCAATTATGTGCTGCTCAGTGAAAAGTGACTACACAAAAAATAGCGAGAATCTCAATTCTTCATCTGACAGTGGAAATACCGTTGCGAATACAAATAAAAATGAATTGCAAGTAGAAATAAAATACTTAAAATGACTAATACAAACAAAGGATAACATAATTAATAATTTAACTGATAATATAAAATTTCTGCAAGATCATATTACAACTTATAATAAATCAAAATTTGTGAACAACAAAAAGTTGCTAATTTTAATAACAAACTCCCGAAACAAGAAGCAGAAATAATTAACATTCAAAGTAAAAAAACAAATAACAATAAAATAACATATAAATGCATTACTTTGCCAGTGAATTTTCCTATCGTAGAGATAGAACGTAAAACAACAAGAGGAAAGTCAAACAATAATGTAAAAAATGCTGACAAAAAATGAGTTCAATAAACGACAATGAAAATAAATATTTATGCAAAACAGCTGATTTAAATACGCAAACAAATAAAGTTGTAATCTCGGAAACAGATAAAAAATTTAAAAACAATGCAAGCGATAATAAAGTGCAGGTTACTAAAATAATTAAAAATAGTGTAGCATCAAAAGATACTGAATTTAGCACAGTAAGTTACCGTAAAAAACATACAAAAAAACCTATATTTATTGGAAGCAGTTAAATGCAAATAAAAACTGCACATTTGCTGCAATTGAACAAAGGTAGACTACATGTGCATTGAGTAGAACCAGGAACCAAAGAAGAAACAATTGCTAATTATGTAATAAATATTTTAAACATCAAAGACGTCAAATGCCATCGTCTGTTCATTTGAAGTAGGAATAAAAGAAACGTTTATACCAAAATTACTAGTACCAGATGTGTGGCCACCCGCTATTTGTGAATTTATCTCGTATAATAAATCATCAAAGAATATTAATGGAAAATTTTGGCAACCGACATTGCAGAAACCTTAATCTTAAAGAAGAAGATAACTGAAGAAAACATCCCAGATAATTTTTCACTATTTCACATTAATCTCTGTTCTATACGGAACTAGAATTTTGATATATTATTCCGCGTAACTTAGATGTAGTATCCGTTAATAAACATTTTTTACGACAAAAAGAAGTTGGTCTGTTTCAAATTGGAAGGTATATTGTGGCTAGTTTATTTACCAAAAAATTCACCATTCATGAAAGGACATTATTACTAGTGAAAGACACACTTCAATATAAGAACCAAATATTGACAAGTTTTCTGTAGAAATAGCATAGAGGTCTGTGGCATATTATTAAAAAACTTTGACACTATTTTTCTCTCTTTATATAGATCTCCATTAGGAAATTTTTTGATAGAACTAAATAAATTCAAAAAATCTTAGTAGTAGTTATAGCTGGAGATTTAAACATTGAATATAATACACATTCTTCCTTTAAACAAATTTTCTATAATATTATTAGTAGTTTGAATTATAGACACATTGCCCATAAAAATACTAAAGTTACCAAAAAATCAGCTACATGCTCATTATTATTGCGAGGTTAAAGTAGTACAGCCTTTTTTCTCAAATCATTATGGGATTAATATAAGAGTTGGAACACAAAAGGTTGATACAATAATTTGTAAGCCTGTAAGATCAATAACATATAACAACCTACTAAAATTAAAACAAGTATGTTTGGAAAGTGACTACTCACAAATCTTATTACGTACTGATCCGCAGAGATGATATGATATGTTTTATGACATTTTATGGCATTTATGGTGCAACCAAGATCTTACTTCACAAAAAGAAACATTAAATCTATTGACATCAATAAGTAAAGCTAGTCCCTCAAATAGAGTAAATAATCTTATTGCCCAGTTAAAGAAAAGCTATAAATTAAATATTGCTCTTGCAAACAAATTAAACACTAATAAAAAAATTGCCTCAACTCTAAATAAACCCAGACAAATGTGGCAAACTATTAATAGTTTGAGTAACAATAATAGCTCAAATAATCAGACTACAAACTTACGGTCGGATGATTTTCAGAGTTACTTCATAGAAGCAGTTACTAAAATTGTTAAATAATCAAAACTTTTCACAAAATCAATCCTTTTTTAAGTCACCAACCAACACGAATGAAGTGAAACATATCATAACACATCTTAAAAATTCTAACGCATTGGATTTCTATGGCATAAATGCATTGGTTTTAAAGTGTATCTGCAATGAAATAGTGGACGTTCTTACACACATTAATTTATGCTGAGAATTTTTCTAAATCAGCTAAAGTTTGTCAAAGTAACCCCAGTTTACAAAAAAGGGACATATCACAAGCAAACAACTTTCAAACAGATTGCTATAATATCAATTATAGTTGTTAAAGAAAATTATATTTGATAGATTATATTCCTACATCAAAAATTTAGCAATGCTCAATATTGGATATTAGAAAGAAAAGTCTACAGGTTTTTTGAAATTGAAACCAGTTTAGATTCCGCTTATATTGATTTAAGTAAAGCTTTCGACTGTGTGTGTTATGATTAAATTTTTAAGAAACTAGAGTATTATAGAGTGAGGGTAATGCCCTAGATTTGTTTAAATCATACATTTCAAATAGACAATAAATTGTATTATTTAACAGTGAAGCATGAAACATAGCTACATTAACGTGTGGTATCCCTCAAGGGTTAATTTTAAGACCAATTTTATTTCAAGTTTATGTGAACGGCTTAGCAGAGCAAATATTAATACTACAAAAAAAGCAGTGCTAATAATTGTGAGAGTAAATAATTTAGTGTTATGTAAGTCATACTTTGCAGATCTAGGTAACATCACCGGGATTGTATTTGTTGCAATGCCTATTATACATAAAACAAAATTTAACACAATTACAAAAAGTTGTTGATGTACATAACCATATCACAAGGTTAAAACATAACTTAATGTTGCCAGATATACGTACGACTACAAAAAACAATAAGTAATTATGATTATTTATCTAAAAAAAAATTTAATTATCTACCTCAGCATATTCAGGAACTTCCAATTAAAATATTTAAGACTATTATTAAAACAATGTTAACAAACAAAGTTCTTTACTCTTATAAAGACTTTTTTAACATAATATGGTAATAAATCTGTGATAAAATCTTGTCTTTGAAATTTTATTTTATGTTATTATACAGGATGTCCGGAAAATACGTGTACAACGTTTGACGACAGACTCCTGACGTCAAAATAGGTCGATCTAAGCCGACTTAGTTATATCCAAAATTGTCTCGCTTAGCCGGTAGAGGGCGTCAAAAATTTGTAAATATTAAAAAGAAATTACCTGTAACAATCATTTTTTAAGTGACCTTGTTGCTATGGCGTTTAATAATTTGACAATTATTGACAAATTGTCACCAGTCTATGAAATTTACTCAAGTATACGATCAACATTCTTGAATTACAAGTTCATTTTACCATTAAAAATGGAAAATTATACAAACTCTCAGAAAGTTGACATGCTGCTGGTATACGGGTTTTGTCAAGGAAATGGGCGTCAGAGTGTTAGGGTTTACATGGAGAGGTTTCCTAACCGTCGAATACCAAACCACCAAACATTTGCCAATATTGAGCGTCATCTTCGGGAAACGGGCAGTTTTGAGAAAAAGTTTGAAGGCAGGGGTCGTATGCGAACAACTCGAACTGTGGAAACAGAAGAGATGATTCTGGAAAGAGTTGAAGAAGAAACAAGTACCAGTACCCGTCTCTTAGAACGTGAGTTAAATGTTCCTAAAACGATTGTCAATGAGGTTTTAAGAGAACAGTTGTTACATCCTTACCACATACAAAAAGTCCAGGAACTTTTACCGACTGATCCCCCCATGCGGCTTACATTTTGTCAATTTATTAGAAACAAAAGAATCCTTGTTCCAAATTTTTGTAGAAAAATTATGTTTACTGACGAGGCATGCTTTACAAGATCTGGGGTAACCAATCTGCACAACGAACATATTTATTCCGATGAAAATCCACATGCCATTAAAGTTGCACATCATCAGCATCAATTTAAAATTAATATTTGGGCAGGTATTATTGATCACTACCTTATTGGTCCCATTGTTATTCCAGACAGGTTAGATGGAAATATTTATTTAAATTTTTTGCAAGACACATTGCCAATTCTTCTGGAGAATTTGCCCCTTTTACTTCGGAAGGAAATGTGGTATATGCATGATGGTGCCCCGCCCCATTTTTCCGTTGCCGTTCGGCAATACTTACATCATCAATATCCCAACCGATGGATTGGAAGAGGCAATGATGCACCAGTAAAATGGCCACCACGTTCTCCTGAGTTAAATATGTGTGACTTCTTTTTGTGGGGTGCTATTAAAACAGAAGTTTACAAGACTCCGGTAAACACACGCGATGATTTATTGCAGCGGATTTTAAATGCAGGCAACCATTTTAATAATCCCGAGACATTAGATAGGGTCCAATATCATTTTTTAAAGAGTGTTAATAAGTGTATTCAGCAAGATGGCGGTCATTTTACACATTTGCTTAAGTAATGTTTTTGTTTTACTTAGTTTCTTACAATAGATACTTTCAACTTTGTTATACTTTTGTTTTTTTTTACGCCCTCTACCGGCTAAACGAGACAATTTTGGATATAACTATGTCGGCTTAGATCGACCTATTTTGACGTCAGGAGTCTGTTGTCAAACGTTGTACACGTATTTTCCGGACACCCTGCATAATACAATATATGTGTTCTATGTTTTAAATTGTCTAGTATTCGCTTACTTCTAATTATTTTAATCTTTACTTTATGTTTGAACGAGAATGATTTGTTTTAATATTATCTAGCCATATACAAACCGCATTACAGTTTGCATTTTTCTTTTTGTTTACTGTCCAATACTGTTGTTTTGTACTTATTTTAACGATGTTATGTTATGTTATACCTGTTTTTTGGTGATTACAAATAAATATATTATTATTATTATTATTAAACAAACATTTTTCAATCAGTATATTTCAGTTTTGTTAACGGTTTTCATATATTTCTTAACTAACCACTTCTGCATTACTTAGAAAACAAATTGTATAGTCAAAAATAATGTATTAATCACGGAAAAATAAATCTTGTTACCTTTATTAAAGATAACTAAATTTGTTTTTAAAAACAGTTTAATCAACTTACAATTCTACATTAGTATGAATTAAGCTCCACATATAGTTATAAGCATTATAATTACTTATAAGCAATATTAGGGACAAAAGTTTAGTAAACTGTAAATGAATAAGTGAAATATATTCAGCCACTACTTAGGCATTATTCATATGCAATTGTATACTTAAAACCAAATCAGTAAAGCTGTTTTAATCTTCGCGCTTTCAACATTTGCACAATTTTTACGATAAATAATGTTGCTATTTCAACTTTAAAATCAGTTTTTTACAAATTAGTGCATTTTAACAAAATTCTAAAAAATTGTAATGTGCATTATATCCTTTACAATTCCATTAAATACTGGTTAAAACCATTTTGTTTATTATTGTTTTTTGTTTTTCTTTAGTTTTATCTTTCACTTTCATCGACTCTGGTTAATGGTGTAACCTTAGTTTAGATTTGACTACAATCAATTTTGGTCGGGAACCTAATAAGCCGTAACCGACCATTTATATTAAAATCCCTATTTATAAATTTCTCCACAATTACAGTAAATTTTATAATTGGTATTTGAACAATAAGTGTTTCAACAACTTGAAAAGAAGATAGGAGCCGTTATAAAACTGTATTTATTTTTTTTTAATTTGAAACAATTTCTAAAATAAAGTTTACGCATAACGGTAAACAGGTGCATGCATCGAAATTATTATTTTTTTACTATATTTTACATATGTAGCAATGCTTGGACAACTAACTTCAGTATGTTAAAAAACGTTAGCATTGGTTTTAATAAAAAAAGGCAAACTAAGCTAAACCAATTATATATAATTTAGTTTCTTCTTGGGAGTCGTTCAAAATTAAATTTAAAAATCATGGATGACCTCATCATTCTTTATACGGGTTAACCACTTGCAGTCAACAACCTTGCAACGTCAGTTCTTGATTACAGTCTTCAATTGTAGTCTTCAACTAATTTCATAAAACGACTTTCTTAAAAATATTTAAAGGTTTATGACTCTCAAATATTTGCAGTTTACATTTTTAATTCAAATTAGTAAATGGTACTTTTAACTTTTAGCAAAAATTTTATGTGCAATTAATAATGCTAGAAGTGAATAAAAAAGAAACAATAACTTAAACTTTTGCCACTTTCCAAACATTTACAAGCCAGTTTATTAAAATTGGGATAGTAAACCTACCCGTTTTTTTTTTCAAAAACTAATGCCATAGTAGTGTGATAGAACTAACAATCTTCTAAACATAATTAATAACTTTTTGGGTCACCGCGAACGGCAAACGCAAGTGAGTTTCACAAGATGTTATGTGAATAATAGTCTAAAAAAATGTACTCACAAATAAAGTGGGTTTTTAAATTTATTTTTTGGTTAATTGGTTACAGTAAAGATAAATTATTTAAAAAACTAAGCAATAGATTAAAAATTGAAAAGTAAAAAAAAACAAATTACCTTAGTTTCTTTATTTAGAAATTACTTAATAAAAAAACAGTACAAAGCTTTTACCTTTGAATAATAACACTTCCATTCTAGCTAAGTGTATATTAAATGTTTGCTTTGAGTTGGTGACATAAATCATATTTCTAATATGTTACGCTTACAGCTTTATTGGTGCTTGTAAATTAACATATTTGTAAGTTTTTGCCTATTTCTGCCAAGCCTCAAACAGCAAATAAGTTTCTTTAGCCTAATTACACCATATATATCAACAACAAGTACAAATAAAAAACATCTTCTCTTCAGTTTAACCAATTTAATGCAGTTGTTGGTTACTTTTCCAAAAATTGAGAAATTTACATAATTATAACTCTCTAAATAAGACAATATTTTTATATTATAAAATATCTCAACTACAAATTATGCAAACAAACCAATACATCCAAACAACAACTTATAAATCCCTTACTAAAATATTATACAAAAATATAGTAAAAAAAAAATAAATTATCTACTATTGTTTGCCAATAAGTACGGCATATAAAAATAAAAGCAAAAGATTAACTAAAAGGTGTTTTTTAAAGACAAGGAACTTTAAATTGCAACAAAACAGAAATAAGTTTTTAATATCCATAAAATTGGCTTTATTTGACAGATAATTTTATGCCATTAATGTTTGAATATGATTTTGAGCATGTGACTGCCGCGCCTAGAGATGTACTTAATCTAAAGGTCCAATTTTTCCACACTATTTGCAGTAATTTAGGCTGTATATCGACAACAATGCGTCGAATGTTGGCTTCTAAGTGCTCAATTGTTTTTGGTTTATCGGTGTAGACATGGGACTTTACATGTCCCCAAAGAAAATAATCTAATAACGTCAAATCGAACAAACGAGGTGACCAGTTAACAGATTTATTTCGTCAAATTAATTGTTTGTAAAATGTTTCTTTCAGTAAATTAATTGCTGAAACCACATGTCTGCAACATTGTTGGCAATTATGTCTCTGTACTGCTCACCGTTGACTGTAACGTTCCCACCATCACCATTTTTAAAGACAAATGAACCAATAATTCCACCGACCCATAAAGCGCACCAACGTTAATTTTTTCTGGAAGTTATGGTGTTTAGACAATGGCTTGTAAATCATTATCGCTCCAAATGCAAAAATTTTGTTTGTTGACATAACCATTTAACCAAAAGTGTGCTTTATCACTAAACAAAATTTTCAAATAAAACTGTGGATCAATAGCAATGTTTTGTTCGGCTCATTTACCAAATTTACGGCGCAAACAATAATTGTGTGGCTTCAATTCCTTTGCAAATTTTTCCATAAAGTGGTAAAACACAAGTTTAATTGTTGAGCACAATGACAAATTGACTCATTTGGATCATCATTAATACTACGATGCATACTATCAATTACTTCTTGTGTGCGCGCTGTACGACATCGTACTGGATGTTCATTATTGTTGAGATTAAATGTATTGCAACAACGATGCACAGTTTCTTGAATTAATTTCTCTGATAAACGATTATGAGCACTATACAATGCAATGCCCGATAAGTCTCTCGAACTAAACCATGTTTTTCATAATAAATTTGTACAATTTGCAAACGTTGGTCCGGCGTGAGTTTATACATAAAAAATTGTCAAACCAAACTAAACTCAAAACAACCAAGAACTGTCAAAGCAGCTGTCGCAAATAAGAGTGTTGCCAATTTAAAGTTTGTCGCCTTTGCACCCTTTAATAATTTAAAAAAAAACATTATTATTCTCAGGTTGTAGGTAAAAGTTTTCTTAAAATTAATGCAAAATTTGAATTTGCCGCAATTTGTGCAGTAAATTGTTGGCAACCCTAAAAAAAAAACAATTAAACAGCAGAAAGTTTAGGATTGTAAAAATTTCAACAAGACGGTGCCACATGCCATACAACCCGTGAATCAATTCAACTACTGCCTGAAACATTTCTCTCGTTTCAGTGATCAAAATTGGCCCCCTAGATCGTGTGATTTAACACCATTAGATTTCTTTTAAAAAGGTAATTTGAAGTCAGAGGTCTATGTCAACAAGCCCAGAACCATCCGTGCATTACACAGAAATTAAACGCTGCATCAACAAAATTCAACCACATTTATGCAGAATGGTCATGGAAAATCTTAACAAAAAAGTGGAGGCCATTTGCCCGATGTATTATTCCATAAATAACCCCTATCCTAAAAATTACAATCTAAAGACTAAAAACTAAAAACTGTGTTTTCTATTTTTTTATTCAAATCTTGCGTTAACTTTGGGTCACCTTTATATCTTCAAAAACAACTAAATTAAAACCGGAGCACTGCACCTGTACCTGCAATACACAAAAATTATCAAAATAAAACTCTTTTAAAGTTTAAAAAAAAAAATTGATATGTTTCAAAATGTTTGACCATACAATAGCATTATGAAGCAGATAATTTATAAAAAATACAAATACTTTAGTTACTAGTTTATAATAAATCTTAAATACATATATGGAGTTTTACCATGTGTTCCTCGCAACAATTTAATAAAGTGTATTTTACTAAATTTATTATAAAAAAAAAAACATGTCGGGCACTAAAGTAAAAATAAAAATTTGAAGTGAGAGAATAATAGAAAATAAATGTAGAAAATAATATTAATATTACATTTTTAAAATAAATATTATATAATATTCAAGTTGTAGAAAATTAATATTGGTTGCTGCTACTAGAGTAGCAGTTTCTTCTTTTTCTTCTTCTTTTCTTTATAAACACAGGCTAAAGAAGAAAAAGAAGAAAAAGAAGAAAAAGAAGAAGAAGAAGAAAAAGAAGAAAAAGAAGAAAACGAAGAAAAAGCTGCTATTCCAGATCAGGTTCATCATCTGGATCCGTTTCTCTATTACCGTTGAGTAAAGGAATAGAATAGAATAGAATAGAGGCGCAGGTCGTATAAGTTTCTGCAATCATCATTCCCTCTCTTATAATCTGTTGTTGCTTTCCCACTGTTATGACTTTAATTAGTTTTTTTTTAAAACTATTCATCAGATCAAAAAAAAATATGCTGCTTGAAAGACAATTCAATTTGTTTTAATGTTATTTAAAATTTATCAATAGTGCTTATCGTTTAAACCGGAAAAAAAAAATGAAACGTATTTATGTGGTGATTATAACGAGAATAACAAACTTGTGAAAAATTAAAATTATTGCCTTTGCAATTAAAATTTGTACAATTATTGTTTTTCATAATTTGAATAGTTTTCAAGTGTGTAAGTGAAATGCGTACTGCACCGAAAAAAGCCGCCCAAGTAATTGCCTTAATCGACAATGGACTTAGCCAGCGAGCAGTTGCTTAACAACTGAATATGACACGGGCAGCGGTTTGAAGAGTTACTCAACAATATGCGGAGACTGGATCTTTTTATAGGCAACCGCGAACAGGCGGAAAGCAATTTTGATGACCGTTTTATTGTGTCAACAACATTAAAAAATTGTCGCTTTAATGCGGTGCAAGTGCAACAACAGTTCTGTAAAATACAAGGAGTGGCTATTAGTCAGTGGTCAGTAAGATGAAGACCGCAGGAAAGTAATCAGACCCCTAAAACACCTGCGTTTGGTCCACAACTTACCCCAGCTTATCGTCAAGCACGCCTGCGTTTTGCGTTGGATCATCTGAATTGGACAGTGAAACAGAGGAGGTCTGTTCTGTTCTCAGATAAGACTAGAATATGCTTGTATGGTAGCGACCAAAAAAAGAAGTGTACTGAAGCCAAGAGAGCGCTTTGCAGAATGCTGTTTTGAAGAACGGATTGCTCATTGAAGTGGTTCCTGCATGATCTGAGGTGCAATTTTTATGGGAGCACGAACCAACCCTGCTTTCATCAGTAGGGGCGACCGTGGTCACGGGAGAGGAGGTTTAAAGGGTGCTAGGTACACCGAGGAGATTTTAGCAGTCCATGTGGTACCTTATGACGACTACATTGAAGACAAATTTCTTTTTATGTATGATAATGCGAGGCCGCACACCGCAAGCATCGTGCAAGATTACATTACAGAATTCAATTTTTAGGTTATGGAGTGGCCATCATGCAGTCCCGACCTAAACCTGATTAAACATTTATGGGATGAGCTAAAATGAAAAATTCGAGCTAGACTTTGGCCCCAACTTTGATCCCAGAGCTTATTGTTGCAGTTGAAACAGAGTAGCTTAACATCCCACAAGAAACAAAAGCGAACTTGATTGGATCTATGCCTAATCGTATGAGAGATGTTATTAGTGCAAGAGGGGGTCATACCCATTAATAAAAATGAAGTGTTAATTTAGCTAGATATTAATAACAATATTTATTTTTGCAATAAAAAAATTTGTTAAGCCAACACACAATTTAATAAATTTCTCATATTAAAGCATATTAAAATGTTTTTCAAACAGCATCTATTTATTTTGATCTAATGAATAGTTTCTAAAAAAAAAATAGTTAAAGTCAAAAGTTTGCAGTGGGCCAATTTTTATGGACGCAAGTGTATTTGTTCACTAATCTGCTTTATTGTGTAACACACATGTAAATTTAAACCATATCTATAGCCCCAAAGATTTAGTTTTTAATAAACACGCGCAATATATATTTCAGTTAAATTGCTAAGAATCCATGCTTAGTTTTGGTTTTTATAAGTCATCATCATGTTCTCTTATTACAAGATATTTGTTAAAATACAAGAGACGCATGAATTTGAAATAAGAATAAAACGCAGACTGTTACAAAGTGATCAAATTTTTTCCTGATTCATTAACATGGGAAATTTAAGTTTTGAACAAAGTGTCCCTCAAATGACGCTCTTCACCCTCCAAACACTAAGTAAATGTACTCTTTAAAGCATTGCCACAGGACTTTGTAATTTTGTGCTTAAATGTTATTTTTGAAGGTTTTCAGATTCTTGGGACAATTGTTGTGCACTAAAAATTTTAAAAATCCTAACAAAAAATATAAAAAAAAAACAAATAAAAAGAGCGGCACGGCCAGTTCAAATTGCCTCTTAGAAATAAAGCGCCCAAAAAATCTGTCTTGCAAAAACTACATGCAAACCCTTGCTGTGTGGGCTGTAGCTCCATCTTGCTGAAACAAAACGTTTTCCAGTTAAATGCCTAGGAGACTGTTGAAATGCTGTTTAAACTTTTTCGATTTTTTTAAGATTGTGACGGTATTCTGAAGTCCCCTTCTTATCGTAGACACATTTTTGGTATCCTGAAATGCATTAACCAAAGCAAGAATTCAATTTCAATCGAGGAGTTCTGCTGTGTGGGACAATATTAAACTTTAAACAAAAAGCTAGCTGCACATGGATAATAAAACGGGCGTTTGACAAATAGATCTGCACACAAAAAACACGTTCTTGAACGTACCACTCTATATTGACTGAAACTGCGTGAATAAGAAGTAGCGGATCAAATTAAACAAAAACAAACAAAAAACAGTTAAAGCAGCATCTGAAAAAAAAAACTGTTTGTCTAGTGCAGTATAGCAATGCGGTTAATAAAAATAGCAGCTGGCAAAAATTAGTAGAACAAAAACGGCCGGTATTTTGTAACGAGTGTGCAATTAAATTTTATCAACACAAATGCTCGGTGTAGAGGTTGGATAATTAAGTGTTCGTTGCGTCATTTGTATGAAATAATAAATTTAACATTTTAATATTTTGTTATAATAAAAAAACAGTCAATTTTAAAGTAGCTACCATTAACTTTTAAGTTTTTCTTATTTTAGAAAACTATTATATATCCAATATTGACCGTAAAAACTATTGCTTTGCATTTCAATTTTATTTTGTGATGTAGATAATATAACTTTTTTTTAAAGTATCATCTTTTAGTTACTCACTGATAAATAATCTTAACGTCAACATTGTTGTTCAATATCACAGGTAATTAATTTTAAAAATAGTTTTGCGTTGTTTAAGTTAAACCTGTTTCCGTTATTTTATTTGACAGTTCATGAGCAAGTTAACTTAGCAATTGTATAATTATGTGAATAATGACATTTTCACTTTAAAAATATTAAATATGCTTTTTAATATTTAAACTAGAATACAAAAAACAGCAATAATTACTATTAAAGAATGTAGACATTTTTAAGCTTGCAGTTTAATTTATCAATACAAATAAATGTTGTGTTGTTATAATATATAAATATTTTGCGTTAATATGATTCGTTTTATTCATATTAATCTTTTGTTGACATTCTGTGATAATATTCATGCAATTATAATTATCCAACAATTTAATTACATTTGCAAAAGTTTTGACAGTTTTAAAAGCTTTAGTAATATTATTATATAACATTTGCATATATTATTTTCTGTTTAATAATATATTACTAGATAATTTAGTTCAAAATTTATATACTTATATTTTATTGCTTATTCTTATTGCATTCAAGGTGAATTTAATCCCTTTAATAGCATAAGTTTGAGTCTACAAGAAGGTGAACGTCCTTAGAGACATATTACTAAATTGTTACTAAATTCCATAACAAATATTCAAAGTTTCAGTTATATGCTCGTTAAACATAATACACATTTGCGTTCGTAATTGCGAACAATCGCGTTGCAATTAAACGCTACTTTCAAAATGAATGTGGATCATTAAACGTCTAGTAAATTGCCGTTTTAGCACTATTATAATATATTATTAATACCATAGCTCTACAGGTAGTTGGCAATATAAACGAAGTAGAGAGCTATATGCATGATGTAATCGAAGTGCAATGTTGGCACCCGTTATTTCCGAGATAGACCTGGTTAATATCTTCCATCTGAGCCATCCTTTGCATACCAAAACACTTCTGGATACGTTCTGGCCCTTCTGCGACCAAACCAGAGATGAAAACTTGTATTTGAATATAGATTACAATTTGCACCTATAGCAGAATGAAATTTTTATTTGCTCGTCTCCATCGATTTTCTCATAGCGGAATTTTATAAAATAATTTGAATGTTACAGTGGAAATTGCTTTTCTCAAAGTACAACTATTTCAAAAACGCTGCGCACAGCAACAAAAAAACTATTCTATAACAAACAATTACTGAATCATATAATAATATAAATTTCTTATTACTTTGTAATTAATAACTAACTTTTTAACGTTTGTAAAGCTTATATACTTACACAATTTATAAAATTTAAATACATACCTATTCAATTAGGTAGTTTTTAGTATTTTAATTGTTGGTAATACCTCCAATTTATTAAGAGCTGCTTCAACTTTTGCTTTACATTTTTATAGAACGTTTTCGTTGCAAATGGTTATCCATAAGTAAATCAGCGCTCTACGTTTCAATAATTACCATTACTGAATTTATTACATTTAATCTCTTCCTGTAAAAATCAGTTCTAATAATGAATATAACTACCGATGTCATGCCACTATCTAAACTCACTTCTCCACAGCTCATATACACAGTTTGCTACAACCGACGCATAGTTTGTTTAGTAAAAGTAAAATAAATGCAAATCTAGGAGACAATAAATTGTGGTCTGCTCCTAGAACATAGTGAGACTAGTGTTGGTTGTTCTGATCCCTTTTACTACGGCAGCGCTTTGCGTTTATTTGTCTGCACGTTTCTTGTTTGTTTGTTGTTTTTTAAAAGTTGTAGTGTTTATACGTATTTGCAACTGCCAATGCCAAAATATCATATTTGTTATGTCAACTTTTTTCATTTATTTAGGGTCTATTTATGATAATATCAAAAGAAAGTTGCCAAGTCCTAGTTTTAGATTTTTACTATTGGTTTTATTTCATTGCCTTTTAATCAACATTTGCTTTTGTAAACAGGATTAATGATATTGTTCGTCTTAACCCATTTTGCATATAACATTTTGAATCAGTACCGAACTATCAATATTTCAAAGCACAAAGTTTGCTATTGCATTGCTGCTTCGTGGATAATGTTTTCTCAATAAACATAATAAATTAATAATGTTAATTAAAATTAGTTAATTTTTATTTTATAAACAAAAACTGTTAATAATTTGACTAACAAAACTTGTCAAGCATGATTACACCTGTCTATTTTGATCAATAGTTTACACAATTAATATTTTCAGACAAGAATTATGACATAAAAAGCTAATGATAAAACTAAATATCAATGTTATTTTTATCACTTTATCTTCATCATTAATCACAATATTATTAGTTGAACTTTTCCGATTTATTAAGCTTTACGCATATTATATCATTAAGGGTGATTAATTTACTATTTATCAATTGATATAATAAATGTAAGACATTTGTAACAATATTTTAACAGATTTTATAAATCTGTAATCTAGGTTAGTAAATTATTTAATTGTAAACCTATTGTAAAACGTATAGTAAAGATAATAGAAATGAACTTATGTTCTGAGTTAACATACTAATTTTGTTATAACTAGGTAAATATAAAACATGCTTTTTTATGTCAAAATTTGCTATATAAAGTTACTGCAATGCATAATATTCTACACGCTTTAATTTAATTGAAATACTTAGTTATATATTATTTTATTTTATATTTATTAAACATATTTATTATTATTTAAAGTTCAATATTCTAACCTTATTTAATAATAAATATTTAATCTTTTTATTAAAATTTAAATTAAGTTTGAAAAAATTCACATAATTAATTTGAGACTTTTCGAATTTCAATCACCTTTCACCTACATTCTATCCAAATTTTGTGTTTTGAAATCTTGTTTTTGTTCAATTTTAATGAGTTTTTAAAAGTTTTAATAAAATTGAATTAAACATGCTAATTTGAGTTTGCTGTTATTTTATTTTATTTATTTATTCTATTGCCTTGTCCATGCTTCGCTACTAAATGTTAATGTTGATCTGATTTTTTTAATTATTTCTGTTTTTGTAGTTTTTAATATATCCTTTCTGTTGAAGAAAGTGTTTTTTAACATGTTATATGGTTTTTCTATTTTGTCATCTATCTCTTTATCTAATTTTCCGTTGCTTTGTATTATTGTTGCCAGGTATCTATGTTGTTCAACCTGTTCTATTATTCTTCCTCTTATTCTTATTTTGTGATTTAGTTTGTCACTCGCAATTATCATGGTCTTTGTTTTTTCATAGTTTATTTTTTTAGTTGTTCTTCAATTTTTTCCATGTTGTGTTGAAGCTTTTCTTTTGTCTCTGCAATCACTATTTTTGTTGTTATTTTTATTTTCTAATATATTTTTAGCATTTTCAATTTATTCTTTGCTTGCTTTATTGCCTTATCTAGAACAATTAAAAAGACCAATGCGCTTAGAACGCATCCTTGCTTAACCCTTTTCTTTGTTTGGAATTCTTTTAATTCCTCGTTGTTCATTCTTAATATGTTTCTGTTTTCTGAGTACATGTTTTTAATTGCGTTTATTATTTCTTTCACAATTCCTCTATCTTCTAGTTCATTTCATATATCATCTCTTTTGATCCTATCAAATGCTTTTTCAATGTCAAAAAAGCATACGTGCATTACTCGATTCTTTTTTATCATCTTCTCACTTAACTGTCTTATTGTAAATATTAAGTCCTGTGTGCTTCTTCTTTTTCTAAATCTACATTAGCTGTCCTCTATTGTTGTATCTAATTTGGCTATCATCTTTTTTACTAGAATTTTTGTAAATATCTGGCTTGGTATAGTTGTGAGCGTGATTTCTCTGTAATTTTCACATTTCCTTTTATTTCCCTTTTTATGTAAAAGTAGAATTATTCCTTTATTCTATTCCCTTGGCGTTTTTTCATTTCTTATTATGTCATTCATTAGTTCCGTTATTTGTGCAATTTCCTCGCCTCCCATAAATTTTATCATTTTTGGCGTTATTTCATCTGTTCTTAGAGCTTTCCCGTTCTTTAACTTCTTAATTGCTTCTATTACTGTGTCTTTCTTAATTTTTTCTATTTTTTCGTTTTTCTGTCTTTGAGCACTCCTTCATCTTCTCTTGTTTTTTTTTTCTACTTCTTGTTCTGTAAGTTATTGAATGATTTGCCTCTATTTTTCTATTATCTTGTCTTTTTCCGTTATTATTTTTTCATTTTTATCTTTTATGTTCATCATATTGTGTTCTAGTTTGCTATTAACACATTCCTAAATTGCCAGATATGCAAAATATAACATAATATATTAGCTTTAAAAACAGGAGCATAAGCAAAATTTGTTCATTCAAACCCAAATTAAAATCAAATTAAATATGAAAATGATTAATTTTTGCCGAAAATGTTTATTTTAGAATAATAATAGATAAGGCGCTGTTTAGGTTTAGAAAAAAGTTTTAACAAGAGCAGCTTTAAGTAAAAAATCAACATTTTCTAAAGCAGCCTCATTAAAAATGGTTGTAATTTCTGAAATAGATAATATTCTGGCTGGCTTGAGAGAAACACAAAGCAACTCTCCATTTTTTACAATTCATAAACAGCATCCATCCCAAGATTCAATTTACAGTCAAATCAGAAGTCAATAAAACAATTAACCAAACACTAAACAAATTAACAAATAATTTTTTTAAAAAACCATCATTTTCAGATGGCACATTCCCAGCAATTCAAACCACCCTTATAATAATAAGATGGCGTCATACAATTCAATGATACATAGGGTAATCACAATTCCAATAGCACAAGAAGACCAAGATGTAGAGTTAAAGACAATTAAATAAATTGCACTCAACAATGACTATCCTATCTTGTTTTTGTTCAATTTTAATGAGTTTTTAAAAGTTTTAATAAAATTGAATTAAACATGCTAATTTGAGTTTGCTGTTATTTTATTTTATTTATTTATTCTATTGCCTTGTCCATGCTTCGCTACTAAATGTTAATGTTGATCTGATTTTTTTAATTATTTCTGTTTTTGTAGTTTTTAATATATCCTTTCTGTTGAAGAAAGTGTTTTTTAACATGTTATATGGTTTTTCTATTTTGTCATCTATCTCTTTATCTAATTTTCCGTTGCTTTGTATTATTGTTGCCAGGTATCTATGTTGTTCAACCTGTTCTATTATTCTTCCTCTTATTCTTATTTTGTGATTTAGTTTGTCACTCGCAATTATCATGGTCTTTGTTTTTTCATAGTTTATTTTTTTAGTTGTTCTTCAATTTTTTCCATGTTGTGTTGAAGCTTTTCTTTTGTCTCTGCAATCACTATTTTTGTTGTTATTTTTATTTTCTAATATATTTTTAGCATTTTCAATTTATTCTTTGCTTGCTTTATTGCCTTATCTAGAACAATTAAAAAGACCAATGCGCTTAGAACGCATCCTTGCTTAACCCTTTTCTTTGTTTGGAATTCTTTTAATTCCTCGTTGTTCATTCTTAATATGTTTCTGTTTTCTGAGTACATGTTTTTAATTGCGTTTATTATTTCTTTCACAATTCCTCTATCTTCTAGTTCATTTCATATATCATCTCTTTTGATCCTATCAAATGCTTTTTCAATGTCAAAAAAGCATACGTGCATTACTCGATTCTTTTTTATCATCTTCTCACTTAACTGTCTTATTGTAAATATTAAGTCCTGTGTGCTTCTTCTTTTTCTAAATCTACATTAGCTGTCCTCTATTGTTGTATCTAATTTGGCTATCATCTTTTTTACTAGAATTTTTGTAAATATCTGGCTTGGTATAGTTGTGAGCGTGATTTCTCTGTAATTTTCACATTTCCTTTTATTTCCCTTTTTATGTAAAAGTAGAATTATTCCTTTATTCTATTCCCTTGGCGTTTTTTCATTTCTTATTATGTCATTCATTAGTTCCGTTATTTGTGCAATTTCCTCGCCTCCCATAAATTTTATCATTTTTGGCGTTATTTCATCTGTTCTTAGAGCTTTCCCGTTCTTTAACTTCTTAATTGCTTCTATTACTGTGTCTTTCTTAATTTTTTCTATTTTTTCGTTTTTCTGTCTTTGAGCACTCCTTCATCTTCTCTTGTTTTTTTTTTCTACTTCTTGTTCTGTAAGTTATTGAATGATTTGCCTCTATTTTTCTATTATCTTGTCTTTTTCCGTTATTATTTTTTCATTTTTATCTTTTATGTTCATCATATTGTGTTCTAGTTTGCTATTAACACATTCCTAAATTGCCAGATATGCAAAATATAACATAATATATTAGCTTTAAAAACAGGAGCATAAGCAAAATTTGTTCATTCAAACCCAAATTAAAATCAAATTAAATATGAAAATGATTAATTTTTGCCGAAAATGTTTATTTTAGAATAATAATAGATAAGGCGCTGTTTAGGTTTAGAAAAAAGTTTTAACAAGAGCAGCTTTAAGTAAAAAATCAACATTTTCTAAAGCAGCCTCATTAAAAATGGTTGTAATTTCTGAAATAGATAATATTCTGGCTGGCTTGAGAGAAACACAAAGCAACTCTCCATTTTTTACAATTCATAAACAGCATCCATCCCAAGATTCAATTTACAGTCAAATCAGAAGTCAATAAAACAATTAACCAAACACTAAACAAATTAACAAATAATTTTTTTAAAAAACCATCATTTTCAGATGGCACATTCCCAGCAATTCAAACCACCCTTATAATAATAAGATGGCGTCATACAATTCAATGATACATAGGGTAATCACAATTCCAATAGCACAAGAAGACCAAGATGTAGAGTTAAAGACAATTAAATAAATTGCACTCAACAATGACTATCCTATCAATACCATCAAAAAGTTAATAACTGGGAAATTAAAAAAAAAACTTTAAAAACGTATATCCTCAAATAAAAGAAAAGGTTGATTTAAGATTTACTTGTCTCACATAATGTGGCACAGTCACCAAATCCATATAAAATGTTCTTTCTAAACTTAACATGAAAATTGCTTTAAGGTCAACGTCAAAACTATCCAACATATTATTTAACGTAAAAGAAAGAACGCACAAATTTAGAAAATCGGGAGTATAGAAACTAACATGTAGAGATTGCACAAGCGTATACATAAGACAAACAGGCACGAGTTTCATTACCCGGTACAAAAAACATAAAAGGTCATTTTAACATAATAAAACAAATTCAACGTTTGCTAAAGACACCACTTCTTATAAGCTGAACTTGTCCCTTTAAAACCAAAATCCCGGTTTAAAGTGGCAGATCTAGCCTCTCTTAAAACGCAATAAAAAAATATTATCCAAAAAACTTTTTTTAAATTTGTTATGGTTTAAAAATTGTTTGGGAGTTCAGGTGATTTTTAATAACCATGTATGCTACCCTATTAATAGTCTATTTTTAAATTTACTTCTTTGTCTTTCAAAACCTTTAACAGTTTATCCACACACATTTGAAAACCGTTACTAATCTACAAAACACACACTTAAACATTTTTTTCATCCATCTACCTTTCTTTAATTGTTTAATTGTTCTTTTAACACCAATCAAATCCTTTGTTTTTTTTTTATAATTTTTGACTGTTTGTGGAAAATGTTCTTATTTTAAAGTTTAAAAGTTTGAATTAATTGATTATAACTCAAAAATAATTCATTGAGTAAAAAAAATTTTTAACAAAAATTACTCAAAATTAATCTTAAAATATAAAAAAAACAGTACTATTTGAAAAAAATAAGTTTACTAAGTTTTTATAATAAAATAAACATATTAATAATATTTTTAAACGATAGCTTGTTTAAAACAAAAAAAAAAATTTTAACTAACCCTGTATATAAGACAGCAAATAGCAATAAGGATAAATTACAATATAATTCATTCGTTTGAGGTTGAATAAGAAGTCAGCCAATGTTATTGTTCATTCTCAATTTTGTTTAATATGTATGCAAAACAAATGATTGCTGCGTGGTAAAAAGAAATAAAGTGGTAAAACTAGTGAAAAAAGAGTAGCGTCCATTTGTTTTGCCAATGATATAACAATTGTTTCCAAACAATTAAAAACATGCTAGTAAAACAACTTACAAAAGAAAAGAAATTTATAGTCTGAATATAAATAAAAATAAAACAAATCAGAATTGAAGAAATAGAGGTGTAAGTAAAAAGAAATAAAATAAAATGTTTTGGAAGTACACTAAAAAACCAAAAATAATTAGCAAAACGTACTGAAACATTTATAATGTAGGTTTGAAAAAAGTTATTAAATAAGGTTAATAATTAAAAGGTAAACAAATAGATGCGGTAGCAAAAAGTAGTTTGCTAAAGTTAGTGAAAAAGCCAAAATGAGAAAAAGTAAGATGACGTACTAAAAAAGGATATAGTAACAATAACAAAAAAGGAAAAAACTAATAATATAATATAAAAAAAATTAACAAATGTAACAAGTTTTAAACTTTTTTGTATTACTTAATAATTTGTGTTATAGAATTAATTTATTATTAGTGTCTCATAACTGGAGAATCCACAAGTTATGATTAATGTTGCTTGCTTATGATGTAAAGTATGCAAAAATATTCTATATGGGTAATTCCATTACTTTTCGAACTAACTGAAAAACTGACTATCTCCAAACTGGCTCAAAATTAAACATGTGATAGTAGGTACCAAAAAAACATATTTTCAAAAATTTCAACTCAATTAGTCATGATCTCAATTTTTTGGAGTCTCTCAAAGTTCAGAAAAACGCCTAAATTTTCAACATTTTTTTATCAGCGTAGAAACATTGGAAAAAGCACTGCAAAGTCTAATTATTTTTGTAATTTTTTGTACTTTAACTTTTATTTTTTTTAATGTAGCCATTTTCTATTTCCATTAGCCTAGGCCGTTGTGAAAATAGCCAAAAATTACAAAACCAAGTCCACATTGAAAATGCCGTAATAATGGCAAATTTTATTCAAATTAGTTCTAGTTCAAATTAAGCTAATTTGTTTGATTTGAATTGTTATTTAAAATTTTGCAAAGTTTTTTCCGATAGAACCAGTAAATTGTGAAAAAGATTAGTAATTTAGTAAAAAATGCTCATTTTTGAATACTTTGAAACTGTTGTAACTTTTTTCTATCTATTTTTTTTAATGAAATTTTCAGTCAACCTTTCTCATATATACCTAAATCACATTTTAAAGTTTAGTTTTTGGGAATGAAAATGGGCCCAAGCTACAGAACTTTCAAAATTTGTAAAAAACATCGTTTTATACGTTAATAACCTTGTAATAATTTTAACTCAAAAAAACTACATTTTATTGCGTTGGTTATTACATATCTTAGATTAAAAATGTGTTTTCAATAGAAAATGAATGTTTTTTATAAATATAGATATATTTTTATTTTTATTTTTATTGTACCTGTAAGACAAATACATAATTTTTGCTAAAATCATATCATGAACGCCTTAATTTTAAACTTTATAACAAAGCACGTCAAAAAATACACAGTATGTTTCTTAACTGGAAGCGAAAAATGAAACTTTAGGTTTTTTTTTTAAATTTCAAACAAAAAATCTAAATTTCTTTGAAAAATACACATTATTTAAAAAACTTTTTATTTAGAAAAATTTAAGTAAAAAAAGAACATTTGTAGCAATTTTAATAACAAACAGAACAATATTACATATTTTAATATGTTCTTAAAATGACTGCCATGAGCGTTGACGCAACTTGACAACACAGTAAAAAAAAAATGATAAACTTCTTCAAAACCTGTTGTTTTAAATTCTTATAGCTGCTCCACGTTGATTATTGGCTCTGCATAAACCAATTGATTCATGTGTTCTATCTATCTTATCTTTTCAACCCAATGCAATAAAATGTATTTTTTTTTGCAAAAAATAAAAGCGTAAATAAAAACTATTACTAGGTATATTACCGTATAAAACGTTGTTGTTACAAAATTTGAAAACGCTGTAGTTTGGGTTCATTTTTCATTTTCAGGTTCAATCGGGAAAAACTTAGCAAAATTTTAAAAAACCAATTTAAACTAAGCTAAATTGAACCGTTTTTTATTAAAATTTGACATTGCCACGGCATTTTCAATGTGGGATTGTTTTTGTTATTTTAGACAATTTTTTCAACCGCCCACGCTCAAAGAAATAAAAAATAACTAAATAAAAAAAAAAACTACAAAATTACAAAAGGAATCAGACCTTCCAGAGCTTTTTCCAATGTTTCCACGCATTAAAAAAAATGTTGAAAATTACCGATAAATGTGATTTTTAGGCGTTTTTCTAAACATTAAGACTCCCAAAAATTGAGATCATGACTTGAAAAGTTAAAAATTAAAAAAATATGTTTTTTTGGTTAAAACCAATGCAATAAAATGTAGTTATTTTGCAAAAATAAAAGCATAAGTAAAATTTATTACCAGGTTGTTAACGTATAAAACGTTGTTCTTTTACAAATTTTAGAAGTTTTGTAGCTTAGGCTCATTTTAATTCTCAAAAACCAAAGTTTAAGAGGTGTTTTAGGTACATATAAAAAACGTGTTCTGAAAATTTTAGCAAACAAAATTTAGGTATAAAAAAGTTACAGCGATTTAAATGTATACAAAAATTAACATTTTTGACCAAATTACTAATCTTTGCAAAGTGGTATTCCACGATGCAAAATTTTAAAAAACAATTCAAAACAAGAAAATTAAGCTAAATTAGACCTGATTTTATTAAAATTTGACATTGTTACGGCATTTTCAATGTGAAACTCGTTTTGTAGTTTTATGCTATTTTCACAACAACCTAAGCTCAAAGAAATAAAAAATAACTAAATTAAAAAAAAAGTTAAAGTACAAGAAATTACAACTAAAAAAAAAAACAAGTTAAAGTACAAAAAATTACAAAAATAATCAGACCTTGCAGAGCTTTTCCCAATGTTTTTACGCTGAGAAAAAATATGTTGAAAATTACCGAAAAAAATGTAATTTTTAGGCGTTTTTTGAACTTTGAGAGACTCCCAAACGTGTATTTTTTTTTTTGGTACCTTTTATCACATATTTAATTTTAAGCCAGTTTGAAGTTACTCAGTTTTTAAGTTTGGTTTAAAAGTAATGGAATTACCCATATATATTTTATTTCATATATTATAGTAGTTTTTTAGACGTTGTTGTAGATATTCATGCACATAATAACAATGTGCGTGCATATACACAACAGTATCTATATCTTTTTTGTAAAAACAAAATGGTGTAAGTCACATTAGCTATTTTAGATAAAGCCAAAAATGCAATCTTAATATTATTATTAATTTTGTTAGGAAAAAAGTGGTATAAGCTATAGATTCAAATTTCTTCACAGATTGCTATACAAGTATAACCCACAAATGACAACAGCAAACAAACAGTTTGCATTCATAATGTTGCAAGTTGGACTCACACTACTTTTCCTCTAATTATTCTTTTATTGTTTTGCTTTATAGTAGTAAAACTACAATTAATATAAGTGAATTAAATAATAAATTTTTGATATTGGTAATAAAAACATGAGTTCCTTCAGAAAATGAATACAAAAAAGTCCTACTGCCTGTCCCATGTAGAAACTCTCAAAGATAGCAATGAAATAGCCAAAAAACATAATAAACTCAACGCTAAAGAAACAAAAGCAAAAAACAACAAAAGAGAGTTTGTAAAACCTTATAAATGAGTATACTACTAAGACTAAAAAAGTCATTAATAATAAAAATTTGAAACAAAAATTGTCTAAAACTGCTAAAGAATAAACTAGAAAACAAACTTATTATTAGTTATTTTTATACCTGGAATAGTTTCATTTATGGTTAAATATAACAGAATCAAAGCTAAACGGCCCAAAAATTCCTCAAAACCTGCAAAATTTTCAAATAAACTTTAAAACTTTTAAAAGGCAGTCTTTAAAAATATTCTCAGATATCAAATAGACGTATGTTTAGAGCTATAACAAATGGATTAATAAGAATGTGGTGTACCATAAAACAAGATATTCGATCAAAAAATCCTCTGTTGTAAACACATTAATTTTTGATCTTATCAATCTTACTATACTAAAAAAAACCAACCGTAAATATCCGCCCCTTGATTTAAATGTGCTTTTAATAACGAGTACAACCTTTACTTTTATTCACCAAATACAGATAAATGCAACAAGTGTGATAAACATAAAATAACAGTAGGAAATGTAAAAGATAAAGGTAAATTGAAACTTTTGAAATTGAAACATGAACTTCTCCTTTAAAAAACAAAAAAAGCCAAAACGCCAATAAATATTATTGCAAAAAAAACAAGACAAAAAAAAATGTTACGCAAATATTTTTGACTTGCACAATACCATTTCTTTTCTTATACATAGGATACAATGGTATACGTAAATAACCTTGATTGTCATAAGCGTTTTACTGATTTAAGATTCATGTACGCCTGAGACAAGACCATAGCTTCTGGCGGCTTTAAGAAATTTGCTCCTGTATAATTAAACATATTAAATATAAAGCTTTTAAAGCCAAGTCACTCTTTTTTGCCAAATGATTCAGAACTCTACTAAAATACGCCCTCAAGCAAAAGACCATCTTTCTGCCAGAAGATTGGAATTTTGCCATAAAACTGTAAAAAAAAAACTTTTATTTAAAAAAATTTGTTAAATTCAAAATATCTACTACTAAAAGAATAAGAAAAATGCAAAACACCAAGTCTTATGACTTAAAATGCATAAATTCGCCAAAAAAGTAATAAACCCTTTTTTTTAAACAAAAAAAACTTTAACTAAAGATATGCCATTTTTTACAGTGAGTGTGTATAGATTTAAACCTCAATAGTAATTACATTTTTAATTAAACATGTTTGACGTCTCCATTTACTACTTCACACTCTGGTAATAGTCCAAGTTTAACACCTTACTGATTCTAGTGGTCGGAAAAATGTTGAAAAAGCAGTGGTAAATAAGTAAAATGTACAAAAGTAAATTGCACATATCCTGTTTCTTCATTGCTGTAACTGGTCTGAGTCCCTTTTGTAAAGCAAGTTGAACTATACTCTGCAGTTCAGATAGTCTTCAAGTTCTTACATTCTTCACATTTACTGTAAAGAATATAAGAACTTCAAAAGAATGCAAAGACAACTCTCCACTTTTTTTACAATTTATAAAGAACATCCATCCAAAGATCCAAATAACGGTAGATTCAGAATCTTACATTGACTAAAAAGAATAATTATTTTTTTTAAGAATCTTATAGTTATAGATAGCACCATTCCAAGCGAGTAGAACCACCCCTATAATCATAAGTTGGCGGCGTATAATTTAATGATACATTAACCAATCACAACTCCAATAACACATGAAGACAAAGATATAAAATTAGAAACAATTAAACCCTCAACTAACGCAACATTGGCTGTTCCATCAACGTCATAGACAAGTTAATAACTGATTTAAAATTCATTTGTCTCACATATTTTTGCTCAGTCACCAAATCTGTATTAAAATTCTTTTTAAACTTAACATAAAAATTGTATTTAAGTCAACGTCAAAACTATCCAACATTTTATTCAACGCAAAAGTAAAAACCGAACAAATTTAGAAAACCAAGAGTATATAAATTAACTTGTGGAGGTTAAACAAGCAAATACATAAGACAAAAAAGAAGACAATTATTACTCAATACAAAAAACATAAAAAATTATTTCAAAACAATAAATCAGATTTAATTTTTGCCAATCATATTGGAACATCAATATACTTTCCCAAAGATGGAAGACGTAAAAACTCACTCATATAGTTCACAATAAAAGCTTTAGTTGAGCCAAAACTAGTAATGTATTTATAAAAATAAAGTTATGATAAAAAAGTAGTAAGTAAATTATTTTAATATTTTAAATTTAAAAAAATATTTTAATTAATGTGGGTTTTTTGATAGAATTATTATATAGTTATTTCTAAATAAGTCTTTCCATCACAATGGTGTTAGTTATAATTTGTAAAAATACAAAAAGTTGCTTCAAACACAAAAACTATGAAAAAACATGCATTTTTGTGATGTAAAAATATTAAACAAAAATAATATAGGAGCGTCTTAGTTGATAAACCCAAAAAACAAAGTTATTTGAAATTACAATAAATAAAATAAAAATTTTTATTTTGTTTATTGTTAACCTATATAGTTAAAAAAGTATTAACAGACACTAAATAAAAAGCAAAGTAATAACATAAATAAAACCTTACCAACCCAGCAAATAGTTTATTTTAGTTGAGTTACCTGTAACAAAAAAATGTATTTTAATGTTCATAATTTAAAATAAATTTATACATTAAATATTTATCATAATCTCGTTCAATTCTTAATATTTATATTGCAGTCAAATTGCTTCTTGAAAATAAAAAAATAGATATTTTTTACTTTCAAGATGACCTCGAATATAATTTATATTAAATTCAATTTCCAGATAAAATATTGAAAATCAGTTAATCTTAAGATGTAACTATACAATTTTTAATAAATACAATGTCCATTTTATTTACTATGGTTTTGAGACAAAAATATAGATAGGTACTTAAGCTTTAGATCAATTTCGCTTAGAGAAACGTGTACAATTTTTTTTATTATTATAAAATCAGCAGTACTAGATTATTCAAAATAATTAAATCTAAGATACATAAATTTATTCGCGACAATAAATACTTTCAGCTGAAATTTTTCAAAGTTTGAAACGATAATAGTTTCTGAATTTACCATCCGCGGAACATTTTGGTTTTGCAAAAACGTATAAACTAATTTCACATTATAATAATAGCGTGTATTTAGAAACAAAGAAAGGTGTAAAAAAGCTAACTTATCTTAAAAGTAAAAAAAAACGAATCCGGTAGTTTTAATGAGCCTCAGTGTTACCAATAGATTAATTTTCATGCTTATTACAAATATAATAAAAGCAATTTGTCTATAAATAATAATAAAAAAATATTTCATTAAATAAGCTGAGTTCAAAGTTATATTATTTTTATATATCTTAAAATGTTATTTATTAAGTTGACGTATATAATAAGTGCTAAATTAATTTAGTTTGCCGCAAGGATTAATTAAACTGTCATCGACAAACTTATAAATTATAAATAAATACAAATAAAAGTAAACACAACCGTCATAATATATACATTGACGTTGTTTTGTCTGTCACAGACGTACATTTAGATAATTAAACTTTCATTATAGAAGTCAATATTGAGTAATGTTTTATTTCATTATGAGTTGCAATTTAATAAAAATATAAATCAATTTATATATTTTTATTAATATAATAGTAAAGGTGTTGCCGTAATTATAATATAATATACTTGGAGAATGATTTTTGTTATATTGTTAATAATTATAATAATACATCTAATTTGTCTTGCTTAAATTTAATATATAACAGTAACAATTTAATATGATAGTCACTTTATTTCATATATCAAGTTTTACGATAATAGTTTCAAAATGTTCAACGTAGAATAAAAAACACGAGAAGTGTTTGCTATATCACAAGTACATGACAGTTGACTGATCGGATAATATAACTTTCATATGGTCGTGGTCGTTCTTTTGGCACTGTAACATAGCAGGCGATCATTCTTAAACCTCATCCATGTTGGCAACTATTGAATGAAGTATACGATCAAATACATTGTTGCATCTTTTCAATAAAAAGATGTCAGTATGTGATGAATATTTATATTTAGTTAAAACTTTAAAATATTTTACAATATTCACTGAATCATTACTATCCGTCCGCTGCGACTCCATTTTTACTTTGCGTGGGTGGACGTGATTAATTGAATATTATTTTAATTTTAAGTATATCACTCTAATTTTATTATAATATTAAATTAGTTTTACAAAAATAAAAAATAAATGTACTGTGACATAATGTTTCACACATTTTCCTATAATACACTAATGCGACTTAAACTATATAAAAAGTGTGAAATTATCAAAATGATTCCAACCTCCTAACGCGCCTTAGAAGGTCGGATGTCACCTCAACCAAAAGTCCCGATGGGTTGTTTGTTGAAGTGTTGTTAAACATATCAGAGGTTATAGGTTAAAATTCCACTCAAAACGTGCTCTTTGAATATAACAAACATTATTTCAAAATATAATTAGATTATCGCATTAATTTGCCAAAACAAAGTTAAATAAAATAGTCTATTGTTACTTATTAAAATGATTGCAAATAAAAACAAACATTTACATAGATTGTTGAATAAAAATATTATTTGAAATTAGAAATTAATCATTATTAATTGAGTGTAATCACCAAATGATGTCCAATTTGTCAGTTCCAAATAATAATAATACAGATTTATTAACACAATTTTTCAATAGTATACAAACCTCAATATAAATAAATGCATAATTTATTAACATCAGTTTCATGTTATGACGTACACATAAAATTATCTGACAACCAACATAAAACACGGCCAGTCAATTAAAAAGTCCGGCGGAAACTGATCGTGATGGATCACAAGCCCGACAAGCAAGAGGCGAATTTTATCAATTTTATTTTTGGCATAGTGGAATAATTAGAGCATCTGTGTTGCGATATGCCGTCAAACTCTCTTGGGAAAGTTTGACTATAATAATATGCGGGGGTGTAATCAACCGTTACAAATTAAAAATAGTTAATATTAAATTTAGTTTATTGTGTACTGTTTTTAGTAATGTTAACTGTGATATTATTATAATAACTTCTTTATATTTTCTTTGACTAGATTTATATAATTTATCAGATTTGGAAAAAAACTTATTAATAAGAAAATTATTCAACAAATCAACTTAATACTACATATTTTTAAATGGTGCGTTTAATATTATTCAAATCTGCCAACGTTTACCTAAATAACCTTATTATATTTCATGTATTCTCTACTATAACTGCAGGAAAGTCCATAACTTTATTTACATAATAATCAGAGCAAATGCTCCAAGCACAGAAAAGAATTTATTTTATAGTAAATAAATTAAGTGAACAGAACTATTTATATTTATTATATCTAGTAATTTTGTTATCAGATCCACTTTTTTTTTTTCTAAAATAGGATACTTTTATAAAAAAATCTATTTCTGCGTGCAATCAAAAATACAAATGTTACCGATACGTTCGGTTTTTTAATTAATTTCACTTATTTGAATTTAATACAGTTTTTAAAATAAATTTTAGATATATTATATAATTGTGATAACTGAAACTGCTGTATTTTTGTACATTAAATATTGGGTTCCTAATTCAGTTACAATATCATAAATATTTCAGAACATTTTAATATACAATCTAATTATGATAGAAGAATATAACAAGTTTTACTACCAACAACGCGTTTTCCCAAGAGCTATATTTAGAAAAAAAATAATACAATACATATAGATCCGACACTTGACAAGAATAATCTCAATCTCAATAAAATAATTAAAAACAAAACAAAATCCTTTAGTGCATAACTGTGCTTTGCGCAATAAGCTTTAGTCGCGCTTATAGTTTCTTCGTGCAATTGGTGTTACTCATGACTAGAGACCGGATTATATACATCTTAAAAATGCTGAAATATGCATGCAAATAGTAAATATATGCCAAAGTAAATATATGTCAAAATATGCAATTACATATATGCAACATAAATATAAACAAATATATGTAGTTTAATTCTTCCATCAAAAAAATAAAATATATAACAAATTCTATTTTTTTTTTCAATTTTAATACAGTTGAAAAGGTTTTTTTTTTTTTTTTTTGTTTTTTTTTAGGACGTAGTGAGTTGTTTGGCTCTCAACAAGTGGCCCTTAAGAATAACTTACCCATGGTAATATCTTCCGGTTTTCTTCTCTGCGCAAATCCTGTTGTTTTAATGTCCCTGTCTAAACTAACCTACATTTGGTGCTAGTTTGAGGCGGGCTGGTTTTTGCTTCGCGGATTTTCACGCATCATCTGCGGCACGCATGCTGTCCCCGGCCCCTCTCTCCCTATAGCCCCTACCTTTGTCTGTCTCTTTTGTCATTTTGCCTTTTTTATCTGCACTGGCATCTACCTCTGCATTCTCTTTTTTCTCCCAGCTTTGTGTTATTTACTCTAATTATATAATTTGTTCTCAGATGTGCTCTTAGCTTACTAAGGTCTTCGTTCACTTCTTTTTTATCATATCCCTCTCCTTCATGAATAATTTATGCAGTTCCATCAGTTGTATTCCTTTTGGCAGTCTTAGATTTGTAAGTTTTACCTCCAGTGATATCCTTGTATCTCCATCAGGAATTACTTCTTCATGTCCTCTCGTTGCCAGGTATATTCTGACTATCTGAAAGGTTGCGTTCTCAGTCATCCTCGAGATAGCATATCTACCATTTGGTATATGCCTTGTTATTTCTGTTATTCTGCTTTCTTTCAATAATTCTTTTCTCCTTCTCCTTATCTCTGCAATTTCGTTTGGTATCGTAGTCTCTGTAAATGTTCTTCTTTTTTCTTCTGTTTCTTGGTATGCACAATTGTCATATCCTTTCTTATTTTTTTCTTTTTGATCTTTTTCTCTGTTTTCTTGTTTCCATTTAGCTTCTCTCATCTCTTTCCTTTCTCTTCTATGGCTTTTAGTTTGTGTGTTTGTTTCCATTGTTTGTTTTTCTATATTCTTCTATTGTCAAACTCTTCAATTTTTTTTTTGTGCACTTGTTGCAAAGTTTTTTAACGCCCTCCATTTATTTTCATCTTTTAAGCATTTGTTAATGATTGTTCTTTTATCCACTTTGCTTTCTAGTATATATTCTAGTTTTTTTTCTATCTTCCTCCCACGCCTCGCATTCTACTAGAGTGTGTTCTGCGTTATCGTGTGTTTCTTCCTGACAAAATGTACACCTTTCTTCTTCATTTATTTTTTTAATTTTTTGCAAGAATTTTCCAAATGCTCCGTGCCCGGTCAGTATTTGTGTTGTATAATAACACGTCTCGGGTTTCTTCTCTACCCATTATTTTATGTCTGGGATAAATTCTCTCGTCCATTTCCCCTTTTCTCTTGTATCCCATTTTCTCTGCCATCTTTCCATAGTCTTCTCTCTTGCTCTTATCTTTGCTTCTTTTTTACTCGTTCCTTCTTTTACAAGTTTTTTTATTTCTATTCTTTCCTCCACCATCATATCCGCGGGAGGTGTTGCCGCAATTACCTCTACTGCCTCTTGTGACACTGTTCTGTAAGCTCTACAAATCCTTAGCAAGCTTGCTCTTGTGGCTCCTCTTACTTCTTTTCTGTTTTTCTTTGTTTTCATGGCTTCTCCCCATGTTTCTGCGGCGTACAGCAATTTGCTTCTTGCTGCCGTTGCTATTAGCCTTCTGCTTTCTTCTCCTGGACCTCCGTTGTTTGGCATAAGTCTACCAAGCTTTCTCTCAATTTCCTTTGTTCCAATGACCGCTTCCTTAACCTGTTCATTCCATCCCTTTGCTTCGAGTGTCACTCCAAGGTATTTGATTTTTTTTCCTATGGTTATCTCTTGATCTCCCACCTGTATCTTACCTGTTCCTCTATTATTCCTCTTAGTCGATAGCCATGCCGCCTCAGTTTTTTGTGTTGCTAGTTTTAAGCCCTTACTTCTCATCCATATTTGTATCATATCAATTGCCAGCTCTAATCTTCCTTTTAGTACTTCTATTTCTACGTCTCTACCTACTACTGCTATGTCGTCCGCAAATGCTGTTATTGACACGCCTTCCGGCATCTTCATTCGAAGTAACTCGTTATAGACAAGGTTCCACAGTTTTGGTCCCAGTGCTGAGCCCTGCGGTACCCCTCTAGTAAGTTTGAATCTTCCATTTTTGGTCACTAGATTTCTGTCCTGTAAGTAGCTCCATATAATCTTGATTGTTTTTCTGTTCAGTTCTTTCTTCTTTGCCGCCTCTATGATTGCTGCCCATGATACGCTATTAAACGCGTTCTGTATGTCCAACGCTATCATTACACAGTGTTGCCTTTTCCTCTGCGTTCCGCTGTTAGCTTCTTTTGCTATTGCTTTCACTTTTTCAATAGCTCCTAAGGTTGTTTTTCCTTTGGTAAATCCGTATTGTTCTTTTTCCCATCCTCCTTTTTCTTCTATTTCTTGTTCTATTCTCCGTACAATAACTTTTTCCATTATTTTAGCCAGTGTGTTGATTAAACATATTGGTCTGTATGATGTTGCTTTTCCTGCTTCTTTTTTTTTCTCAATCAGTACCAGAGTGGCTTCTTTCCAACATCCTGGAAAAGTTCCTTCTTTTAGGCACCTGTTGATTATTTGAGTTATTTCTATCTCGTTTCCGTCTAATGCTGCTTTAACAATCTCTGTTGTTATTTCGTCCGGACCTGGTGCTTTGTTGTTAGGCAATTCTTTTATGATCTCTTTAATCTCTTCCACTGTTGCCATAACTGTTGCTTCTTCTTCTTCTTTTGTTTCTGGTTCTTCTACTGGTTCTCTCTTTAAAAATAGTTTTTTAATTATGACTTCTTCTTCTTCGTCTTCTTTTAAGCAGATTCCTTTTGTTCTTCCACCCAATTTGTCCATCACTATTTTGTACGGTTTTCCCCAAGGATCCCCATCTATAGATTCTATCATTTCTTTCCAGCATCTTTTTCTGCTATCCCTAATTGCCTTTTTTAAAAAATTTCTGTCGTTTTTTAGTTTCTCTTCTATTTCCTCTGTGTTCTCTCCTCTTCTTCTCAGCCTTTTGATTTTCCTCGCTGTTTGTATTGTGTTTTTCCTGCATTCTTTTATTTCCTCACACCACCAGTATGGTCCTTTTCGTCCGCTTTCCCTGTACCTAGGAATTGCTTCCTCCGCCGCTTTTCTCAGTTTTTCTGAGTACCTCTCGCATCTTTTCTCAATATTTTCGTTTTCTGTCACTTCTTCTGTTTCCATGCCTCTCTTTATCTTTTTTTTGTCCATTCTTCTTACGTTTCATTTACCTTCTCTCGTGTGCTCCTGTTTTCCTTTCTCCTTTGTATTGTATTGTATATGTTTGTGTAGACTCAGTGATTCTTCTTCAGTCACGGTCCATTCATTTATTATTTTTGCCATTTCCCACGTTGCTATGGTGATGTCAATATGTGATTTTGAGCTTCCTCTTACAAACGTCGGTTTGTCTCCATTGTTGCAGATTGTAAGATTTAACCCTGCTATCATCTCCTCTAAGATTTTTCCTCTTAAATCGTTCTTGTAGCCTCCCCATCTCGGTGATTTTGCGTTGAAATCTCCTCCTACAATAACTTTTTTGTTTTTCTGTTTTCTTAAACTTCTTTCTAATTCTTCTATCCACTCTCGATAGTATTCCAGACCGCAGTTTGGGCTGATATAACAGCTGTATACTATCATGTTTTGTACTTCTGCCCACACTATTCCTTCTTTTGGTGTTCCTTATCTTTCCACTTTGTCCCTACACTTCCCCCTAGCTAAAATTGCTGCATCTGTTCCTTTGTCTCTTATCCACTTACCATTTAGTTTGTTTTTATTAGGTTCACTCACTAGCACTAGGTCTATTTCCTCTCTCTCCGCTGTTGCTATTAGTAAATCGTGAGCCTCTCTTCCCCTCCCTATGTTTATTTGTATAAACTTATACATTATGTGATACTATTTTTTCCTCCTGTTCTCTCCAGTTATCTGGGTTGTTGTCCTCCATATTCTTCTTTGTTTTCCTCATTTCTTTTTTCTTTGTAGCTGGACATCTTTTCTCTCCCGTTCTGTGTCCTAATACTTTGCATTCAATGCAGTATTCTTTGTTTCTGCATTCGGCAACCTGATGTCCCTCCTTTCCGCATTTTATACCTAGCGAAGACCTGTCTTCCCCATTGCATTCTGCCGCTACATGTCCTTTCCTCCAGCATTTATAACTTTTTCTTTCATTTGCTTTAACTTTCTCTACTCTGCATCTTATGAGTCCTATGTTTTTTCTTCCTTCTCCTATTATCTGTTCTGCTAGTTTTTTGTCCATTTTGACTATAGCGGTTTGTATTTCTCTATAACCTTTCTTTATGGAAATTATTGTACTTCCTTCTGTGTTCACTTTGTTCATAATTTCTTCCAGTATTTCTTCTCTCTTAATTTCCGGGCTAATATCTTTGATTATCACCAGTTCTGTAGTTTTGTTGCTGGCTTTTCGTACATTGCAGCCTTCCATTCCATTTTTAATTTTTTCTATCTCTTTCTCCGTCTCATTACCCTTTGTAATTAGTAACAACTCCCCTTTTTTTGTTTCTCTTACCTCCTTGAACGTAGATCCTTTTATCTGGGTTTTTGCCTGTCTCAGTAAATCTGCATATGTGACACCTTGTTTGCTCACTACTATAGCACCTGTTTCCGTACCTATTTTTTTTTCTCTATGTGTCTCCGCTACCTGTCCCTGTGTTGGCACGCACAGTCTTATTTTTGTGTTAGTTCTTCTTCCTGCTATTTCCATAATTTTTTTGCATCTCTTGCTGTAATTCCCGTTGGTATTGGTATATTTATTTCTTCAATACTTAATGTTTTTGTTTTGATAAGCATTTTTTCGATAGCTATTAGTATCTCCTTATTCCCTGCCGTTTCGATTTTCTGCTTAATGATGTGTACTTTTCCCACATTTTTTCCGCTTAGATTTTTAACTATTTCTATATATGGCGTTTCATCTTCTCCTTCTTCCTCCATTAGTTCAGGGTATTTTATTTTTGCTTGTTGTAAGATACCACCTTCTTTGCCTATTTCATCTTTATTTATTAAAAATCCTGTATCCATTTCCTTTCCCATTATTGGTTTTTTTTTTCCACGTTTACATATTTATAGTCTGTATCTCTCCATTCTTTATTTATAATATTTTTTATATCCTCTTCATTAGCCACTTTTAATATCTCCTCGTCCGAGATGAAATGGTTTTTACGGTTTTCTTCCCTATTATCTCCAGTTTCCATTGTCTGTGTCGACATTTCTATACCTATTTTTGTTTTATTTTCATTCTCCTGTTCTTTTTTTTAGATTTCTTCAAATTCCATTCTCTCCATATTTGTTTCTAGTTGATTCGCCACATTTTTAATTTCCAGTTTAGTGGTTGTACACTCACTGGTTAAGTTTTTTAACTCTCTAATTAATTTCCCCATTATTTGGATTGTTGTGGGGTTATTTGCTCTCTTCGCCTCGTTGTTACCTCCTGGCGAATTTATTTATCTCACTCTTTTTTGATTCGTTTGACCTAATTCTTTATCTTTATTTTTATCCGGCGGTGTTCTTTGCAACATCCCGCTTTTTAAAAATGCATCCATCTTGTTACGTTTTTTGACCCTTGGCCTAGTTTCACTTTTAATTAATATCAAATTGCTGTTTCCGCGTTTATGTTTTATTATGTAACACTAGACGTGTCGCGCGTCACGACACGAGTGTGTTTTAAAACACGACCGCACCTTTATTATTTAGTGTGTCCAGTTTTACACTTTTTTGAACTTTCACAATAAACTTTTCACCTTTCCACTGTTTGTTCTAATTCACAGAACTTTTAATTTTTCAAATAACGTAGATTATTCACCATTATTTAAATCGCCTTTATGCACATTCGCGAGCGCGTCCGTTCTCCGTCGGACATTAGTTGAATAGGTAAAATGTGTCAAAATATACAACTTCATGTGTTAGACAAATTACGTACCTACGGCTAAACAATTCCATTTTTAATAGTTTTTTAAATATGTACCATAAAAGCAGGTACACACATGTATAATTTATTTTTTAGAATACTTGCAATAACAACCAACTTTAGTTTTTTATAGGTCAACATATATTATTTTGTTTTGTTTTTAATCTCCAAGATGTTATAAATATAATAACTTAGTAAATTAAAAAAAAAATAATTGTAATTGAATAGTTGACAGTAAAAATAACTAATGTTTAATTTCTAATTTTTTTAATGTTAATATGCATAATAAAGTAACTTAAAAAATGACGTTTTTCAATATTTTTTTCTAAAAATTGGTGAAATATGCATACAAACCGAATATGGATAAAATATGCAACAAAGCCTAAATATGGACAAAATATGCAAATGCATATGCAAATATGCATTTGCATATAATCCGGTCACTACTCATGACAGTCGTTTTAGAGGATAAGATAACCATGCTCAATAATCACTGAACTGACGCTTTTTTTTGTTGGCTGTAGAAGGAAATCTTCTAAAAGCTTAATGTGGCGGATTTACTTTTCAAATGTTTGGAAGCGCCTACCAACTAAACCTTCCCCCTTCTAGTGTAAAAAAACTCCAATCTGACTGTGCCTTATAAGTAACGTATTGGAGATATTATTCAGAAGTGCGCATCTTGCGCCAGCTTTGTAGGGGTTGATTAAGTTGGGTGGCGGATGAAAACCCACGAGTTTCTCTTATACAGCAAGCATGTTGATAGACTTTTTGTACTGGAAAGATTGTTGAGTTGTTGAGCAACTCAGGATCTAAGTGATTTGCGACTTTTTCAAAGAAATTTAATTTTTATACCAACATGTGATCAGTTTTCAGTTGTGTATTCCAAACGTAGTGAGATGCTTTGAAAATTCTTCTCAAAGTCAGATTTTGAAACAATTCTATCCTTTTCAGATAGGACGATGCATCCATTCCCCATGCTGGACATGCGTATGTCAGTATTGAGCAAATAATTGTTTTAAATAATTGCAACTTTGTTTGTAAAGTCCATGTTGCTCTTTCTGCGTAGAAGTGGTGTTAACATATTACTTCTCACCCTGGCCTTATCCAAGATCTAAGAATTAGTCCACGATGAAATTCTACTCTTAGATATGTTGCAATATCTATTCATGGAATTGGAGCCATTTGTTTCTTAGCTATTTATAAAATTTTGGGTACGCCCACCGGTGAATCATGTGTTGTTCCAGAAGTTGGAAGTTTACTGGTAGCCGCTGGTACCAGTATTGCTTTGACTCACTTTTTGTAGAGATTCATCATCGTAAGAGCATTTCAATTTCCTTTTTGTGTTGCGTTTACAGAGATAGCTTCAACACGGATTGCCAGGCAAGTGCGGATTCAAGCAAAATTTGGCTGTGCTCGACCAACTCTGACTTTTAAGCAAGTCAAGCAGACGCGGATAAACGTCCTGTTGCACGTTTAAAAGCTCGCCATGTTCCTCCAGTGTACACCACGGGTCCTTGTGGATACTCTAGGTTGTCTACCATTTCTTGTCATCCCATAGTGATGTTTTGATTCTGTTGACATGCTTGTTGTACGCTACCAACCAATATAGTTTAACTTGATGTAAGCTGGTATATTGACAAGTTTGACGGTGGTCAAATCTTCCGGTAGTATTAGCTTTTCAGACTCTTCTATCAAAGCGGCAATAAGATTATTGCTTCGATTCCTACTGACAACGTTAGGCAGCAGATTGGTGGTGCCTGGAGTATGTTCAATCGTAAAGTCAAATTTCTGAAGAAGTAGGTAAACTTGGTATTGGCGTAAGTTTTCTAACCAGACCTCGTTTTTCAGGTAAACTAGGTACTTACATTAATTTCAACATGTTAAAGTAGTATTTGGTTTAGAAAGGTTGTGCTTGATACTGTCGTAGGAGACAATCTGCCGTTTAAACCATTCCTCCTAATACAAAACTTTCCCCACGCCAATGTTGCAAACGTCCGTTTGTAACACAAAAGGTAAGCAGGGTTTAGGTTGAATTAGCATTATGAGTTGATCCAAAGCAGTCTTAATATTTTCAAATAACCCAAATTTGTCTTTGGTCTACACAAAAAGCGTTTTTGTGCTTTGGAGTTCCATCAGAAAGAATGCCAATTTTGAATAGCCCGAAACATATTTCTAAAACCAAGTGCACAGCTCTTAAAATCTTTGTAGCTGTTTTTCAAAGTTCCTTATCAGCGTTATGTGATGAGTAAATAGCTGATTCTTTTCCGCACTAAATTGGTGCACCAACTATTTGACCAAATCTTTGCCAAACTTACACTTCTTAAGGTAACAGCATAGTTAGTATTCTTAGAGTCTTTTCAATACTAGGCATTGGTGCACCAAGTGTTTTTGGAGTAGACTAAATGTTATCCAAATACACCAGCACAATGTTTCTTAACAAGCCAGCACTTGCAACATCAGTTTTTTTAGTCTAAAGAACATCTCCTTAAAGTGGTAAATACCACCGTCGGTAGCGGCAAAAGTGGTAAGTAACCTTTGTTTATTAAGATCCGCCAGTAGTTTGTTTTCATCAATTTTGCTAAAAACTTTGGTGACTTTAAAATTGTTTGATGTTTCTTGTATTTTTAGAAAAAGGGCGGCTTCTATAATGCCGTTGGCTAAAAGTTTTCTTACTTCCTCAAAAATTATGCTTTTTTTTATCGTTGTAAAAGTAACGCTCTGATCAAACTAAAGTGTGATCAGTCAGTTCAAGTTAATGTTTAATAGTCGGTGTAGTCGTGAAAATCACATTTTCTCAAAAAACGGTCGGAAATTCCCGAACTAACCGTTCATAATTTGCAAATTTTGAAAAAATATGTTGCAGGAGCTTGATTGGGTCGTCCAAAGTGAGTATAATTGTCTTAAGTCATATCCAAGACATGTATACAGTGGCAGAAGTAGTCCATGGTACGCTAACAACCAGTCTGATCTCCTATGCCAAAATTGGTGTTTACTTCTTTAAAAAGTTGTAAAGAAGCTATGGAGGTTTTTGGCAGCTGCAGCTTAGTAAAGTCAATCAGCGCTTCCATCTAGACCGTTGATGCTCCGCACCTATTAAGTCGTAATGCAAGAATTTTCATCACAACATCAACTTATGGTACACCATAATCCATATATCTACTAGCCCCTTATGTCCACTTCAGTCCAAAGACCTTTTCGGCTCAGTCAGTTACATTGTTTTTTGTCTTATCCATGTAGTCCATTTGTGGTCTTTGAGGGTAATGTGTAGCGTTTTCCGTTCTATTGCTCTTTGTGTTACTAATAACTTACGTAAGTTGCCTTGAGTAAAAAATCATATGTGCGCGCCGTTGTTAAATACTGGTAATACGCATTGGTCAACACTTTAGTTTTTTGGTGTTGCTCTATGTTTTTACTCCATAATACAAACTTAAGGTTTTAACTTCTTTTCATCCTTGATAAGTTTTACTTTGTTGTTCGGTCTCCTGTTGGTCTTTATTTGGTCTATTTTAACCAAAATAAATGTATTGGTTCATTGGTTCCAGGAGCGTATTTGCAATTCTTCTATTTGGTTTGTCATAACTTTGATCTCATTTCTAATTTTTTGATCATTTGCTTTAGTTTTTTTTTTTTTAGAAAACATTGCAATATTGTCCGCAAACCTGTGACTTAATCTTTGTCTATTTATCTTAATACCTTTATTCTCCCAGTCAAGTTTTTTTAATATTTTTTTCATAAATGTTAAAAATAGTTTAGAGGAAATAGTGTTTTTAATAAAAACGATTTAAGATTATAAACATTTTGAGTGAATAGCTTCAATTGCAATAACTCTTTAATTTATGTTTAGATGCATGGAATGCATTATAAAATATGTCCATGCACATTATATTAAATCTAATTTATATAACAATTAAACAAAAAGTGACAGATGTAGTTTTTAAAGTTATGTAATTGTTCTGGCATTTCAATTGCATTATTTTTGACGTAATTATCAATTACAACTAAAAGGTTGACAAAATCATTTAGATTTTACGTGCCTGTCGTGACCATAATTCTAAAACTATATAATATACATTAAACCTCAATATGTTATTCACAACATATATTTTTGGTTTAGATAATAATTGCAAAATTATCCATTTTGTTAACAACTATCAATTATAAAGCAATAAATGTCATTATTTTAAAGTTATGCTGTTGTGTTGCAGTGGCTTACTATTTTTTAATGCGTATTTTAAGTGTAAAAAGTCGCAAAACCAAAACAATAAAATATGCCACATTATTGTTACTGCTTTATAAATAAAAACTGCTTCAAATAAGTAACTGTTCGGTTTAGTTTAAATTTCCTTTTTTTTTGTTTACGACTGTTGGTGTATTGATTTAATTTAAGTTCTTACTAATAAACAATAAATTTATCTTAAAATTTTTAACAGTTGACTGTGAGTTATTATTACATTTATTTTAAAAAAAATATAGTACTATTTTTTTTTTTATAAAATCTACTAAAATGCCTAACTTGAAAAACTATAATCTCTAATAATCTATAGACAATTAAGAAGATGTGCTATGTTTAGCACAAAAATATAAAAAAAATGGATAATTATCTAAAGATGTTTTTTATGTTGATAATAATTAAAATTAAGTTTGTAAAAAGTTTGTACAACCGCTAAATTTTCTTACTTCTCTCATCTCATAATATTGCACAAATTTAAACTAATCAACATAATTTTTAAATTTAACTTGCATACAGAAATATAACATATTTAAATAAAAATCAAATTAGCAACAGGTTTATTTTAAACCTTAAATAATTCAAAAGGTTTTTTTTTATTAAACATTTAATTTTTGAAACATGTAAAGTATTTTACCTTTTTTATTATTCCCTTAAGTAAATGTTAATTTAATTGTCTGGGTTTGCTAAATTATCTCTTTTTATTTTATACTTCATTATATTAATCTCAAACTTAATTACGACATTTTTAGCAATGAAAGAGAGTGTTTGTTTTACTCAAAGATCTTAAGCAGAAAAAGTGTTAATGAAAAGAAATGGGTTAAGAAAATTGTTGTTTGTACATTTATTTAATTGAAACCATTAAGTACGATTAAAGTAGCAATTTACATTATAAGACTTTAAGATTGAATTCAGTAAACGTAATTAATCTATACTATGTTTGTTATTTAAATTTACATATAAACTTAATATTAAAAATAAAGCACTTAATTAACAAATAATAAATATTACAAAAACTTTATACAGCCATAAGCTGTACTAAAAATAAGCAATAAGAGTCTTTACAATGCCTAATTACATGCTGTATGATGTTATAATAAAATAACTTCATCAAGTGCGCAAACAAGTTTCCGGCAAATACAATTACGTCATAATTACTCCGTTCACTGCGAAGGGTTAAATAGAGTTTACGATCATTATGAAACCTATTAAGATAATAATTGCAGTGAAAATTAAATTTTTATTTCATATTTCCATACTTTTAACGTAATGAACTATTTTGCACGCAAAGAATGTATCACAACTTATTTTTTTGTATTATAAACTTTGTTTGAAATATATTATTTAATATTCTGTAAACAAAGTTTCGATTTTTTATAATTAAAGTAATATAATCAGAAATTCTCAAGATTTTTTTATAGATACCATATAGATATACTTTGATAGTTATACACAATTTTGTGGAGCAATTTCTTTGTTATAATTAACCCATATGTTACCATACGGAGTACCCGGGTACTATTTTGACTTTAACCTGTCACAACTTTTTTATTAGGCCCGTTTGCACCAACATCGCTTAAATCTTAAACTTCCCTTAAAACGTTAAGGGTGGCTTATTCCGTTGCACCAAATAGTTAAGGGAAGTTTAAGACTTTAAGGGACCCTTAAACTTAAGCGGTCAATATTGCCGGCTTAGTAAAAACTTAACCTAAAAATAATATTATTGAACGTCAATTTTTGTACGCGAATATTTGCATTCATTATAATGGAGTTTGTAATTATTGAAAACGACATTCTCGACGATGATGTTGAAGTTGTAGAAATTTTGGAAGTTGGTTTACCACGCCAAATTTATGAAAGAGCAGAGTATTTCAATAGTTTTGATGAAAATGCTTTTTTTAAAAGATTTCGAATACGAAAAGCAACTGCTTTGGAAGTCCTTCAACAAATTGAAGTGAAACTAGAGTTTCCTTCAGATAGGTAAGTACATACACTGTTATTATATAAAATTTAGATACATGTTTTAAATTAATAGTACCTTTTTGTTATATTACAGAAATAATAGTGTTTCACCGATCAACCAGTTGTTAGTTGCACTTCGTTTTTATGCAACTGGTAATCATTTACTAAGTATCGCTGATTTTTCTGGTATACATACTTCAACTGCATGCCGGATAGTGCAAAGGGTATCTAGAGCTATTGGTTCTTTATCTTCAAAATATATAAAATTGCCAGAAAATGTTGAAGACATACAAGAATGTCAGAGACGATTTTTTGATATTGCCAGGTTTCCTAGGGTAATTGGAGCCCTCGATGGAACACACATTCGAATTCAGTCTCCAGGTATGCAATTTTTAAAAATATATTCAAATTAATGTGTATTAAAAAAGTGCAAAGATTGATTGAGAATAAAAACTATATATATATTATATTTATTAGGTGGTGATGATGCAGAAATATTTCGAAATAGAAAACAATATTTTTCTATAAATGTGCAAGCAGTTGCAGATGCTAATTTAAAATTTTTGAATGTGGTTGCTAGATGGCCTGGATCGGCACATGATGCCACTATTTTTAACAACTCGAACCTTCGGGCACAATTTGAGAATGGGAAATATCAAAATTGTGTTTTATTAGGTTTGTAAAAAAAATATATATCATTGAAAATTTTAAAATAAAATTATTTTTATTTTTTAGGTGATGGTGCTTATCCAATAAAACCTTATTTATTGACACCGCTCTTAAATCCAATTGGTAATGCCCAGCAAAGGTACAACGATTCCCATATTCGCACCAGAAATCCTGTAGAACGGTTGTTTGGTGTTTGGAAACGCAGATTTCCAGTAAACGCTTATGGTTGTCGACTAAAAGTTGAAAACACATTAATAGTGATAGTTGCAACAGCAGTATTGCATAATATTGCCCAGGAAATGGGAGAAGTAATTGTGCCACCAGCTGAGGGAGATGATCACATACTTGATCAATTAATTTTGCAAGGACAAATACCGAACGTTGGACATTTAGCAAACCAGGCAGAATTAAATATAGCAAATGTGCGAACTACGTTAATAAATCACTATTTTACTCAGCCGTAGCTGATTTGTTATTATAATAAGTTGTTTTGTAATAAAAACAATAATAGTTTAAAAAAATTATTTATTACACAAAAATATAATTTATAAATTTTGAAGTTCTAAAGTTTTCTGTTTTATTTGGTATTCCAATTCATATAAATTCTTACTTCTTTCATTTTCTTCTTCCATTATCTTTATTTTTAAACTATGTTCTTTCATCTTGGCTTCCTCTTCTTTTTTCATCGACTCCAACTGATGTTTCGCAATTTCAATTTTTAATTTGGCTAATTCAATATAGTGCTCGTTTAAATTAACTGACTTTGCAACAGCCATAACTGGTCTTCGCCTCATACTCCAAGGTGTTTTTTTTCTGTTTGCAGTTGGGGTTTGCAAGTGATCTTCGGTTTCCTAATTTTTTCAAAATATGAGTTATAAATAAGTATAAGTTAGGTTTTTGTAAATGTTAAAACTTATGATGATATAAAATTATTACTTCATAGTTTGATAACATTGAGACCTAAAAACCGGTCAACAATAAACAAATATTAAAAAAAGAACATAAGTTTTAACACGGATAAGAATAAAATGTTTGGTTCGGTTTGCAAAATAAAAGTTTTGTATGTAATGGTGGACAAATTATTTTTAATGTAAAAATATAATGCTTGTTCTTTTAATATTTATATAATAAATTAACAGTAATAATTATAACAAATATATTAATGAATATACTAACTTAAAATAAAGAATAAGAACGATCACAATATTGCTATGAACGATAGACAGCATCGATGAAATATGACAAACATTATAATCTTGTAAAAATAATTTGTTGAGCATTATAAAGTTTTAATTTTGTAAAACAAATTTAAACAAACATTTTAAGCAATGTATTATATATTATGCGTTTATACATACCGTTTGAATTTCCTCTTGTTCTTTCTCCGATTCCACAAATACTACACTTGACAGTGCATCAGAATCAATCGGATTTACAACTCCGTCGACTGTTTTTGGATGCATTAAATCCAATGTTAATTGGAGGTTTGGGTCATGTACGGGAAACACTCCAACACCTCCTCCAGTCTTATAAATTTCCATTTTTTCCTCCGCAATGGATTTGCGAGTCATTTTTTTTTGGTTTTCGTAACATTTTTTTAATGAACTCGTACTTCTAGATACCAGGCTGGGGGTTTGCGAATTAAATATTCTGCATATTTCAGTCCATGCTTTTTCTTTATCTTTGCCTGTAATGGCATCAGTTTTTTTATTTTCTATTATATTCCTAAATTTATTTTCAATAATGTTTAATAATAAATTTTTTTCTTCAGCTGAATAATTTGGAGTTCTTGCTCTCTTTGTCGGCACATTTTCCTTATTTTCCATGTCGCCCGACTTTAATGAGGATATTAATGCACTGAACTTACACAAGCAGTATGCTGTTAGAGGTTAGGTTTTAGAACATTGCCGCGTTTTCATTACAAAAATAGACACAAATACCAACAGATTTCCTAAAATTACTGGAAATGTGCGGTGTTGCCATGTGTAATCTATTTTAAACTTTTGATTACTAAACTAAGCTTAAAATGTGTTGGTGCAATGCAGTAAAATTTTAAACTACCCTTAAAGTTAACTATGGTTTAATTAAGTGTAGATTTAAGCCACGATGGTGCAAACGGGCCTTAGTCAACCGATATTCTGGAGATTCCTTGACATCTGAAAAATAATAGTTTTTTATACCTGACACATATTTTAGATAAAAATTATAATGGCAAGGATGTTTTTTTTTTACTTTTATAGTATATACCTTCTGTCACCCGTACGGAGTACCCCGGTACTCTATACGTAGTTAATATTTCTTACATTTGCAAGTCATACAAATGTTTTACGTTTGCTAAAATTGTCCACAAAATTTAAAAAAAATAAAATAATGAAATAAAAATACACATATATTTAATTATTTTTTTATTAGAATAATTTATTCTACACAATTTTTGCAAATAGTAGGTGCTGGGTTGGTATGTTCATCACACACTGGACATTTACAATTGGAGCAAGATTTTGTTGTCTTCCGCTTTTTTTTATGTAAGTTGTTACATATTTTACAATATCCAGTAAACTTTAGACGTCCAGTGTGGTCTCGATCTTGAGCAATAGTTTGTAAATTAGGTTTATTCTGATCAGGTGTTAGTTTTGTTCCTATTACACATTCCATAGCTGTTCTAATAAAATAGAACCGTGTTACTTGTGGATCATGACTTCTTTTTATAATATTAGGAACGCAGAGCTCTTTTCCCAATTCTTTTATAAATATTCTACGTCGATCGGTGTGTTTTGATGGTAATGGATTATTTTCGGCATATATAATGTATGATGATAAGCAAGCAACATCTAAAATATTATAAAAGAAGGCAAGTGGCCAGGGATTGGTTCTCCGTTTGGTAGTATATTTTGTCACCATTTGATCCATTTGATCAACTCCAGTTTCGGTAGAATTATAGTACAATATAAATTTCGGTTTCTTTGCTTTACTTGTAGCATCGACTTGCGGAGTAGTATGCATTGAAGAAAGCAATAAAACGGATTTATTTTTCTTTGTCACATAAGAGCATAATGTTGCATCTTCCCTAAAAGCAAACTTAGTTGATTGAACTTCTCTCTCTCTTTATGTGGAAGTAATTCCTTTGGGATGTAAGGTTTATTTTTGCGTAGCGTTCCTACTAATGTAAATCCCTGCATTTTTAGGTAGTTTACTAATGGGAGTGAAGTAAAGAAATTGTCTGTGGTAATGTTTCTTCCCAATCTTTTAAATTTTTCACACAAATTTAAATCAACTTTTTTTTTCCAACTTAGTTTGCCTCGCTTCCCCTTCTTCTTTTCCTAAAAAATCAGAACGTTATTTTTTGGAAATAAAACATTTTTTGTTTATTACCTGTATATAGTATTCCTTTCAAAGGATATCCGGTTTTTGAATCTGCTAACCAAAAAACTTTGATGCCATACTTGGCAGGTTTTGATGGTATGTATTTGAATTTTGTTCTGCCTCTGTATGGAAATAATTGCTCATCTACTGTAAGATTTTCATGTGGTTTAAAATAGAGTGGTAGGTTATTATTTAGCATAATCCATATGTCCCTGATGGGAGCTGCTTTGTCACTTGCTTGTCTCTGGCCACGTGTATTGCAATTGTCAAAGCGCACAAACTTTTGGATTTCTTGAAATCTTGTTCTACTCAGGCTAGCTCGATATATGGCTAAAGCATCATTTTTCCATAATTCATTTATATGTTCTAAATTAGAAAGATGAACACCCGCAGTCACTAATATACCTACATATGCATTAAATTCAAGCATATTTAGCGTTTTCTATTGTTTTTTTCTTGTCAGGATGATTTTCATTGTAGTTGGTAATATATTGTGTTGCTTTGCGATTGGTTTCTCTTATAATAATATTCTTCATTTCATTGGTAAAAATTAGACTAAAGATATCTAAACCACTCAATAGAGATGTACTACGTACAGGTCCTCTTAAAGTTATAGATGTAATGTATGTTGTATAACAAAAATATATATATTTTTTACCTGTCTTACGAAGTATGTTATGTGCACGTGTTTGCGATATTGGAAGTGGAAACGTCTTCCAAATAGTTTGATCTCGAGCTATGTATTCCGCGTTTTTTGAAGTGTTTGTGGTATTTAGATTATCTTCCTCTTCGGATATTTCATCCTCGTACTCGGATTTAGTTTCAATGGCATATGCCATTGTTTCCATCCCAGCAAGATCTTCAACATCGGAACCGTCATCATTTGGAGGTTTCCAATCAACGTCTGCTTCATTATCGTCGTCCGCGGGAAAAGGTTCCTCGTCGGAACAATCCTCGTAAAGAGACATTAGTTGGTCCTCAGTCAATCTACAAAAACATAACATTATATTGTAATATAATTTTGTATAATGTTATGTCTGATATACATATCAAAAACTCACTTATCAAATTGAATATTTCCTCTGCCGTCCAGGGGAATTGAGTCCCTTACGGATGTACAATATCAAGAGTTACACATAAGAAACTAATTTAGAAAAAAAAGTAGTAAACCTTTTTTGTAAATATTATTACTTACCGTCTTATTTGCGAGGCAGTGCTCGGTCCAGCAACCGCGACAATTTTATTATGTTCCATGAGTGTTAAAATGCACGCACTGTTCACTAACTCCAATGCTCAACTAAATATAATACTTTAAACGCACGAAAAGTGCGAAGCGCGCATCGTAGTACCCCGGTACCACGTATGGGAGACAGTGTATGTAAATTTATATGGTAACATAAGGGTTAAGGATACACACAGTAATTGTGCTAAAATTCCCGGCTTATTGGCACAACGGCAATAGCATTTGAGGCATATATTGTTATGTAGGTATCTCTGTCGGGTTTTTTCTTAGATAGTAATGTGGCAGCAATATTTCTGGAAAAATTGTTTCACTATTTGAATTTTTACACATACTCATATAACTAGTAGTATGACTTGTAACTTAAACAACACTTACAACTACAACTACATAAATTAGTGTACTAGTGGCTTCCTTAAACAGAAGAACAACCATAAACACCAGAAACGTAAACTTGCATCAGTTTTAAAATGTTAGAAAAAAGATCCGTAACATTCATAGTAGTGCAGCTATTTCAAATATAGTGCATAAGCTGAATAATTCCGCCTAGATAAGTTTATTACTAGTTAAGCTGGATATAGATTTTTGTATGGTTGTCGGTCATTTCATTATTTGTATAGATACTTAAGATAATGATTTATTATAAGTTAAAGTTATTGATTTTATAATTTAGTTAATGTTTGCACACATGCATATTTTATTAATAATAAAGATTGTAGACTTGTTTATATATTTTGTTTAAATGTAGTTAATAATATTTGACATAAAAGTTTTTTGAAATCACAATTTAAATTACAAACTACAGCATAAATTTTAACAAACTTTGTCAATGACTACGACATTTATATAATTACTTATTAATATATTCTATTTAATTAATTATTAAAATCTATGAAAGTATTCTTATGCATACCATTTGTTAATAGTACTAGATTAAAAAGCCAACCAAATGTGCAATGCCACTAAGCAATTCCACTCTCCCTAAAGATCGCATTTACACCTGACTAACAATTGCCATTAGTGCACTGCAGTTTTTTATACGTGTTCCTATCTTTTTTTTTCTACAATTCTTCCCTTTTTCTTCCTGGAACCATCCTGAATGGATCCCTGCTCCACTGACGTAACGGCATCGATCGGTCGGAATCTAACCGGGTCAAACCGTCCCCGCTTCTCGAACGGGAAACCACCCTGAAAAACCTACCCCACACTCGTTCAAGATGCTACCCCAACACGCCCTACATGCATTGCGTTTTCTTCGAGGAAGCCAGGCTATATAAATGCATACTCGGCGAAAAGTGAAATATCGCTTACATAAATAAGCATCCTATATATTTTTTTAAGAAAATAAAAAATGCAGCCTTTCAAGTGCTGAATCATTTCTTTATGTATTATGCCAGGCAGCAGTTTAAAATATTTATGTACATGATAATATAATCTATCATTTTATTTTAAAATATTCATAATGCAAATGCTGTAAACTCTATTACATAGAATAATAGTTTTATGTACTCACTAAATACGTTACCAAAATACCTACGTGCAAAAAAATAATTATAAAAGTTTTTTATCAACCGATTATTAAAAATTATTGTTTTATCTTAATTAAACAAAAACAAAATTTTGAATAACTGTATTATTTCTTTCAATAGAGGAAATAAGACGGTAGTTTATATTTTTTAATATACATTTATTTGGCAGTTTTACGAATAATACGCATTATATTAGGTTGTTGGTGATGCAGTTAATGTGAACCAACTAAAGTTTAGTTTAGTCTGCTTTTAATGTTTTATCAAATAAAATAATATTTATTTTTTTAAATGCTCATATTTAAATATAATATAATAAAATTAATTTTAATATTTATACAGGTGAAACAAATTGTAACTTATTTAATTTATTAAAAGAAATATTAGTTTTCTAGTGCGATGTAGTAAATTATGTTCAAGTTATTCAAAAATTTAAATTGATAAAACTTATATAAAAATAATTATAGTCACGGTGAAAATTGAGTTGAAACAGTTTGCAGAGTTTGTAGTGATCATGACCAACGCCAAACTTTCGTTTCTTTGGTTCTAGAAATGCATGCAGGAAATCTTTATCGACAAAGCCTATCTCAGTGGATTCGTCAATAAACAAAACTGCCGCATCTGGAGTTTCAAAAATCCTAGAACAATAATCCAAAAACCTCTTCATTTTCAACTAGATACACGTTGGTGTAGTTTTTGTGTCGGCGGAGTCTGAGACCTTACTTTTTTGAGAACGACAAAGATCCTGCAATTGCAATCAATTTGATTTGCCCTATATTGGATAATTTGAGCATAGATATTTTTTATTTCTAGCAGGATAGCATAACAAAAAAACATAAGTCGTAAAACAATTTCAGTGCTGCACAAAAAATTTTCTTTGCAATTTTTTTTGCAAAACTCGGACATAAATTGGTCCACTAGATCGTACAATTTTTCTTTAGGACTACGTAAAGGAAAGAGTCAACGCTAATACTCCGAAGGCAATACTCGAGCTGTTATTTGCCAGATAAAACCTCAGTTGTCTTCCAAAACTTTTTCAAAAGATAAACCTTTTGCAGACAAAGTCAAGGTAGGCATTAACTAGATATCCTTTTCCACAAGTAATTGTAGAATTTGTACTTTAAAATAAAATTTAAAAAAGTATACTAGTTCCTAAATATTTTTCTGTTGTAAATTCAATATTGTTATAAAACTTTATATTCTATTATTTCTTATACACGATATACTTAATCACTATTGTATTTTAGCCCGATGGTAGCGTATAGCCAAAACATGTTGCAATAAACACTATCTAAGCAATTGTGTTTCTTTTATTTAATTGAATAAATATTCTTTACTCTTATTTAAATTATAATTTGTTGTTTCATATCAATGTTTTCGTTTTTTTTTAAATAAAAAATAGATATTACCCAACTCATAAAGTATCCAATAAACTATAAGCTGAACACTTCTGAGCGGCAAATAAAATAATATGCTGTTTTTATTTGTTATAAATAAGTTAAGCATGTATTTAATTGGCTGTCAATTAATTTAAATAAAATAATTTACACTAAAAACTAAGTTATTCTGCTGATAGTTTATTATGTACTTTATTAGGAGATAAATATCACGGTCCTAAATTTACAATTATTGTATAAGAAATCTTAGTCTAACAGTAAAGATTAATTAAATTATAAAAACAAATTTAAGGATGCTTTGTTGTTTTTGCTGTTTCTTATTTTTAATTTAGTTCAATAATTGGTTAATAAAATTGTTGTCGTTAAAGAATTGATCTTTGTCTTTTTTAACACACTATATATATGGAAAACCTAACATTACAATAAATTCAAGATTTAGAAGTGTGTGGTCCTAATTAGTATGCCCCGCCCCTCTGCCTCCATTTAAAACAATAGGTGGAAAACTTAGTTCAAGTTTTGTGAGCAAGTTTTTAAACTTATGTGCCCTTTCCACGTGTAAGTGATGCAGTTTCTTGATTACATAACCTTGGGTAGATGGGCGAAGAAATAAGTTCAAGTTTTGTGGATTACACATTTAGATTGGTGTGCTCCGCCCATCCGCCCACCCGCCCAAAGTGTTTACAATCTAATTTCTTGATCACAAATACTTGAGAGAGTGAGCGGATAACTTAGTTCAAGTTTTTTGAGAGTGTAGTTTGTATTAATGTGCTCTCGGCATGCCAATCACTAAGTTCAAATTTTGTAGGCGTGTGGTTTGAATTGGTGTGCTCCAACCCCCCGCCCGTATGCTTGTGATCCAATTTTTTGACAAGTAACACTTTTGTAGACTTTGAAAAAAAATTGCAAAATCTTGAGTTGAAAGAATCTGTTTAGCATTGTCGCGGCTGGAGTGGAATGGCTCTTCATGATAGAAAGGTGAAAGTTCACCTAAATATAATTGTGCTCAACCAAACCATAACAAATCGTTGCAAGTTGACCAGAATTTTTCTATTACTGCTGATCAAGAGTTTGTTAGTTTCTGATTTTATTCTGCAATAAGTGCAGACATTAAAGTTGGTGTTATGACGTGATTGATATGATAGTACTCGCCTTACTAAAACTTTCACCTACCCAAACTAGATTGGTTAAAACTGCTTTTTATGTTTTCAAAAAGGTTCACAAAGGTTTCAGAACGTTTACAAAACTTTGAAAACTTTGCCTATGCGTCATCAGTCTCTTACCGCACACTTTTTAAGGAAATGTGTGCGGTAAAAACTTTTTGCACACTTTTTTCATTACTGAGCTTTTTAAGTTGCATAAATTACAACATGTGAACAAAAGTTTTAAATATTTTCTTTTTTTTGTAGGTGTATATTGTCTGTGTAATATTATTAAACAAAAGAGCGATTAGAGCAGAATTATTATATTTTAAATACATTTCATTATTATTTGACATTGACATGACATTTGATAATATTGTCATTAATCTATTAATTAAAAAGTCCAAAATTTTTTTAATGTTTGTTTACCAAAGATAAAATATTCAATACATTTGCGATCATGTATTATTAACAAACTATTCGATAACAGAACTTGACTACCGGTTTGTTCTTGCAAATTGCGCTAACGTTTGTAAATAATGTCATTAAAAAAAAAAAAATTAGAGACTCTAGTATGTTCTTAAAACTTTAAAGTATTTTAATGTATAATAAACATTAAACAAATTTTGATTATGTTCCTAAGGCTTTGAGAATGTTTACAAAACTTGAAGAATGCTAACATAAACATTATTAGAACTTTATACATAAAACCAAAGCTTTCAAAATATTTTTGGGGCTTTAAAATGATCAGAAAATATTTTTTTAATGTTGGACGTGTGCTAAAATAACTTACTTGGTTAGTAAATAAAATCTACAGATTTTAATGGTTTATAATACCGGCCCTTTGTAAAGTTATTTTATACATTATAGCAACTGTTGTAACTTTTAGATTTATTGATTTATTTTTAACGTTTTATAGTGTCCATAATAATTTTCTTCACTTTTCTGATCGCTTTTAGTATTTTTGGAACAATTATACAATTTGTGTAAGTTTGTTTTGTTTATAGTCTCACAAATAGCAGCATTCAGTATTTAATAAGGTTTTGCACTTTAATTTATTTTTACAAACAAAATGTAATGCTAAATTATTATTATATTTTTTATTTTTTTTTAATTAAATAAGAGTGAAACAAAATAAAAATATTAAAAGATGAAAGATTTAAAACATGAGTTATCGATAACATTTTCCAAAATCGTAGCTACCAAATGAAAAAAACGCAAAAAGCATTTGTCGTGTTGACAAGCTACAACTCCCAAACAAAAAAGAATTTAGAAAAACCCCCTTTAAAAATATTTTTTAAACTTTTAGATTAAAAAAGTATTTTTTTTTAAACCAACAAAACAGACAACTGCCTTAAACATGTTAATAAATAAGAAATAAACTTTAACATTGTTTATTAACCCTTTACAGGGCCGTACTTTTTTATATTATTTTTTGTTTGTTTTTTAAATTAAATATTGTTAATTTACCAAATATAAAACTGAAAAATAATGAACAATTTTTTTTGTAAAATTTATTCTTTAGTGAATTTAGGGTAGTCAATATACTAACCACAAACCATTTAGATAGACGGAACGATTGAAGTGTTTGGTGGTCATTATATGGTTCTACGCCAATACCTTTAATTAAATTGAATAATTCTTCACTTACAAATTCTTCCAAATCATTTAAGTAGTATATAAAAGACATAACTGTAAAAATAGAACAAAAAAATATACTAGACATTTATTCAATTATCTATAATTTTGAGTTGGTTGTGCAAGTGAAAATATCTTCTAAGCGCCAACTTTTTGCTATATGTTACAACAACCCATGCTATTTTATATTATTATATGTGTAGCTTTACACCAAAAAAAAATAATGATAACACAAAAAAAAAACACTTTACCTAGCAAAATTATGACGTCGTGTATGGATGGTGGCAATATATGAAACCACTTCCTAAATTAATGGCGCTAATTTCAAAAACTGGCTTGCCAAACAACAACTTGGCGTTTAGGCATATATTAAAAGCAAATAGAAACGTAAAATTATGTATAAATTGTAAATCTAGAATGCTTAAAAAAATGGTTTTTTATACTACCACTAACCTATAAAGAGAAAACTTGGTTGTCTTACGGATTTCTTTGTTAGATCTAGTTGAAACACGTCTGCTGTTGGGTTTCTTGCATTGTTGGCAAAAGTGTAGATGGTCGTTGTTGTTTATGTGATTAATTAGAATAAGTACTTAAGATTGCTTGGTAAAATCTTTAAATTGCAGACCATTTGTATCGTTTTAATGTCAGATTTGGTAATCCTGAAATGACTTTTTAGTCAACGGTCTGCTAGTACTTCTAGTACTGACGTAAAATTTTAGCTCAAAATGTTCTTTGGCGTGTAGTTGGCAATGTGATCAGCGCTGAGGTTAATCAGGAACTAATATGATAAACACTAAAGTTATCAACGTTTGTAAAGAAAGATGCAAACATTATCGTGCATGGGTCCAGATGGTAGATGCACTGTGTTTGTGTGTTCAACTAAAAGGATTGTATCTTGACCCCAAAAGACTGCCGCCTAAGCATCAGAAATAGCTGTCATATTGTTAAAATCTTTTAATTTGATTTGTCCCAAGCATACTTCTACTTGGGAACAGCAGTACTGATGAAAAATCTTAAATGAAAACCAACGACCGTAGTAAAATCCGTATCAATAAGCTATTGTTACGGCCGGTCATCAAACAAAAAAATCACGATCAGTACATAGAATAGATATTTGTTTCTACTTACTATAAAAACTTCATCACCGCATTTACCACCAGCAACTCTTTTACTTCATTTCATTTTAAGGTAGAGATCTAATATCAAATTAATTCTAGATTCATAAATCCGAGATTTATTGATTTGAATTTTTGTATCAAATAGTCACGGATTTAAATAGTATCGTTGAATTTCCGCACTAAAACTTGAGTTGGTGATATTTTTAGTAAAATACCAAATATTACTAAATTTGATTGACGTATGCAGTTGTAACTGATAGATAAAAACCTTAGTAAAACTTGTATGATTCTTTTAACAGTTATACCAAATTTATTTTATTTATTATAAATTATAATCTAACTAATTAAGTAAAGCAATATTTGATTAACAATTGTTAATTTTATTTTATATTAAAATATTAAAATATTAAAATATGATATTTAAAAATTACTTAATATGTCACAACAACAGAAAAATAACTTTTAATTTAGATTAGCTTAAGAAGTCTGTGAACATTGACCTTAAATATTTGTATTGTATTTTATGTCTCACAAAATACTAAATTTAAAAGTTTATTTTATGTGGCGATAGTACGGTTAAAGACATATCTCTTAAAAGTTTCTGTCCTACATCTCTAAACTATCGGTGAATACTTATTAGAATTTTTAGCAAGCCTTGTACTACGAGTAAATATTAGTTTAGATGGCAATATGTCTTGTGTTTCGTTTAAACAATGTCCATAAAAATAACTATAGATAATTCAAAAAATTGCAACATTACGCTGGTGTTGTAAAGTATCTAAGTCATTCGTCAATTTTGGAATTCATATAGCTCGTTTTTAAATCAAATTTAAAATTCCCATAATTGAAAACAATATTCTTTTACAAGAACAAATATAAGTTTTATATACAAACCACCAAACTCAAGGAGTGTATTGTACACGTAAAAATAATGTAAAAAAAAACTCAAATGTTGTTAACCGATTTTTATTTGTTTTCAAGTTATAGAACAATTAAATCAATCAAAATTTCATACATTAACGTTTTGGTAATCATAACTTTCTTATAACAAAGTTTCAAAACTACCGCTATTCACATCTAAACATTTTTCTGTCTGTTGCTCTCCTGAATAAGTAATGCATTAGTTTAAGATTGGCTGCAGCATTTCTAATGCGTTGAGTTGGTGCATCCTGAGTGTTCACTTTTACTGTGTACACTTCATCGTTAAAACAGCTCCATAAACAATAACCTAGTGTTCTGAAGTCTATAGATCTTGAAAGCCAACTAATAGGTAACCGAGTGTAATCCAACGCCCTAAAAACCTTTCGAGGCATACTAGATAAACATTTTTAATTACGCTTAATGCTATAAAACAAATAAAAATTGTATAACATTTAAGCTTTTCTATTTCTTGAAGAAGCTTCTAATCTGGTACTAAAGTTATTTCCAATCGAAAAAGCTGCACGTTTTACCGTCTAAGTCAATCAACTATGTATTGATGACTAACGCTTTTATACTTTCCCTCCTCTTCTATGTCATTTGGTATTTCCAATTCTAATCTTTTATTCTTTTTAACTATTTTTGTCTTTAAATAATGACGACTTTAATTTTAATTTTGTCTACTCCATCTTTAAAACAAATGGCTTTCTTAACCAATTTCCATTTTCCTCTCTTCTATAACTGTGTTTCTCCCGTTTTCAGAAGTTGATTAACCATATCTATTAGTATTCTGTTGTTTGAATTGTTGCAACGTTCCAATACTTTGTTCCAAAATTCACTCTCTTTCATTAAAAATCTCTTGTCTAAGATCTTCAATATTTTTTCTCACTTTTGCAATTACATTTTTTAATAAAAAAAAAATGTTTTATTTAAATTTAAACAAACCAAAATCGATTAAGACTGGTAGTCTTATAAAAACCAATAAACTTGAAACAGCAAATATTAAAAATACCTGATTAAAACAACACGGACTTCTTAATTAAAAAATAATAATGATCTATTTGATCCAAAAATACTAAAAAGTATTTTCTACTTTTTTAACATACGTTACAACATGCAATAAAACAAAACAATTTTATATAGTAAGTTGTTTAAGAATTTTGACAAATTATTAATATTTTACAAAACTACTAAAATTAAAATATTTTTTCTATTTCATTACATTGGCATCAGCAACATAAAATTAGCAAAAAGTCGAAACATTTGCCTTTCGTTAAATTTGAGAACAAATGCATTAACAATTATTTCTAATAATTTTGTTCTCAATGCCACCAAAATATCCATAGTAAAAAAAATTTAAAAATAAAACATATCAAGACCAGCAAGTTTTATTTTTATAATTTATAGACTAAATCTACAAAAATTTATTGAGTATTGTCAACTACATCCACTCGCAGATGATACGCAAATTTACTTTTCAAGTTTGCATCTGATGTGGCACTTATATGTTTTAAAATAAGTAAATACCAAGGTTCCTTGTATAACCACTTACAAAAACATAGAATTTATCTTACATATTTAGTAATAATAGATGTTTTTACAACTAGTGTATATGGTCTTTGTTTAGATTGTGCACATATTCAATATGTAAGTGTGCAAAACTCTTGCCTCAGATTAGTTTTTTCAATAAACATAATAAATTTGTTTACAAATTGGTTTAGGTTAGTACGTTAAATATAAAGAATAAAAAATTATTGCATTTGCCTATATTGTTTATAAAGATCATCAAAAATAAAACACCTGCGTATTGAACAAAGAAAATAATATATGTAAGTTACAAAGGCTTACTGACCCCTCTTAATATTAAATTCTTTAAAAAAGCATTCTTATACAACCTAATTTTAACCTACAATAAAATAGATAAAAACTTAATGAAGCTATAACATTATAAAATGCAGAAAAAAATGTAGTCTGTGCACTTTTAAAAGTAGACCTTTGTAGCAAAAAAAACTACCTTCGGTATTTTCTTAGTCTGAAACCTTTGACAATGTGGTCAATCACTTATTTGGTAAATTATAAAGTAATACGGTCAACCAATGTTGGTAGAAAGAGAAAGTATTGTTAGAAATCACCTTCTTTGACTACACTTAAAATTCATAAAAGACTGATTGGCCGGTAGATTTGAGAAAACTTTCTGTACAGGTATTAGAATGTTTATAACCTGAAAGCTTTTACAAGCTTTTAGAAAATGCCCGATGCAAATAATTGCATTGAACATTATTGCTTTATGCAAGAAAGATTTGAGTGCTCTGTTCGGAATTCTGTCAGGGCTAAGAGCAAATTGAGTTCTTAGTTTTAAGATAAGTTCTCTGATTCGAGAAGGTCAAACGCTATTTAACAGTGTGGCGTCATTAATTTTCTCCAAATAGTCATTGACTTTTTAATAAACTTTTTAGAAATAAAAATTTTTTTTAGTTATAATTATGTTTTTTTAACATTTAACAAACGGAAGGCAACATATTTGAAATTTACAGGAGAACGCCATAGTAGGTAGTTATAAAGTTAATTATTCTATTATAATAATTGATTGACAATCAATTTTATTTTAATCTGAATAATATAATAAAGTGACAAAGTAAAAAATGCTTCTAATAAACAAATTTTAGAGAGATCACAGCAAACGACAGAATGAAAGTCTTGGCAAGTCCCCGGAGAACGATGCATGCAAGACAATCTTTTAAAATATTTAAAGAACAAATGAGCATGTGTGTAATCAAACTAATTTAATGTAATTTTAGAAATAATTCAGTTAAAAAGCAACTCATTTTGGTGAAATTTTTCAACTTGTAGCATCAACCAAAGCCACTAAAAATTATTATTAAATTTTAATCTATTTTTCCCGAAAAACATAAATTTATTTTATAATTTGTACTTAAACATAATAAAAATAACAATTTAGTCTTTCAGTGCTTAGATTATGTATTGTGTTCATTTCCCACAAGGTTTAACCTTGCAAGTGCATATTCATAACAATAATAATAAAAAAGTATACAAAACAAGTTAAATTATTTATTAAGTATGTTATAATGTGATGTTTTACTAAACTTTTGCAATGATACCGTGCTTAATAATCACATTTTGTATGCACTGTGTGTACAAAATTACAGTGACAAAAATATTCACATTCAATTTTTATGCGTATTTTATCCTATTGAATGTTCTCTTTAAATATTGATACTATCATATAAATTAAAGGCAAACAAAATTTTATTTATAAAATTATTTATATATTAATTAAAAGACAAAATAAAAAAAAAAAAAATTGTAAATAAACTTGAAATTTTTCCGCTGATCGTTACCTCTAAAAATATTGGAACATACATTCAGATATCCTTGAGACATATTCTGGGCTATTCTCTATGCATATTGCCAGAATGTAAGCAAGATATATTGCTAACTAACAATATGAAATGTCATTTTAACAAATCTTGCTGGCTAACAATACAAACTGTCATGTTAACACATCTTGTTTACTAACAATATAAATGGTCATCAGATCAGGAAGCGTGGCAAATCTCTAGATAAAATAATAATAATGTAATTAAAAATTAATTTTGTTGAAGTAACAGTTCATATTGTTAGTAATCATAATTTGTTAAAAGGTCATTTTGTTAGCAAGCAAGATTTGTTAAAATGACAGTTCATATTGTTAGTTAGCAATATATTTAGCTTACATTCTAGCAATGTACATAGAGAATAGCCCCAAATGTCCATAGTGTTAGCAAGAATAACACGTTACGGCTTGCTAGAAATAAAGTTTTCAATATCTGCCTAAATTGTATGTTTAAGTTTTTGTTTTATACGTGCACTAGCATGCCATAGACGCGTTTTATTGGCAAATTGGGCACAATAAAAGCCTGTATTGTAATGACATGCCGTGTGAAGAAGAATGGAAAATGTATATTCAGCAAAGTATGTGTAAATGGTAGAATAAGTGAAAATTCACAAAAGATGTGAAACAGGAATGCCTACTCAGTCTTTGTCTGTTTGCTGCATATATTGCAGACATAAGAAAAGCTAAATCACAAGCAGCTGAAACTGTAGTAGGTAGAGTGAAATTAAGGTCGCTAGCATACGCAGATAACATGGTGGTTGTAGCAAAAAAAGCAAAAGAAGCAGAAAAAATAAAAGAAATGTAGCATGTTTGAAAAAATATTTAATAAAAAGGGTCAAAAGCAAATGTTAATAAATCAAAAACTATTATGTTAGAAAAAGAAGAAAAAAACATAAGAAAGAAATTTAAAAATGAGAAGTACAAAAAATCAAAGAAATAAAATTAAAACAAGTGTGAAAAGTAAAAAATGATGGAAAGTTTGAAAGTATGTAAATGAAAGCAACATTGTATCTAGTTAGAAGTATAGTGTGTTAAAAAAGTAAAAAAAAATAAAAAAAAAATTGGAAAAATGTCTGAAAAAATGTCTAAAAAAAATGAATAAAAGGTAAGAAAGAATAAAAGCAGAGAAAAAGAAATATTATAATGCAAAAGGTTATGACTGTAAAAAAGTAAAAAAATGAAAAATTCTAGAATAGTTGTAAACAAAGAATAATGATGCGTGACAAAAATATAGAAATATAAGAGAGAAGAACAAGAATATATATGAATTTTATTTTATCATACAATGTAATAAATTTTAATGAAGTAAAATCTCAAAACCGGTGGACAATAAAAAAAGTTAAAAACAGCATTTAGTAAATAAAAACCTAACCTACAAGTAATATATGAGCAAAAATAATTAAACAGTACAATACAATTAACACAATTTTAAAATAATGCAAAAACTCATCATCTGCATCAATTTTTACGCCACTAAACATCATAACCCATCATAAACCATGAAAATAAATGAAACACTTTATAAAATTTAAAATAATTAAAAAAAAATATATATAAGTAGATTTAGCTGACAAGAACTACAATATATAAATAATTTTTATATCCTACAACTAAATTAAAGTAATATTTGTTATAAAGTAAAAGTTTCCATAATTAGTTTTAATAATATTACGTTTTCTTAATATTTGAAAAGCATTATTATATTAATAAAACAGAATATTATGTTGTTGATAGATATCTATTTTATTACCCTGACAAATAAGTTAGTAAAAGCATAAATGTCAGAGAGACAAAATTGACGCAAATACAAATATGTACATTACCATCAAATATTAAAACCAAGAAAAAAAGTAGTATTTAGTCACTACGCCATCTACAAGCAAAAAACTTTACCTTCAAGTACCTTTATATAGAACACATCAATGCTGAAAATGTATATTGATTTTTGCAAGCTGAAAGTGTACGATTTTCTACACAGAGGGCAGCGTTATAAAAAGTTACAGTTTTCACGAAAAGATTCTGAACTTCAGCCAAATCTCTGTAGAGGGAGCATACTGTTATTTATTTATGATTAAATTTAGTAATAAATTGTGATAGTATATTCAAAACTATAAAATTAACTCACATCATTTTTAATTTAATAATTTAAAAGTACACCATTTACATTTAAAGTGACAATAACTGTAGCTTGCTTATATGCTAAACTTGTAAATTACTTCAATTTAGGTACGAGAGTTTTGTTTGCTGTATATCAAGGAAGATTATGTAGTGAGTTATTGAAAGGACGGGTTTTATTGATACAACAAAAGGATGGTTGTTTATTCTATGACATGTAGGTTGTTTAGGATAGAATTCTTAAAGTTATTGGTAAACGCGTAGTAAAATATAAGAACATGTCTGATAAATATGTATGGCATATTAGGCTCCTTTGCGATGCCTTCCCTTACTTAACATACTTTTTGATTCATAATCATGCTATCATAAAAAGCTAATTGAAATCCACATAGAGCTTATTAAGAAAACGGGATTTTATTATTTAACGCATATCACATAAGACTTATTTTTTGACAAATAAATTAACAACTACAAACTATAATTACATTATTTTTAAATTTGTTTTTTAAAATATTTATTTGTCTTCGTTTGCATAAAAATGTATTCTTTAATAATACTATTGTTTAGTAGAAGTATTTTTGAATCTGTTCTGCTATTATTTACTTTATTAGTTTAATTATAATTAATTTAGAAATTCTTTGTTAAATATAATTATTAATTAAAATATCATTTGATGCAATTAACCCAGATATTATTTACTTTGATTGTTTGCTGACATGTTGATAAAAGTTTTTTAATAAAAATATAGAACATATACGTACGAGTATTTGGAAAGTTACTTATTGAAGTATATATGCATGCTTATAAGGATGTTTATATTTCCCTCGGGACTTGTAGAGCCGGGATTCGAACATGACGTAAAATAGTGTAAACGCCCCGGTTTGATCCTTATAGGTATATATACTGAGGCGAGTACAGAAAAACCACAAAAATCTACCCAGAAGGTTACCGCTGAAAATTCGCCGATGCATTACGGAGCCACCACCCATGTCGGAATTTTTCGCTCAGATAACTAAGCTTACGTTGGCCCAGATTTGATTTTTACGAGGGGCCGCAGGTGTTCAGTTTTGTTCAAACCGTAAATTTTTGCATTTCTTGATACCTACGTAGTTTTCCAGTGTTCCAATACACTGAATGAACTAGCATCAATATGTTTGACTCATCGCTTTACGAGCTTGCCCGGACGCTTTCTTATTTATGACATCTAGGAAATTGCTCTTTAAATCACAATATTTTTATTTATTTCTTCATTTGAATCATGTATTATAGTTTATATAATATTAACTTTGTATATTGTATTTTGCAAATACAAATATAATTTATAAGTAATGTAATTGTGTTCTGAAAATCAAATATCAACAAAAAGAAAAGTTTCTGTATATTTGCATCATATACGACATTCACTTTTACTACAATAGGAAGTATTCTGAGGTTGTACAAATATATTATTTTATTTATAATTTAATAATAATAGTCAATTCAGGTTATTCTGGAAATTTGCAACTTTTAACAAACTTTATTATTTATAACTACTATTAACTCACATTTAGAATTGTTATAATGTTTAATTAAAATTTAGAGAATGTAATTAATCAGTTAAGCAATGTAAACATTTTTTTTAATTATTTTGAAAATTAACTATTAATCAATAATATATTGAAAAGCAAACAATTTATTGTTTAAGTAAAGTGACAATAAATGTACACAATACAATTTTTATTCTTTTATAGTGTATTGTTTGTAAAATAGTACATCATTCAAATAACTATTTTTACAATTAGTAACAAATCTCTCAAAAAAAAAACATAAGTAGGGCTTCATTTTTGTAGTATCTGCTTTCATAATTTCCGTAGAAAAATAGTACACATTAAACAATACTAAATTGTTCTTAGTAATATAAACGACTATTTTTTAGTCTTCCTTTGTACTTTTTTAAATGTTCAAATCAAATAACACATAATTATAACAACTTTTCTCTTAGCTCCTAGAAAAATGAACTCTAAAAAAATAATTAAATGGTGACTGTCGTCATATCAAGATAAAATCCTTTGAATTAATGAATTTTGTTTTTAAAGTAATAATATATTCATTATATAACTAACTACAAGCAATTATGCGAGGTTTGTCGCTATCGCTTGCTTTCTGTTATTTAATTTCATGTGTTGCAATATTTTGTTAATATTTGTAATTTTTCTTGTTGCGTGTTTATTCGTAATTCTTTTCCAAGAAAATTCAATATTATGTATATTATTATCACCATTGCATTTATTAATTTTATTCAAGATTTTATTCAACTTTAGCAGAAGAAATTTACACGTTTGTTGTTTTGGTTAGAATGATTTTAATATCTCAGTTGTGAGTATCTCAATAATATTTCTTTGTTTTTAAAACATTTTTTAATGCAGCTTTAACATTTATGTCATCTCTTAAGAGTTGATCTGCGGTATCACAATTCTTCGATATGACATTAATAATAAATGATTCTTTAAAGCTGTATTACAGAGACATCCAGACTTTTATTACAAGTATATCACTTGTAAAGCACTTAAAGATTGGAATTTAGAATTATTGGTTTTAACTCTGACTCCACAATCTTAAAATGCTTGTGTTTTTCAAAGTTTTGCGCTTCTGTCGATTGAAATAATATTGTTAAAGATTTCTAAATCTACAACTACCGGATACAAAACTACATAGCAAATAATAGTCACAATACAATCACAATGAAATAAAAACAAACAATAAAAATCAATATTTAATCAAAAGTAATCAAAGTTATCTTCAAAAAACTCATCTAATGAATAATAAGCTTCTGCTGCAAATGTTTTTAAGACGATTTTTAAATATAAAAGTAGTATTAGCAGTTTTTAAAAAAGTTGGAAGTATTAAAATTTTTTGAACTGGTGTAACTTATATTTTGTTTGTAGCTCTGCTTATTGTGCTGAGGTAAAGCTAAATGTTGCCGGTTTCGTGTGTTATACATATGATAATGGCCGTTAGTTTTAAAATTATTTAGATTTTTGAAGACAAAGTTTGATACTTCATAAATGTATACATTAAAATAAGTTGGAATTTTTAAAAAAACAAAAGACATTTTAAAAGATTCTTTTGGCTTAATTCCAGCAATAATTCGCAAAGCTTTTTTTTGTATTAAAAATGACCTTTCGGTAAATTCCTTCTTACAGCAACACCAATGAATTATACCGTAACTCATAACAGAATGAAAGTTTGCAAAATATAATGTTTTAACAACATCTCTACTGCAATCTTTAGATGCCATTCTCAAAGCACCAACCATTAAACTTAATTTTTTGCACACGTACTCTATTTGTGCACCCCATTTTAGTCAATATTGATACCAAGTAACCGCACTGTATCACTTATTTAAACATCTATGTTGTCAATTTTAATTGATGTATCATTGCTTTTTTGTGGGTGCTTAAAAAGTACAACTGCTGTTTTACTGTTATTTAGGATAAGTTTATTTAAAATAAACCAGTTTTATACTTTTAAAAAAGTTAAATTTGCAGCATTTATTAAAAAAGTTATAGAACTTTCCTGTAGTATTATAATGGTGTCATCAACATAACCGACTAATATACCTGACCATACTTCTTGAAAAAGATCGTTAGCAAATAATACGTATAAAGATGAACCTAAAATAGAGCCTTGTGGCACACCTGAGTTATATTTGAATTATGATTATTCCATTTTACAAACTGGCGTCAATTTAAAAGATAAGATTTTAACCAATTATAAGCATTACCTCTAATTCCATAAGTATATGCTTTCTCAAGTAGAATAGGATGCAATACAAGATCAAAAGCTTTTCTTAAATCTAGGAGTATTGCTAGACTAGGTGTTTATCTGTACTTTCAGTTATAAATTCTAAAATTTGATTTAATGCCGTGTTTGTGTTTTTATTTTTTTTGAAAACCATGCTGGTTTTTTGAAATTAAATTATGCCTTGAAAGAAATGAAATTAATCTATTATTAAAAAAATGTTCAAAGATTTTTGAAAAAACTGGCAATATACTTATTGGTATGTAATTTAATAAAACTGATTTTACACAAAAAATGTAATGGAATAATCATAGAAGTTTTAAGGATGTAAAATTCCATTTTGAATGGATAAATTACACAGATAGCAGAATGGTTCTAATAAGACAGAGATTTTTTTTAAATATAAGAAATTATGTCGTTAGCGTCTTTGCAAAAACTTAATTTAATTTTATTGACAATTTTGAGGATTTCTGTTGTATCAATGGGATTTAGAAAAATATTATTTGAGTTGTTTGAAATCTCATGTGTGTATGCGTCAATTGCAGTATCAATAGTTGGTATTTCTGAAAATAACTTGTTAAAAACTTCAGTATTCTATTATAGTAGAAGATGGACGTTTAGGTTTATTTTTATTTATTAAGCTCCATATTGCTATTGATTTATTGCTAAACCTATTTATATAACTGTTATTATATTGTCGCTTAGCTACATTGCATCAATTGTCGTATATTTGCTTTTGAGTTTTGTATTCATTTTTGAAATTTGAATAAAATCCAATCATACTTTGCAAGAAAGATAGGTTTTGTCTTGCAGCCAGTAATTCTGCTGTGAACCACGGTCGTTTTTTCTTATGTTTTGGAGCTGACATTTTAATATAAGGACAATTTAAATAAAAATAATACATAATTCTACCAAAAAACATTTGAAATGATTCGTGCACGTTTTTATTATTGTAAACAGTTAACCATTGCTCATCATGTAATCTATTATATAAATTATTCACTGTATCTTCGTTTATATTACGTTTATTGATTGGATTAGTTTCAATACTACTAAAATTATCTATATGTATTTTGCATGTTACATACTGAGAAAAATGATCTGCTATAGCTGAACAAGAACAACCTGCTGACAAAATTTCAATATTACCAAAAATTAAAAAAATATCAATACATGTTTCAGTGCTGTTATAATGAACTCTGGTTGTTTCATGAATGGATATTTGAATGTTATACGCGTACAGAATATCACACCAACGAGAAGTATCTCTATTTTCTGACATAAGATCAATATTAAAATCACCTCCTATTATCGCATGCTTATTCTGCTCTGATATCAAAATTAACATTGTTTCAAATGTGGAAAAAAAGATGTCAATATAACCAGTAGGAGGTCTATATATTGTTATAAAAAAGATTTTATTAAAACTACAGGCACAACATTCAAATATTAATAGATTATTAATGCATGATATTATTTTTACATCTTTCTTTATTATTGATTGTTTAAAAAAGATTGCTGAACCACCACGTGATATTTTTTCTTTACAATACATTGTACATAAATCATAATTACTTAACTTAATATTTATTAAATCGTCCATATACCATTTGATGCACTACACGTATGCAAATTGTTTGTTGGTTGACAGTTATATCATTCTCTATTTAATGTGTGATGATTTGTGTCTAATTGAAGATTAAATTTAGTATTAGCATTTGTACAGTTGATACATTCCGTAAATATAACGTTAGAATCACAATCTTTAATTTTATGTTTTCCAAGACATTTTGAGCAGTTTGTCTCTGCTGTACATTCATCCGATTTATGATTACAACTCAAACAATTAAAACATCTAAGTACATAAATATGTTTGTAAACCATTAACCTATCCCACCCAATGTTTACTTTTTCAGCAGCAATTAATTTGTCAAAGCCTTCCTTTTCAATTTGAATGATGGCATTATATTTAGTATATGATGTTACACTTTTTTTTTGTTTTTTGCTTCATGAATATTCACACAAACTATTTCATAATTTTGTATGTAATTATTTTGCGCATTAAATTTTTCATTTGATTGATCTTTATTTAAATTTTCCCAAATTCCACAAATTTTAATTTTTGGTTTTCTTAGAGTTGCTAATTTAATTTCGTAATTATCTCCCAATTTACCTTCAACAGTTTTCATTATTTTCTCTCTTTCATTTGCGTTTTCATAATTTATTGCAACTGTTCCATTTTTGTTGCCAATAACACCACATATTTTTAATTTAGTAGGATCCATATTTTTTCTTAATTCTTCTCTTGTTTTTTGACATCTTGTTGTGCCTTGGTTTTATAATAATTGGTGGTTCTTTTCTGACAGTTGACGCGTAAATAGGTATCACATCACTTAATTGAGGAATACCATTATTTAGTAAATTAAATATTGAATCAGGATCTTTTTCTTGTTTACTCAATTGTTTTTTTATTAATCACCTACGTAAACACAGAATTTTCCCAAAACTGACAATACAATACAGCAAGTACTAGAAATTGATAACAATATACTGCACTGATTTGATAAAATTTCTCAGCACCTCTGTTTTTCGAGTATTTGCACAATTTAATATACCACAAATGCAAGTTGGGAGAACATTAAAACGTCATAATTAATATTTATTTTATGTTTAGACTGGCTTTTTTAGTTACAGATTTTGCTAGTCTTATAAAATGTTGCCAATGAATTATTCAAAATCAACACTTACGAATTATAAATAAAGCAACATTTACAAAAATAGACCAATAAATAAAAAAAACAATATTAAGATTGAAAAAATTCACACAAAATTAAAAAGGTTTTCAATCTGGTCACTCGGTTTTGAAAACTATTAAACCGCGAACGGCTATTTAAATTTTCTAGATACTCATTTGGGAGGATTGTTAGACAGTGATGTCTTTCTAGACATATCAGAAATGTTACGTTGTACCAGCACAATGGTGTTCCACCGCGCTTTGCGTTACGTGTAAAACAATATTTGAATCAACAGTTTGTTCGTGTAATTGATAAAGGAAACATTCCTGGCCCACAAGATCTTCGGATAATTTGTTTAGATTATTATTTATGAGGCCATATGAGAGATCAAGTATATCAAACACTATCAAAGACTGTAGAAGATTTTAAGAAACGTTGATATGATACGTAGGGCAACCGCGTTTCTTTAAAAAAAAAGTCAGAATGTGTCTCAAGAGCAATTGTGGCTGCTTTAAACAATCTTTACAGTAAATGTAAATAACAATTTTTTTTTATTTGAATTATTTTATTCAAATTGTTTTTTTAATTTGTTTATTTTAGAACATAACTTTTTAGATATAGACTAGACTATATTTGATCAACAAATTGCTTACTTAAATTTGCGACCTGGTGTTGAGAGACTCATATGCATATCAACCTGTATCTGCCTTTGTCTTAAATATTGTAGTAACGTATGAAAAAAAGCATCGAAAACTGTCTCTCTCTCTCTATTCAATAACAAGCTATTTACATTATTGTCCAAAATAACAAACGGCCTAGCTACTTGCTAGGAATTCTAACAATTATTTACTAACTAAATGTAACTTATTTTACAATACAATACAAAGGAGAAAGGAAAACAGGAGCACACAAGAGAAGGTAAATGGAACGTAAGAAGAATGGACAAAGAAAAGATAAAGAGAGGCATGGAAACAGAAGAAGTGACAGAAAACGAAAATATTGAGAAAAGATGCGAGAGGTACTCAGAAAAACTGAGAAAAGCGGCGGAGGAAGCAATTCCTAGGTACAGGGAAGGCGGACGGAAATAAAAGAATGCAGGAAAAACACAAAATCAAAAGGCTGAGAAGAAGAAGAGAGAACACAGAGGAAATAGAAGAGAAACTAAAAAACGACAGAAATTTTTTAAAAAAGGCAATTAGGGTAGCAGAAAAAGATGCTGAAAAGAAATGATAGAATCTATAGATGGGGATCCTTGGGGAAAACCGTACAAAATAGTGATGGACAAATTGGGTGGAAGAACAAAAGGAATCTGCTTAAAAGAAGACGAAGAAGAAGAAGTCATAATTAAAAAACTATTTCCCAAGGGAAAACCAGTAGGAGAACCAGAAACAAAAGAAGAAGAAGCAACAGTTATGGCAACAGTGGAAGAGATCAAAGAGATCATAAAAGAATTGCCTAACAACAAAGCACCATGTCCGGACAAAATAACAACAGAGATTGTTAAAGCAGCTTTAGACGGAAACGAGATAGAAATAACTCAAATAATCAACAGGTGCCTAAAAGAAGGAACTTTTCCAGGATGTTGGAAAGAAGCCACTCTGGTACTGATTGAGAAAAAAAAAGAAGCAGGAAAAGCAACATCATACAGACCAATATGCTTAATCAACACACTGGCTAAAATAATGGAGATAGTTATTGTACGGAGAATAGAACAAGAAATAGAAGAAAAAGGAGGATAGGAAAAAGAACAATACGGATTTACCAAAGGAAAAACAACCTTAGGAGCTATTGAAAAAGTGAAAGCAATAGCAAAAGAAGCAAACAGCGGAACGCAGAGGAAAAGGCAACACTGTGTAATGATAGCGTTGGACATACAGAACGCGTTTAATAGCGTATCATGAGCAGCAACCATAGAGGCGGCAAAGAAGAAAGAACTGAACAGAAAAACAATCAAGATTATATGGAGCTACTTACAGGACAGAAATCTAGTGACCAAAAATGGAAGATTCAAACTTACTAGAGGGGTACCGCAGGGCTCAGCACTAGGACCAAAACTGTGGAACCTTGTCTATAACGAGTTACTTCGAATGAAGATGCCGGAAGGCGTGTCAATAACAGCATTTGCGGACGACATAGCAGTAGTAGGTAGAGACGTAGAAATAGAAGTACTAAAAGGAAGATTAGAGCTGGCAATTGATATGATACAAATATGGATGAGAAGTAAGGACTTAAAACTAGCAACACAAAAAACTGAGGCGGCATGGCTATCGACTAAGAGGAATAATAGAGGAACAGGTAAGATACAGGTGGGAGATCAAAAGATAACCATAGGAAAAAAAATCAAATACCTTGGAATGACACTCGAAGCAAAGGGATGGAATGAACAGGTTTAGGAAGCGGTCATTGGATCAAAGGAAATTGAGAGAAAGCTTGGTAGACTTATGCCAAACAACGGAGGTCTAGGAGAAGAAAGCAGAAGGCTTATAACAACGGCAGCAAGATGCAAATTGCTGTACGCCGCAGAAACATGGGGAGAAGCCATGAAAACAAAGAAAAACAGAAAAGAAGTAAGAGGAGCCACAAGAGCAAGCTCGCTAAAGATTTGTAGAGCTTACAGAACAGTGTCACAAGAGGCAGTAGAGGTAATTGCGGCAACACCTCCCGCGGATATGATGGTGGAGGAAAGAATAGAAATTAAAAAACTTGTAAAAGAAAGAACGAGTAAAAAAAAAGCAAAGATAAGAGCAAGAGAGAAGATTATGGAAAGATGGCAGAGAAAATAGGATACAGGAGAAAAGGAGAAATGGACGAGAGAATTAATTCCAGACATAAAAGAATGGGTAGAGAAGAAACCCGAGACGTGCAACACAAATACTGACCGGGCACGGAGCATTTGGAAAATTCTTGCAAAAAATTAAAAAAATAAATGAAGAAGAAAGGTGTACATTTTGTCAGGAAGAAACACACGATAACGCAGAACACACTCTAGTAGAATGCGAGGCGTGGGAGGAAGATAGAAAAAAACTAGAATATATACTAGAAAGCAAAGTGGATAAAAGAACAATCATTAACAAATGCTTAAAAGATGAAAATAAATGGAGGGCGTTAAAAAACTTTGCAACAAGTGTACTAAAAAAAAAGTTTTGAGTTTGACAATAGCAGAATATAGAAAAACAAACAATGGAAACAAACACACAATCTAAAAGCCATAGATGAGAAAGGATAGGGATGAGAGAAGCTAAATGGAAAAAAGAAAACAGAGAAAAAGAAAAAAGAAAAAAATAAGAAAGGATATGACAATTGTGCATACCAAGAAACAGAAGAAAAAAGAAGAACATTTACAGAGACTACGATACCAAACAAAATTGCAGAGATAAGGAGAAGGAGAAAAGAAATATTGAAGGAAAGCAGAATAACAGAAATAACAAGGCAAATGCCAAATGGTAGATATGCTATCTCGAGGATGACTGAGAACGCAACCTTTCAGATAGTCAGAATATACCTGGCAACGAGAGGACATGAAGAAGTAATTCCTGATGGAGATACAAGGATATCACTGGAGGTAAAACTTACAAATCTAGGACTGCCAAAAGGAATACAACTGATAGAACTGCATAAATTATTCATGAAGGAGAGGGGATATGATAAAGAAGAAGTGAACGAAGACCTTAGTAAGCTAAAAGCACATCTGAGAACAAATTATATAATTAGAGTAAATAACACAAAGATGGAAGAAAGAAGAGAATGCAGAGGTAGATGCCAGTGCAGATAAGAAAAGGCAAAATGACAAAAGAGACAGACAAAGGTAGGGGCTATAGGGAGAGAGGGGCCGGGGACAGCATGCGTGCCGCAGATGATGCGTGAAAATCCGCGAAGCAAAAACCAGCCCGCCTCAAACTAGCACCAAATGTAGGTTAGTTTAGACAGGGACATTAAAACAACAGGATTTGCGCAGAGAAGAAAACCGGAAGGTATTACCATGCGTAAGTTATTCTTAAGGGCCACTTGTTGAGAGCCAAACAACTCACTACGTCCTAAAAAAAAAAAAACTTATATTACAGTTTTTTTTAATCGGTCTATCGATAAATGAAATAAACTTTTAAGTTCTTTATTTTACAAGAATTATAATCCGTAACAAATTAAGATTGTTTAAAAATTGCTTCATTCTTGATATCAATGTAATAGTTTTAGCAAGAGTAGTTTTATCTGAAAATTAAAAAATATTTTTCAAGTTGTTAAAACATATTAAGTACTTTATAAATATTTTAAAGTGTCTAAAGTGCTTATATTGCAATAACCACGTAGACTTAGAACATCAACTGCCTAATTACCTCTAAATGTTATTAGACACTTTAGAACTAAACTTGATAATTATACAACAATCCAACAAGTATCGTATTTGTAGAGTTGGTTGTGAGAAACCAACTCTAACTTATCTTTCCGTAAGCTATTCATTTATTTTACATTTTTATTAAGTATTGTTTAAATAAATATTTTTACAATTTAAAAAATAATCCAACCAAAACTTAAAAGTCAATACACAATTAGAATAGAATAGAATAGAATATGTTTATTTAATTTTACAGACCCAACTAATGGTATAAATCATTACAAAACAATACAAATGAATATACAATGAATAAAATCTTACACTAAATTATTACAGTTTTTGATTAAATACAAAATTGACTAAAAAAAATTTAAAAAAAAATCAAAATCAACAGATTTAATTTTTATTGATTTTTTGCACTATACATACACTATTGGCTATAGCTATACTGCCCTAAAATATAATACTGCAACATAAAATAAACAAGCAAAAAAAAGCTTGTAACATAATTTTTATGTTTTGAACAATTTTTATGTTTAATTGGGTTGTAAGTGTTAACCTAACATTACACTTTTCATTTTAACCATACTGTTAGAGAAAATTTAATAAATACTGTTTTATTGCCATTAAGTACTAATTCATTACATTTGACCAAAAATTACAAGAAAGTAGTTAATTGCTAAACTCTTTAAAAGTGTCGTATCATCGGCGTATAGACATGTTTTAGCCAATTTTATATTATACTTAATGACATTAATATAAATTAAAAACAAGATTAAACCATGGGAAACCCCAACATTTAATTCTGCTTTTTTGATTGTATGTTGTTCTTTTAAACATATTGTTCTATGGTTCATTAAATACGAGTGAGTCTGCTTAACAGTATTTTGTGTGAACCACAGTCAAATGCCTTGTTCAAATCAATAAATTCATCATCTGTGTTGCTACTGTTTCATACTTTGTATATATTATAAATAAGTGATAATCAATGCTACCTGATTGTAGATCTCACTTTTTTATAACCAAATTGAGCATTACAAAACTTATTGTCAATGTATTTATGAAATCTATTATATAATGTTCTTTCCCATATTTTAGATATTATAAGTAGTATAGTAATTGGTCTAAAATTAGACACAATGCATTTTTTTTTAAACTAGCCACAATTTTTACTAACATTAATTTTAAAATCTTCTCTTCTTCTCTTCTTTATCAGCCTTGTAACGTCCACTCCTGGACATAGGCTTCTCCGTATTTCTTCCACATCTGGCAATCTTGAGCCTTTTGAAACCATTCTTTGCCGATGGCCGACTTGATATCGTCCAACCATCTCCTTAGTGGCCTGCCTCTGCTCCTCTTTGTTTCCCTCGGCCGCCAATGGGTGACTCTGACTGTCCATCTGTCGATATTTTATCTAGCGACATGTCCTACCCAGCGCCATTTTAGGTGAGCTATGCTTTCTATAATGTCAGTCACCCTTGTTCTCTCTCTGATTACCTCGTTCCTGATTTTGTCTCTTAACGAGATGCCAAGCATAGTGCGTTCCATCGCCCGCTGTGTTGTTCTTAGGCGGTTTGAGCTCTATTTTGTAAGACTCATTGTTTTTAAGCCATATGTAGCTACTGGCAGTATGCATGCGTCAAAAACTTTTCTTTTGAGGTTTATTGGTATGTCGTTGTTGGCCAATATGTAGCGTAATTTTCCAAACGCCGCCCACGTAAGACCTATTCGTCTCGTGACTTCTGCTGTTTGATTCTCCTTTCCAAGTTTAATGACGTGACCAAGGTATGTATAATGGTCTACACATTCAATTTCCACGTCGTCTAGTACGGTGTAGGGGTTATCTGGGCTCATTATTTTGGATTTCCCGATGTTCATTTTGAGCCCTATACTTTTTGATGCAGCATTTAGTTGTTGTAGCATCTCTCCAAGCTCTACAGGATCGTTTGATATTAGGACTATATCATCCGCAAAACGGAGGTGATTAAGGTATGTTCCATCGATATTCCTTTTTGATCCCACTGAAGTTTTTTGAAAACATCTTCTAAGCTTAAGGTGAATAGCTTTGGTGAGATAGTATCCCCCTGACGCACTCCTCTCCCTATGTTTATTTTATTGGTGGTTAGTTCTTCTTCGATCTTGACGTGAAATGTAGCATTATTATAGATATTTTCAATAATGTCAGCATATCTTGAGTCTATTCTAGCATTCCTCATAGATTTTAGGACTGCCCACGTTTCTACTGAGTCGAAGGCTTTGTGGAAATCAATAAATGCCAGGTGTATAGGGACGTTGTACTCGGTAGCTTTCTCTATTACGGTGCGTAGTGTTTGTAAGTGGTCAATTGTACTGAATCCACTGCGGAAGTCTGCCTGTTCTACTGGTTGATAGAAGTCTAATTTTTTCGTAAGTATATTGCATATGATTTTAGTTAATAATTTGTATAGTTGTGATAGTAAACTGATAGGACAATAGTTTTCAATGTTTGTTGTGTCCCAATTTTTAAAAAGGATAATGAGTTCGGCGTTATTCCATTCCTTGGGGAGTACACTATCTCTGAGGCACTTATTCAGCAAGGTTTGTATCGATTTTTCCACCGTGCTTCCACCCAGCTTTAGCATCTCGGATGTAATACGGTCTTCTCCTGGACATTTTCCATTTTTCATCTTACTCAGAGCAGATCTAATTTCCTATAATGATATTTCCGGCATATCCTCTGATCCCACGTTTAATATTCTACCTTCTGTCGGTTCCATATCTGGTGTTTTTGATGCATATAAGTTAGTATAGAAGTCTTCGACTATTTGGAATAATTGCTCTGAGTTTGAGATTATAATTCCGTGCTTATTCTTGAGCTTGGTTATTCGTGTTCTTCCAGTTGAAAGTTTTAATCTCAGGACTTTCATATTGGAGTTATTTTCGATTGTTGTTTGAATTGTTTGGGTCTTATATCTTCGTATGTCTCGTCGTATGTTTTTATTTATTAGTCTGTTCAATGCCTTGTACTCCACTGTTCCACCTTTCATGTGTCTTCTTTTTTCCATCATTTCTATAGTGTTTGCGCTTAGTTTTGGGTCTACTGGGCGTTTTGCTCTAGAGCATATTTTCTTTGTTGTTGTTTGGATACCTGTTTTTATTCTCTCGGCCAGTTCATCTACGTTCATATTTATTATATCCGTCGGTTTTAAGTATTTCTCTACTTCTCTCTGGTATTCTTCTTTGTTTGCCTCTAACTCGTCGATGGTGGGAAATCTGAGGGTTTTTATCAGCTTGTTTCTTTCCGGTCTTAAATCAATCCGCAGACATGCTCGGAGAAGCCTATGATCGCTTCCTGTATCGAAGCGGTTAAGGACCCCTACGTCCTTGCATATTTTACAACTATTTGCTAGGATAAAGTCGATTTCGTTTTTCACCGAATTGTCTGGGCTTCTCCATGTCCATCTGCGTTGAAGTGGTTTCTTAAAAAACGTGTTTAGGCAGTATAGGTTTTCCTTCTCCAAAAAATTTACAAGCATTTTGCCTCTGTTGTTTCTTACTCCTAGTCCATAGTTCCCAACATACTCAGTGTCCGTATTAGACTTTTTTCCAATTTTAGCGTTAAAGTTGCCTATAACTATTTTGAAGTATGATTTTTCTAGTTCTTTTGCTTTTGTTATATCTTCGTATAATTGTTCTACTTCTTCATCTTCGGAAGTGCTTGTTGGTGCGTAGGCGTTAATTATTTGCATCGAGTATCGCTTGTTTAGTTTTACTGTGATATATATTACTCGGTTGGACACAGAATTAAATTTGGTTACATTATTTTTAATATTCTTGTTGATGAGAAATCCTACACCTCCTAAATGATACTTAGTATCGGAGTTTTTTTGGTATAGTATATGTCCTGACCTCAATGTGGTAGTTTTTTCGCCGGGTAGTCGTGTCTCAGATAATCCAATGATATCCCACTTGATGCCAGCCAGCTCTCTTTCTTTTTAAAATAACATTTAAAAAATAAGTTTGGTACATATCGGCACAGTTATAGCACTATCTAGCATTCACGTTGTTTTATTTTGGTTCTCAGTCTAATTAATACTTTACAGCTTTTTTGGTTTGTTTATAGAATTAATAATAATAATAATAATAATAATAATTAATTTAAAAAAATAATTATTTATTAAATGTTACAATATAATATTTGACTTGCAGATTTGTTGTTTTTGCACGCAGTATGCGAGCGTAATAAAAAGTATAAAATTACATACTCATCAGTAGCAAACAGTTGCATAAAGAACATATTACAGTAAGAAATGGAAAAAAATCTTCATTTCTTCTGTTTAAAAAGAGCAAAATTAATTTGAAACCACTCTATTGTAGTTTGTTGTGCTGCTTTTGCCTAAAACATTTCATTATTCAATTATTTGCGTTTGTTAAATAGAATTTAGATTGTTGATCGGTCCAAAAATGTATACTTAATTTACTTTCATAAAACATTTATAAAAACAATCTATTTTCAATTTGTTATCTAAAATTTAGACGAATTATTTTTTTATTTTTTCAATTCATCCGTTATATAAAAAAAAAATTGAAGAACCTTTAAAGAACCGTAATAATTATTTTCTTGTTAACGCTAATAGTAATTAAAGTTTGATTCTGCAGCATGTTTTTCATATTAAGTCAACACGATTAAAAAAAATCCATAATAAATGCATTTTAGCCAAAAACCAGGACTCTCTAAGAACGGGAGGCAAGAACCATGAGATAGGCAATTATTATAATTCAGCGGACTTAACTTCAACACCCTAATATTTAGAGTACATAAATAGGTACTTATAGACAACAAAAAATAATATTGAAAAAATTTCAACAAAAATAATTTTTAAATGTATGTATCTTTAATATAAGACAACAAAAAATATTTTTTTTTTAACTTATTTTTTTTTATTATTTAATTTATTTATTATTTTATTAATTTATTTATTTATTTTCGGTACACCCATATAAAGTAAAATTAACATAATTTAGAGTAAAGTATTACAATTATGAAAACATCTCATTTCAAAACAAAACATAATATATAATATGCAATAATTAATTAAAGTGTTCTAAGTAATAACAATTTAAACAAACTTAATGAATTAACAAAAAAATCTATTCTAAACTTATTGCATAAACGCATTAGACGGCTTAAGGGGCTATTAAATAAATAATTAGTTCTATGAAAAGGAATTCTAAACAAAGGAGCATTTCGTGTATGACGTTTGCTAAATGATAAATTAATCATCGAAAGAATTGTAGATGAGTCAATGTAACTATAGATAATTTTAAACAAAATTGTTAAATCAGACATATACCGCCTAGAGTTTAATGTCTTCATATTCAGAAAATTTAGTATAATTCCATAATTGCTGTTATTGACTAAAATATTACAATTGTAGGCAGTTCTACGTAAAAATTTATTTTGCACTTTTTCAAGCAAATCAATCAAATACTGCTGATAAGGAGACCAAATAATAGAAGCGTACTCCAGAATTGGTCTTACCAAAGAGCAGTAAAGAATTTTAAGTGTAACAGCAGAAAAATCACAACCAATTTTCATAATAAAACCCAACATTCTTAAAGATTTAATAGTAATATTGTTGATGTGTGTCAAAAAACTAAGATCTTTTCAAACAATACCCCCAAATCTTTAATTTGAGAAACACAATCTATGGTTGTTCCACTAATTTCATAAATGTTATTAAATTTTTGTCTACCTCTGTAAAAACGAATGCTAAAACATTTTCCTGCATTAAAATAAAACTTATTATGCTCACATCAAAACTCAATCCTTTGTACATCATCTTTCAATAGCTTAGTATCATCAACAGTCTTAATAACACGATACAACTTAAGATCGTCTGCATAGAGAAGAAATCTGCTATTTTGAATATATTTTCCAATATCATTAATAAAAATGTTAAAAAGTAAAGGCCCCAAGTGAGAGCCTTGAGGGACCCCAGCATAACCGGTATTTCATTTGAGAGACAACCATTAACCCGAACTTGCTGAATTCGTGATGACAAAAAACTAGAAATCCAATTAAAAATCATAGTGTTAAAACCAACTATTTTTAATTTATTAATTAACACAGGGTGATTGACGCTGTCAAAAGCCTTAGAGAAATTAGTGTAGATTGCATCAACCTGACACTGATCCTCCAAGGTTTCTAACAGATCAGACTGATATGTAAAAAGATTTGTAGTAGTTGATCTCCCAGAATGAAAGCCATGCTGTTCGTCAATTATAAAATTTTTGCAAATCGAGTTAGGTTGATTTGTGACTAAATTATCTAAAAATTTAAGGATACTAGACTGTAGGCTTATACCTTTATAGTTGGTGATGTTTGACCTATCTCTAGATTTATATATTGGATTGATAAAGCTATTTTTCCAAATTTTAGGAAACAGTTCTTGAGCTAAGGATTTATTAAAAATGCAAGTCAATGGTCAGAGCCAATACAGGCAGAGTTACTATTTATAATTATATTTGTATAATTTTTAGTAAATGCAATCCTGTAAGTATCAGTAAATATGTTTTTTGGTTCAAGTAAGAACCTTACATAATAAATTTAAGTCTTATAGAATAAATATAAAAAGGCGCAATAGTTATAATACCTTAAGAGTGTTAAATTGTTTAATATAACTAAAAACCCGCATTTGTCAAATAGTAATGGAGAGAAATTATAATACATGATTTCTCTCCATTACTAGTTAAATAAATTAGAAAACTTGTTTCAAAATTTAGCAGCAATATTTTATTTGTTATTTCTTTAAATTTGTTAACATTTTTGTTTGCGTAAAACTTTATTTAGAATAATACTACTTTTACTTGTTTGTTTTTGTTTGATATATAAATAAAACATAATGCAGATAGATACGATTCAAATGCGTTTTTATCATAAACAGTTTTGGTATTAATTAAAATACTATTAACGCAATGTAGCTGTTGTTGCAGTAACTTTTGTTTTACATTTTACAGTAAGTTTCAAATTAAAGCTTATAATAGTATCACAGATTTCATGTTTCATTCATCAATTCAACATTAAAATCACCTCCAATAAAAACTGATTTTGAGTATTTATCGAGTTTGTTTAAAATCTTAGCCAACACATTAATAACATCATTAAAATTGCCCAAAAGGTAAACAATACATAGGTACAAAAATAGAATAAGTACACTTTAAAACTATTGCACATACTTCACATGTTACTTCCGTTGATAGTATATCGATGTCCAATCTATCAAACTCAAGTCCTTCTTTTACCATCAATATTACTCCACCACCTACAATGTATTTACGTAAAAAAACTATTGGCGATAACAAAACTATATATATATTCACTAAATCAATATTTTCATTTAGCCAGTGTTTGTTAATTAATACAATATCTGTATATAGTGTAAATTTGTTGTTATTTTAATGTTTTATTATTTATTATTTAATGTATAAATTAAAATATTGAATTTTTTAAATATTATTTTAATATCTCATTTCATTTTTTCTTATAATTTTAAGTATACTTAATTTGTGTATGTAAATGATGAACGTAATTGAAAATATACTTACAAATCACATTAATAAATAAATTAAACTAAATTAAACTATGCATGACATGCCCACACTCTTCTTCTGAATAGTCCACAGATGTGCAAATACTCGGTTTATTTTAATACCGTAGTGTCTTGAAAAACAATTTAAGTGTATACATCTTTTGCACACGTAAGTCTTTTAAACAAAGTCTTGTTTTATAAAATAAGTTATGTTGGAACCTGAAGACCAAACATATAAAACACAAAACATTAATTGCAACTTTGACACACATGGTCTAGTAATTGCACCATACCACCAATTATTCCGCTCTAGAACACATTGTTACTCAAATATGAAATCATAACCATGTTCGCAGAATTTTTCATCTTATTGACAAGTAACATTACTAGGTTTAAAAACTTGACCAATTCAGTTTACATTAATTCTGATATCAACAGTTATCATTATTAATAGTAAGCATGCCAAGCCACAATACAAACTAGACCAAACAAATAACTTACAAAAAAAAAAAAATTAAAAAGCTTTAAAACAATTGTTTTCAACTCTTTTTTCTGTTATTTATTTTAAAATGATAATACATAAAATACACGACCTCACTTACAATGTCAAAGCCTGATCCAAAAACAATTCTATTTATTTTATTTTGTATCTACTGTTAGGTTAGGTAAGGTAAGGTAGTGGCCAGGATTGCGGCAGCGCCAGCGGTCAACAAAAAAGGGTGGGTGGGTTCAAGGAAAGGGTTAAAAAACATAGTAAGGGATTTTGAAGTTATGGCAATAGAGGCGAGAGGCAGTCCGGTAGCACTGTGCAAAGACATAGTCCGTTTCTGCAACGTACATCTCACCAGGAAATGGCGTCTACAAGGTAGGCGCGCAAAGTACTAGTGGAATGACGAAATTGCAGAGACGCGGACGCGGTGCAACCGAGCTCGGAGAGCGATCACCAAGGGCAACGCTATGGGGAGGAAAAACGTAGAAGCGGAACTAAAGTAGGTTTAAGAAAAAAAGCTGAGAGGTCTAATCAAATCCGCCAAGAGAAGTAAGTGGAACCTTTTGATGGAGGAGGTATATATAGGAAAGGAGGTACAGAATTGTAATAGAAAAAGTCGGGAGAACGCCACCTAAAGTATCGGCAGAAGTGCAGAAGGCAGTCATAGGGGAACTCTTTCCAAATTAGGAAAAAAAGGTTTGTAGAAGGTGGCCCGTGAAGGCGGGCGAGGCTTGTCTTTTTTCGGAAAGTGAGCTCCGGGAAGCCTCAAAAAGAATACGTTCTGGGAAAGCACCAGGGCCTGACGGAGTTCCCGCAGAAGTTGTAAAAGCACTAGTCAAACAATGCCCCAAAGTGTGGTTAGCAGCAGCTAACAAATGCGCAGAGGACGGAGGCTTTCCAGAAGTATGGAAAAGGGCGAGCCTTGTTCTTCTAGACAAGGAAAAGGGTGGGGTGGGTGCAAGAGCTTTTTGGCCTATATGTCTTTTGAATGTAGCTGGAAAGCTTCTTGAGCGCCTGATAGTAGGAAGGCTGCTAGAAGCACTTCAAGGTGACTAAGCTCTCAGCAAGCGCCAGTACGAATTTAGAAAAGGCTTTTCGATTCTGAGCGCGCTTGCTGAGGTGAAAGCGGCAGTAGTAGCTGCTAAGAAGCACACACCGTAAGGCATGCGTCTTGGTTGCCCTTGACGTTAAAAACATATTTAACACGGCCAATTGGGGAAGGATTTTAAGGGCTTTGGAGGGCAGAGGTGTTTCCAAATACCTGCTAAACATTATCAGTAGTTATTTGTGGGACAGGGTTTTGTTAGTGGGGGGATGGTGGGGAAAGGGAAGTGGTAATTTTAACTGAGGGGGTACCACAGGGATTAGTTCTGGGCCCCACGTTGTATAACGTTTTGTACGACGACGTGGTAAACTTAGAACTGCCTCTAGGGCTGAAAAAGGTGGCTTATGCCGACGACCTGGCGGTCATCGTTACAAAACGCTTTAAGAAAGAATTGTAGGAGACGGGAAACCGCGCTCTTGAACTCACAGAGCAAAAAATTACGGAGCTAGGATTAGAAATGGCCCCAGAAAAGACGGAACTTGTGGTGCTCTCCTGCCCAAGAAGAGTACCGCAGGTAAAAATGACCGTCTCGGGGATTACCGTCAGGCCCAAAAAGCGCGTAAAATACTTAGGGGTTACGTTAAGCACAAACTTAGAGTGGGGTGTGCATGTAAGGAAAGTCTGTGTGAAAGCGGTGAAGGCGGCTCGGTCCTTAGCAGAGCTAATGCCGACCCTATGGGGAGCGAAATCTTCCACCAGACGCTTGATGTGCTCAGTAGTCTCCTCCATAGTGCTCTATAGGGTCAAAATATGGGGGGATTCCGAGTGCAACAACAAAAAGCACAGAAAATTAGTTCTGCGGACTCAGAGGAGGTTTTGCCAGAAGGTCTGCAGCGCATACAGGACAGCGCCGAAGGCAGGCCTTCTGGTTGTGGCAGGCACGAAGCCGTTAGATCTTGTGATGCAAGTGAAGAAGGCGGTCTGGGAAAGTTGCCTTACTAAGTGTGAAGCGGAAAAATGGATGTGGGGGAATGGCAGCAGAGTTGGGATGAATGCGTGTCGAGTGGGGGTGGTAGCAAACCGGCGTGGTCCAGACGGCTCATCGCAGACGTGAGGCGTACTATCTCACGCTGGTACTAACAGGACATGGTTGTTTCCGGGCGTACCTGCATTGGATAAAATTGATTAAAAGTGATAAATGTCTATACTGTGAGCAAAGGGACACGGTTGAGCACACCGTTTTCCATTGCGAGAGATGGTTAGAGACGCGTAAAAGAGCAAGAGTAAAACTGATGAAAGAGAGCTTGAACCCGGATAACATAGTGGTAGTAATGCTGTCTTCGGTGTAGAATTGGGACATTGTAGCCACCATGATAGGGTCCATGCTACGTATAAAAAAAAGAAGGAAAGAAGTTAGCTCCATGGAGTGGTGTGAATAAAGCGGGAAGGGGCGTGGGGCCGTAGCTACTCGTTAATGTATTTTGTAAATGTAAATTCAGTTCTTATGTATGTTTTGTAAACTGTTTTGTCAAAAATATGTAAAAAAATGTGTCTGTGAAAAAAGTTGTATTTAACTCACGGAACCAATTGGATAAAAAAAGGTGTGAATTGTATGCAACTCATATGGCAGCAAAAGTGTTAATAGTTCAACGCAAACAGTTTAAATCAAAAAACAAAAAAAGCAGTAGGTATTCTAAAATTCCACAATACTCTTATCTATAAATAGACCATAGAAACCCACTGTACAAATTTATCGAGATTTTGTTCAATTGACTTACAACCATAAATATTATATTTAATAATCCTCATCTGGAATACAATCTCCAACTAAGTTTAACTAACATCAACAAAAACTATGCATTTTAAAAATCTTATCAACAGCTTTCAGAACAGTCTGATACTCTGCAAAATATTAATTTTTCAAAATGTTACAAAACCACACCAAACCAAATCTACATATATAAAACGCAAATAACTTTGACAAGACAAAAGTTGCAACAAGAGTTGCATCGTGCACACATTCATTTACCATACAAAATTGATTAAAAACAATCAAATTACCTAATTGTATTAGTTACAACTATTATAACCGCAAAGAACAACAATCAAATTGCTAATATATCATTTTAAATATAATTACTCAACTGTATTTACAGTTTCATTTTTCTCTAACTCATAGAAAACTTAGCAATAACTTTTAATTTTTAGAATATCAACTCAAGAGACTGTTGCGTAGAAACACAAAAAACATTTCCATGATACTTATGCATATTTATTAGGTAAACCATTTTATAGTTTTTTTTTACAATTTTATTCAAATTATTTATTTTTGTCATGTTGAATTACAAAATTTAGATAAATTAACCACCCTTAATATATTATTATTGTATGTAGTATATCCAATATTACAATTTTAACAATTTTAACCATTTCAACAAATTTATTTTTGCATTTTAAACTTACAATGACGATCAATCCAACCTCATTGTTGCTTTTTCATTAAAATCAAAGCCATAGTTTTTAGCCATTATTTTAAATTAAAAAATTGCTGCTGTTAACGTTTATTGGTACTAGATTTACACTGCCAACATCACAGATCTTTTTTGATTCATATATTTTCTAAGACATTGCACAACTATTTAAATATTACAATTTATTGTTGTGTTGTTTTTGTATTTACTGTTGCTATATTTTAAAAAAATTCTAATGCATTTTTTACCATCTTTTGTGTGTTAATAATTTAAATGCACGTCTTCAAATGCACATAATTTTTATCCTAATCCATCAAGTCATTGAAATCTATTACCTTCTTTTAAGTCTACAATGCTTTCAATCAAATCCAAGTTATAGTTGTACAGCATCTTTTGGTCTTGTTTATTAGCAGCTATTTTCTATCCACTCCTGGACAAGACCTTTCTCAATTTTTTTCATGTTTCTATATCATGAGCCTTTTGAAACCAATTTTTCTTGCTATGTGCTTGATGTCTGTCCATCTTTTCTGTGGGTTTTACAAACTTTTCTTCTTGTCTTTTGGTGTACATGTTGTTATTTTCGTTGTCCATCTGTTTTTTTTTTCTCACAACTTGCCCAACCCATTGCCGATTAATTTGTGCTACGCGCTTGATTACATCTGTGACTCATGTTCTTATTCAAATTTCCTCGTTTTTTACCCTCCTCACGCAGTTAGAAGTTCTCAACCATCCATTATATTAGTAGACATTGTTTTAATCACACAGTTACGTTGTTTTATGTACAAGCATAATAAAAAATATAAAAAGTATCTGCAAACCATAAAAAAAACATTGATAATAAATAGTATTTTGTTTGCAATATTTCACTGTCTATAAAGATTATTATTATTTCCATTAATTGCATCATAATTTAATTTGAAAATACCTGATAAATCAAGGGATATACACAACCAGAACATTTTAATCCGAATAAGTAAGTCAGAAATTTATTTGCATCATTCGCTCGTTTATATTTATTCAGCTGAATATTTCATTCGTGTAATTAAATTGCACAAATTGTTACCTTGAGATTTATACATTGCCAATTCCTCACCCTTAATTGCAAGCAAATGATATTATCCGAAAGGTAACGGCGATTAAAACGATAGATTTATAATTAACAATTGAACGTATTTCAAGCTTAGTAAAATGTAAAATTATATTTTTAATGTAATTAAACCCAAAAACATATTGTGGCACAAGGCACCGTTTAGAAGTCTCCTCAAAAAAGTTAGTCCCCAGAATATACTTTTTAGGATTTACTTAAAGTTTAGTGTTTTCCAGCATAGTGCAGTTCCAAATTAATATTCTCCGCAGGTGGCGGAATGGAGAACAAAACATCGGAGCAAACTAAAAATTCAATTAAAAGGGTAGTCGTAGTTAGCGGATAATAGATGCAGGATAATACAAGGATAATTTCGTGGATGTTGAACCCTTATATATGTTAGAGGTAAACTTTTTAATTAAATTATAAAGCCTTAATTTGAAATAATAATGAAAACTTTAGAAATATCAATAAAACTGATTTGATTTTGAAACAGATAGTTCCCATAAGCGATTTTTTATCGACGACTATTTGAATTCGAATTTCTCAATTGGCTAAAATAAAGTTCGAAGTGAATTCGTTTTCGTTTCAACGGCAATAATATACACTTTACGACATTTTTCTGAAGGTTCCATAAAAACTTTTTAGCACGTAAAATATACGGGTCAATAAATTTCCATATCTAATAAAAAAATAACAAATATGGCTTTTTATACCTAATTAAGTGCTGCTTTTTATTCCCTTGCAGTGAACAGAATGCGAGAAATATTCCCGCGGCGTTCACCGGGACGTTAAAAGAAATAAATTTCTTTCATTTTCCATGCCACAGGAGAATTAAAATCTTGTCTTTATAATGTTATTTGTACGCGGAAGTTTCCACTTATGTAATAAGAAACGAGCGAGTAGAATCTTTTAGTATTATGAGGAAAACTTGAAGATTGTATGACTAATATTTGTGGTAGAAACTTTTCAAAATTTAACCGTATTAGTAAAGCTGTAAATGTTGGTAAATCACATAATCCTAGAGTAAGATAAGATTGTTTAATTTAGGATTTGTTCTTTTTCAAAGTTTGCTTCAATTAGATAATTAGAAACATAGTAATTTTCTTACATTGCTACATCGTATTGAATTTTTTAACATTGTGGGATACAAGTTCACTATAAAATAAAATATTAAATGGATAATAAATATCGGCTTCAATGTAAGTTGTTTAGTATTTCCTACAATTATTATTAAAATCCAGAATATGAAATAACTTAGCGAGTTATTATTATTTTTTTTTTTGATTAAAATAAAATTTCACATTTATATGATATTTTATATTTTGGGAATATGTGATTGTCTGTGTTTTTTAATTAAATATTATTCATACGTGCCTAATTCTCAGATCGTATTTTTTTTGTATATTTAGACAGGATTCAAAAGCGTAAAATTGACATTAGGAAGATTATAAAAAAAGTCCTGATAGTTAATCAATTGGTTTTTTTACTATACAAATATTCTTAAACTCTAATTTTGGCAATAAAACCAAACAATCTGAAGCATCTAAATAGCCACTTTAATACATTTGTTCCAATAGTTAAGAACTGTTGTTACATATTGTTATATTTGTAAAATTAAGAAAAAATAAATCTGGTCAGCGTGGCACACATCATGGAATGGAGTTTTATGACTAAGATCCTTTTCTGGTCCGGATTAGATAATAATAATCTATCCAGTAGTTCGGAATTCACTTAAAACTGTAGGTCCACCAATGTAAGTTGTCAGAATAACAAGACATAAGATGCTAATGCGCTTGGAGTGACGTGGAAAGAAGCTGTCAATGATGATAAACTTTTTTAAAAATACTTGAACAAAAGTAAAAAAGCAACAAAAAAATATGGCAAACTTCCAAAAAAATTTATTACCAAAATTTAAAAAAAGCAATAACTGTTTGTATTTATTACCAACACAATCATAGCAACAAGATAGCATTTAATATTTTATTTACTGATTCAAATATCTACAACAGAAAAACATTTATTAAGACATGCAACAATTTATTTTTATAAAAAAATTTAAAACAAACCAGCAAAACGTCCAATGCCTCAACAAAAAACCACAAAAACATCATAATAAATTTCAAAGCATAAACTAATTTTATGCGTTCAAAATTGCTCAAAGAATATACATAACCCTAATCCCAACCACTTGAATTAAAATACTATGATCTCCAATATGCAATGAAAGAAAAAAAAATGCCGTAAAACTAAGTCTCGTCTAGTAGTTATTCAAGAAATTATTGCTACAGCAATAACGTGTTGGAACCAGTCTTATTGTCAATCTTAAACAATTGGTAAATTTCATTTTTTTTTTCAACAAGACATTGCACGACCACATACCGCAGATGGCTTGCGGACAACACCAACTGCAGCTATGGAGGCAATGTTGTATCTGCCGCCCCTCAACAATTACGTCGAAGAGATTGCAACAATGACAGCATTGCGTCTGAATGCAGCTAGACTTTCGCACTGCAGGAAGGGCTGGCAAACAATGTACTCTTCTGGAAAAGGCTATTAAGAAAACACCTCTGTTAGGAGCTCAAACAGATACCTTACAATGTGCGCACTCATGAACAAGAAGAGCAAAACGTGGTCAATGATTTGATTAGAATCTACACAGATGGCTCAAAAACCAATAAGGTTTTTGAGCGGAAATCTTATTGCAAGACCTGGACCTCAAAACATTATTACCACTAGGAGCTCACACGACTATTTTTCAAGCCAAAATAGTTGGGATAACTTATGGGGTTATGGAGATTGTGAACCGCAAAATATCTGGTAAATTCTAACGGATAGTAGAGCGGCCTTAATTGCTATAAACATGTGTTGAATCACATCAAAGCTAATTTTTAAATGTAATCATGCTCTTATTTTAGCAGCCTATAGAAATTGCATCGAGCTGCTTTGGATAAAAAATAGGTAACATTGAGGCGGACGAGCTGGCGCGTAAAGGGTCAACTCTCATGGCGTGTACACTTGAATCCTGAACCGCTTTAACACTCAAAATCTTAAATAATCTACTAAAAATTAACACACACAATGCACTAAGACGGCGTTGGGATGACACTCCGGGCAGCAGACAGGCAAAGAAAGCAATGACTCCAGAAAAAACTTACAACTAATGACAAAAATTTTGACAGGACACTGACAACTAAAGATCACATGCATACGATTGGTATTGGAGAAAATCCAACGTGTAGAGAATGTGAAATGGATGACAAGAGGATCGAACACGTGCTATGCACATGTTCGGCCCGCTCATACGATAGAGAGTCCATGATGGGGAGCTGCTGGCTTGACATGACCAGTATAAAGGAATCCCCTCCAAGCGTTGTACTTGTCTCTACTAGAGGAAGTACATAGAGCTTAATAAGGCCTACGTGCAGTAGACTTTGGTTTACCTTCCAACTTTCAATCCAGAATCCAGACCACATACCGCTTATACTTACAAGTTTCTAAACATTGCTAATGTATATTTGTTTGCTTGGCCTTCATGTTCGCCAAACTTAATTTTCATCAAGCATGTGTGGGTTATGATGGGACGCAGGTTATACAATTTTTACCCACCCCAAGCGGTATAGATGACCTTCAGTAACAAATTATGGAGAATTATAATAGAGATAGCATACTACAAACTAGCATTTATTTGTTTATTTTAAGTATTCTTGATAACTTTGCTAAAAGCGTAAAAATCGGAAAATATACTACTATTTACACAAATGTTAATTGTTAAAGTATCATTATCAATCATATAATTTCTCAACTAAAATGCATTAACACGTTCACAGCCATATCCGAAACAATATTTAAATTTGATCTAAAAAAAAATGCCACAATATTTGCATAGTCATTTTTGATTGTAATATGCTAATTGAATGTAGTCGCTCAAAAATTGAGTAATTAACCGTAATGAAGCAATCATATCAGATACTCTAGCTGAGAATTAAAAAAAATAATAATATTGGAAGATTTTATTGTAGTACACATTTTCAAATGTATACAATTTTTCATTACTACTCGAGCAAACGCCAATTAGTATTTGTAGTCAACAATTTGGTTCCTAAGTTTCAACAAACAAATCGTTACGTTTCGTTAAACATTTTTCCAATTATTGCAAAACATTAAAGCAGTTCATGAAAACTTCAAAATATGCTTTATGCAACAACGGGTTTGATATTAAAACATATGCTGGTGTTACCAATAGTGGTGATTTTAGTAAAAATGCTTAGCAAACTGTACGTGTTTTAAAGAAAATTTAAAATAAAATTTTGACTGGTATTGTAGCTTTTTATAGACAATGAAAATGTTAAAGAAATAAAAAAGTTAATAATGCTGATAACTCTTTATATAGCAAACAATAATTTAATTGCATTTTTTTAATTTTTCTACTCCAATTCAAACTACTATATGGTCATCAATAGATTGGATTATCCCTTCTTCTGACTTAGAACACTTGCACAAACTTTCAGTTCTTTAATATCAAACACTTAAGCGGGTAGGTAGGCACTCTAGTTTAAATTATTTGTTGGTAGTCATAATTTAAAGTAATTTACGTGAAGAGAATGTGAAATGGATGACGAGAGGATCAAGCACGTGCTATGCACATGCCCGGCCCTCTCATACAATAGAGAGTCCATGATGGAGAGTTGCTTGACATGACTAGTATAAGGGAGACCCCTCCAAGCGTTGTACTTGTATACATCAGCCACATAGAGTAGTTGAATGCCAGGACAACTTTATTTTACACAAAGAGATTTCTAACACTTTCAAAGAAGCAAAACTTCCAATTTCTTAATAACACACTCCGACGGATGGGCAGAAACTCCAAAACATGATTACAAGTGAATAGTTTCAACTGGAATTCCCGCTTATTTGACCCAAGTGACAGTCATCTAGAGATTGGATATTACGTCTATCTCTTGTGACATAGTAATACCTGACGTTTGCAGAGAAGAAAAATACATAATTCTTTAGTTTAGAAGATGAATTGATTATTTAAACAATATCAATAAATGGGTTTATAAGAATTGTTTTTTAAAGACGTTTTATATAAAAAATTGGTTGAAAAAGAAGATATTTTTATTACAGTTATAGCAATAACAAAAAAATTATTTTGACATAAGTTGTCGTTGGCTTCGGTCAAAAGTTGTTTTTTGCCTTACGTTGATTTTTACGTTGGGTAAGACCTAGCAATAATAAGATCCAAACAGTAACTCTTTAGTTTTTGTTGCATTGTTAGTCGTCTTATTGACAATAGAAGCAAATATCAAAAGAAGCAAACGTTGTACTCTCTATTGTTACTAGCACGTATTCCAATTTTTAAATTTAACTACCCTAGCAGTTACAATTTAATTTTTTTCTGACTTTTATACTTGCAAAAAAACATGGTCACAATTCATAATTTGCAACTACACAAAGATATATTTGGCGGACATCTTTTTTAAACTTTTATAAAAACTGTGGCTGCTCTTCTGTTCCTTTTAGTAACAATAGAGACAACTATTTAGTAAAACAAACGAAATGTTAATCTCTATTGTTACTCACAGACTTTTCAAATAGTTTTTGAATTTAAATAACCTAGCATTTACAATTTATTTATTTTTTTATTTGATAATTAAACAAGTAACAATAATTACTAACCTAATTTAAATCTAAATCTATCTTTGTAATTTTTAAAAAAGTAGTCACAATTCATCGTCCGCAAAGAACCTAAGACCTATTCAGCGGGCCTATTTGTTTTCTTAAAAAAAAATTATATGCAAAAATACCAATCTCTTAAATATATAAATTATACAAAGTTGGCATCTCTAAATTTGCACAAATCCTTAAACTTGAGTCCAACAATAATTCTAACTGCTTGCTTTTAAATAACAAATATTCAAATGTAAAGTTTTTTTCTGCGTTGGCCCTTGCACTAGAGGCCAACGCAGTAAAACTCTATATTTACACGAGTAGTTAAAAATAACTGAAAATTGTTAAAACTCAAAAAATCAAACTGGTAATCTTCACAAAAAAAATGCAAACTCAATCTACTAAAGCTAACAAACACTCCACTAACGCTGTCAACCTAAGTAAAATATCTAGTTGTAATTTTTGAAAACAAGCTCAAACAAAAACCACACTTAAACATGAGAAGTAAACAGGTATTTCTGTATATGTAGACAAGCTGTTGGCAAAATATGGAGACTGTCTCCAAAGATAGTACTATTGCCTGCTATTGTAAGACCTATGGTGTACTAGCGTGGTAGTTAAAAACGTCCGCAAACCAACTAAATAAGTTGTAACAAACGGCGTGTCCAACTGCGCAAAAAAAACAATGCTGTGTCTGCTTTTCCTAAACATCAATATCAAAGATGTAGCAACATTAGCAGCATTGCGCCTAAACGCAACCGGACTCTTGGTACAGTGCAGAGAATGTTGGAAAAAATAATTGTTTTTTAGAGAAAGTTGTAAAAAATATCTTTGCTAAGAATGCAAACAAACAGCATGCAACCTATTTTGTATTCAAAAGACCTTACACAAAGACAAACACCTTCAAATCTTCAAAAATGACTCAAAAAATTTTTGAAGCTCTGGATTAGTATACTTTCCTTAACCCTAAAAACTCAACTATTCTTTAATAAAAACGTGCAAATTAATGAACAGTAGAGCAGCAATTTTAGTAACCCAAAATCACATCAAAACTAATATAATAATGTTATTGACAGCTGTGTAAATAGTATCAAAATATGCTGGGTAAAAAGACACTCCAACAAAAAAGGCAACGTTAAGGCTATAATATTAGCACACAAGTGTCAACCCTCAAGATGTGTGAGCCCAAAGCCTAAACCGCACCACAACTACAGGGAGTTTATAAATGAATAGGATTATGTAATCACTTTAAATATGCCGCTATTTTTAAATCGTCCACTATACTACATACGTTTTCATATGTTTGCTTGACAGCTGTCAAAGTTGATCTGTCAAAACAAATAGTTTAGTGAACTATTTAAAAAAAGCGGCACATATAAAGTGATTACATAATCCCATTCATTTATAAACTCCCTGTAGAAGCCTTAACACCCTACTAAAAGCAAATACATATAATAAAAGTTAAAATACGGTGCAACAACCTGCGACTAAAAAAACCTAAAATAGTATATAATAACACATCTTGACAAAATTCTCTTCACTAAGAAAACACATGCTTACTATAAGCATTGTAAACAGCCCCATATGTAAAGAATGTGAAAAAAATTACGAGACAACCAAGCATGTACTTGCCCGGCTTTCTCACTTCTACTTAAGATTCCATGTTAAGGAATTGCTGGCTTGGCTTGGCCATCATAAGAAAAAACTCATTAACAAATTATATGCAGACATAAAAGTAAAGACAAACACAAAAAAACAAATTGAAAAAAATAGGATTAAACAGAAAGCTCAAAGCCAAAAAAACCTATAAAAGTATTAAGGCTAGTTTTTGTTTAACATATCATTTTAGTAGTGGTACAAATTAATATACTTTTGTACTAGATTTACATGAATAAAATCAATCAAATTTTTAACTTATTGATTTTGAATATAGTTAAAGTTATTTAAATTGAAACAGCAGAAACATTATTATTAGGTTTCCAGAATTACTTTCATTTACTATAGCAATATTTTTACAATAACATTCATGTACATAGAACGTTGACTCTATTGCTAATCCAGTTAAAATATTTTTTTTTAATTTTGTAATTAATACAAATTTTCAAATTGTAGTTGCAAAACATAACCAAATTTTAAACTTTAATTTAATAAATTATATAAAATTGAGAAGATAAACAATATATTATATATTTTTTATTGACCAACCTAATTTCAACATTTAAAACAAAATGCTTTAGGAAGTAAATGTGTAATGAGATAATTAATGTATATATGTAAATTTATTTAAGTAAGAGTTTTAATTCTATCTGGTATGTTTGCGTGTATTTGCATAAACATTATATGGGCCTATTGTTATGAAAGGGTATTAATACAATAAAATTTAAATTAACATGATTTAACTATTTAATTGAATTTGCTGGTACTTTAAATCCTGTCGAATTAAAATTATAATCCATGTGTCAGTACATTTGTGTTACAAACAAAACGCGATTTCAACACAAAGTTCTGAACTAATTAGTTAGCCTCATTCCAGTACAGCGTACTCTTTAATTCTCTTGCCTTTTATTGCACACTTTGAACGAAAATGTTAAAGATAAATTCTAATTATTGGATAATTATAAAGTTTCGTTTACCTTATTTTCTTCTGCTCTGTGAACTGGCAAGAGGGGTGCTTGCTGTCTTCTCTAGTCTGGAATATTAACAAAACTTAATAACCGGGCATTACATAATTAAATTACGATCGTCGTGCTGGTCGAGTTTAATATGTGCTCTAGCTAATGCCCGCTAACGGTATGGACTATGGAGTTTGTAGCTAATGCGATATCCGGGGCCTGCATAAAAAGCCCATCAAAGTTTCAAGAATATCAACATTTTAGCGCAATTAGCGCGAGGACCAACTTACAAGTCGACACACTCAGAGCCGCATTAAACTAGACTAACACCGTATCAAGTTTTACATGGTAGTAAGCGTGTGAATATTAAAGCAAGTTGCTGTTTTTAATGTGTAATAAAATTTTGTCACTTGCGTTAAAGTTTAGTATTGTAAAAAATACAAATATAAGAAAATGTAATTATAAATTATTTATTAGAAACACTACATAAGAGTACATAATAAAATATAACTCGGCATGTAAAATATACAGCACTAAAAGTGTGAAAAAGTTTTAATAAGTTTCTTTTCCTTTCTACAAGAATCTTTCATGTAAATTTATTTCTTTATTTAACTTTTTTAAGCCAGCTAATGTTAAATTTATCAAGCGGCAAGTCAGGCCAAAAATAACAAATTGTTTCTAGGGTATGGGAACTGCTCATCTTATCTTGTTGAAAGCTTTCAACGCGACGAATTAAATCAGGGTCGGCGTCTATACGCGAATTGTTACATTATTTACGAGCACTAGTTTCCGAAGGATACTTTTGATGCGGGCGTCGACACTTGCGCGCACGCATCCAGGAAGGGACAGAATAATTTTATTTATGCCCACTCCGGGGAACGATACTTAAAGATTAGAAGATTCTTATTATGATTTATAATCCGCAATGGATATTTAATTTGATATTATTTTTATCTCTAGAGGTTTTTATATTAAAATAATTGTCAGTTTAAGTTAGACAGAATTTTTAACATATTACCTTAAAAAAACAATAATGCCAATTATATTTAAACAACCATCCAAGCATTGGTACACATTTTTTTACGTAAGACAAAAATCAATGTTGCACAATTGAAACAATTCTGTTGGTTCTCATCATTGTTAGTTAGTTGATTTAATGTTTGATTAATTGACGTTTATAATACCGAAATCGGCCAAGTAAAATAATTTACTTGGTTAGTAAATGAAATCTACAGATTTTTATGGTTTATAATACCGGCCTTAACAAAAGTAGTTATACGATTTAATAAAAATATCAGCCAAATCCATAATTGATGTTACATGATTAAATCTTTAATACAAACAAATGCATAACTAAAATTAACAAAAAAAATCTATAGTGAATATGTAATGCTTACACTGTACAAACCATGCTTTTGATATAACAATTTTGTTCACATTCTAATATTAAATAGAAAACATTTTTTTCTTTATAAAAAGATGACACCCGACTAATTATCTAATTATCTAGGTTTCAAATTAAAGATAAAGTGATTTATAAGAGAAGAACAGTTTGAATACTATTCAGTAGTTGTACTTAATTAAAATATAGGTTAACAATAGTAAAGTAGTTAGTAGAGTATTTTTGTAAAAGCTTTCTTTATGTATGTATGCATTGTTTAAAACGTTAGGTCAGGTTAACTCCAAAATCCACATCACAAAACTTTACCAAAACAATTTTTGTAAAACTTTTACTAACAATGAAAAATTTAACTTCAAAACTTATAGTGGTTAAAAAACTTAAGTTGTCTATTTTGTTTTGAAGCTATAACCATTTTTTCTAAATAAATCTTATGCAATTATTTTAATTTTAATAGTTAATCATTATTTTACCACCGAGTCAATTTTAACAAGACATGAACTATTTGCGACGGATACACAGTACTTTAACATGTATGCAAAAACAATTTTTCCAATGCGCAGATTTGCAAACCACTGGTTATTTGGTGGGAATTTTTTTTAAATGGCAAAACGCAAAACAATTGTTTGTAGGTCTTCCAGTCTTATAAAGTTTTTTTAACAGCAAAACGCAAAACAATCTAAACAATTGTTTTGCGTTTTGCTTTTTTTTGTAGTAAGTTGTAGGGTTGCTAAACCACTAATCGGTTTTCTGCTCAAATGGATGCCTAGTATAGATGACTAGTAATCGGCGGCTTAATTTTGTTGGAGCCCAGTTTAAAACTATTTTGTAAAATGCCGCAGCAACTTTCTCGGCTTTCGATGCCGTATGTTTTACATGCTCGGTCATTTGCATGTCTAGGTGTACTCCAAGGTATTTCACATTTTAGTGCTAATAGTATGCTACCCTATCGTTATACTTTTTTCACCCATTTTCCTACGTTTACATAGGAATACCGCTTTTGTCTTTTGCAGTGCCAGTTGCAGTTTATTCTCTTTCATTTAGTGTAAAATGTTCTTTGCACCTTGTTGTATGCGTGTCGTGATTTTTGTTTTATTTTTTCCTCTCACTATAAGTGCTAGGTCAGCGTACGCAGTTGACGATATTCCTGGTAGCATCTTTAGTTTTAGTACTTTGTTGTGCAGTATGTTCCACAACGTTGAGCCCAGAATAGAACCTTGCGGCACACCACAGAGAATTTGCATTACTTCTTTCTTGAATTTGCATTACTTCTTTCTTGTAGATCTTTCGGTCTTCCAAGTAGATTTAAATTGCGTTCAAGAAATATTTACTAATTTTCTACGCTTCCTTTAGTTCTTGGATTATTTGGGACCAATTGGCAGTATTGAATGCGTTCTTGACATCAAAAAACACAAACACACAGTGGCCCTTTCAAGAGTTTGGAGCTCAATTTACCTCCCAGACTGCTTTATTTAGTTAGAAGATTGTTCATTACTTTTATCATATCCAACTTTTCTTTTAGTAACTTGGCCATATCCAAAGAAATTTGGTCAATACCGGATGCCATGCCTGTTTTTAGATGTTCCCCGGCTGCTTGTTGCACATTTTCCGTCCGGAAAAGTGGGATTTGTTGCGGTTTTGTATATCTCCATTGTATTAGCCTTTCCTTCGGAAACTGTTTTTGCACCACTTCTTTCACAGTATCTTTATGTATCTCCGAGTTTTTTGCTAACTATTTAGTAAGCGTTTTCTCACAGGCCTTTGTCAAGTTTGTTTATTACCACCTTCCAAGCTTTTTTTTTTCTCATTTCGGATAAGTTTTTTATAATCATCCTGTATTCTTGGTGTATAGTTTTTGTTTCTTCTTTTAGTCTTCTCTTTTTTATTCTCATTTCGTTCCTTCTGATCTGGGTACATTTTTTTTTCTTCGGCTTTCTTTTGTTCACCAATACCTAGCTTTTCCCAAATAGGTTCCTTCCTTCTTATGTGTTCTATCGCATGCTCTGACCGTTGTTTGTATTGAGGATTGGTAGTTGTTTTTTGTTTGGTAACTCATTTCATCTTCAAAATTTTTAATAAAACCCTCCTCCCTATTTTTGATGATCCATACTTGCTTTTGCTTTGTCGGAATTTTTTTGTTGCTCTAATATGAACATGATATATCTGTAATCTGACAAGTTATCTTTAGTATTGATTTCTTATTTTGAGGCATATTTTATCAGTTTCTCTAAGAAGCAAGTAACGTCTATGTGTGATTGTTAGTTTCAGCTCAACCTCGTTGAGTACGACCATATTATTTTCGGATATCCATTCTGCTAGTATCTTCCAGCAATTTCTTTTTTTTTCTAAATTTCACATTAAAATTCCATAGCAGTATAAGTACTTTTTGTGATGTTTGTGTTCATTGGTCCTCTATTTGGGACAGCATATGCTGTAATTTTTTTGGATCTTGATAAGGTAACATATAGCATGCATATGTAACTAATTTTTCAAATTCTGGGTATATATATATATATATATGGGTAATTCCATTACTTTTCGACCAATTTGAAAAAGTCGACCTCTTTGATTTTGCTCAAATTTTCGTAGATCAAAATATAGAAGAAAAAAATGAGATTTCCAAAATTTTGAACCTTAGAATATTGCCTGTTCAAAATGACACATATTTGAAGGTCAGAAATTTTACAATAAAACGTCATTTTTAGCTTAATTTGTATCTCAATTTTTGGGCTTCTGGAAAATGATAAAAAGGTCTTCGAAAGCTCAAATTATTCCTTATTACATGTACTTTAAAACCCATATTATAATGTATAATATTGTGGCAGTCATTTTGATATATTAAGCTTTAAACATTATTCCAAAAAAACCGTAAATTTAGCAAAATCGCAAATCTTTGCTTTCTTTAAACCGTTCTAACTTTGTCAAATCTTAACAAAATTTGATTCGCAAGGTCTAGATTTTCTCGTGTTTAATCTCTTTTTGAAGTGATCACACAATACTTATAAAATCAATACGTATACACCATTATTTTAATGCAGGAAGTTGCACATGTTTTCGCGATCTTCAAAACTTGTAATTTTCAGGTCCCGAAAAAGCGCTGTCACCCTATGTCGATTTTAGTCAAAATTTCAGTAAATACTCTTTAGAACACAAGAAAAAAGGTTATTCATATGAGAAATGGTATATCGGGCATTATCAAGAATTTTTTAATATTCAATAATTGTCAAAATCGGAAAACCGCACATTTTTGTATCTCAATTTTTGGGCCTCTGGAAAAAGATAAGAAGGTCTACGTTGGCTTAAAATATTCTTTATTGCATGTACTTTAAAACCTATATTTTTATATTTAATGTTGGGGCAGTCATTTTGATATATCAAGCTTTAACCATTAATTAAAAAAAAAAACGTAAATTTTGAAAAATTGTTAAATTATGCTTTGTTTAAACCATTCTAACTTTGTCGAATCTTAAAGAAAATTGATCCACAAGGTCTAGATTTCTTCGTGTTTAATCTATCTTTAAAGTAATTACCTTAGACTTATAGAATCAATTCATATTTACCACTATTTTGATGAAGGAAGTTGCACATGTTTTCGCTATTTTCAAAACTTGTAATTTTCAGGTCCCGAAAAAACGCTGTCACCCTATGTCGATTTTAGTCAAAATTTCAGTAAATACTCTCCAGACTACAAGAAATAAGGTTTATTATATAAAAAATGGTATATTGGGTATTATCAAGAAGCCATTGAGAAAATGCAAGTCGTTGTGCTGCGTCGCCTGGTTGTAGGTGTTTTACTTTTGATAATAATATGGGTGAACATTTTCACTAAAAAACGCGTCAAAAAAGTTGTTTTCTGTCAGGAAATCTCAATTGCTAGGGCATTACCATTACAGAGTCCGTATACAAAAATGATATTTGCGTATTCTCTATGTTGGAACAGCATTTTTATCAAATTTTACTAACCGAACCAAAGAAAACTGTTTTAACAAGTATCTAAAGCTTGCATCAATGCACACTTGTTAAAGTAATGTTGTTTTGTTTGTGTTTTTTTGCTAAATAAAAAGTTTTTTAAATATTTTGTATTTGTTGACTATCTTAAAAACAAAGCAAAATAGACAAAAAGTGATTTAGATTTTCTGAATTTTGACAATTTTTGAATATAAAAAAACTCTTAATAATGCCCAATATACCATTTTTCATATAAATAACCTTTTATTTGTGGTCTGAAGAGTATTTACTAAAATTTTGACTGAAATCGACATAGGTTGACAGCGGTTTTTCGAGACCTAAAAATTTCACGTTTTGAAGATCGCAAAAACATGTGCAATTTCTTGCATCAAATTAGTGGTGAATATGTATAAATTTTATAAGTCTTATGTAATCATTTTAAAGAAAGATTTAACACAAAGAAATATAGACCTCGTGGATCAAATTTCTTTAAAATTTAACCAAGTTAGAACGGTTTAAACAAAGCATAATTTTGCAGATTTGCTTAATTTACGGTTTTTTTTTGGAATAATGTTTGAAGCTTGATGTATCAAAATGACTGCCCTAACATTAAATAGACAAGTATGGGTTTAAAAGTACATCTAATAAGGAATATTTTGAGCCATCTTGGACCTTTTTATCTTTTTCTAAAGACTCAAAAACTGAGATACAAAAATGTGCGGTTTGCCAATTTTGACAATTTTTGAATATTAAAAATTTTTTGTTAATGCCCGATATACTATTTTTCATATAGATACCCTTTTTTCTTGTGCTCCAAAGAGTATTTACTGATTTTTTTACTAAAATCGACATAGGGTGACAGCGCCTTTTTGGGACCTGAAAATTACAAGTTTTGAAGATCGCAAAAATATGTGCAACTTCCTGCATCAAAATAGTGGTGTATACGTATTGGATCTATAAGTCTTGTGTGATTACTTTAAAAAGAGATTAAACACGAAAAAATCTAGACCTTGTGGATTAAATTTTGTAAAGATTTGACAAAGTTAGAACGGTTTAACGAAAGCAAAGTTTAGCGATTCTGCTAAATTTACAGGTTTTTTTGGAATAATGTTTGAAGCTTAATATACTAAAATTACTGCCACGATATTAAACATAAAAATATGGGTTTTAAAGTACATGTAATAAGAAATAATTTGAGACATCGTAGACCTATTTATCTTTTTCCAGAAGCCCAAAAATTGAAATACAAAATAAGCTAAAAAAGACGTTTTATTGTAAAATTTTTGACCTTCAAATGTGTGTCATTTTGAACAGGCATTATTCTAAGGTCCAAAATTTTGGGAATCTCATTTTTTTCACCTATATTTTGATCCCTGAAAATTTGAGCAAAATCAAAGAGGTCGACTTTTTCAAATTGGTCGAAAAGTAATGGAATTACCCATATATATATCCGTTTCCATTCCCTCTTTTTATTATTGCTTTTCCTTGTATGGAATTATATATTTCTAAGGCTACATCTGTTTTCTCGTCTCTCGTTAAGTTTCTGTGCTATCTTTTTAAATTAAGTCGTAGTATCTTCATTATGTAGTTTATTCTTGTTTTCAGTCTACTCACATCCTTTTTGTATCTTGAGAATAATGCCTGGGCTGCTTGGTGCCTTTCTGCGCATCTACAGCATTTTTTTGACGCCCCAACAATTATATAACCCTTTTTATCTGTGTTCTGTTTGGTAAGTTCCTCATCTATTACAACTATTGCTCTTTGTTGGTCCTGTCCGTACTCACTTAGTCTGGTTACTGCTATGACGACATCCAATTTTTTCATCTTCCTTAGTTGGCAGCCAATATGGCATTGCTTCTTCAATCTTTTCTTTCGTCGTTATGCTGTCCATATTTATGATGCTATATGTTGCCTTAGGTCTGTTGTAATCCGCCATTATGGTCCTCATTCCATATTTATTGCGCATAATTTCTTTAAGCTTTTGCAGCACTGTGCTGCCCTTCTCTGTCGTAATTAGCAGCTCTCCATTTTCCCTTTAATTGTCCGGACACTTTTATCCTTGTGGCTGCCCCCGCTCTTGCCATTACTTCTCTAAGTATTTCTGCATAAGAACAGCCATTTTTTTGCAATAACCATTGCATTTTTTTTTTGCTTTTTTGCACCGAGTATTTGCTTTCTTTTGAGTTTTTTTAGTAAGTGTAGATCCGTACCAGTATTTGTGTCCTTTTCGTTGCAATCTCCATCATTTTTCTCAATTTTTCTAATTTGACCCCTTGAATTCTTTTCAAGGACTTTTACCTTCTGGTCCGTGCCATGATTAACTAGTTTTATTGTTTTCTTAAACACATTTAAATAATCCTTGTACTCTCTTTCTCTAATTTGTCATAATTATTGTGTTTTCTTTCTGTATTCTCTCTTTTTCATGATTATTTGTTTTATATGTCATACCTCTTCTTCGTCTGTTATTTCAGCAAATTCTGGGTATCTATCTTTGATTTCTTATAGCACTTCTTTCTATGGCGGCCCCTCTTTTTATTTTAAGATTTTTAGTTACTGATTACGCAATCTTCAAATTTCTCCAAGAATTTTTTGTATTGTTTGTTTAATCTCTTCTCAATTATATTTATTACGTAGTTCAAGTTTCCCAGACGATATTTCTCCAGAAATCGCAAAAACAGTAGCAGAACTAAACACAAAAATAGTTGTAAACTTGTTTAATAAACTGTTTAAGGAAAAAAAATTCCGCCTATCTGGAAGACGGCCAACCTGGTGTAACTTGAAAAACCAAAAAAAAAAGAACAAGAACTTGCATACAGACCCTTCTTTCTTCTCAACACTATGGAGAAATTATTTGAGACTTTACGACAAAATTGAAGCAAAGGGCGGACTAGCAGACAACCAATGCGAGTTCCGCAAACAGCGCTCAACGATAGATGCTCTAAAACAAGTTAAAGAATTAGCGGAAAAAGCTAGAAACCACAAAAAAAACTTTGCCGCATTATTCACACTAGATGTAAATAACGCCTTTAATTCCGTTCCGTGGAAAGGCATAATAGAAGTGCTAGAAAAAAAAGATTTCACCTTACTTAAAAAACATTATCTGCTCTTATCTGGTGAACCGGATAGTAAAAATAGGAAAAAAATGCGTTATGAAAATGACGTGTAGGGTTCCACAGGGCTCAATTCTTGGCCCTACGCTGTAGAATCTATATTACGATGACAAGCTAAGACTGGTTCTGGGCGAGGACGTAACTCTGATTGGGTTTGCCGACGATCTGGGTGTCGTAGTTTGCGATAAAAGCAGGGAGGCTATAGAGGAAGTAGCGGAATGGGCCATTTGGAAAATTGGTAACTGGTTAGACAAAAAGCGCTTAATCTAAGAACCCCGAAAAACAGAGACCGTTGTTATAGCCGCAAAAAACACGCTTAAACAGGTAATGGTAAAAGTTGGCCTGGACAAAATCCAAAGCCAAAACAGCATAAAGTATATCGGAGTACACATCGGGTGAAACATGAACATGTGGAATCATCTCAAACAAACCTCAAAAAAAGCGGCAAAAACAGCGGACGTCTTCAGCCGTTTGATGCCAAACGTAGAAGGAGCAGGACCGGGAAAACAAAGATTGATGAGCTCGGTGGTAGAGTCCATTATGCTCTACAGAGCTTAAATATGGGGAAACCAACTTCAAAAGGCCAACCACAGGCAACTACTTGAAAAAGTGCAACGGAAATCAACATTAAGAATTACAAGTGCTTAAAGGACGTCTACCAGAGCTAATCCAGGTGATAGCAGGGGTTATTCCATTACAACTTCTGGCAAAAGAGCAAGCTGATAAAACCAGCAAAAAGGATAAAAACAGCGCCAGACAAAAGACCATCGAGAGCTGGGAAAAAAAGTGTAGTCTCCCAGAGGACACTGCAAGGTGGAGCCGACAACTAATCAAGAAGGTAACACCGTGGATTACACGGACGCACGTAGACGTAGGATACTTTCTAACCCAATTCTTAACAGGACACGGTTGTTTTGCTTCATATCTAAAAAGGATGAAGAAAATAGAAAGCGATACATGCGCCTACTGCATGATAGTAGACACCCCGGAACATACAATCTTTTATTGCGACAAGTGGGCAACAATCAAGAGATCCGCCAGATCAAAACTGTCAAAAAATTTGAATAGCAATAATATTATCAAAATTATGCTGGACAGCTCGGAAAACTGGCAGGTGATAGAAGCAATGGTGGTATCTATCATGAAGAAAAAAGAAAAGGAAGAAAAAGCAAGGCAAGCAAAGTAAACCATATATGGGTCTAAGTAACTGAGAAGAAATACCGAAAGGTGATACCAAAATACTTAGATAGATAAGAAGGACGGGTTGCAGAAGATGCAGCGTTCCAGAAGATGCAGCCTTCTAGACGAATCCGGCACAACGTCTATGAAAATTTTTTACCTCCTTTTCACAAAAAAAAAGTAGTTCAAGTTTGGGTCTAGATTGAAATTGTTTTTAAGGTATCCGCAATGTGGCTGAATAATTTTAAATCTTTCTCGCAAGTGTTTAACAAAAAGTCTCATATAAAATCGTACTAGTTTTTTTTTTGTCTTATATCTCATAGTTTGGTTTACTATTTAGAAAAAAAGATTTTTTTCAATTTTGACGGTGATCAAAAAACTTATTTGTCAAACTAAAAATTTTAGTTTTTAGTATTTTTTAAAAATTACTATAAAATATATTTTGACTCTAATTACTCTGACATAACGATTGGTTTAATAATTATTATTTTATCCTTTTGCAACGTATTATGTTTCTTAATTATTTTTTTAATACCCTATTCTTTTATGTAATTGTCCCTGTTTTATTTTTTGTTTGTTTTTGTTATTAGTATTTTTAACTTTTCTGTTTATTACTCAACATGCCCAATTGCAAGCTATGCAAGCAATTTAAACCTTCTAACAACATACAAAACTATTTGAAATCAATTTATAGTAAATGGACTTGTACTACTTGTTATTTGTTAGATAGCATTTTTGCAGACCAACATACGTCCGTCATTTAAAGTAGAAATTATTGTTGTGATGAATAAAAATTAGAAAACAAGTAACTACTTGTACTGAATCAATAACATTTTTACTAAACAAATTGCTGTTTTAAAACCAAAAATACTGTCATTAAATGATTGCAGCTCTCAATGGTACCAATCACACATCAAAAAATATCTTTCAAAAGATTGAGGAAAAAGAAAAAGTTCTAACACTATGGTGTACAATGTTGAAAAACCCCGAAACCGTAATTCTAAGATAAAACAGCAAGAAGACCTTGACTTAAAAAATACTCTTGGTAATAACAACCTAAACCTAACTAATTCGTATAATACTCCAAAACAATGTAAAATTTTGAATGATGCTTGATCTAAATTGAGAAATAAGCAGAAAAAAGGTGAAACAAATTTAACATTTATTAATGATTCCGCGCCCTTTGGAAACATCACTATCTTTTACCAAAACGTTCGTGGAATAAATACCAAAATTAAAATCTTCTTTAATAATCAAAAGCTTTGATCACTTAAATTTACTCAAAAAAAATAAGTTTGAATTGCTTGAGCTTTGAGTTTTAAAGCAAGTTTTGTCTTTGTGCATAAACTGTTGCTCAATATTATAATTTTCCGGAGATTATACAACATATTAGATTGCATATACCATCTTTTAGCAGTCGACAAAAACCAACTTTTAGTTTACTTCGTAATTATGGTCTTAAGTTGCCAATAGATACAGTTTGTAGCAATTTTAATAATATGCCACAATGCAATGTATTTTTTAGTGATAGTTTTGCAAATGTTACTCTAATTTTAAATTGTTTATATATAAAGTACTTTTTTGTATGTTCTCTTGTAATTAGGAATTGTTTCCTGTAGGGCAATAAATACCTATTATTATTATTATTATTATTATATGATATTATGAGTTTTGAATTTTTTTTCATTTTTTAGTCATTATTTGATTGCTGTGACTGTTTTGATAAAAAAATATAATTTAACTATAGGGTAATTCCACTTTAGTTCGGACAAACGTCCACACATCGACATTTCCGATTTTGCTCAAATTTTGTACACATGTTTGGGGAACCAAAATATAACGATTTCTAAAATTTTAGATCTCTAAGTGCCGTTTTATTTTTTAGAAATATTTTGTCTGCTTTCAGTAAATAAGCAAAAATATGTACGTATCTTATACAAAATACGATCCCGCTGTTGGTTTTCCAAAATTTCTCTCAAAAATTAAAAAAAAATTATTTTATTAAAAACTCAATATCTTCAATTCCGCTAAACTAAATATTTTAGTACCCCAAACATGTGTACAAAATTTGAGCAAAATAGAAGATGTCAATGTGAGGACATTTGTCTAAACTAACGTGAAATTAACCTATACTGATAGGAATTTTGTTGGTGTGTCTTCTAGTTGTAAAAATACAATAAATCTGTTGCATATCTAACCGATTTGTTCTAAACTGCTTAAGTTATGTTATATGTCTCATACTTTAAAGTTTTAACAGGTGTTCATAGGCTTATAAATATTTTTTTAAATTGGACATTAGTGTTTAATATATAATCAAAATGTGTAACTTAAATTGCATTTAACATAAAGCTGTAAGTAGACACAATACTAAGCCACGTTATTAACTACCAAATCTTTGTTTTCTTAATTAACAGCCTTGCAAATACAATCATTTGCTGACAGTCTCAAACTTGCCCCCTCAATGACTCAGGACACAGATCTGGAGCACGTCAATAGAATCCACTAAAAATTCAATGACATCTTAAAGAACGCTGACGGCAACACAGCGTTACATAGCGTTCAACCTTCTTGAATCAAAAACATTATCTCAAAATTACTTGATCTTCTCCTGGCCCTAACAGAATTTCAAACAAAACAGTCAAATATTTTTTGCATAAAGCAATAATGTCCCTCACTAAAATTGTTAAAGAAGCAATTCTTTGCACCGGGCACTTCCAAAAAGCTTGAAAAAGTTTCGTCAGAAACATTTCAAAATCTAGAAAAAAACAAAAGTTTTTTCAAAACTATCAATCAATCAGTGTTTTATGCACCTTATGTAAGGTGGAGAGCGTGGCGCAGTGGTCTAGGCATCCGACCGCTGTACCGAAGATCGTGGGTTCGATTCCCATATACCGTGATATACTTTTCACGTTCTATACGCTCTCCCACTCCCCAACCCGTCTTGCCAGCGTGGGGTTTTACGGCTAAAATACCTTCTCTGAGGAGTGATAATTCTCTCCAGTGGTTCGGAATCCACTTAAAACTGTAGGTCCCTTGTAATGTAAGTTGCCAGCATACAAGCAGAGAAGAGGCTTATGTCCTGCAGTGGACTCAAAACGGCTGAAAAGAAGTAAGGTCATAGAGAAAGTAATCTTAAACATAATCTAAAACCACAGAAAATCTAACAATCTTCTCCTGCCCACCAACATGGGTTTTGACAAGTCTACTCTGTAGTCCACCAAATAAACCAAGTGACATTGTCAAAAGTTTCAGTCTGAGAATATCCACAGAGGTGGTCTTTATCGACGCTGAAAAATTATTTGACTTTGTCTGGCACAAAAGTGTACTTGCCAAGGCTGACAAAGATAATACTCCTATAGGAGACCGATCAGTATCATCAATTTCTAAAGACAGCTTAACCAACCTTCTCCTAAAATACATTCTCAAATCGGAAGGTATATTAGTTTAGTTACAGCAAACTTCCAAGCATGATCTGGGGAAAGTTTAGTTTGTAAGCACTCTCCTTCAGAAAGTCAGTTAGACAGTTTTTAAAAAATTTTCCTCACAAACTAAAAAAAAGTTGATGCGGTAGAAGCAGACTAGTAGTCAAGGTAAAACAACAACATTAAACACACAACAACTAAAAAAGAAAGAACCAGATAAATTCCGAGTCCAAAAAAATCTATCATCGGCAGGCAAACTTCAAGGTAGCCTTTTTACCTGCCAGCGTGCAAACATGCACGGTGTAGGTGGCAAATAACAGACAGATCAGTCAGTCACAACTACAAACCCTACTATTATTTAGTCGCGGGAACGTAGCGGCAACTGTTGTAGAAACTTTAAAGTGCTTTGCCACTAGATATGAGCACGTAATAGGAATGTTCCAATTAGTAAAAAATAATAATATCCGATACAACTTGCACTCTAATTCCCGATAGTCTGAACTACAAAATTAAAACGAATGCTACTTTACTGATAAACATAAACGTGCCAAGTTAAAATCAAACATTGCGCCATTCAAAATTGTATGTTTATATTAAAATATTGTCTTTAAAATATTTAATGTCATGTGAAAATATGGCACGTAGATACTAAAAACATTTTAAAATAATTATTTTGCAATTACACGCATTCATTTGTTATATTTTGTGCAGAAATTAAAACAAATTAACCATTTTCTAGTCATTATGACATATTTTGAAATAATATTACAAGTACCGGTCTTAATATATAAAAATAAAATCAGCACAATAAAGTATAAAATTTATATTAAAATACCCTAACCTTAAATATTACAAGTGTTGTATATAAAAATGGCGAATTTTTAAAAAAGTAACTTTAAAGTGGTTATTACTAAAAAAGGCGACTTCAAAGTAATCGTTACTTAGCAATAGTAGACCAGAACTGTGAATGTGTAACTTTAAAATAATAATTACTACAAAGTGCCAAATGGAACTGCAATGCCATTTTAAAGTTTCCTGTGGGTCCTCATAGTACCATTTGGAACTCGAAACTCAAACTGGGTAGTTTTAACCTTACATGGCTTTCTCAACAAGTGTCAAGTACAACCACAACCTAATGTTGATTTAAATTAATCCCGTTAATCCATCACATAAACATCGGAAAACATATATTTTGTGCACTTAACAATAATGCCGCACTCAGCACAAATTTTTAGGTTAACTTTTTTAATTTTATAATATTATTCACCGCTCCATAATATTGGCATATAGGGAACTGTGTAGTGAAATCTACTTCATGGTGATTTTGAGAGGTGACACCAACTTTAGTAGCCTACAGCACAATTACATTCAGCTCTGCAGGTAACAACAACGTTATTGGCCCTAATATTTATTACTTATAAGTTCCAGGCAGTTAAAGTTGCGCAGACGTCCCAAAATCATTGTGGGAACTATCAATGCTACTTGAAAGTAATTAAAATTTTAAAGTTGCATTTTAATAGCATTAGGTAGTCGTTACTACTATTGTTTTCCAGCGATAAGTTCCGAAAACTTTAAAGTTGTCCCACTGATAACTACGACGTCCCAACTACCGTGGAAGCTACCTAGAAGTAACATAACTATATAGTAGCCTGGTAAAAACTACGTAGCAACGACTATAAATTTGTTAAATAAAGTTATTTATTCACCAATTTAGTAGCAGTTACGTAGCAGTTACTGGTTCAAGGTTCCCATCTCAGTTGCGGCCACGTGGTTCAGACGCGCTTGACCGCATTTCACATACCGTTTTTGGAGTTGTAATTAAAGCCGATTCACTAAGCAACCCCAGGTTACATTTTAAAGTCCATGAAATAAGGAGCCGCCATAACAGCCTCAAGGCTTCTTTGCACCTAAAGAACATCTTCAGAGAGTAGCCCGAGACCCGATAAACAATAAAACACAAAAACTTCAAGAAAATTTTGTGCAACAAAGCTAGGACTTATTGGCCGAATTTGATGTATCATCAGGGCCCCATCCTTCTTGACGTATTGCGCACCAAAGCGGCGCTTACCTCGCTTACCGCCCAACGCCGTCCCTGTTTTTTTCTAAAAATAAACAACAATCATCTTCCTGTTGATATTTTGTATCTTATCACCTGATTGTTTGTAGTTGTTATTTTGATAATCAATGAGTAGAATTTTATCTTTTCTCATTTAGCTCTCTTAACACTTCTTCTAACTGTGTCTCTAATTGATTTTTGTTAAATCCTTTATAAGACCTAAAACGTAAAAAATGTAGGTCTACAAATTTGAACTAGTCACAACTAAAATATGTTTAAAATACTAATTTTTGGGTGTAATTTTTATTAAAAAAAAATGGGTTATCTTATTTCTTATCAAAAATGTGTTGCACAGTTTGCTCTGTAACGTTTTATAAAATTAGAATAACTAGTCATAACATTGAAGCCCTCAATTGTTCATAACTACAAACTGAAATTAAATAAAGTACTCTAAAATTATATTTACATCGTAGAGCACGTAGAAGCACACATCGTAAGTGTGATACTCGCTCTTCAAAGCACAATAAGAACTGAGAGATTGATAAAAATGGTGCTATTAAATAAGATAAGATATTTGTAACACGTCTAATAGAAGAGAACATGTAAAAAGTACTGCTATGTGCCGCATACGCGCCTACCAAAAGGTTAACTTCGTTAATAAATTGAAACAAAATAGAACATGATTTAGTTTGATTTTTTAATCTAAAGTGACAAAAACTTAAAAACCACTTAATTGATCTAAATAATTAAAAAAAAAACTAAAGAAGTGACAAGTTCTGTGTTTCTAAAATACAAATTGATGATTTTAACATCAAATTCTTATATTCTATGCATAAAACAACTCTAATGGAAATGAGCAACAAAGTGCAGTCGCCAATAAACTAAACAACGCCATAAAACCCAATTATTAAATAAAAGTAAGTAACCAAATAATTACATACATGCAAGTTACCACAAATATAAAAAAAAACAGAAGAACTAAAACAACTACTCTTGCAAGTACCTATATAATCAAAAATAAGTGGCAGATAAAATCTTGCTGTTAATAAACACAAAACAAAAGAAGCAAATTAAATTTTTAAAAACAATAAAAAAACAAAGTATGTGAAATCAAAGTACCAATTACTAAGATTCCTTGAATGCTGAATGTAAAGCAATAAACAATTCTTCATAGCATAAAGACACTTAAATAAAATTGGCGTTTTTATACTCTATTGACTTCACCAACCTTCCAAGTATGAGTGGTAAAATAATTATTTTTTGTGAATTAGTTTGTTGCTGAAACCATGAATGCTGAAGCGGTTAAAACCATTGTTGTATTATTATTAACAATTTTTTTAATTATAGTTAAACTGTGTCTATAATTCTATTAACGTACTAGAAAATTATTTAATGACTGCGGTTATCATTGTACAGCTACAGATCATTTTTATATGTACTTAAGTATATTAGCACAGATATAAGCCAGTTATTAAAAAAGTAATTTTGCTACAAATACATTACATTCTTTCCTCCTAAAATAAAACCCAAACTTGTGGCAATTTTAAATCAAAATTTGTTGATTTAAATTACACTTAAACCAATTTTGTCAACAAAATTGTCAATTCCATTCCTTAGAAATAACCTAAACCATACTTTTTTTTTAATTATTAACAATTTTATACTAGTTTATCTTGTTTGTTTTTCAAAAGTTAACTGTTTTTTGTAATCTATTTTCTTCTACCCAAATTTTTGGCAAATGTCTTGCAACATTTATTGTTCAACCACAATTCAATTTAATAAAAGCTCAAAAAAAATTGGTTTATTTTTTGCCAGGAGTTTTAAATATATATAAGTTTAAATATACGCTAATATTAGATGTTTTGCTTTTTGAGTAATAAGCATGCTAAACGCACAATTATTTAATTTCATTTCAATATTTAACACAATATTTAATTTTCATACACCCCAAAATAAAGTGAGGGTTTTTTAACAAAGCCATTTCTCGCTTATTTTTAGCATTTTACGACCCTTTAAAAAGGTATGTTAAGGGTTAAATATGTTATAAGATAAATTTAATTTCTAGATGTTTCATATAAAGTCGGAGGTCGCAATTGTTCTAGTTATTTTATCTTCAAATTATACAATGATAGTATATTCCCTGAAACCTGTTAAACATTTAATTATTATATTTTATCAGTTTAATTTGTCTTTAGAGAGCGTTGCGGGGCAATTACAGTTCATTGCTAACATTTGTAGCAGACATGGTTGCATGTGGCTTGCCATTTATGAAAATTTTGCAACACAAAATGCTCATTTCATTCCTAATATAAAAAGGCGCCTTACGAATGCGGCAACATCACTTCTTGTTAAAACCCGTTGTAAAACGCGAAAGAGGAACTAGAATTTTTAGTGGTGCGCTCAGATTAAATTAAGCTTTAAATAAAAAAGCCTAATTAAGCGAAATAATAGTAGACGTTAATCAACCGCTCTCATTTGAGACGTGCCATTGGAAATAAAATCTTTTATAAAACTCTACAGTCTGGAAGAGATAAAAGGTTCGCATTGAAGTATTCTATTAACTATTGAAACAAAACCTGCAGCTTTTAACTGCAAAAATCATTGATGGATTGTAATCAGATTAATTTAACGAATCAATCCAGCTGATAATTTATAGAATTTTTTATTAAATTTAATGCCGCTTATGGATTGACGGCTTTAATAATTTCCGAAAACAAATCCATCATTGATTTGAAGCGGGTTTCAATTAAAATTTTTATTTATTCCGTTACAAATTACGAGTTTTAAGTTTAAAGCACGATTGGATGGGCAAATGCATAATGCAAATAAAACTACCGCAAAATTGAATCTATTATAATCAATTGTAAAATTGTAAGTAATTTTAATGTATTATGAAGCGACTATGGTATTTTATAAGACTTTGATTTCTATTTGCTTGAATCTACCACTTTAATAGTCGTTAGAGAGGGTAATGGCTTGTAAAATAACTCCAAAAAGACGAAATGGCATTTTCTTTGTGCAAGTTTTAGTCTAGTCTACTCACCAAGCGCTTTATAGTCTTCTTATAAACTTATTTAAAAAAAAAAACATTTTATATAAAATGTAAGATAGGCAGATTTGTAATATTATTTGATTTATTTTAGTTTTTTACTTGGATTATTTTATATAATATAAATTTAAATTTGAATTAAAAAATAATTATATGCAGTCTGTTTTTAATCTGTAATCGACTAATCCTGTTGAAAAGCTTTCGATGTTGAAAACAAAATCCATGTTATTAAAAGTGGGAAAATTAATTAATTTTCATTATAAAATTTTCCACGGTACAGGGGCTGTTTATATAAAACTAATTACAGTGCAACTAATTCAAAATTATAGTATACTTTTAACATTAAATATAGTTACATAAAATTTAAGACAAGAAAACAATTTGTAGTATATGACATATTATACCAAATATTATGTATTAATGCAATCAATTCTATGATATGATTATTCTAAATTAAGCATTTCGCATAAATCTTTATTAATTAAAAAAATATGCTTTTATTATTAATTTAGTTTCAACAATTTATTGTTTTGTAAGTATATTGTAGCAATATTTTTTATGCTTACTGATACGGTCTTTAAGTTTAGATTGACCTATGTATTTTATGTTATAATTGTTAAAGTATGAAATATACAATTTTATTTTATACATAATTAGAATCTTACTTACATTTTTAATTAATGTAAAAATTGTATTTGTTTGAAATTCAGACAAAATAGTTTTAAGTTATTAAATTAATTTAAAAAAATTGTTATCAAAATGCATATTATTTTATACCAAGTCACGCCCTCCCTTTCAAGGTAGGCAATTGAAATGTCGAGCACACAGAACCACAAAAAAGACATAATTGTATGTTTAAATGCCTATATAAGGTATCGGATCCATAAAAGGCCGTTCCTTAACTTTTGTTAGGTTAGCGCCGTTAATCATACATGACCACTATGCCGTACTGCCAACTCCTAATATTGTTTTTTTTTTTAAATAAAAGATATATATTGCATAAATTAGTGTAAAAGTATAGTATTCAATTAGCAATAACTAAAAAATAATTTATTTGTTATTGTTTTGATATTTTTTAGTTGTATGCAAATATTTCATATATTGTTCATATATTATATACTATAAAAATAAATAATTTAAGTACAAAAAAAATCAATCTGATGAATTTTATTTTTTTATTTATAATTTTAATAAACAATAAAATATTTTGACTTCTCATATATTTCAGTTTTACTAAAAGCTGCAAATATCGATTTTAAGCCAGAGTTAAATTGCGCGAATTCTATTCGAAGTTTTATTCACTCAAAATTATTTGTCGTTAATGCGTTTAGTTCAGTTTAACTTCAAATAAAAATTAAAATTAATCTAGTTTTTTTTGATAAATTCTTTTAAATAAATTTTTAATTGAAATTAAGATAAATTAATAAAAAAATGTTCTGTTTGTGATAAATAAATTACAAACTTGTAACTCAGAATCTATTGAAAGGGTTGCTGGATAAAAAATTTCCTGCAATTTTTTATTTCATTTTAATAGTTTTCATGCATATATACATATCTATTCAGTTGATAAAACCTAAAACTTTTATAAAAGATAAGTGTTTACCATAATGTAAGCAGTTAAAGTTACGTCATTTTTGTAACCGCAAAATCACTTAACACATACGCTAACCCTTTTAATAACATCACAGTATTGAGTTAAACAAATATTTTTGTAATATTAGATTTTACACAAACAAAATTGATTTTAATAAAATAACAAATAGTGAGATCTCTAAAAACTACGATAGCCTTTTATGTATAATGTATTCAAATATAAGTTTGCTATTCAAATGTCAATTAATAAAATTTACACCAGTCTTGGTAATTAAATAAAATATAGTATAATAATAATATTAATAATAATATCACTTTATTCAAGGAGACCTTATTACAAGATATTGGTACAGTCAATTTAAAAATTAAAAATAAATACATAATACGAATATGTTAAAAATTAGACACACAAATGTAAAAATATTATAAATAACTTACAATTATAATCAAATCTTAAACAATAATATAAAAATAACCTGATAAAGATATAAACAATAGTTTATCTACCAAATGTCATTTAAAAATTCATTATAACTGTAATAACATTTTTGTACTAATGTAGATTTAATACTAATTTTAAAATTAGACATATTTAATTTTTTAACGTTAGTTGGTAGTTTATTATACGATTGTATGGATACATATATAGGGCATTTTTTATATTTTGTTAACTTGTATATTGGTATTTCTAATGTCATTTTATTTCCTGTATTGTAGTTATGAGTGCTACTTAATGTTTTAATGTTAATAATATATTCTTTTGCATAAAGTAAAGCGTTATATATAAACAGCGAAGGTAGAGTTAGTATACCTAAACTTCTAAACAATTCCCGGCAAGGAGTTCTACTAGATTTATTTAAAATATAACGAACTGCTCGTTTTTGTATTTTAAACAATCGAATTGAGTCTGTTGATATGCCTCATGCTAATATAGCATATGACATTACGGACTGTATTTTCGCATAATAAAACGTTTTTAATATAGATATATTTACAATTGGTTTTAATTGTTTAATGATGTAAGAAAAAGTGCTTATCTTTTTACAAACTTTATCAACATGTGTATCCCACTTGCAAGATGAATCAATATATAGCCCCAAAAATTTTGTGCTATTGCACTCTTTTATGTTTTGTCCATTGCATTTTATTAACAGACTATCATCATGTTTTTTATTATTTATGTTAAATCTAATTGCACTTGTTTTTGCAGTATTGACAGCTAACCCATTATTTTTTAACCACTGAGTCAATTCACTCATATTTTCATTAGTTTTTCTAACTAATTCATCTTTGTTATTGTCACTTATTAATAAAGAGGTATCGTCTGCAAATAAAACAACATTTTGATTATTAATATCATTAATATATACAATAAATAACAAAGGTCCCAAAACAGATCTTTGTGGTATCCCTTTATTTAATTCTAGTTTGTGAGATTTTTCATTATTTAGTTCAACATAATGTGCTCTTGACGTCAAATAGCTGCGGATCCAATCTGAAATAACTCCTCGTACACCATATCTGTTTAGTTTTAATATTAACCGTTCATGATCGACTAGATCAAACGCCTTAGAGAGATCAACAAAAATTCCCATATTTTTTTGCCTTTTGTCAAAAGTAGAATATAAATTATTTAAAAATTCATTTATTGCGAAAGTTGGTGTTCTGCCTTCTCTAAATCTAAATTGTCTTGAATTAAATATGCATTAATTTATTGGCCACAATTTTTTCTATAATTTTTAAGTAGGTACTACAAATATAAAGTTGTCTATAATTATTTGGATCATTTTTTGTACCTTGATTTTTAAATATTGGCACAATTTTTGACATTTTCAACTTGGTTGGAAATATTCTTTGGTTAACAGAGTTGTTTATAAGTTTAGCAAGCGGTTTTGCAACTGACATAGAACATGATTTCAGAACAAAAGAATTAATCTCTTCAAAACCTGACGATTTTGTATTTTTTAAAGATTGAATTACATTATGTACTTCTGTTTGAAGCACTGGTTCAAAATAAAAAGTATTTTTATTTTCGGGTATGTTTATGCTGATTAAATTTTTATTGTATGGTACAATTTTATCTGCTATTTCATTAAAGTACTTGTTAAAATATTGCACAATAACCTGTAAGTTACCAACAGCTTCTGTTTTAATATGAAGTTCTCTAATTACTGGCATTTGTTTTGTTTCCTTGTTAATAATTTGCCAAGCGCTTTTTGTAATATTTTGTGCGTTATTTAATATAGAAGTATTGTACATCCGTTTGGTATTTTTAATAACTGTTTTATATATCTTTTTATACTTTTTATAAAAGTTTATGGCCAATTGGTCTTTGCTTAATGTTAACTGATATAAGTTTTTCAATTTTTGTGATGAAGTTAAAATTCCTAATGTTATCCATGGTTCCCGAGTTTTCCGAAAAACACGATGCTTTACTTCAATTTTTGGAAACATGTAATCAAAATGATAATATATTGTATTATGTATATAATCAAAAATGTCATTGGGGGTCTTGTGTATTATTAACATTTTGCCATATTTCGTTTTTCATATTTTCACAGAATTTGTTTAAAGCTATAGGGTTAAGCTTTCTTATTTTAAACTTATTTGAACTTTTTAATGTGTTTAATTTTACCTTTTTGTATAATACTAATTGTTGTACATTATGATCAGACATTCCATTAAATATGACTCCACCAACACAGATTACTGCTTTATTTACGCAAATGTTGTCAATACAGTTATTTATACGAGTAGCACTATATATTTTTGGTATCATGTCAAATTTGTTTAATAAATCTAACCATTCTGTTGTTTCTTTGCAATGTTATGTTAATACATTTAAATTACCTAATGGACTTCTATATAAAGTCACTATACATAAATTATAGTTTTCACTTTGTAATTGGATTGCTACACATTCAAAATCTTTTTCAATACAAGATTTGGTCAGTTTTATATTAGACGCGCTATATTTATTTGATACAAAAATTAAGACACCTCCTCTTTCAAATTTCTGTCTGCAATAATGATTTGCAACATAAAAACCCCTTAATGCAATAGCACCAATTTGATTTTCTCGTAAGAAGTGTTCCGATACACAAAAAACATCACAAATAATGTTGCTCAAAAATACTTCTAAATCACACATTTTGTTAGATAAACCTTGTACGTTTTGATGGAGAATAATAAACTCTATTTCTGTTTTTTCTATATCTTCTGCTGTCGATTTGTCCATAATCTTTTCCACCAAATAAAAATTTTGTTTTTATTGAATGGTATCCATGTTTCTTATATTTATAGATATATTATAATGTTGAATTTGTAAATTAATCAATTTTATTGGCTGTTGCGTTAATGTAGATTGAAATCATATTGAATTTGAGTTCTGTATTGTATGTTGATGTACTTTTCTAGTAGGTTTAGGTAATCTTGTGATTGGACTCTTTCCTGTATGTTGATTTTTTCTACTCCCAATATAACATGTGCACGTTGCTCTTGATGTTCCGGGTATATTTGTGCTGCATAATGAACAGTCGCTTTTTGTTTGATGACTAATAATTGAGTTTATATAGCGTGACAGTACATTTTGTCCTATTTTTATTTGCTGCAACTATAATAAATAGCAGTTTTTGTGTAAAATTGTGTCAAGTTTGCCATCTTAAAATTTAAAAAATAGTTTTACTCGAAACACTATTTTAATAGTCTTATTGATGATTTGCCGCAGTACTTTAGTAGACCTAGAATAGATTTAATATTTTTGAGTCCTTTCGTTAAAAATTAAGTATAGTACATGTTATAAAGCTTGTATTTCATATTTACATTGAGTTCACTAAACTTAACTCCAAGTTTGAGTGCATGCATAAAATCGTTCATTTAGAACTTGCAAATGAGAAGGATTATCACATAAGTTAGTAAATTTTTCTAAAAACAATAAATTTTACTAAAAAACATTGTATATAAAATGTATTATTAATGCAAAGCAGTAAAAGAAAAAACTGAAAAAGAAATAATGTTGTACTTATTAGTAAAAACTATAAAGATCACAGAAGAGAACAACAAAAAAAATATGTTTAAATTAAAAAAAAACTGTAAGAGTACTATAATAAAAAACAATGCCAGTATGGACATATCATTAGTATGGACTTTTGGATATTAAACCCAATTGCCAGGCAAAAAGCCAATCAACAAATTTACCAACTGTAACAATTTTACGGTAATTAAAATTAAAATTTTATAACGTTCTCACATCAATAACACAAATAACATTAAAACGCCCGGCGCCTTCACC